>CM019155.1:118234771-118351723 GCA_009733165.1 Naja naja
TAAATTGTTATGTATGCAGGTTTGAATGTCATTGGTTTAGTTTGAACTGTTCTTGTAAAATGTCAGAAATGATTGGTTTAAAAGTCTGAGGAAAACTGCACTCTGATTGGCTAACCGCTTCGGCTGCTGGCTATAAGTAGCAGCCACAGCCCAGCCAATCGGGTCTGTTATGAGCTGTAGTCACTAATAAACTCTTCACTGAAGCACTCGTCTGACTCTTCATGCAAACTTAACACTGGCGGCGAAGGTGGGATCCTTCCTGAAGAGAACGGGAAAAGAAAACAGCTGAAGATGGCTGCCTGAACACCCCAGCCCATTGATCCATGACAGAAGACTGGGACTCATATCGGATCTTCCAAATGTATTTGGAAGCGATCTTACCGACATTTCGAGAAGCGGAAGGCGATCTTTCTCACGCACTGCGGTCGGCAGTTTCAAGATGGCGAAGGCATTGGCGGGAGCTGCAGGCGTGAAGGTAATGGAATGGCCCGACTTAGAAAAGCTGTTAAGAGCCCATTAGACGCCACAAATATCATGCCTCATTAGAGACACGAGTTTTACTCGGGATCAAGGGGAAAGCAAACGCAAATGACTTCATGGCAAGTTTAAGGGACATTGGGGGTGCATGTAATTTAACAACAGAAGAGGCCATGCTGCGATCGATTTGTTCTAGGCCTTAAAGACAAGGTATTACAAAGCAAATTATTAATGAGACCTAAGATCACAGAAGGAAGGCCATAGAAGAGCCTCTTCAGCAGAAGCCACCAAGTCCTCAGCAGCAGCCATGAAGAAAATTAACAAGGCCTCAAGCCATTCTGATGTGGAAAAGTCCACAACAACTCATTCTGAGAGCAAATAGATTCTGAGTCAGACTGTAGTGAGGTGGAGGAAGGAATTTATAGACTCAGAATGGAGAGGAAAAGAAAGACCTAGGGAGAAAGAGGCAAGATTTTTTTTGCAGAGGTTGTGGGAGGCCACCCCACACTGAATGCAAGTTTCTTGATACCATCTGCCTACGTTGTGAAAAAGAGTCACCTAGCAAAGTCTGCAAATCATCCAGAACTCCACCCACAGAAAGAAAGTTTCCTGACAAAGAATTCAAGCCTAACAACTTCAGTGAGAAAATGGGAGAAACACAGAAGCAAATGGGAAGAATGAAACTCATCAAACAGTCACCATTGGTCATTCTTCACCCTTAAGAAGCAGAAAAGTACATGTGAAGGTACTAATTGAAGGAAGGCCTTGCCAAATGGAAGTGGACTCAGGCTCCTATTTATCTATGGTGTCATGGGACACTATTCTGACTACTCCCAAACATTTCCAGAAGCAACACTGACTCTTAAGACTACCAAAGGAACAAGATTCCAGTAGTTGAACAGAGATTCAACGTGAAGTTCAAAGGCCACACCAAATGTTTGCCCCTGACCATCGTGGACAGGATCGCCAAGCTTGCTGGGACTTGAGTGGTTCAATCCACTAGGCATCGAGGTGACTGGCATCAATCACGTGAGCAACACTGAATGGGAGGAGGCCTTGAAGTCTGAGTTTCCAGAGGTCTTCAGCGAAGTTGGGCAAGTATATGGGGACCCTATCACTTTCAACCTAGATCCCAAGGTGCCCCAATTGGTTTAAAGCCCAGAAGGGTCCCATTTGCCTTAAAGGAAAAATTGATGCACAATTAGATAAACTAATAGCTCAAGGTTTTAGAGCCCACTGACCACTCCAGATGGGAGACACCCATAGTCACACCAGTCAAGACTGATGGGTCAGTAAGAATGTGGAGGCTATAAGGGACATTGAACCATGCACTTCAACAGAAGCATATCCAGTTCCAGTGGTGCATCATTATTACATTCACTTGGCAGGTACAGTCTTTGCCAAATGGATCTGGGAGGCATATCAACAACTAACAGTTGATGATGCCACTGCACCCAAACCATTGTGACTCATAGAGGTGCCTTCAAATGTAAAGGTTACAGTTTGGAGTAAAGTGGCACCAGGCATCTTCAAAGCCTTATGGAAAGGATGCTCCAAGGACTGCCAGGAGTAGTGCCTTACTGATGATGTGTTAATCTCTGCTGAAAATGACACTCAATTACAAGAGAGACTCAGAGAAGTCCTTACCAGATTCAAGCGGGGTTAAAAGTCAAGGAAGAAAAATGCACTCTTAGAACTGACAAGGTTGAGTTCTTGGGCTATATGATTGACAAGCATGGCATCCACCCTACAGATGCCAAGGTTCAAGCAATCAAAGAAGCCCCTAGACCAAAATGCAAAACAGATTTGCAAGCTTTCCTTGGACTTATTAACTTTTATCACATGTTCCTACCTCAGAAGGCAACCATTGCAGAACCATTACACAGATTACTGGACAAAAATCTGTTTGGGTCTGGGGCAGGAAGGAACAATCAGCATTTAACAATATTAAAAGACTAATCATCTGATGCTGTACTGATACAGTTCTCTGAGAATACCTGTTGTACTGACTTGTGATGCATCCCCTTTTGGGTGGGGGTTTTTGGAGTGGAGGTTTGAGCAGGCAGGAGAAGCCCTATTGCATTTACTCTCGCACTTTGACTAAAGCAGAGGAATTACAGTGGACAAGGAAGCATTGTTGTTTGTACATAAGAAAATTCCATGAGTATCTATATGGGAGAACATTTACCATTGTCACAGATCACAAACCTTTGTTAGGCATTGTGGCAGGAGACAAACCTACACACTATCCTGTCACCAATGCTGAGTGGACTGAATTTCTTGCTGCTTATTCATACAAGCTCATCCACAAGCCTGGCAAAGACATTGGCCATGCTGATGCCTTAGTCACTGCACTTCTGTTTCACACTGAGGACTTTGAACCTGAGGCACACCTTGTTCCTAGAAACTGTTGCCAAGCTTCCAGTTCATGCTGCTGAAATTGCCAGAGAGACTGCCAAAGACACTTTATTGGCTCCTGTTATAGGCTGGATTAAGAAAGGTTGGCCTTTTCAAGATCTACCTCACCTTGCCCAACCTTTTAAATCCAGGCAAACTGAATTATCTGTATTAAGAGGATGTATTTTGTGGGGTAACAGGGTGGTTATTCCTGCAAAACTGCCAAAAGAGTTTTGGAAATGTTACATGAGGGGTCATCCGGAATTGTAAGGATGAAGGGATTGGCCAGGAGTTATGTATGGTGGCCAGGTATTGACAAAATGGTTGAAAACTGGGTTGCATCTTGTCCCAACTGTCAGGTAGTCAGGCCTGCCACCCTCCTTCCCCCACACAGGAATGGGAATGTCCTAGGGGCCCATGGTCTAGGATTCACATTGATTTCGCTGGCCCTACCAGAGGGCACACCTCCCTTATTATAATAGATGCATATTCCAAATGGCTAGAGGTGATCCCTATGGCATCCACCACTACTGATGCTGTCATCAAGCAGCTTAAAAAGCTTTTTGTAACCCACGGGTTACCTGATGTTCTTGTCTCTGACAATGGCCCTCAATTTACATCCAACCTTTTGAATCCTATCTAGCACAACAGGGTATCAGACATGCCCTGACTGCCCCTGGGCATCCTTCGGCTAACGGCCGGGCTGAACATGGTATGTTTTACCAGGAAAAGCTTCAGCAATTGGGTCCTGGGGACATCACTGAGAAAGTTGAAAAACTTCTTAGTGTTCAGCATCACTCCTAACCCATCAACTAACTTATCCCCAGCAGAGTTGATGGGTAGAAACTTAGGTCTTCCTTGACCACCTTCATCCCACTTACACACCAACACCACTAGATTCCACTAGCAAGTTCGCACGTTCAGTTGTGGGTGATTCTGTTTATGCTAAGAACCTTATGGGTGAACCTTCATGGATTCCTGCTGAAATAACTCAAATCACAGGCCCTCATTCTTACAGGGTGCAAACAGAGGATGGAGTCCTCTGGAGCAGGCACATTGATCAGCTTAGATCCAGATTACCTCAGGAACATCGAATTGTTCCTCTCTAGTTCCATACCTAATGCCTTTTCTAGGGGGGGAGAGGGGAGCATGAGGATAATCAGCAAGCAAGAATCAACCCCATGTGTAATGAGCCATTACGACAGGAACCATCCCAAAACCTGTCACAATGCCAAAATCCATCCTTACAAGTGGAAGATTGCACATCACTACCTGAATTGGGTGCTGACATTGGGTTGGAGATGGGTTGGGAGGAGAGACCAGATTCTAACAGTCAAACAGGGTCTTCTTTCACAGAAGTCCCAATGGGAAATGTCAGCAGACACATTTCCTCTCTCACTGGGTGAGAACATTAAAACTTTGAACCACAGAGGTCTCAGCATTACGTAAGAGCCCCACCTATTTAAAAGAATACATTAGATAGGTTGGGGTTTGAGTGGACTGAACCTAGTGGGGAGGGTGTTATTATGTATGCAGGTTTGAATGTCATTGGTTTAGTTTGAACTGTTCTTGTAAAATGTCAGAAATGATTGGTTTAAAAAGTGCGGGAAAATCCTGCACTCTGATTGGCTGGCAACTGCGGCTGCTGGCTATAAGTAGCAGCTGCAGCCCAGCCAAATCGGGTCTGTTATGAGCTGTAGTCACTAATAAACTCTTCACTGAAGCACTCCGCGTCTGACTCTTCATGCAAACTTAACAGAAATGACTGAAGAAGGAAATGAACTTTTGTTCATTTGTATGTAACTAGATCACTTCATGAGATTGGAGACTGTTTTATGAAATACAAGTAGAATTCTGTTTCATGATGAAGCTCAGGCTATGTCCAGGAATTATGGGTTTTTTGTGCCTTAGGAAGAGCACCTCCTGGAGGGGACAGAGTGCTGTGCCTGGAACAGTTAATCTGCTCTGAGAACAGGGCTATGTTGAGATGCTGACAGTTATGTTTATGTAACTGTTTCCTCCAGCACTAGGGTAAATTGGCAAAGGGACTGAATTTTCAGACATAGATTCGAGCCACACACCCATGCTTAGGCTGTGATGAGACAACACAGGTGAACTGTGCAGAATCAGTGTACAGACACACTTAAATACATTCATATACCTTCACCTCTTTCAATATAGTAGCTCTTGAACTCAGTTACCTATCTAGTTACCTTTGGGTCATTGTTTTCATCATGTCCAAATACTGTATGGAATCAAAACTTTCTGAACTAACTGTACTCTTGATATATAGTATTTTAAACAATTAAAGTGAGGATATACTAAGTTTCACAGTTATGAAATAACTGTGATGTATTATTATCCAGATTTTACAATTTTTGATTGGCAAGTTTAGCAATAAAAAATATCTGATAATCAAGAATGTTCTCAATCAGAACCTAGAACTCTAAACACATTTTGTCTCCATCCTCATATCTATTGTTCTATTATTGCACAATTATCATCATTGTATTACACAATGCAATCCAGACATGCCATGTTACATGTCTAATATATAGAAGTCATGGATGAAAAGTGCAAGTTTCCAATGCAGTTTTTCTTCTTCCTGTATGTCCTTTGAAATCTTCATTTACAATCCATGCAAGAATCCTCCCTGACCAGTGTTGTAAACTAAATAAATAAATTCCCCATAATGTACCCCTAATTCTTGTTCACATCTGTGAGGAATGGAAATTTTCTGGGGCCTATTTCTGGAGACTGTGCCCTGTCAACAGTTCTTTGGCAGCACACAAGGAGTGTGTCCTGCCAGAAAAATATTATTGAATGGATTCTAATGTTAAATTCGATACAAATTCAAATTGTTTATTACAGCCATAATGTCAAATAGAGTAAAATATCAAATATATATACATCTCTTTATATATCATGGAAAACCAATGAGTATAATAAGAAATGTAGAGAATGTGCCCAAAGTTGCCTTATCAGGGAAATGGGTAGCATATATATTTATAGAAAATTATATTAAAAGGTTTAATGTTAAAAAGAAAAAATACCTGCTTGCTATGGAGCAAATACTCCCTAACTGCATAGCAGGAACCCTAAGGATGATTGCATGGATAGTTAGAAAAGATGTTAAATTTTGGGTGGTGTCCAGTGAAGAATAACATCCCTATTCTTTTCATAGTATTGGAGAAATGTTAGAAAAGTTGCAGTTTGTTCAGAATATGTCTTTTACATATGAATATTTGATAAGGAATAAACAGGTTAAACAAGTGTATGGACAGTAGATCTAGGATACTTTCAAGAATAGCTACTCCTGTATAGTGAGAACCCCATATTCTGACTCCATTGCAGAGTTCATGTTGAAGGTCCCATGGCACCCCATTTGATATCAGCAATTACAGTACTTCTGCTTTTTCAGTGGCAGTCCCAACACATTGAAAAAATTGCCACTAATGCTAAGGCATGCCTCCTCTTCAATAAAATTTAGTGTCCTAAAGTCATTAAAGAAGCAACAAATAAGTATCTACCATAAATAATCAACACTAAATTAACCAATCACATATAAGAACATATTTATATTCAAAATGGGAGTGAAGTAGTGAGCCCTAAATTCATATTCTTGAAAGCTTGTATTATGGCCAAAAGTACAATATAATTTATCCATGGGCCTTCAATATTTATTTTATTTATTTATTAATTTGACTTGTATGCCACCCCTTCTCCAAAAAGGACTCGGGGCAGCTCACAACTAAAACCATACAATAAATTAATTAAATAAAACCATATTAAATAAACCAATATCATATTCTCTCTTCTCCCACTTCTCTTTTTCACTTCACATCTCCAATTCTTACTGTTATACCATTGTTTCTGCTGCTTTGTTTCAAATATGACACTACCCTTTTAAGATTACAAAGCTTGTTGTAAAAAAAAAACCAATAGATGAAAAACATTGAAGAAATTTCAAAAACTTTGGAAAAAGCGATGATACCTTTTTGTTTTCCTTTTTAGGTTCACCAATATTATCCAGATCAAAGCTGTATTGGGGAAGAAAACACCTCAGGGTTGAACCAGCCGAGGGTATGACCGAGGACAATGCCATATAATATAATACATTATTTTATGTTATTCATATAAATAAATAAGGAACATGGATCAGATTTTCCTCTGGTGTGCAAATTATTGTTAAATAATTGGCTAGCCATATATGAGATATTCTTACAGAAGAGCAACTTCAGAAGTGCCATGATATATAAGAGCTTTCTCTCAAATGAGGATAAGGATTTCCTTATAGCTTAGCACTTGCATCAATATTTATTTTATTTTATTCTTTTGTTCTGAGGTTCTTTTTTTTCTTCATCTTTGGGTAAACAGCAACTGGAAGATTAGGTCCATTTGCTGCTGTTGCCACCATATCTTTCCTATAAACCAGTTTCTCACTTCCAAACCAGCACTCTGGGGAACCAAGAGAGGATTGAAGGGGGTATTCTCATCCCAGCCAGGTCTGCTAAAGATAAAAAGGGAAACCAAACAAAAACTGAGGGCGTCAGTAGCTCAGCCAAGCTGAGGTAAATAATAGAACAATGAACTCCAGAATTTAAATTTTAAAAAAAACTGTATATAGCCATATGATGGTACATACTTTACACAAAGTTTAAAAAGATCAAATACAAAAAATATCTTAAGGCTATTCTTACCATAGATAAATAACTTAATTTCCAATCTTGTCTGAGGGAACCACTCATCCTGGACTCCAGCCAACTTCTTCACCAGAGTCCAAACGCTTCCCACCAAAACTTGATGGGATCTCCCTTCTTTCTCCCTATTGGTTCTCAGGGGTCAGATGATTCCTTTTGGGCACATAAGGCTGGCTGGTGATTTAAAAGCCAGCTGCTTACCATTACAAGAGCATATGCAGAAATTTATGTGATGGCAAAGGATGCCTTTTTTTAAACCAACCTTTCAGTTGAGATTTGTCAAATATAGAATTCCATCGGATTCTTGATTCTATCTATTTTCATCTGTATTTTCTACCACTTCTTCATTTGGATTCTTCCCCTCTTGCAACACATAAAATCAGTTAAAAGCAAAGGTATGACCGAGGACAATGCCATATAATATAATACATTATTTTATGTTATTCATATAAATAAATAAGGAACATGGATCAGATTTTCCTCTGGTGTGCAAATTATTGTTAAATAATTGGCTAGCCATATATGAGATATTCTTACAGAAGAGCAACTTCAGAAGTGCCATGATATATAAGAGCTTTCTCTCAAATGAGAAGGATTTCCTTATAGCTTAGCACTTGCATCAATATTTATTTTATTTTATTTATTTATTTGATTTGTCAATCGCTTACAAACTAATAGGTATAAGTATAAACATGAGTAAGAATACAGAAAATAGGTACGATTAAATGGGGACAGTAGGACCGGGACAGGAGGCACAATGGTGCACTTATGCATGCCCCTTACAGACCTCTTAGGAATGGGGTGAGGTCAATAGTGGATAGTTTGAGGTTAAACGAGTGGGGGTTTGAGGATGTAACTACAGAGTCAGATAGTGCATTCCAGGCATTGACCACTCTGTTGCTGAAGTCGTACTTTCTGCAATCAAGTTTGGAGCGGTTAACATTGAGTTTGTATCTGTTGTGTGCTCTTGTATTGTTGTAGTTGAAGCTGAAGTAGTCATTGACTGGTAGGACATTGTAGCAGATAATTTTGTGTACTACACTTAAATCCAACCGTAGGTGGCGTAGTTCAAGATTGTCCAAGCTCAAAATTTCAAATCTGGTGATATAGGGTATTCTGTTGCGAGCAGAGGAGTGTAGTACTGCCAGATCTTTTAAAATGTATTGTGGATTTTGTGACTGTTACATTGAAATATTCTACTATAAGTTTGGAATGGCAGTGTCCCGTAAAATATAATTACATATAAGGCCAACCTGACTAATATGAAGGAGAGCTGCCGAAAAGAGTTCTTATGCCAAAGACATGGAGTATTTTTCTGCCACTGCAGTAAAAGGATCTTCAGTTTCGAACCCAAATGGCTCCTGCATCCACACCTGCAACATATTAAAATACCCAACCAAATGACATTCTGTTTTGCTAGCCCTTTCCAGTGAGTTTCTGAAAACTCTGGTTTTTGGGGTTTTATTTTGGCTGATTGCGATGCCCAGGGTTAAGTTTGCTGTTGCATACATTCCTACAAATTTTACTAAAGTTTATTTTGCCCATGCTCTCTAAACCTTTACACACACACACACACACACACACACACACACAATCTTAGATTTATCCTTAATAGTGATGATAGATTTCAAGTATAATTCCTGTTTATATCTTTTAATAAGATAAGAATAATACTTTTGATTTTTTGTTAGTGTTGCATCTTGAAGCCATTTTTTCTGCCTCTTTACTAAGTTTTTTTAAAAAATTCTGTGAGGAATCAGTTGCAACAGAAAAATAACCTGATCTTGTTGGCTTCGTGTAGAAAGTAATTAATACATGACACAACATTAGCAGTACCTGGATTTGGCAGAAGCAAAGGTCAGGCATGAAGCCACTCACCCTCAAAGACCTCCAAGCAGCTGCTTGCTACTGGTTGCCTATTAAATTTGTTTACTCTTTATGAGATTGATAGTTGGAGAACAGGAGGAAAATGCCTCTGTAACAAATCAGGCATGGGAGCCAAAGCATTCTACATACTTACTTCTATGATTGCACCATAGGTCAAAAGCTTGCATTCCTAAGAACATGTATTTAAGTGCCAGGGCTCAAATGGGAAAGTTATGATAGAAGAGAACAGTGGCTTTAATCTTGGCCTCATCTACTGCTTTACTCATCTTTAGAATACTTTGGCAGGTTACTAATGCATGACTTTCAGATAGGCTTGAGACCTCTAAAAGGAAAAGGGCTGACTTTAAGTGTTGCTTTGATATGCAACAGACCATACTTCAAGAAGCTGAAGAAAATAAAGTCAGATCTGTTCCAAATTCCACCACTTAGATGTCATAATCCATTCCATGATGTGAACCTAGATGAGCATTTTGGATTCAAAAATTCAGATTGTTTTGTTCTTTCTGCTGATTTTAATGACGTCAAATGAGAAAAATAAATAATTTATCCAACTTTACAGGAGGCTTTAAACATATAACTTATTTGTTCTATACAGTATTACTATAATAATAAAATTAACTTGCAGAGAAAATACAAGGCATGGGCCATGTAAAATAAGTCAGTATTCCTGCTTTTTTGCAAATATTGGTCTAAAATTGGGGGGGAAAGTAGCATATGGATTCTCATATTTGGATGATGATGCATGCCCAAAGCAAGAATTTCTTGAAAATTAAACTACCATAGTTAAAACAGGGGTAAATAACTTTGAAACTTGCAGTTTTTGAAGTACAATCCCCAAAATCTATCTAAATACCAGAGAAAGTAGGATATGGTATCAACCCATTTGAGCAGATGCTCAGGATTCGTACCTTTGATCATTCTCTGAAAAAAAATGCTGTTGAAGAGATTCCTAGGATTTCTAATATGAACATGGATTTGAACAAGGGATATATTTTAATTTAATTAGCACAGTTAATTCATGAAAAGTTTTAATGTTACATAGGTGCATACTTTCCTTGATATGAGAATAGCCATATCCCATCTTGATTGGGGTCCTAAATGCTCAGGTTAGCTATTCATTCCTTGTTGTTCTAGAAATATTGATGACTGGTTGACAAGTAGTATGCTGCCAACTCATCCAGCTCTTTTATTCTCTGTAGGGCCTGCATAGTGGCACTTTCCCTTCTATGGCCACAATTGTCTTGTTGAAGACAAAGTTGATGTCCCATTCCCATTGGATGCTTATCTCTGGACAAGATAGAAATATTCTCAAGAGCTATGACAAGGAATGTAGCAGCCAAGAGGCAACATGGAGCAAAGATGTGTGTGTGTATGTGTGTGTGTGTTTTGCTATATAAATAGATGTGTTATGCTGTAAATAGCCCCTGTGCGGCCATAGTCTGATGACAGAAGGACATTCCACATTACCCCAGAAGTAGGCCTAAGCAGCTGTTGCTTGGGGACTACTCCTGGGAATTCAAAGGGCAAGCCATTCATACTTTCCAGCTGTACTTGTTTTATTGGATCAGCATCTTTTTTCTTACTCTTTGTACCAACTGCTGCTTTGAACTCATGTCATCTAAGAATTAGAACATAGCCTTTAAGTGCTTTTATCGTGGCTGGTACAATTAGCCCTAAAAATGGTCTGCAGGATGGAATATGTAGGGGACTGCATGTGTCTTTTCTGAAATCATGCCGTTGCTGACGTGTTACTGGCTCCTGATAGGTGTTTTGCTCTTGCAGGGGAAGAAGCACTTGATAACTGCTTAGTAACTTCCCAATACACTCCCCAACAGGACTTCATTTCTAAAATGAGAAGTGTTAGGGTTTAATGCCAAATAGATCATGAGCATCAGCATCACTATTGTGTATATATCTAATGGTTGGCATATTGTCCTTAGAATATTTTAGCAAAGACTGAATATCCTTCTGTCAGAGATGTTCTGGTTTTTTTTCTGCCCGGCATATGACTGCTGAGTAGTGAAATGCATTAGATCAGTGGTGGCTAACCTTTTTGGGCTCCTGTGCCAAAAATCGTGTGCATGCTTGCATGCTCATGCTCATATGCCAGCACCCAGAAGGCAATGTGCAACCCCACGCCCCCTACGCATGCGTGCACAATCCCCATCCCTCCCCACGCCGTTCCCTTACCTGCACTGCACCCCACAGCTGATTTTTGGCAGGTTTGAGGCCTTTTTTTGGCCCCCCAGAGGCTTGAGGAAGGCTTCTGCAGGCTTCTGCAAGCTTTGCAGGCCAAAATCTAGCCCCGTTTCGTCACTTCCAGTATTGTCAGAAAAACAGGAAGTGATGAAACGGGGCTAGTCTTCAGCCTGCAAAGCCTGCAGAAGCCGCCAGAGGCCTTCCTCAAGCCTCTGGGAGGCCGAAAAAGGCCTCAAACCCATTAAAAATCAGCTGTGAGGTGCGCGCATGCACAGTGAGGTAAGTTTGCCTGCAGCTCACGTGCTGGCACAAATGGCTCTGCATGCCACCTGTGGCACACGTGCCATAGGTTCGCCTACATGGCACCAGATAACCAAATACTTTTCCAATTGCCTTTATTAGACAAAGTAAGTGTTCCCTGCCCTCAAAGAACTGATAAACTAAATCAGTTCTTAATTAAGTGGGAGATTTCCAAGCATGTTATAAACTTAGTATCCTCAGCCAAATATAAACCATGAATTCAAAATGTTATACAGGTAGTCCTTGACTTACAACCATACATTTAGTGATTATCTGATGTTACAATGGCACTGAAAAAAGCAACTATGACCAGTTTTTATACTTATGCTGTTGCAGTAAACCTATGGTTATGTGATCAAAATTTGGCGCTTGGAAACTGGCATGAATTTATTACAGTTGCACTGTTCTTGAGTAATGTGATCACTATTTGTAACCTTCCCATCAGGCTTCCAACAAGCAAAGTCAATAGAGGAAGACAAATTTGCTTAATGACCACATGATTCATTTAACAATTGCCATGCCAACAACTGTGGCATAAAAGGTTGTAAAATGGGGAAAACTCACTTAACAACTTCCTTACTTAGCAATTGAAAGTTTCAGCTTAAATGTAATTATAAATAGAGGTCTACCTATATTCTGTTTTGGAAGCCACTTTACCTCATTTGAATATGAGAAAATAACATTTTTATTTCTTATTTTTTTCATATGCTCATACGGTCCTCTAAATCCCTGCTTCTGACAAGCTTTTTTGCTCTGAAAACAAGATTTTTATTTTCCACTGCAAATCATTAGACAAGAGAGGGCAGGTAAATATACAGTAGTGCTTCCCAAACTTGTTCCTCATTACCGCTTTTCAGAAAGTCTGACCGAACCTCAAGGCCTGGTTGCTTTTCCCTACCTTAAGCAACATTGTAATATCAAATGGTCACTAAATGAATGGTAACCCAAGGACTATCTATATTATAAAAATAATATCATTGAATTATCTTTATATCATTTCAATAAATTACCATTGGTAATTTCATGAATTTAGGTCTTAACAGAAATACTTTGGGAAATTTTCAAATATATTTTAGTACCCATGGCAATCTTTAAGTCAATTTAAATGTCCCTTTTGTGTTGGGTAGTGGGTTCATTTGTTGTTTCCAAAAGAACAACACTTTTACCCAATTTTGGATAATTTACCCGGGTTTGGGAACTACTTTATATACAGTAAAAATCAAGTAAGACAAACAGGAGTCCAGGGCTAGAGAAGTTATTGACAAAAAGGAAAAACAAATATCCATTGGTAATAAGCCTGTGTAAAAACAAAAGAAGAGATGCAATGTGGGCCTTAAAAATTGACTTAGTAGAAAGGTTGGGTAAAAACAGTGGAGGGGAAATAAGGCAAATTAAGAAACAGTACAAGACGTGCAAGTCAATAAAGAAAAATATATATAAATATATAAATGGGGTTGCCATGGAGGATATTTTAAAAATAAGGGACAAATAAAGCTTGATGTTAATGCCCAGAGCAATGAGAAGCCAGCATCAATTCTGAGTGTCTGTTGTTATTTTCAAAACTCCAGGTATGATTACCGTATAAGCATTAATTCTTTCCAGTCCCTTAATCCAGTTGCAGTATTCTGACATATTGTTTTAGGAAATATAAATACAATCTTTATATTTTCTAAAAAAGTAGTAGTGTCATTTCACTGGAATTGGAAGCCCAGTAGGAATCGCACTGGGAGGTGAGATGCAATAGGATCTTGTGACATTAAATCTCTAAGCCATGAATTCCCTTGCGGTGTACCATGCCATAAAACCTTGTGCCACAAAATGCGCCTTGGTCTTCTGGAGGCTGGGACAGGTGGTGGGATTAGTTGTTAATGAGCCCTGGATCAGGTGCAAGGCTCCAGTAGGATCCTGAACCTGTTGAATGGCAGCTCTATCCTTAGCAAAGCCTTTCACAGCCTCGGGCTACCACTCCCAACTCATGTTGGGGTGTATTAGCGCCTCCTCTCCCCACATCTCTTAGCAGCAGCTGCACCTGACAAACTTCCCATTCTCTAATCACTGTGCTAAATATAATGCAGCTGGCTGAGTACTTAGTGTGGGGTCAGTGAGGTGGGCTTGGAGGTATGTGCTGACCCATGGCTGCTTTCTCCATCCCCAAAGAGATGGAAAATAGAAGTCATGTGGAGTTAGCATTTAAAAAGAAATAGAACCACCACAGCCAGAGAAAGTTATTTTTCAGTTTCCATGGAGTGGGGTGCATCAATATGGCAATATAAATAGGGGAAAATCAAGGTGACATCTTTATTAGTGCTTTTTAAAGTGTCACAAAAAGAAAGAATAAATTATTCAGAGTCTTTGGAGAATAATGGCTATTAGACTAGATGGCAATTTGACTGTTTTTAAAGGCCATTTCTACCTGTCTCGGTTAAATTGTAAGCAAGTTGGTAAAACTATTTTTTACTGATATTATGTAACAGTTTATAGCTTTAAATAAATAAAGCTCCACTTTGCTTAAAGAAGAAAAAAATTAATAATTCATTAATAATTCAATTAACTTTTCTTTTGTGGAAAATATTTACTAGTTAAAGCTAATTAGAAAATCATTGTCAGATATTCTGTGGAAACATTGACACATCTGTATAATATATAGCTTGCATAACTAAAATGTTTGGATTCTCATTTCTATTTCTGTAGTTGGAGGATAAATTAGATGCAAAGTTTATGAAAGACTAGAAATAAAATCTTCAAAAGATACCATTAATTCTTTTCATTTTTTCTTTGTCCCTTCTCACAAAATTCTTACAAGCTTTAACAAGGCTCCTTTGAAAATTTAATATGGGGAAATTATCCAGGTCATTCTTTTAATAATTAAAAGGAATATGCAAGTAACAAATCAAGACATCAGCTGAGTTCTTTTTCATGTTCAGTGTAACATATTTTTCTATATTATACTTGTAGCCTCTGATTTTTAAATCTACTTTCAAAATAGTCTCATCATGCCAGATAATACTTTTTCCTCTTCCATCCTTTTCTTTTTCATTTTTTTATTGAAGTGAAGTAACATATTTTAAACACAGTCTATTTATAGACAGTCTTAAAATTAACTTCTGGATCCATTGTTCAAAAATATCCTTCAATATGTCCAATGTTAAAATATTTTGCTTCATTCTGTTTTAGTAAGTGAAATTTGAGTGGTGTTCTCCTTTAATTGTAATTTTTAATTCTTTCTAGTTTCTTCTTATGTCCAATTTTTAAAGTCTTGTTTTATATATTTTTAAAAGAATTCAAAACAAAAGCATTTTCCAACAGGAAGGATTTTTATAATTACTTCCAAAGTCTTATTTAAAATTTATCTAGATGCTTAGTCCATTTGTAAATTTCTAAAATGTTCTAAAATGTTTATTTCAGGGGGGGGTTAAGTTCTTAAACTTGTATTTAAAACTTCTTTACTAAGGATTGAAGAAACTCATCCAGTACTATAAAACATGTTGATCAAAAAGTATCTAATAGCTGAAAATCAGTTAACAATCGATTTCTAAAAATGATTAGAAAAGGAAGCATGTGAACCAAATGTCCTTTTCAATTGACAATCGTGGTTTGAGTAATATGTTTATTCTCTGTCTCTCAGATCTTTAAATCCAGAAGAGTGTTGAGATTTCTTCACTGGGAGCAGCTGTCTCTTGCCCATATCCTTGTCCAGAGAGAATTATGAACCCAATCTTTCATAGAGTTGTTTTCACTTTGCCGTTTCGTCCCCCAAAAGTCTAAGTTAGGATTGCTAGTAGTAAAAGGAAGGAGTATAAAATCTGTTAAAATAGATATGTTATCTCTGGTAACCTTTAATGAACTTTTACTAACATAATGATTGAAATGATGAAGTTTCATGAATTTGTTTATGGATAAGAAATGGGAATACAGGAATAATTTGTTGTATTTTAAGAGAAAGTTATGTTACTAAACTTGTTTATATTTGTTGTGATGAAAGGAAAAATAACTTTATATATTTCTTTTTTCTTTATTATATTCTTTTTCTTTCTTTTCTACTTTCAACTCATTGTTCTCTTTTTCTTTGCATGTTTTTATTTTTATTTTATTTTTTAATTTGTAGTGGTTTTGATTGTTGTAATCTTTGTAAAATTGCTACTTTAAAAAAGCAAAGCACTTCAGCTGTGTTACAAATAGAATTGAAATAAAATATTATTACAAATAACATAAATGGTTTACTCAGGCCACTTGGAACTATCTACTACCCAAGAATTACTGGTAGATTATTGTTGGACCAAAAAAGCAGATATGTTGCTACTGGGAATTATTCTTTTCTTGACTCTTGACTTCTCACATTCTACTCCAACATGGATGTTTACAAAAAGCACAGAAATTAAATTGCACAAAGTACAGCTATTTTATGAGAATAATTGCCAACCTACATAAGCAGATGAACAGGGAGTATCCAGGTTCAAATTATCTATGACTCTGCCATTTAAAACTCAATTTTAATCAGTGAATAATATAATAAATGGGTTAAAATTCATCTGACAACTTCTCTTAGTGCACACTAATAATCAGTGCATTTGATTTTGTATTTCTGACATATGAATTGGAATTCTGATTGTGACATGCTTAGTACTATAAAATTTGCACATGCTGATTTTAGCCATCTTATGGCAGTTTCACTAGGTAGACTTTTTATCTCTATTTTGGTGGCATGAAGATAAATATTTTGTATTACAAAAATTCATACATTTTTCACTTCAGGGGTAGTTGATTTTGCAGCTGACTTTCATCTTGCCCAGATGGAGATAAGAAGAACTGGGGTGAGACAGGCTGTACTAGAGAGGGCAATATTCCAACCAGAAGACGTATAGAAGCCGACAACTCAGCCAGATTGTGAGCTACAGCTTCCAGTTGGGAACCTTGATTCTTAATGGCAACAGAGACAGAACCTAGTTCCCCATGGAGACTTTTCATTGTATGGACCAAGTTCCTCAGGGCTTGTGGTGAACAGCAACATCTTTGATCTGTTTTACTTTGTTCTTGCTTTATAAGACAGTCTGGGGATGATTCACAGCGTTCGGAATAGGTGACAGCTTTGGCAGATGATACATTTGGATCTGATGTTTTGGTCAGGCCTAGTGTGGTAGAGAAAAGAAACAGTGACTTTTCAATATCCCAACATACCCCATTAGTAGCTAAGACAATCCTTTCCAGCATGGTACTTTCTCTATGGATTGCATATATTGACTGAGAATTATGAGAACTAAATATTTGCATTTGTTCTATAATGGGTTTACAACTCCCACAATCTTGATAGGAATTCCTATGATCTCCCAATACATATTGAAGGCATCAGGGTAAGGGAGTTTGCTGTGCAGAAATAGAGATGTCCTTAAAAGAGAGAGAGAGAGAACCTTTTCCTGACCTAACAGTGAAGATTTATCTTCTATGCTTACATGTTTTTTCATAATTTACCTTCTGAATTGAATAAATTGTCCCCCAATTGCCCATTCATAGTTCTTGGACTTGGGTATTGTTGGCTTTAACTGAAACTTCATTGGAAATAAAGATAGATTCTGGTGCAGTTGGAACAAAAGTTTGTAGGAATATGAAATAAAATGAAATTTCAGAATTTTGCAAAAAACACATGAAAAAAATCCAGTAATGTTTTGCTTGTGGCAGATAGCTGGAGTTTTCTAGAAATCCTTTTGCAATCATTAGCTCAACTTCTCTTTCTCTAAAGCAGAGGTGGGGAACTATGGCCCCTTTATGACTAGTGGACTTGCCTCCAGAATTCTCAGAGTTGAAGTCCACATGTCATAAAAGGGCCATAGTTCTCTATTCCTGTTCTAGAGGGAAGGAGAAATGGTAGCAGTAGTTGTAGTAGCAGTCTTGTACTTTTTATTTTGAAAGGGGAAAACCAGGGAAAGTTCATAAGTGGTTCTAAGTCATGTATTAATCCATTTTGTTATGTATGTAGGTCGAAATGTTATTGGTTTATTTTGAACTGTTCTTGTAAAATGTCAAATGGGATTGGTTTAAATAGTGCGGGAAAAACCCTGCACTCACATTGGCTGGCAACTACGGCTGCTGGCTGTAAGAAGCAGCCGTAGCCCAGCCAAGTCGGGTCCATTCGAGCTGTAGTCACTTAATAAACTCTTCACTGAAGCTCTTCGCGTCTGACTCTTCATGCAAACTTAACACTGGCGACGAAGGTGGGATTGACCTGAAAAAGAGACAACACAGAAGACAAGCAGAAGAGCGAGATGACTGCGCTGAACAACCCCCCAACCCCGTTCGATCCAGCGGCGGAAGACTGGGAATCATATGCAGATCGCTTCCAGATGTACTTGGAAGGAAACAAACTCGCCAATATCCCCGAGAAGCGGAAGAGGGCGGTATTTCTCATGCACTGCGGTCCGGCAGTCTTCAAGATGGCGAAGGCATTGGCGGGAGCTGCAGACTTGAAGGTAATGGAATGGCCTGATTTGGAAAAGCTTTTAAGAGCCCATTACGCCCCACAAGTATCGTGCCTCATTAAGAGACACGAGTTTTACCATCGGGATCAAGGGGAAAGTGAAAATGTTAACAACTTCGTGGCAAGTTTAAGGGACATTGGGGGTGCATGCAAGTTTAACAACTTGGAAGAGGCCATGCGCAATCGATTTGTTCTAGGCCTCAAAGACAAGGTCTTACAAAGCAAACTGTTAATGAAACCTAAGATCACATTTAAGGAGGCCATAGAGGAAGCTGTTTCAGCGGAAGCCACCAAGTCCTCAGCAGCGGCCATGAAAAAGATTAACAAGGCCTCAAGCCATTCTGATGTGGAAAAATCCACAACAACCCATTGCGAGCAAATAGACTCTGATTCAGATTGCAGTGAGGTGGAGGAAGGAATTTGTAGATTCAGAATGGAGAAGAAAAGGAAAGACCCTGGAAAAAAGAGGCAAGAATTTTATTGCAGAGGCTGTGGGGGAGGCCACCCTCGCACTGAATGCAAGTTTTTAGACACCATCTGCCTACGTTGTGAGAAAAGGGGTCACCTAGCAAGAGTCTGCAAATCTTCCAGAACTCCACATAGTAGGAAGAAATTCCCTGAAAAGGATTTCAAGCCCAACAACTTCATTGAAAAGATGGGGCGCAACTCAGAAGCAAATGGAAAGAATGAAACTCATCAAACAATTACCATTGGTCATTCTTCACCCTTGAGAAGCAGAAAAGTACATGTGAAGGTATTCATTGAAGGAAGGCCTTGCCAAATGGAAGTGGACTCAGGCTCCTATCTATCTATGGTGTCATGGGACACTATTCACAGGCTACTTCCCAACATTCAGAAGAAACATTTCCAGAAGCAAGCACTGACTCTTAAAGACTACCGAGGGAACAAGATTCCAGTAGTTGGAGCAACAGATTTCAACGTGAAGTTTAAAGGCCACACCAAATGTTTGCCCTTGACCATCGTGGACAAGGATCGCCCAACCTTGCTGGGACTTGAGTGGTTCAATCCATTAGGCATCAAGGTGACTGGCATCAATCACGTGAGCAGCACTGAATGGGAGGAGGCCTTGAAGTCTCAGTTTCCAGAGGTCTTCAGCGACGGATTGGGCAAGTATATGGGAACCCCTATCACTTTCAACCTAGATCCCAAGGTGCCCCCAATTCGTTTAAAGCCCAGAAGGGTCCCATTTTCCTTAAAGGAAAAAATTGATGCACAACTAGATAAACTAATAGCTCAAGGAGTTTTAGAGCCCACTGACCACTCCAGATGGGAGACACCCATAGTCACACCAGTCAGGACTGATGGGTCAGTAAGAATCTGTGGAGGCTATAAGGGGACATTGAACCATGCCCTTCAACAGAGCATATCCGTTCCAGTGGTGCATCATTTATTACATTCACTTGGCAGGGGTACAGTCTTTGCCAAATTGGATCTGGCCCAGGCATATCAACAACTAACAGTTGATGATGCCACTGCAGAGGCCCAAACCATTGTGACTCATAGAGGTGCCTTCAAATGTAAAAGGTTGCAGTTTGGAGTAAGCGTGGCATCAGGCATCTTCCAAAGCCTTATGGAAAGGATGCTCCAAGGACTGCCAGGGGTAGTGCCTTACTTTGATGATGTGTTAATCTCTGCTGAAAATGACACTCAATTACAAGAGAGACTCAGAGAAGTCCTTACCAGATTCAAGAAAGCGGGGTTAAAAGTCAAGGAAGAAAAATGCACTCTTAGAACTGACAAGGTTGAGTTCTTGGGCTACATGGTTGACAAACATGGCATCCACCCTACTGATGCCAAGGTTAAAGCAATCAAAGAAGCCCCTAAACCTAAATGCAAAACAGATTTGCAAGCTTTCCTTGGACTTATTAACTTTTATCACATGTTCCTACCTCAAAAGGCAACCATTGCTGAATCTTTGCACAGATTACTGGATAAGAAGTCTGTTTGGGTCTGGGGGAGGAAGGAACAATCAGCATTTAACAGTATTAAGAGACTAATCACGTCTGATGCTGTTCTGATACAGTTCTCTGAGAATTTGCCTGTTGTACTGACTTATGATGCATCCCTTTTTGGAGTGGGGGGGTTTGAGCCACAGGCTTCCCAGTGGGAGAGCCCCTATTGCATTTTACTCTTGCACTTTGACCAAAGCAGAGAGGAATTACAACCAATTGGATAAAGAGGCATTGGCAGTTGTTGCAGCTGTTAAGAAATTTCATGAATATCTGTATGGCAGAACATTTACCATTGTTACAGATCACAAACCTTTGTTAGGCATTGTGGCAGGAGACAAGCCTACACCTACTATCCTGTCACCAAGAATGCTGAGGTGGACTGAATTTCTTGCAGCTTATTCATACAAACTGATTCACAGGCCTGGCAAGGACATTGGACATGCTGATGCACTGAGTCGTTGCCCACTTCCTTGCCACAAGGAGGACTTTGAACCTGAAACACACCTTTTTCCTAGAAACTGTTGCCAAGCTTCCAGTTCATGCTGCTGAAATTGCCAGAGAGACTGCCAAAGACACTGTGTTGGCTCCTGTTATAGACTGGATTAAGAAAGGTTGGCCTCTTCAAGATCTACCTCACCTTGCCCAACCTTTAAATCCAGGCAAACTGAATTATCTGTATTAAGAGGATGTATTTTGTGGGGTAACAGGGTGGTTATTCCTGCAAAACTGCAAAGAGAGGTTTTGGAAATGTTACATGAGGGGAGGGAGGTATTGTAAGGATGAAGGGATTGGCCAGGAGTTATGTATGGTGGCCAGGTATTGACAAAATGGTTGAAAACTGGGTTGCATCTTGTCCCAATTGCCAGGTGGTCCGGCCTGCCCCATTTCACGCCCCCACACAGGAATGGGAATGTCCTAGGGGCCCATGGTCTAGGATCCACATTGATTTCGCAGGTCCTACTAGAGGGCACACCTTTCTTATTATAGTAGGTGCATATTCCAAATGGCTAGAGGTGTTTCCCATGACATCCACCACAACTGATGCTGTCATCAAGCAGCTCAGAAAACTATTGGTAACCCACGGGTTACCTGATGTTCTTGTCTCTGACAATGGCCCTCAATTTACATCTAACCTCTTTGAATCCTATCTAGCACAACAGGGTATCAGACATGCCCTTACTGCCCCTGGGCATCCTTCGGCTAACGGCCAGCCTGAATGCATGGTCCGTTTTACCAAAGAGAAGCTTCAGCAACTGGGTCCTGGGGACATCACTGAGAAGGTTGAAAAACTTCTTAGTGTTCAGCACATCACTCCTAGCCCATCTAATAACTTATCCCCAGCAGAGTTGTTGATGGGTAGGAAACTTAGGTCTTCCCTTGACCGCCTTCATCCCACTTACGCACCCAACGCACCACTAGATTCCACTTCCAAAGTTCGCAAATTCAGTGTGGGTGATTCTGTTTATGCTAAGAACCTCTTAGGTGAACCTTTGTGGATTCCTGCTGAAATAACTCAGATCACAGGCCCTCGTTCTTACAGGGTACAAACAGAGGATGGACTCCTCTGGAGCAGGCACACTGATCAACTTAGATCCAGGTTCTCTCAGGAACATCGCCTTGTCTCTCTCTAGTTCCCTCACCTGATGTCAATTCTAGGGGGAAGGGAGGAACAGGAGGAAATCAGCAAGCAAGAATCAACCCATGTGTAACGAGCCATTACAACAGGAACCATCCCAAACCTGTCACAATGCCAAAATCCATCCTTAGAAGTGGAAGATTGTACATCACTACCTGACTTGGGTGCTGACATTGGGCTGGAGATGGGTTGGGAGGAGAGACCAGATTCTAACAGTCAAACAGGGTCTTCTTTCACAGGAGTCCCAATGGGGAAATGTCAGCAACACATTTCCTCTCTCACTGGGTGAGAATGTTAAAACTTCTGAACCACGAGGTCTCAAACGTAACGCAAGAGCCCCACCTATTTAAAAGAATACATTAGATAGGTTGGGGTTTGGTATGGACTGAACCTAGTGGGGAGGGGTGTTATGTAGGTAGGTTTAAATGTTATTGGTTTATTTTGAACTGTTCTTGTAAAATGTCAAATGGGATTGGTTTAAATAGTGCGGGAAAAACCCTGCACTCCCATTGGCTGCCAACTATGGCTGCTGGCTATAAGAAGCAGCCGTAGCCCAGCCAAATCAGGTCCATTCGAGCTGTAGTCACTTAATAAACTCTTCTCTGAAGCTCTTCACGTCTGACTCTTCATGCAAACTTAACACATTTAACTATGATTTCTTAATAAGCTACCATTTTCTGGGTTTATGAGAGTCAGTATGATGTGGTGCTAAAGAAACTGGGCTAAGACTGAAAAGCCATTTATTTTAGCCTTGCCTTAAGCACCAGCTGAATGATTTTGAGCTACCTACTCTCTTTCAGCCCCATGTAGACATAATACACCACTTTTTAAAATATTGCCACTTAAACTGCAGGAACTTGTCCAGGTAATTTCCAGAAAACAAAACTGACTCTAAATCATATCTGTCTATCTATCTGTCTGTCTGTATGTCTCCAGCTACCGTTTTCTTCTAAATTCTTCCTTACTCATTTGATGACCTTTTTATGACTTTTGAATATTCCTAAATACAGTAACATTTTCTCTCGTGTTTATAGATTCTAATGTGATGGTTTCCTTTAGATTGTCTATATTTCTATTGTCCCTGAGTTTGGGTACAATCTGTACAGTGGTGGGATTCAAAAAATTTTACTACCAGTTCTGTGGCCGTGTCTTGGTGGGCATGGCAGGGGAAGGATACTGTAAAATCTCCAGTGAGAGGTGGTATTTGCCGGTTCTCTGAACTACTCAAAATTTCCGCTACTGGTTCTCCAGAACTGGTCCCTCTGAACCGCTGAATACCACCTCTGAATCTGTATATATGAATGCATCTAGGAAGAAGGAATTATAAATGAGCTATACCATAATGGCTAGGTTTAAATAACACTAACTCAAAATCAAACAAATTGTATTACAGTTTATTGTGAATTGTGACCTCAATCATTGGGTTATTGCAATAATACTAATGGATACATGATTAGCTACTGTTGTTATATGTTTTATTCTTTTTTCCTTAGCCACTCTGAGTAACTTGTCAGTGAGAGGGGTAGCATATAAATGTAATTAACGAATGAATACTAAATAAATACTAAATAAATCTGCCTTTTCCTTCAGGAAGGAAATGAGGAGCTGCCCCCTCTAGATGTCTGCTATTGATTTTTCCAGGAGAAAAATGAAACTATATTTCCCCTTTTCCAACCACTGCTGTTCCCCTTCTACAAACTAACTACATACCCTTCTTTCCTAGTAGCAAGAAAGACAAAGATAATAATTACTAAAGGGAACCAAATAGAGATTCATTATCCATGGCACATCCAATCTTGGGCCATGCTTTGGGACTGTTACTCACCTGAGAGTTCCACAGGATGGGGATCTGTATTTGATTCCTCCTGTTTTTCTTGATTTGATTTCTCTTCAGAAACTATAATTTTTGGGGTGGTTGTTTCAATGTGCTTCTCAGGTTGCAAATTCTTTGTGGTTAAAGGCAGTTCCACCTCTTTTGTGACTTCCAAGCTTTTTGAGAATTCAAACAATTCATTTCTCATATCAGATGTGCTTATGACTTTCTCAGGTGCCTGAATCCATGTGGCAGTGGTGATATCCTGATTTTCATTGAAGACATCATTGAATTCTATGTTCTTTGAGGCTGGGGACACTTCAGCATTGCTATCCCAATAAATGGAAGGCACTCTCTCAGGAACAGAGTTAAAGGATTGTGCAAATGGTGGTGGTCCTGCTCCTGATGGCCTTTCCCTGTCTGATTCAATATTCCACATGGATAATGATTTAAATTCTATGGATTGTGAAATGGGCATTTCCTTCCTTTTTTGAAATAATGACATGATCTTTGAAGAAGTAGCTGATTCCATCTCCTGAACATTCTGTGAGTTCTCTGAATTATATATTGTTTTATCTACGAATGCAGGAGTGGTTGACTTTATTTCTCTTTCAGATTCTGTATACGGTGTGATGGAGGATGGCTGAAATTTTTCTGTGGAAGAAATCGATTCTTTTTTCCATTTCCATGTGGACAATTTTGTTTTAGGTAAGTTGTGTGAAATTTTGTTCTGCGTGTGCTGCAATATATTTGGACTAAGTGTTAATTCAACAATACCTAAAGGATTTATTGGCTTTGTCTCATTTTCCAGTTCAATTTTGAGACTTGGTATTTTTAAAAAAGGATCCTCAGTATACCACTGATTGAGAGATTTTATGTTGGACTCATCTGGAAATTCCTGAGTGTTTGTGGTAATCTCTGCTACATCCATCACATTTTGCAGCTCTGAATTGTTTGGAGATACTGGCTCAGGTGTGATAGAGATTGGTAGTTCAATTGCCTTTGAACTACCAATTGGTTTTTGGAACAACAGACGTTTCCAGCTGCCTAAAATCAGAAAATGTTTACTAGTGTTAGATTTACCACTATTCTTTTCCCATAATGCTCGTTATTTCTGGCCATTCTCAGAAACCAAGCAGATGTTCTCATTAAACATGCTTGGACAGAAATAGGAAAATTCCTCACCTGTGCAGATGACAGAAGCATCTTCATGATGATTGCAGTTATGCTTCCCCCAAGACTTAGAATGACAGTGCTTTATAGTAAACTCTCTCCCAGTGCAATTGACATCATCTAACCAGATAGGTCCAGATCCTGGTCCATATCGAGCATTACCTGGACTGAGAAGTGGAGCTCCACAGTCCAATTCACGGCATACAACAGCTGCATCCACCAAGTCCCAGCCATCATCACACACTGTGCCCCAGTGGCCTTTGTACAACACCTCCACCCGTCCAGCACAAGGTTCAGGGCCATCTACAAGCCGCAGATGCTGCTGGCCTGAAATACAAGAAGTAGAAAATGGTTGAACAGAATTAAATGTTGTTAGAGAGTTTGCAGCAATCCAACCAGCACATAAGTAAATAATTCCGTAGGATTCATTTATAGAAGAAACAATAATATACAGTATGATGCATATATACAATACCATGCAGCAGAATCAGAACCAGAAGAATGCAGAAGTCATCATCACAGAAGCTATAATATACACAGAAAGCAAAGCAACTCTTTTTTTTTTGAAGAATTTTTTATTATTTTTAAACAAACATACACAGAAAACACATATGATGTGCTGGTAGGTTAAGGCTCTTTTTGTACATCTTTTCCATTCTCATCTATTCATTGTTTTTGTATACTCTCATATACAAAATATTCCACATTTTTAAATTAATTTATCTTACAACACTTCATATTATCATCCCAAAACCATTCCCCAAGCAAATACATACAAACAAATAAAAAAAAAAAACATAAAAAAATCTTTTTTTGAGAACAGTATGCTACTGGACCCTCCCTTCTCCATACAGATATAGTTTCAATTATGCACTCATTTTGTATATTCTATTCCATTTGTCATAACAGATTCCACTATTTTCCATAATTTCCCCTCCTTTCTCTACCTTCTATAATCTTATTTCAATTATTTCATCATTCCATCATTTCATTAATTACATTTCTTTTTCCAATTTTCAATATCTTGCCAATCAATATTACTACACTTTTATCTGTCTTGTTTAGAATTTTATACTATCTTATAAAACATATTTTACCCTGTAATTACTATCCTGAAGGATAACACCTCTGTCTCTTCTAACCAATTATTATTTAACTTTTATATTTCACCTTTACCATTATTGCCTCTATTACCCTCTAATTTATATCATCTAGCCATTATTAATCAGATTCTGCTTGGTACATTCCTACAAATATCCATTAAATTCTTTTAAAAAACGAAAAAAAATATGCATATATATAACAATAGCTGCTAAGGTAATTATTTCTTTTCAAATTCAATTCAGCCATTAATGTTAAAATCCATCTTATTCATTCATTTCTATTTAAAATATTTCCATTTTATTACCCTTTAACATCCATATCATTATATTTCATCATCAAAAAAACAATATTGAAACATTCCACTTCTTATATTTCCTTACTTTCTCTTTAAATTATTAAAGGCTTTGTTCTCTTTTCCTCTCTACCTCATGTATTTATTGGAAGAAAAATACACATCACTTTAATCATCTAAAACATATTTTTAACTTAGTCATATTTATCTCACGTACCCTTGCAGAATCCTCTCAATAAATTAAATTAACCATTATCTAACTGTCGAGTTAGGTAAATAAAACTTTTAAATTTTGTGTACTTTTCTTGCTGTTGCTCATCTTGATTCAAGTTTTTACAACTTCCTCTTTTTTTCAACTCCCCCCTCTTCTTCTCCCTTCCCATTTTTTTCCTTTTTGCATCCCCCTTCTGGAATCCTACCTTTTGACTCCTTATAATATTATGACTATTTCCCAAATTATACTTTTTTTGGTTGTTACTTCCAATCTTAAATTTTTAACTCTCTTTCCTCTTTTTCCCTTTTCCTTTCCCTTTTTCTTAACGATGTTTAAAATTATTTGATCATTGAAAATGGCTTCTTCTTCTTTGTCCTGCCCTTCTTGTTCAACCAATGCTTCCTGTAGTTTTCTATATTTCAGGATCTCCATTTCTATCGATTTATCTCTTCTTTAAGATCTTTAAATAGCATTTTTGATTCTTCAAAAAATGATGACATTCTGGAGAAATTTTTTTTTCTTTTAAAGCAACTAGTTAACTTTAATCCACTTTGCTAAAATCCTCTGCTCAGGAGTCCTCCAAAAGTCCAAGGCCTGTTTCTTAGTTCTTTTTTCACTTTCGTTTTTCTGCTTTAACAAATTTGCAACAAAGTTTCAATTACAATGTGTTCTTCTCATGTCTTGTTACGAATCCCCTCTCAATACAATTTAACTCCAGGTGGTATCCTTATTTCCAGACTCCACCCTATTTTCACTCTTTTTTTTCCTCTATTTTCTTTCTTTGTCTCTTTTTTAAAAAAGAATTCTTTGAAGTTATTCAAAAGTCTTTATCACTTGATGCTTTATTTTCAGCTGAAAGCAGCCTATTAGTGTCAAAGTGAGTTAATGTCCACTTCTTATACCAATCTTTTCTCAATATTCCAAACCATTTAAAACTATCAATATTCGAGGAAAAAAAAGAAACCAATCTTTTCTCTTCACACTTTCATGCGCTGCTGTAAAAGTCTTCTAGAGATAATATTAATTTTAGCTATTCAAATTCCAGGTACCTTTAATAGCTGTTTTCATTAGCAAGCCCGGTATTTCACACTTTCTCTTTCAAACTTCCTCATGTACATTCTTTTCTGTTTGAGTTCTTTGAGGTGGCCATTTCTGGCCACCGCTGCAACCGCCTTTGGGAAAGGGAAAAAACCAGCTGGGGAGAAGAGATGTGGCTCTCCTCAACCCTGCTGGCAGCTCCCCCATCTTCACCACCTCTACGGGGTGGTTTTAACCCCAAAGCCAGCCAGCTCGGGGTCTCTAGCAGCGAGCATGGATTGAAACTGCGCACAATTGCAGTTTTTGGTCCATTCATGAAGAGGCTCAAACAGGAAGTCCCCAGAAAGCAAAGCAACTCTTATATATACAGAACTAAGCCAAACCCAGGCTCCAAGCTATCTCCCATGGCTCCCAACAGGTGCTGTTTCTTAGTCACCGAACAGTTCCCATTGGCTGTTACCATTTCTATTCCAATTCATGAACTGTCATACACTGACACTCCTCACTTCATGACTGGAATAGATATAAAACCGAATAACTTAATATTCTTCCCATGGTGCACTCCATCCAATGGCTTGGTTGTTACATCTGCCAGATTGTCCTCTGAAGAACAGTGAAGCAAGCTAATTAATCTACATTTAATGGCTTCTCTGACATTACAATATTTAATGTCCACATGCTTGCTTCTATTCTTTACTCTGTCACCTGCTGCCATTTTAATGCAAGCAGCATTATCCTCATACACTGTTACAGCATCATTTACCTTTGTGCTTATATCCTGTAACAGCTGTACATACCAAGTTACCTCTGAACAAAGTTCAGATAGAGCTAAAAATTCTGCCTCTGCAGTAGAAATGGCTACAGTAGTTTGTTTTCTGGACTTCCAACCAATTAAAGCCCCTTCAAATAATACCACAATCCCAGAATTGGACTTTCTGGTTTTTACATCATTAACATAATCACTGCCGACATAACATTTCAATTTCAATTCTTCAGATACCTGTATTTGAAGACCCAAGTTCACAGTTGTTAGATGGGTCATGTGGAGCACACAAAAGGACTCGATTCGGTCTGGTACAACAGCTTTATTTAAAGTGCAGGAAAATACTGGCCACACACACGGCAGGTGCCAGCTTTTTATAACCAGCACTGTCCATCGTTTCAGCCACTGATGGGACTTTATTTTTCCCACCAGTGGCTGAGCCAACGAGTGGAGTCTCCAGCCGACTCCACACCTTGGCCATATAAGGGCATACAAAACATCCTTCCCCTCTTAGTCTGTGTCTTTCAATCAGGCACCACCTAGAGTATGTAGTCGCGCAGGTAGGTGGGACTTCGATGGGTGCACCTGGACCTGCACACCTATCAACTCCTGGGCGGCGGCCCAAGCGGACCAGTCCGCTGCTGCTCCGGTTCCCGCTGGTGGAAGCATCTGGAAACCTTCCACTGGCGCAGCAGGGACCATCGAGCTTGAGGCCTCAGAAGCACACCGCTGGACATTGGCAACCCACGGTAAGTGTTCCCGGTGTATTTCGTCAGAGTTCTGGGCTGGTGGCCTGTCTTACATGAAACCTGGGGCCCGGTCATCCTGTTGTTTTTTCACGCTCAGGACCCAGCCTTGGAGTTAGTCAATGTGCCACTCCCACATTTTTCCATTCTTGGTCTCTATTCAGTAGGACCGTGAGCTGGTGCTTTCAATGACTCTCGCTGGTACCCAGGTCGGTCCCCCTGTGTAGTTGTGGGCATAGACAGGGTCCCCCGGTAGGAATTGCTGACATCTCCCGGTGGAATCTGGGGCTGTCTGTAATTTGGGTGGACCCTGTCCAAAATTGCTCGTAGCCTCCGGCCCATCAAAAGTTCAGCTGGTCTTCAGTGCATCGTTGTGTGGGGTGTGATGTGTTGTGTTAACGACCATCGGTCAATCTTGTCCTGCCAGTCCCCTTTTCCCATTCATTGCAGGGTCCCTTTGGTGGCCTTTACCATGATCTCAGCCTGCCCATTTGTCGATGGGTGGGCAGGCACTGACAGGGCATGCTGGATTCCTAGGCCCGCTAGGAATGCCTCAAACAAAGTTTTGCCACGAATTGTGGTCTGTTATCGGAGACCAGAACATCCAGCAGACCATGCGTCACGAAGAGGTGTCTTAGTGCCCTCAGGGTGGCTTCCATCGTGATGGACAGCATCAATACTCCAGCCATTTGGAGTATGCGTCCACCACTATCAAGAACGTTTGGCCTTGGAAGGGACCCGCAAAGTCAATATGTAGTCAGGACCAGGGGCGGTCGGTGTCTCCCACTTCTTTGGTTTTGCAGCTGGGGGTGCCGGCCTGGACTCTTGGCATGGTGTGCAGGTGGTGACCCAGGATTCTACCTCAGCGTCGATTCCTGGCCATCACACCTAGCTCCGTGCCAGAGCCTTCATGCGTACCACCCCTGGGTGGCCCTCATGAAGAATGTCCAGCATTCCTTTCCTTAACAATGGGGGAATTACGACCCTGTCCCCCCACAGCAGGCAGCCCTTTACAACTGACAGCTCCACCTGTCTGTTTTGGTAGGGTTTGAACTCTTCCACTTGCACCAGCTGTGGCCACCCCCTCCACCCCCATTTCAAAACTCGTGCCAAGGTTTTATCGCGGCTCGCCAGTCTCGCGATTTCTGACAATGTCATTAGTCCTGGCCAAATGCTCTCTGTCAATAGGACTGTTGTCGCCGGCGCTGTGTTCTTGGTGGTCTCTGGGAGGGGGCAGTGGCTGAGGGCATCAGCGTGGGTGATTTCTTTACCTGGTCTGTATATGAGAGTATAATTGTATGCTGCCATGAATACCGTCCATCTCAGTATTCTGGGTGACAAAATGTTCGGTGTTGCCCTGTCGCCAGCAAGGATGCCTAAAAGAGGCTTGTGGTCCATTATGAGGTCGAACGATCTTCCATACAGGTACTGGTGGAACCCTTTGACCCTGGCCACCACTGCGAGGGCCTCTTTGTCAATCTGGCTGTAGTTTCTTTGCATTTTAGATAGAGTCTTTGAGAAATAAGCGATAGGTGCCTCTGCCCCATTAGGCAGTCTGTGGCTGAGGATGGCACCTATGTCATATGGGGATGCGTCGCAGGTTAAAGTCAGTGGCAGTGTCTTGCTGTATTGTATAAGGACACTGTCTGACATTAGTAGTTTCTTTATCTGCTGGAACGCTTCTGCTTCGCGTTGCCCCCAGGTCCAGGTGGTGACCCAGGATTCTATCTCAGCGTCGATTCCTGGCCATCACACGTAGCTCCGTGCCAGAGCCTTCATGCGTACCACCCCTGGGTGGCCCTCATGAAGAACGTCCAGCATTCCTTTCCTTAACGGTGGGGGAATTATGACCCTGTCCCCCCACAGCAGGCAGCCCTTTAGAACTGACAGCTTCACCTGTCTGTTTTGGTAGGGTTTGAACTCTTCCTCTTGCACCGCCTGTGGCCACCCCCTCCACCCCCAGTTCAAAACTCACGCCAAGGTTTTATCGTGGCTCGCCAGTCTCATGATTTCTGACAATGTCATTAGTCCTATAAGGGCACTGTCTGATGTTAGTAGTTTCTTTATCTGCTGGAACGCTTCTGCCTCACCCCAGGTCCATGCCACTGCTTTGTCGAGCAGTCTATGGAGTGGCTCAGCGATGGTTACTTTCTGTGGTAGAAAGACATTATAAAAGTTTAATAGTCCCAGGAATCCCTGCAACTCTGTTTTGTTTTGGGGGGTGGGAGCCTCATGGATGGCCTTTAGTTTCCCTTTGGTGGGTCTGATGGCAGTGCTGTCTATTAAAAATCCCAGGAACTCAACTTGTGGGATGGCTATTTGGCACTTTTCTCTTTTAAGCTTCAGGCCCACCTCCTGGAATCTCCCCAGGACCGCCCTTAATCTGTCCATTAGTTGGCCTTTGTTCGTTGCGGAGATTATCATGTCATCAAAATATGGGATAACCCCCAGGATGTTGTGAAGTAATCATTCCATGATGCTCTGGAACAGTCCGGGGGCTATGCTGACCCCAAACTGGAGCCTTTTGCATTTAAATGCCCCTCTATGAGTGACGATGGTCTGTGCTTCCACCGTGACTTCATCAACCGGCAATTGTTGATAAGCCTGTGCCAAGTCCAGTTTTGCGAATATGGATCCCCGGCCCAAGGAGTGCAGTAGGTGTTGCACAACGGGCACCAGGTAGGCACTCTGCTGTAATGCCCAGTTCAGGGTCAATTTGTAGTCAGCACAGATTCTGATCGATCCATCTGGTTTTACTGGTATCACGATTGGGGTCTCTCACCTTGCATGGTCTATCTGCTCCAACACCCCCTGATCAATCAGTTTGTCGAGCTGTTCCTCGACTTTTGGTTGCAGGGCGAAAGGAACTCGGCGAAGCTTGAGGTGGATGGGGGCAATATTGGGGTTTAGACTGAACGATATTGGGGTCCCCGTGTACTTGCCCAAGTTTCTGTCGAAGACAGTGCCGAACTCCCGTTCCAGCTCCGTGGCGTCTCCATTCCGATCATGGTGGGGGGTCCCGGTTGTGTGCACGCCAGCAATGCCAATATGGAGTGGTGTGAACCATTTGCCCCCAAGCAGGCTAGGCAGGGTCCGTTTGACTACTGTTAGAGCTAGTTCTCTGCTGAAGTCCCCATAGTCAATGTGGACCGCCTTTTTCCCGATGATTGGTATCCGGTGGCCCTGATAGTCCCATAGGGTGATGCTCTGCCGTTCTAGTTGGTCTCGCTGAAGATGGGGCAGGATTCCCTTCAGCGTCTCCCAGGATACCATCAAGATATAGGACCCCAAGTCGACCTCCATTAGGTATGGCTTCTGCTCAATCTGCACTGTGGCCATCACCTTGCTTGCTGCATACACATCTGCGTGTCTCACCCCTGTTTGCGCGTAGCCAATGGATGTGTAGTAGGTCTTTTTGCGTCTTGCCTCTTCCCACTTTTTGAATCTCCCACCAGAGGGTTTCCGCCCCCCCTTTGGCAGCCATGTGACTTCGCAGGAGATGCGGCTTGCCCGGGAGATGTGGCTCACCAATGCGGCTTGACCGCCAGTTGTGCAGCCTGGAATACCTCTGCAATGTGGCCACACCAGTCGCATCTCCGGCAGATTGTGTCTTTGAAATGGCAAGCCGACCAGTTGTGGCTCCTGCCACAACCACTGCAGTCTCTCGTTCCGGAGTTGCTGCTTGGGTTCCTGGTCCTCGTCTGGTATACCTTGCCATCGTCCCCGCTGTCGCTGGCTTCCAATTCCAACTCCGCGGGCCGTGGTACAGGGTCAGTCCGAGTGGCGTGGACCTTCCCATTTCCCCAGATCCACACAGCTGAGTTATCAGAGGACTCCATGGCTCAGGCCTTGTCAATGGCTTCTTGGAATGTGACATCTTCTCGGGCGAGGAGTTTCTTTTGCAGAGTGGGGTTCCAGGTGCCTAGGATGATCCTGTCCCTGATCATCCCCTCGGTATCGGGGAACTTACAGTTCTTCGCCAACCTTCACAGGTCCACGATGAAAGTATTTATGGTTTCCCCATCTCTCTGGCTCCTCGTATAGAAGCCGTACCGGCTGGCCAGGTAGGACGGAGATGGACCATAGTGGGCCCTCAATGCCCTTTGTAGATTTTCCCATGACACAGTCTGTAGGTCTTCAGCGACTAAGGTGTCGGCCATCTAGTATATCTCATCATTGCAATACATTAGGAATAACGCTTTCTTCTTGGTGTCAGGGGCATCCTGCAGTCCATTCACCTCGAGGTGCAGATTAAAATGCCCCATATATGATGACCATTTCTCCTTTGCCAGATCGTAGGGGACAGCCATTGGGCAATGTGCCATTCCGGAAGATCACTGAGCCATGCTGCTTGTGAGGGGGGTGAGAATCTTCATCTGGACGGCCGATTTGGTGGCTGATGTCGAGGGTCCTTCTCCTCTATGTGCAAGATCCCATCTTCATCACCTGTGTTAGATGGGCTGCATGGAGCACACAAAAGGACTTGACTCAGTCTGGTACAACAGCTTTATTTAAAGTGCAGGAAAATACTGGCCACACATGCGGCAGGTGCCGGCTTTTTATAACCGGCGCTGTCCATCATTTCAGCCACTGATGGGACTTTATATTTCCCACCAGTGGCTGAGGCAATGAGTGGAGTCTCCAGCCGACTCCACACCTTGGCCATATAAGGTCATACAGAACAATAGTTCCCTTCAAATACCTGAGAATCCTTTTTATACCCATCCAATGCAATTACATTGGTGCAGCAGTAAAGCAGCTTAGGATACTTACTGCACAAGCTATGTCAGGTCTGGATCACTGCGACAGATATAACAGGCTCCCTATTGCTGACTGATATATCTCTTGATCACAGGCTTCACTTTTGTCCTCACACAAAATCGATATGAAAATCTGTGCTCATAGGTGTTGGAGCAGAATTACAATCCTTCATGTTGTATCTCTCCAACAGCTGTTCAATTTTTCTTCTTTGACTGAGGACATAACCACCTTTCTCACTTTTTTGCATCTCTACACTGAGGTAATTTTGTATTTCACCCAAATCCTTTATTTCAATTTTTTTCTCTAATTGATTAGCAAATTTCTTTTTCTGTGACAAATCCTTTGCAATGAAACAAAGATCATCCACAAATGCTAACAATTGACAATCTCCACCTTGTATCTTTCCAGTATATATGCAACCATCAGCCTTGCAACTCTTGAACCCAAGGCCCTTCAATGCTGTATCTAAACATATATTCCAATTCCTGGCTGACTGCTTCAGCCCATAAATGGCCTTGTTCAATTTATACACAATGTTAGGCTGAATATTACCACTGGTGCCAACCTTATGTTTTCACTTTTTACAGTTGGTGCAAATATCTCATTATAGTGCACGTTTTTTCTCTGTGAAAAATCTTGTGCCACTAATCTTGTTTTACATTGTACCTGATTGTTGGGTAGTACTTTCTTTTTGTACACTAACTTACATCCTACAACTTTGCAACCTTGCTTCTTTCCACTTTACTTGTTCAATTTGAGGTAGTGCCAATACTTCCTTATAGTTCCTTAGCTCATACCACAGATTATATACCTTAACTTCACTAGCAGAATACCTGTCGGGGGGATTCCACAGCCTATTGATTAAATAATTAGCAGTCAACAGTGCTTCACCCCAATATGACCTGCTCAAACCAGAATCTTCTAGAAGTGAGTCCTTCATTGTTTGTAAGACACCATTCTGCCTCTCAATTACACCATTCTCAGTTGCTGTATATGGATTTGTGCATCTGTGATTTATTCCTAACTGTCCCAACCACTGTTGAAAACTTGCTGACATGAATTCTGAACCTCTGTCAGTTTGCAGCTGACATATCTGTTGTTTATATCTCCTTTCCACAAAGTTTACCCATCACTTAAATTTCTGCAGCACCTCTATTTTACTCTTTAGTAAATAGCAGGACCCAAATCTGTTGTAGTCATCTACAATGACCAGCGCATACTTTGGTCGTCTCAAACTGGCTTGCATTGGCCCAACCAAATCTGCAGGTACCAGCTCTAAAGTTCTGCCTAGTGCTACTCTTGCTTACAGGAAATACCTTGAACTTTGATGATTTACATACTGCACAGTCCAAGTATGCCTTACACCCCTTTAAGTTTAAACATTCTGCAAACTGTTGCATCTTTTGCAAAACTTTAAAGCTGGCATGGCTAAGCTTTCTACGCAAAAGATGAACATATAAATTATGGTGTGCCACATTTCCAAATGTTTGGGCACATTGAACCTTTTGTCCCTGCAACACATAAAAAATATCCAGTTTTATGCCCTGTGCACATACACTTCCATTCCTTTTTATGAGACTCTTTGTGGTCTCAAACCCTTTTTGGTCTAGACTAGAGACACTCAGCAAATTATGCTCCATTTCAGGCACACATAATATGTTACTAAACTTTTCCTCCAGACATGGAATCAGCACACTGCCTTTTGCTGAGACTTTAGCCTTCTGGCCATTTGGCAAGGCTATTGCATCACCTCCAGCTGTATCCATTCTGAAAAACAGTTTTGAATTATTAATAATTGTTTGACTAGCCCCGCTGTCAATTAACCATTTGTCTCTGCTATTACAATAGCTAACTTTTGCAATAGCAGCTTGTCCATCTGTTGTTTTTCTTCCTTGCAAACAAGTCATTTCTTCAAATGATTCTTATCACCACATATGAAACACCTCCAGTGTTGCTGTCCTGTTTCTTGCTTTTTAGAAAAACTTTGCTGAGCTGTAATCAGATGTCTGCAGATAACTTTTCTGTTGTTTTCTCTCTCTGCTCCTTGGGCCCCACCTCAGGAATTTCTCCTTATGGCTTTTTCTAAAATGGCATTAGTTTTCTTCAGAAAGCAAACAGCCTTTAAGGGCTTCCATTCATAAGTCATGTTCTGGTTTGCATTCAAAAACAGCTGAAACAATGTCCTACATATCATCAAGACCGTTTAACACCAACAGCACCTTCTGAGATTTAGGAATCTTCATTCCACACTTTTCCAATTCTGCATGTGCAACTAATGCTGCTCCACACTCACTTGTGACTGCAGCCTGGCTCTGTACAATTATCTCAATAATTGCACGATATTGCATGCTGAAGCACTCACAAGCACACTTCTCAATTTCAGCCAAACCTCATTTGCAGTCTTTAAATCAACTACATTCAAAAATTGTTCATCTTCTAAACTTAAGATGATGTAGGCCAGTGACCTATCATGCTTCCTTTGATCTGGTACTGCTAATGGTGCCTGGGGTGGATTAATAACAATATCCCAGAGCTCCTTAGCCTTCAGGAAGCATTAAAATGTTGCAGCCCAAACAATATAATTCTTCTGTCCCAGTCAAAGCAGAGAGCTCTCCTTGAATTCAACAGCCATCCTGAAAGCCTTCTCAGGCTTTCCTTTTAACACAGGCTGTCCTTCAGCTTAATTGCAGTTCAGTCTTACTGTGTGCTTGGTGTGTTCTGGGCCCCTAACATATTAGAGTTTGCAGCAATCCAACCAGCACACAAATAAATAATTTAATAGCATTCATTTATAGAAGAAACTTCTTCATATACAATAATATATAGTATAATACCATGCAGCAGAAGTCAGAACCAAAAGAACGCAGAAGTCATCATCACAGAAGCTATAATATACATAGAAAGGTGTGTGTGTGTGTGTGTGTGTACAGAGCTAAGTCATGCCCAGGCTCTGAGCTGCCTCCATGGCTCACAACAGGTGCTGTTTCTTAGTCACCAAACAGTTCCCATTAGCTGACCTGTTATCATGTCTATTCCAATTTATGAACTCTCATACACTGATGAATGTCTTCCATAAAAATTGCTGCCCTGGGGAATACGATTTCTCATTGGTGTATTTACTTACATCAGAGAAAAATATGTAGTATGTGAAGCAATAGGGAAAAGATCCTGCCTTGGTTGGGGAAGGAAGGATAGGTAGAACTTTGAAGAAAATGAAATATATATAGTGCTTTATTTACCATTCTTTGGATATAAATTATTTATTATTGTTGCAGCCAAGGTCCACCCATTTTCCCTGTTCTGTTTTCTAGTGGATTAAACATAATGAGAAAACATATCCACATCTTTACTTCATACCTCTAATTAGAAGTCTCTGTTCTTCAGGCATACAAGCACATTTGGTTGGAACCATTCTATGAAATCTGAGTACCAATCCATTTTAATCCATGTTTTCTGGAGCAGTTGAGAATATTCACTTTGTGAGTATTTAGGACCAAACAAAATGTGATATGGTAGGGCCATCAGTGGTTTCCTTGTATAGAGTACAAACTCTTTCTTACATTATTTGTTTCCTATTTCCTATGAGATAATTTTTTTAAAAATCAGCATTTCCTAAGAAAATTGAATTCCTTTTCTTACCAACAAGAGACAGACCTAATCAGGTATGTGAATAGAATTAGGAAGACAATACAAACTTTCTGGTATTCATAAGGATTTAGGCTTCAATTATTAGAGGAATAGAGAGGTCATAATCTGTTTCCTTTTTATCTGGTTTTCCTCAGTTACAAAAACCTGTAGAATACCATCAGCAATGCAGAACTGGTCAAATGCGACAATAGTATAGTTCTGGTGGAGTTTCGCTGCAAATGTGAATAGTAAGTTAGTGCTTTTTCAGATAAGCTAATAGATCACTAAACAAAGTATAGTAACATCGCTCCATGTTACAAAACTACTGCCACTGAGCACTACTTACTACTTCCTATACCATTTTGGGTAAATGGGATACCCTAAATTGGCTGACTAAAACAAGTGGTTACCAAAAACCTGGCATGATTGTACATACTTTATGACAGTGTGGTAGAAATTTGCAGCAGGGGGGAAGGGGGGAAGGGGTTTACATCAGTTTAATGGCTCCACTTCCCCATCTGAGAGAGCCTGAATTTAAATATATTTCCTCTTTCTCTTGAGGCATATGAAGAATGATGTAAAATGCATTATCTATCTATCTATCTATCTATCTATATATACAAATGTGAAATACCACTCATGCATCATTAAAAAATCTCCAGAACCATAAAGCCTACAAACTTGAAATCTGGCATGTATGTTCCTCTTGGCTTCTAGGTGCTCACTAAGAAAGGATGACCACCAGAGCATTAGTATTTCATATATTATTATTATTAACATGCTCTGATGCTAAGGAGTTCTACTCCCCCTCCCCACCTGAAAAGAAATATTTTCCAAATGCAAAACACAAGCAGAGGAGAGGAGTTTCAGTTTTAGTTTCACAGCACAAAGCAGCTTTAGTGCATAACAGTTGAGCTAAGCCACGCCCAGGATCCTTGCTGTCTCCTTCTTGCTCATATAGCATATACTGTTTCAGTTTCCAAACAGCCCTCAACTCTCTCACACACTGACAGGATGCTAGCCAGATGAATACCGATATATAACAAAAACTGCTCCTGGATTATTTATTGCATCCTTTCCTAATTTAATGTCTTAGGCTGAGATTTTAACTTGGAAGAGTTTCTAGCTAGTGTAACCAAAGGCAATATGTTTCTACAAATCAGTACGTTGGAGAAGATTGATCTGAGTTTTCATGAAGAAAGTAGTCACCTATTTCTCCTTCTTACTCACCACTTTCCGAAAGGCCTCCTTTGGGAATATCATCTGTGTGTTCTTGACTAGTCAAAGTTTCTTCCTGGCTTCTTGTAAACTGAATAGGATGTGGAATTTGATTTGGTGTCACAGACCAGGATCTCTGAGGAGGTAAGGTCTTTGTAAGCATGGCCGTATGCTCTTCTATCATGGCAGGGAACATTGCACCTATTGAGGAAAAAGTCAATAAATGACAGCGTGTATGCCACAGTACTAATTCCACAATTCTTTAGAGCAAAAATAGTCTTTTTTATAAATGTATTGTCTTTGCAAGGGCTGAATATACAGCTGGCAACACTAACTAGAAATTTTTATTAGCTTGATGATATAATGGATTTTCTCCAAAATAATCCTGGGAAAAAAATTGGTGAAATGCTAAGCAATCTTCTCCCATTTCCTATCATTCACATGTACATAACTCTATGAATTACACAACATCACAATCTCTTTAACCATGCCTACTAGGATTTTGGGAGTTTCTGTCTCAATACCAATGGAAGGTGCCAGAGTATAAACAATTATGTTAGAAATTCCTAGTTCTTTGTCCTATAGTGCTCCCCTCCAAGACCTAGTTAGCTAATTGTTATATGTGCCTTGTCATTCTCACCTGAACACACAGCCCCAGCATCTTCACTATGTCGGCAGTTGTTTGTCCCCCAGGAACTGGTGTGGCAGTCTGCCAATTTTGTCTCTTCTCCTTGGCACTGCACATCATCCAGCCAGATGACACTGTTTCCCTCACCAAAGAAGGCACCACCTGGTGCTGCCAGAGCCTCCCCGCAGTCCAGCTCTCGGCATATGACAGTAACATCCAGAAGGTCCCACATGTCATCACATACTGTCCCCCATTGCCCTTCATGAAATATCTCTAACCGGCCAGAACACTGATTTCTGCCACCCACAAGTCTCAGGGTTTCTGGAGAGAAAAAGAAGGAATTTAAAGCAGATTCTGGAATAGCCCAAAGTACATATGAAAATAGGTTTGCTACATACAATGTTCTAAAAGTAAAGATAACATCTCCCTTTCATTTATTATTTGAACTTATATGCCGCCCCATCTCCGAAGACTTCGGCTTACAGCTAAAACAGGAACAATAAATAGTTAAAAACAATTAAATTAACTATAAGTTCAAACATTATACAACCCTAAAACCACCCCACACCCAAAGGGGTCACAGCCCGGGTTGGTCAAACAACCAGGTCTTTAACTCACGGCGAAAGGTCGCGGAGATCGGGGGCCAGGCGGAGCCCCAAAGGCAGTTGGTTCCAGAGGTCAGGAGCAGCGACAGAAAAGGCTCGTCGTCGGGGAACCGCCAGGCGGCACTGACCCGCCGAGGAGTCCTTGCCTATGAGCTCGCACAGGGCGACCGGTATTTGATATTGGAAGAAGGCGCTCCCTTAAGTATTGAGGACCCATGTCATGAAGGACTTTATATGTTAACACAAAACCTTGAATCTCACCGGGCGCAACCGGCAACCAATGCAGGCAGCGCAGGAGGGGTCGTATGGGAGAACCGGGTAACTCCCATCACCACCAGCGCTGCCGCATTCTGCACCAGCTGCAATCTCCGGATGGTATGCAAGGGCAGTCCCAAATAGAGGCGTTGCAGTAGTCAAGCCTAGAGGTAACAAGGGCATGAGTGACTGTGCGCAGGGCGTCCCGGTCCAGAAAGGCGAAGTTGTCGAACCAAGCGGAGCTGGGCAAAGCCCCCTGGCAACAGCCCCCACCTGCTCTTCCAGGCGGAGCCGTACATCCAGGAGGACCCCCAGATTCCGCGCCCTATCCACAGGGGTAACACCTCCCCCCCTATGGCCAAAGATGGATAATCTAAACTGGGCCGGGACGCCGGTATGCACAGCCACTCAGTCTTGGCCAGGTTGAGTCGAAGCATGTTCCCGCTCATTCATTAAGCTTGAATATTCCTTACTTCTTCAAGACTACACATTCATAAACTTAGAGTATCATTTTTAAAGGGAAAAAATAATGTTCTCTAAATCATATCCAGGCCTTTTGTTTTGTTTGTTTTCTGTATAAAATTCTTTTAAATTATGAGGTTTGGTACTGCATCTCTTCCTTACTTGCTCCAAAATATTAAATTTACAAATCATGTTCAAGATAAATGACTCAGATCAAAATCAGTTGTATAAAATGGAGGCAGGGTTCTTCCATCTCCACAATGACTTTTAATCCTATTCTGGAGATTGACAATTTCTGTGCAAACAATGGAAGTGTGAATTTTATAATTGTACTCACCCTCAATAGGTGTAGGTGACACAAGTGGCCTTGTGGTTGTTACTCCCTCCATTTTTCCCTTCTTGAGAGGTGTGTGGGCAGGAATGGCAGTAAAAATAGGGAAACGCTGTTCTGTGTAAAGACAAGTGGGAAGAAGCGTTTCATTGCTCCAGAAGGCACAGAAAGCTATAAAACTATGTATTGATTTATTTAAAACATTAGTACAGCTTCCCCACCCTAAAAACAGCTTTTTCCCCCCTTATTCAATCATATCTGATTCTTGGAGACTACCTGGAGAAATCCCTGGAGTTTTCTTGGCAAAGTTTTCAGAAATGATTTGCCATTGCCTAGGGCTGAGAAAAAGTAATTGGCCCACGGTCATCCAGTGGATTTGTACCTAAGGTGGGGCTAGAATTCATGTTTCCAGTTTGATGCTTTAATTACTGTGCCAAACTGGCTAAAATGGCTTTTACCCAAAAATAAAAGCTATATATACAACTAAAACGAAAACCACAAACAATGGAAGTGTGAAGGAAAAACAGTAATGGCCATTTTGATCTCTCCCCATTCCAGCACATGGGGAAGAGCCAGGCCTTAAACTGAAAATTAAAAGGATTGCAATGGAAAGGCTTGCTTTAGAGCAGGGGTCTCCAACCTTGGCCACTTTAAGACTTGTGGACTTCAACTCCCAAAATTCCTCAGTCAGCTTTGCATTGAGCTTTGCTGGCTGAGGAATTCTGGGAGTTGAAGTCCAAAGTCTTAAAGTTAGAGACCTAGAGACCCACAATATAGATGTACTTAAGGGAAGGAACTTGGAGCATGGCTTGGAGCATCTGGTGAGATGAGTAGATAGCTCAACAAGAGGCAGTCCTGCAGACTTGTTTTGGATGCTAATGGATGTTTGAGGGGCTAACCTTAGATTCAACTCTTTACATCAGGTCCCACAGTACAGTAAAAAGCTAAACTTTGAAAGAGGATTTGGTCAATTATTTATTAGTTAAGCTTCAAGGTGAGGGCAGAGGAAAAAGTGAACTTCTCCATTAAATTAGATGCCTGGATTGTCCCTATACTGAAGCTAATTTTGGAAAAATTCCAATTATCCGCAACAAGCTTTTACTGTAATTCAAACACTTGTGTTTGTTTCTCAAATACTGGTATGTACTTGAAACAGATTTGGTAGCTACTCTAAGTAAGATAGCATAAAGAGTGAGAATCAATTCACTTGATATAGCCAGTTCTGTGGAGAAGCAAACATAAAGTGTACAAATATTTGTACTGTCAAGAACTGTCATGCAGTTGTTACTTATGTAGAATATAGAAAATGTTTCCTGCGTCTAAACAGTTGGACCTGGGGGGGAAAAGCTGCTTTTAAAGAAATGTGATGAAAGATCTTGTTGCTTCAAGCATAGTTTCCTACTCTCTGTTTTTCAGGGTGGGATTTAGATAATGGTGAAAATTGTGTTGAGTCATTATTACTTTGGCAATCTTCTACATTTAAAATATAAATAAATAAATGTGCTTTGTACTTGCTTTGTACCTGTATTTTATGGATGGATTTCAATCATAATATTGATTTTCACATTTAATAATTATTTAATACAATAAATCAAACAAATCAGAGAGCTGCTAAGGAGAAAAGCACAACCCCACCAAAAATGACAGGGCAACTACTATATACAAGCAGAAAGTAAACCCCATACTTACACCAATGATGTTATCTAGTTGGGTAATGAAACATCTGCCACCAAATAACCAAGATTAGAGAGCATCAAGAACTCCACAATAAATTACTTCTAATCTTCTTAAACAAGCAGCCTGTGAAAAAGTTGACAGTAACAAGAGCCCTACCTGAGCAGATGGCACTGGCATCTTCCTCATGGGTGCAAATATGTTTGCGAAAGCCACGGTGATGGCAGGAAAGCAGGTGCCTCTCAGTACCTGCACAGTGTACTTCATTGAGCCAGATAGAACCAGCTCCTTCACCAAACCAGGCTCCATGAGGTGCTGAAAGGGCTTCCCCACAATTTAGTTCTCGGCACACAACAGCAACATCACGCAGGTCCCAATCATCATCACAGACTGTCCCCCATTCATCTTTGTGGAGAACCTCCACCCGTCCCACACAAAGGTTAGGACCTCCAGATAAACGTATCTGGAAAGCGCCTAGAGAGAGAGGGGAGAGAGAGGAAGAGAGAGGGAGAGATGGAGGGAGTGAGGGAGAGAGAGAGAGAAAGAGAAAGTTGTTTTCCCTCTTCACTTTAAACAAGATACCCTGAATATAGTGAAATCTTTTCTCTTTAACTTATATAAATCAGTTTTTATCATTCAGTTATTTGCTTTACATGATTTCAAAACCAGAATCAATAAAGAAACACATCACCTTCAAACTGGTAATTAAAAAAAATAAAAAATAACATGATAATTTGTGATGTTGCTATTCTTGAGCAACATCATGGAGAACACAGTATAAAAATGCAAATCATGTCCTATATTTCATTGAACAAGTCAACCCATCATTTGATTAGTTTATCTGGAAGCATTCTGATAGAGTACCACACAGTGAACTAGTCTGATCCACTTTAGTTTACATGTAAAATAAAAGACAATGAAGTGCAACAAAAGAGAGTCTTGTTCCATCACCACAAGCAAATTTGGTGCTTTAGCTGCCCATTTTTCTGGGGCTTTCCCAACTACTACCAAAAAAATCTGAGGTTCCCTTGAATTTGCTGATATTGCCCTCTTGTGGATGGCACCAATATAATAGCATAAACATCCATATTTGGAAAAAGCTTGAATATAAATATAGTGGTGACTATAGATCATCAGTCTCAAATTGATCAGGACAAAGATCAAGGTAGTCAAATTTTAACTGGATTTACCTGTGACATGAAGTTTCAAGAAGACAACTGCAAAAACAAAGCAAGACAGGAATGAAAGCCAGTACTCCTTACATTCTGGGTTTTATTTAGATGAATGCAATATTTTCAAGCATTTACACATTCAGAGGAAAAAACTATTTTTGAGATACAGAAGCTGTTTCAAATAACATCAGAGGAAAAGATTCTTTCAAATCAAGCTCATGTAGTGACTTTTTTGATACACATATGCAATATTCTTGGCAAGAGCATGGAAGTTGTATGCTATTGTTACTACACATTTTTTCAACTTGTGACCCTAGCTTACAGCTTTGGTATACAATAAATATTATATTAATAACTTTTGTAATTTCCAAGACAGTATCTTTTAAGGCAATTTATGCTTCTCTTCTACTGATTTAATTTGCAGGTCTTAAGGCACAGCTTGCTTAACAATTGCTTATTGAATAAACTATTATGTCTGTCTGTAAAATACAATGGCTGACTTTACAACACTAAGCCATAATTCTGAATTTGCTTGATCATGTATCAAATATGAATTCAGACAATACTTTTTTTCTTTCTTAGCTGATAATAATATTTTTTTCCTTACAAATTCTATCATCAATATTTAAGTGTTTGGAATTTTATACTACACAAGTCTGATTTCCACGAAACTATTCTGCATAAAAATATACAGTATACTAAGACACATTAGAAATTTCATGGCACTGTCTTCTGATAATTTTGTCAGTTCATGAAATAACTAGGGCTCAGTCTACCATTATGCAGATAAGGAATCCAGCTTAGATAATGGATATTAACAGAGTGGTATATTCTAGGTCAGTAATGGCGAACCTTTTTGTTGTGATGTGCCAAAAGCACATGCGCACGCATGCCAACACCCACAATGCAATGAGCCCCATGCCCCCCCGCAACACCCCCGGCCCCCTCTCTTACCTGCACTGTGCATGCATGTGCCTCCCAGCTGATTTTCAGCCCGTTTGAGGCTGTTTTTACTCTCCCGGAGGCTCGAGGGAAGTCTCTGAAGCCTTGGGAAGCTGAAAAATGGGCTGAAAAGCAGCTGGGATGCGTGCATGTGCAGTGCAGATAAGTTTGGTTGGGGCTCACATGCCCACACAAATGGCTCTGCGTGCCACCTGTGGCACATGTGCCATAGGTTCACATCATGGTTCTAGGTAATATGGTTGATTTTGGATCAGGCCATTTGCTATTTTCCCATGCCTTCCATATATTGAGTTGCAGTATTGAGATTAAGTTTTAACTAATCTTTGAAGCTACTGAAAATATGCCCTCCCTTCTCAGAGAGAACTACCCTAGGGCAGTCCTGGATCTATTTTAGATCCCAGGGTTTGTTTTCTTCCAGGGGCAACTCAAAGTCAAGCTTAGAATAAATGTATCAGTTGCAAAACACATCTTCCTCTTCTGTCCTGGCCACTTTTTACAGAGGCACAATTGGGCGTGTTTGAACAAACTGTATCACTGTTTGGTTGGTGACTGCAGTGCTTCAGAAAGTCCATTCAGAGAGTGGTAAGGACAGCCAAGAAGATTATAGCAAGGACACTTCCTGTTATTCAGGATACTGCTTCTAAGCGCTATGTGCTTGGAACTCAAAGCATTGTTAGAGACCCTACACACCCACTTCATGGTCTATTTCTGTTGTTCCTCACTGGGAGAATGTTTTGAAGTATTTCTAGCAGGACTACCAGATTCTGTAACAGCTTTGTTCCCTATGCCATCCGCCTGGTAAACTCGCGAGATTCGTTTCTTTCACCATGTATATGTATACATCTGAACTAAACTGTATTGTTTCTCCATGTCATATATGTGGATGTATGCATAATTCTGTCAGGGTAGTGATTTAAGAGCTGACCAGCTGATGCAATGATGCAATGATGTAATGATGGGAATGAGTCAGCAAGGTTTTTGGCTGTTATCTCTTTAAGAGCCTGTATAATAAGAAGAGGTCCTGTTAGGGTATTTCTCTCTCACTCTGTGTTCTTCCCTGCTGTAATTTGCTGCTTGTTTGACCTCTACCTGTAGTATGTGAATGCATAGTATGTATTCTTTTGTAGATAAAACCACTATTTATTACAAACCTCTGTTTGCTGTTATTGCTCCTCCTTGTCTCACGTAGTAAAGCTGTGCGCACTGACAAATTTTGTATTTATTTATTTCTTGATTTATTTAGTCATGTTTATGTAGTGCATACTGGAGGTGGTGACCCTTTGAGAGCTGTACGCAATGAAATTTCATTTTAATGTATGCCAATTAGTGTATATTCAAAGTGACAATAAAGTTATTCTAAGACTCTGACAATCACAGAGTCCAATTCAACATGTTCTTCATATTCACTTCATCACTATTCCAAATGTAAACTCACAATACTCACAATCAGGGGGCCTTGGTGGCTCAGGCTGTTAAATGCCTGCATTTAAGTTCCAGCTGCCTACAATTACTGTAGGCTCGAATCCCACCAGGCTCAAGGTTGACTCAGCCTTCCATCCTCTCGGGGTAGGTAAATGGAGGACCCAAGATTGTTGGGGGCAATAAGCTGATTTTGTAAAAATGCCGCTTAGTAATAAGCAGGCATATACAATGGAATAAAGGCTACTGCTGAGCACACTGGTTGTATCCCAAAAATTGTAAGCCGCCCTGAGTCTTCGGAGAAGGGCGGCATATAAATGTAATTTTAAAAAAAATACAATGGTTTTCTTAGTTATGTCTCTGCAGACCTGGTACCTTAGTTAAACCAATTTCAATTCTAGCCGCTATCACCATTCTATGACATAAATCCTGCAAAATAAGCTGATTCAGAACTTGAAACAATGAGCTTGAAGTATCCAGCTGATAATGAAGAATACTTTCTGAAGTATCAGCATGAAGTGGAACCAGAAAAAAAAGGTGGTCTTTGACTTACAACTAATTTCTTAGCGACTGTTTCATGTTACAGTGGACTCCCCAAAAGTATTTACAAACCAGTTCTGAAGTTCCAATGGCTGTTCCCATTTGATGTGCTCAATGATAGGCCTACATTTACAGCCATTTGCAATGTCCCATTGTTCCATGGTCCCATGGCCATAATTTACGATTTTTCAAAAACTCAGTGTTTACTTCCAGTTTTTGGCAAAAACACCCACTAGGAAAAAATGGGATTCACTTAAAAACCACAAGTAATGATCAAACTGATTCACTTAACTACTGCAAAAAAGGTAGTAAAATCAGATGGACCTGCAAGAACCCACTTTATGACCATATGGTTATAACCATAATGGGCAGGCTCCATTATGACTATAAGTTGACAACTACCTATAAAGCTTCTGTCTCAATAGATGAGACATATCTGCAAAAGCCAAGTGCTGTCCTTTCTCAAACAGAAGATTTAAGATGATATGATATTTTAAAAAGAAAATGCAGCACAACTATCTACATGTGTGTGTTCTCTTTTATGTACAGGTAGTTCTCTACTTACAACCATTCATTTAGTGACCATTTGAGGTTACAATGGCAATGAAAAAAGTGACATGACAGTTTTCACACATACAACCATTGCAGCGTCCCTGCGATCACCTGATTAAAATTCAGATGCTTGGCATATATTTATGATGGTTACAGTATCCTGGGATCATATGACCCCTTTTTGCAAACTTCTGACATGCAAAGTCAATGGGGAAGCCAGATTCACTTAACAGACATGTTACTAACTTAACAACTGCAGTGATTCACTTAATAGCTGTGGCAAGAAAACTTGTAAAATGCAACAAAATTCTTTTAACAACTTTCTTTGCTTAGCAACACAAATTTTGAACTCAATTCGGATTGTAAATCAAGGACTACCTGCAATTTTTGGAACAAGTACATAATGGATTTCCGCCATCTTTTTCTGAGGAGATGGCAGGAATGTTTTTATTAAAATTTACCTAGGTGCCTGTGAGCTCTTAACATTTTAATCTTTTCTAGAATCAATATTGCAGGGAGAGTGGGTATTCTTATGCATGAATAACTAAATGGACCAAAAATGTTATTTTTCCATCCTCTCATTATGTAATCTGCTTTCTAAACTGTTGCAAAACAGCTTTAAAATACATTAAGTACAGCCAAGTCTATTAAGTGATTTGTGTTTAAAATAAATCAGAATCAATTTATTATAACTCGTTAACCTCACAGACCTGAAGCAACTATTGTAGAATAAATGAATACAAAATGTAGCAGAAGTCTTCAGCAATGTTTACTTGAGGCTAGAATATAGATGAAAGCACTGTGATTTAAAATAAAAAATATTATATGTATTTCCTGACTGAAATCTTGATGACACTTTTGCATTGATCCATGAGGATTCATCTCTGTTACTGTCACAGAAAGTCATTTCCTCCTACAGAAGATCAAACCCATGCAATCACATCTCCACTAGTATATTCTTTCCCATAACTCTGATGGGAATCACAGGCTTGCTGGTAGAAATATTAAGCCACTCCCAAAGGGCCAGTTTGCTCCCCCAAGGAAAATAAGGGTAGCAATAATAAAGGAAACACTACTCACTCAGAAAGGACAAGGAGGACTGCATGGTGTGAATGGCAGGATCGGTGAGTTGCTTGATTGCAAAGGCAAATCAGAAGCAATAAACACAGAAGACCCAGGCTGTGAGTCAGCCAGGCAGAAAGGAAAGTAGGAAACACCCCTGCTTTGCCCTGGGTCATGTAACTTCCAATCTGCAGCCTGGGAAGAAGAGAACCAGACCAAGAAGGAGAAATTCCCACAAGACTAAGCCTGGTGTGAGAGCCACATTTGAGACATTTCTGTAAGACTTTTCAAGAGAGCCACTTAACAGAGACCTAAGCTGGGTTGCTGTATCTGTAAAATGGAAAACTTTAAAACTCATGTTGATTATATAGCAATTATACTAATGTTCATAGCTTGCTCCTTTCAAACATCTTTTAAAACCATCATTTGTCCTGAAACACTGCTTTCAATTCACTTATATGTGAATCCTGGCCAGAAAGACACAATCTTTCCAAGATGTCCACTCATCATTTTTCACAGCATTGTTTTTTTAACAGTGTAATATAATGCTTTTTCCATGCAGTGTTCCAGAGTCATGTAATTGCCATTTGCATCCTTCCAGGACAGCTTCTAGCAAGTAAAGTCAACGGGAAAGCCAGCAGGGAAAGTTATAAACCACAGTTATATGATGTCTCATTTTATTACATTAATTAATGATGAGTTTCCCAGTCTCAATTGTGGTCATAAGCCTATGATTACCTGTACATTTTTCTGATACCATTTTTTTTACATTTTTAAGTCAAGTTTTTTATTTAATGATTGGTTTCATAATGTTTGTCTCTTTTAAGGAGCCCTAGTGGTGCAATGCTTAAAATGCAGTATTGCAGGCTAATTCTGTCCACAGTCTAGAGTTAGATCCTGATGGGCTCAAGGTTGATTCAGCCTCCCATTCTTCTCAGGTCGGTAAAATAAAGACCCAGTATATGCTGACATTGTAAACTGCTCATACAGTGCTGTACAACTCTGTAGAGCAATATATAAGTCTAAGTGCTATTACTATTGCTATTTTATAAAGTTGTGCTTCTTTTTAACTATATTTTTTATTATGGCATATACAGTATACCATCCAGGGCTTCTTTGTGAAGGGAAGGTTATTTAATACATAGATTAAGATATTCACAAGGTAGTGTACCAACATCAAACTGTATATGACACAAATTATCTAATAATTAATGATAAATATTTTTGTCCCCATAAGATAAAAATAGATTAACAGATTAACAGATAATCAGAATTGGAAGGGACCTTATAGGTCATTTAGTCCAACCTCCCACCCAAACCGGAGACCCTACACCATTTCTGATAAATGGCAGTCCAATCTATAGGAAATAGATTGAGTTCAATTAAGAATTAAAATTAACTTCCCTTTTTTGCTACAAATTGGTGGGAGAGGAGATTGGACAGTTATTCAATCTGCTATGTCCATGTAAACTAGCTTTCATTATCTAATTTTATAACTATTACCATTGGGCACCTAGGAATTTCCTTAGCTTGCCACCTTTAAAATAAGTATACATAAATAGTGGATATTAAATCATCTCTTTGCACCACTTTTCACCTCTATGGTAAATGGGATGTTTCCTCAAACAATTTCTATCTCTGTGCATCACCTGGCTTATTATTATTGAAATGAGTGTTGATATTTAAGAGACAAATGAACTCTCTGTCTCAACACATTAATTTAAAAGTAAGATCTACATATTTCTTAGTAAATCAACATCTTACTTCAAACCTTGATGGTGCAGGCTGTTAAATGCCTAGCACTTAATTCCAGCTGCCTGCAATTACTGCAGGCTTGAATCCCACCAGGCTCAAGGTTGACTCAGCCTTCCATCCTCTCAGGGTAGGTAAATTGAGGACCCATGATTGTTGGGGGCAATAAGCTGACTTTGTAAAAAAAAATGCCGCTTAGTAATAAGCAGGCATATACAATGGAATGAAGGCTATTGCTGAGCACATTGGGTTGCACTCCAAAAATTGTAAGCCGTCCTGAGCCTCTGGAGAAGGGCGGCATATAAATATGAATTTAAAAAAAAACATAATGAATGCCTGTTAATTGGGTTAATAATGTTTGGGGTCCTCTCTAAAATTCATATTGTCTCCATTTTGCAGCATACCAATATCTGAAATGTCCAGCAATTGGAACAATTCCAGAGTTCTGGCCAAATAGCCAGTAGTCATGGTAATACAGCATTATATAGTTCAACATTCCAGACTAATTTAGAACAGTGGCTGGTGACTAAAAGAAGAGATGGTTAAATAAAAATGGGGCCAGTAAAATTCAGACAACAGTACTGTTGCTAGGTCCTTTCAGCATTTTATTGGTGAACAGAGACATGGATTCTCAACATAATTATTATCGCCTCTTTGAACCTTGTTTTTAAAAGTCAAGTTTTAGCTGCAGGGCATATGAGGTAAGTGTTTCTGGATAAAATGGGAAGCTTTTATGCGGTACTAGGCAATCAGAGCCAGAATTGTACATCATTCACCATTTGGAATAGCTGCCAAGCCAGACAAAATTTCTTCTAAATAAACAAAACTGCCTTGGCTTAATCTTTTCAGATCTAAGAAAATGCCTTTGGTGGTTTTTCAGATAACCATGAAATGGCTTGTCACTCCAATGAAATTATTATAAATTATTATATATGAAATTATAATTATTTTTGAAATATATTTTCTACTCTAGTGTCAACCTACAAGAATCTAAAAAGAAGTTAGCAAAATTGGATCAATCATAATTACCATCATTATCAGGATTTTTCCATCTAGTTGATCATGACTTTTAGATGTGAAATGGTCATGGCTGAAGGAAATTCATACTTTCTTCCATTCCCCATTCTTCCATTAGGAGAATATATTTTAACACACCTAACTTGGGAACTTGCCCCTAAATTCCTATCACATTAACACAGTCATATCTTGTGTAGTAGCAATACTCATATTAAATTCAAGGTGTTGGTATTAACATTCAAAGTCCTTTATGATTTGGGTCCAGGGTACTTGCGGGAGAGTCTCCTGCCAATATCAAATACCAATCGCCCTGTGCATGCGCATAGACGGGGACTCCTCGGGGTGCCGTCGGCTAGACAATGTCGGCTGGTGGTGCCTCTGGGAAGGGCCTACTCTGTTGTGGCCCCCGCCTTGTGGAATCAACTCCCTTTGGAGCTCCATTTGGCTCCTGATCTTCACTCTTTCCGCCACGACCTGAAGACCTGGTTGTTTGAACAGGCTGGGCTGGACTGACCTCCTGGGGGTTTTTAATTTATTTTAACTGTTTTAGTGATTGGGCTTGTTAGGTTTAATTCTTTTTAAAATATTTATTGTTGTGTTTTAATTGTGAGCCGCCCCGAGTCCTTGTGAAGAGGGGGCGGCATACAAGTCCAATAAAATAAAATAAATAAATAAATAAATAATAAATAGCTCTCTGTCTTGTACACAATTCTATTTGGACAACCATGTTACATCTTTTCAGCCCACTTTTCTTTGAGAGAAAAAAGACACTTTCCCACAATCATACTTAGGATAGGCATGTTCAATTCTGTTGTCAAATAGTGAACTATCCTTTTCAGCCGGAAGCATTATTCACTATCAGTAGTTCTCAACCTACAGCAACAATAGGAACTGTAAAGTTAAATGATGCAATCATTAAGCAAAGCATCATGTGACCAAACCCGATTTTATTACATTTTTTGCTGCAAAAGTTAAGCAAATCACAGTGGTTGTATTCGTTATCTTTTCTGCTGGCTTCTCCATTGATTTTTTGGAAAGTCGACTGGGAAGGTAACCAATGGTGATCATGTGACCATGGAATAGATAATCATCATAAATGGTGTGATGATTGCCAAGTGTCCAAATCATGATCACATGAACTCAGGGATGGTCCAGTGGTTGTAAGTACAAGGTCTGGTTGACAGTTTTTTTCTGCACTGACATAAACTTGAATGGTCACTAAATGAATAGGCATAAGCCAAGGATTGCCTTGTACTAGAAAACAGAAAAAACATGTTTTTTTTCCATGACAATTTCAGAATGCTTGATGACTCTATGCAGTGTGTAAGGGCAAAATTTGGTATGGGATATTCACAAACAATAATACTACTGTATTAAAGCTTAAAGAGAAAGATATTAAATCTTTGGACTCTCATAACTTAATCAGCTTTGCCTCTGAACCATATTTCTATTTATCCTTTAAGATTTTTGTTTGGACCTGATCCTGAATCAGCATGTAAGCAATTTGTAAGCACGTTACTCTCAGTAATTCATAAATCATATTTCTGCAACATTATACCTGACTTTTATTCACATCTATCAAAAATACAGACAAGCCTTTTCAAAAATATAGTGAGGACTAGCATTAAAAATATAGTGCATCAGATTAAAGCAGACTAGATAGAATGAGAAATAATGAAAATAGATTCCACAGTTGTAGCTAACTCCCACATGGATTTATGGGGTGAGAATTGGGGACTAGTGAGTTTATCAATATTTTTAAAAGGCAAAATTTCCATCTGCACAAAGTAGATTCCAATAAGAACAGAGCATCTTGTTAGAGCATAAAGGGAAAACCACAGAGCTACATATATAGAAATATTGGGTAAGAGGACCCATGTCTAGTATTCTTATACCTGATTTTTTCTCTTGGTGTCTGTGTTTCCTAATGCAGTGAATAGGTTTGATGTTTTTCTCCTATTACAAAAAAATAAATCGCCACCCCTGAAGTCACTACTGTAATAAAGGCAGAACATGTTGATCCCAACAAGTATAACTCAGTTTCCAATAACTTGGCTGTCACAGATGTAACACATCTTTGTACACTGTGTTCCTAATGATTGGGTACTTCAAATTAAAAAAACATCACCTCTACCCCCAGTCACAATATTTCACTGAGTGTGTATGTGCAGAATCAGTTTGAGCTGATGGTTAAAGCTCCAGATTAGAAACCAGGAGACTCTGAATTATAGTTCTGCTTTAGGCATGAAAGCTGACCTAGTTACTTTGAACCAGTCACTTTGAACCTAACCCTAACCCTTAGCCCATGATGTCAGGCTCAGGCGGCAAGCCAGTTCATTAATTCTTGTTGAAACCAACAGATCAATATTGATCAGAAAAATGCAGACTACAACTGCAGGAAAAAATCCAGCAAGAAAAAAGAAAAAAAGTATATACAAAGCATTTGGGTTGATCATACAAAATTTTCATTCCACTGAATACTTTTGCAATGTATATCTAATGAGTTTGGAAATCTAGTTCAGCATGATGGAAGTTGGGTACAGACAATGATTCATTCATTTTTTGAATTCTTTTGGTTAAAACATCTGGACGAAGATACATTTGTGAACCAGAATATAGGTAAGAATTTCTAAAATCAACTTCCTGCCTGGGCTAATAGAGCCCTAAATAGGTTGCTAGTCAACCCAGCTTGAGTGTTAGAAAGATGACAATGTAGAACCAAACTGAGTCTACGTTGTTTGCTAATTTGGACACTGAACTATGTTATATGCACATGAATGCCAGAACATTTATTAGCTCGTCCTAAGAAAAAATAAGCTTTTAAAGACTATTCAAATGTGTGTTCTCTTAATCTTTTTTGTGTCCAATATTGTCCAGTTACATTTCTACCTATAAAATTCCACTCACCAGTTTATCTTCAAAAGACACTAGATGAAGAAGGGATATGCAACATGAATTAAATACATATATTTAACACGTATCATTTAAAAAAATGACCTCAAGCCAGTTTTTATTATATCCAAATTCTGTGAAAACTCAAATTATATAACATATACAATTTAAACTAGTTTCCATGACAGGAGCACACCTCTATGCTCTTAGATTCATGATTTCCAACAATGCTATCCACATCGTCATCCTATGTTCAACCATTTTATGTGCACAATTTAAACTAATCTGAATTACAGGGATCATGTTCAATTTCCCCAATATAGCTGAAATATATTTTATCAGAATGTATAAAAGAACTTCTAAAATCTCATCTTAAAAATGTTTCTCTTTTCTTAAATCAATTTTACTGAATTTATAAAATAAAAGTGAAAGTTTAAGTGGCTAGAGAATGCACCACTTAATTTCTCTGACCCTAAGAACTAGGGTCAGAGAATATATTCCAACCTAAGCATGCAAATACAGATTTAGGAAACTTCTCCATAAATTCACTACCAGCTGACAGCAGAGGAAATGAATGAAAATACATTAAATAGTGAATGCAAATGACTAGATCTGTCATTGTTGTATAGCATCAAGGGACTACAAAATGCTTAACATATTTCTTTAACTCATATAAGAAACTGAACTGCTGGGAATTTACTACTCTGATCAATAATTTGCAAAGAAAATACACAATAACTTAGTAAAAGCCAGACATGCCCTATGCATTCAGGCAGGTGAAATATGAATTTGACATATAAATTTGGTGGTGCAGGCTATTAAATGCCTAGCACTTAGTTCCAGCTGCCTGCAATTAGTGCAGGCTCAAATCCCACCAGGCTCAAGGTTGACTCAGCCTTCCATCCTCTCGGGGTAGGTAAATTGAGGACCCAAGATTGTTGGGGGCAATAAGCTGACTTTGTAAAAATGCCCGCTTAGTAATAAGCAGGCATATACAATGGAATGAAGGTTATTGCTGAGCACATTGGGTTGTGCTCCAAACATTGTAAGCCGCCCTGAGTCTCTGGAGAAGGGTGGCATATAAATATGAATTTTTAAAAAAATTCCTCATCTATGCATTCTGAAAGGCTATTTGAACAATAATTTTCTGATGACCTTCTGTTATATGAAGTGTATTCATAGACAAGCATATATATACAAAGGATGTTGCAAAAATCAGGCCCTATAAGCCAATCTCTGTTTCAGTTTTTTCCTCCCAGGGAAAATGTTACTATATTTAGGAGTGTTCAAAAGTCATGCCTCAAGTAAGAAAGGGTTTAGAAAAAAAGGCAAGCAAGTTGAACAATTTATGTAATTTATGTAATATTCTATGGGGCCTGACTGTTGGTATATTCTGTGTGTGTGTGTGCACACATGCATATATATATATGCACATACACACGCACACATTGAGAAAATTTGTGCACATATGTGTTTGTGTGTATATACATTGAGAAAATATGTGCACATGTCTACATACACACACACACACAATCCTCTGGGTGTATGTATGTATATTCACAAACACATATGTGCACAAATTTTCTCAATTGTTAGAATTTGCTCTTTAACTTTGTAAAAAATGTGAAGTTACTCTGACCCCAGAAGAGGACACAGGAAATGAGCCTCAGTTCCTGTTTCCAACATCAGTGAATAATGTGGAACAGAAATCCCAAATGACAGTTTGATTACTATACCAGACGGGGAAGAAGGCACAAACAATCCTTTAGCCTGATCTGCTTTGCAGCCACACTTCGTTTTCTAAGCAGAAACCATGTTAATAATAACTACTGCTTAGAAACTGGAATGCCTTGTTTTAACAAGAGTCTGTTTCTGAAACTCTGTGTTTTATTTGTTCAAGAACAACAACATTCAAAAACATGCTATCTTGCCGAACAACTTTGCACCAAACTAGTAGATACAGTTCTAAAGTTCTTTGATGAACTCTTGCTGAACTGTGTAACCCAACCATGGGCGCCCACCACTCACACTATAGCCAGTGTTCTCAAAGAGACCAACAGCAGCTTTAGCCACCACAGAGACATGGGCCACCAGTAATTTGAAGCCCTGTGCACGAGCCTGTGCCTCTAGAAAATGAAGGAGGCACCGACCCACACCAGAGCGCCGGTACCATCGACTGACAGCCAAGCGCTTGAGCTCAGCAGTGTGTGGCTCTCTATTAAGAGGCTCCAAAGCCACACAGCCACACACATCATCATCATCATAAACAGCAACCCACAACCCACGATGGCTTGCACTATAATAGGCATGCAAGTGTTTAAGGTCTGGTGAGCGCCATAGTAGAAGTTTCAGAGCCACCACAGTGAGGAGTACTGGCAGCACAAGAGCCACTACAAAGGAGTTCAGGAAGAAGCGTAGTCCACTGCTCACAACTGCCATCAGTAATAAGGCTAGTGGCCGTGTCAGGACATAAAGTATCAAGCGGTTTTCTGTATCCTTGAATCCATCCTGGTAAGAGAGAAATAGAAGAACATAAAAAGTCCTCAGAGTTTAGAGGAACCCAAATGAAAGATAAATTATCAGGCATAATAACTGTTTCTACCCTGTCTCAGAGAGCTATCGTAGTCTTCCCTGGACCTATTCAAAATCAGTCAGTGAGCTTTATCATACAGTAACAATATGAATTCAGATATTCTTGATTCTATCCTAGCATTCAAAACCACACGATCATATTGTCACAAATCATTTCCCACTAATTAAAATCCCACCTATTACTTTCATGTTACAAGAAAAAGTCAAAAGCAAAAGGCATGATATCTTGTAGGAAAATTTTTATGCTGTTAAACTTTAACTGAAAAATTCCAGAAAATATTCTGGACAGATTTGGGACTCTCCAAGACTAGACCCGAAAATACAATTAGACTTCTCCTATGTATTTGATAACAGCTGAACCCATGAAACTTTCAGAGCACAAATACAAATATCATCAACTTGTTGAAGATATCTTCTGAAAAAATGTTAAACCTGGATCAACATACGGAAACTTCTCAAAAGAAAAGCAGGAGTACTGATGTAGCTGGATCCATGTTTCTCCTCCATCTCACCTTCAGAAGTTCCAAAACAATGGGGGCTTCATCCTCTCTCATTTCCCTGATTAACAGCTGTTCCGGGTCCAAGGTAGGCATATTGTTAGCAACTGACTTCTGAAAGGAAAAAAAGTTCAAACATTGACTGAAAAATAATTCAGACTACAGTGGGAGAGAACCTTTTACTTAAATGGAGAAATAAATGCTCCTCAAAACTCCAAGAGAAGGCAAACTCTGACTACTCCATAAAAGGGTGCCTCCAACACATCCACCATATAAAATAAATATAATTTGGTAAATATACATAAGCAGTTGGGGAATGTCTCATCACATCTTCGTAATTGTTCCTACTTTATATTCCCCCCCATATTCTCCATATATGCTTAAACTATAATGCACAGCATTCTTTAAATTATGAGCAAAACTGTGATAAGTATCACCCTGAAACAGAACAATTATCGCAAACTATTTCATTATAAAATCACAGACTGACACCGCACAGGGCTAAACCAGAGATTGTTGATTACAGCACAATAGATGGATGCCCAACTGTACTTTAAGGTAAAACACATTGTGGTTTATAGTATGATGCATGAGTATTTGAATTTTGAATTCTTTATTGTCATTATACATATATACACAGTATACATACAATGAAATTCACATAACACCCAGAGACCAGACTCAACACACACACACACACACAATCCCAAACATCCCCCCACCTGCCAAAATTCCCCACCTTCTAAAAACACACAAGCATCCACACAACAATCACTGGTTAGCTTTGGGCCACCTGCTCTTCTCTGGCTTCCGTTTTTTCTTTTGTTATACAGGGTCCTTATCAGATGCAAACGATTTTTCCTCGTAAAATTTATAACAGGAAAACTGCAACACCTGTATTTTGCCTAGCCCCCTCCCTTTCATAAGAGGGCCACGTCAGCCACGCCCCTCCGCAAAAAACAGAAGCACCTTATCTAGCATACTCACTACAATTAAGCCTTTTACGGTCCCCCCTCAGTTCCCAATGGACTCACCCAGTTTGCAGGCTACGGCTGACTTCTCCCCTGCAGACAGACGCATGGGATATTCCAATAACCGTTCTCCACTCCTCCTTCCAGAAGCACGGGAGGGTGAGTAGGAAACTGTCTGACCCAAAGGCCCGATAATTCAATCTCTCTTCCCAGGCTCAAGGCTTCAATAAATATGCGCATGCGCTACGTTCTTTCTTCTTCGACCCTCTATCCCTTCCTACGCAGCCCTTAGTTACTGTTGCTAAGCGGGACCAATGTGGCCTTTTGGGTATGCCAAGACAGTCGAGTTGTAGAGATGTCCCAGCTCTTTTCCTTCCTTGGTCTTTTTCGGGAAACTTAGAAAATTGGGGGGGGGGTGTTGACTGATCCCCCTTCTTTTTCTGTATGGTATAACAAACACAAAACAAAAAACCTCGGATGCATAAATCCTGGCAGACAGGAATTTAACAGATACACCTGTGTGCAAATCCTGGCAGATAAATTCAACAGGTAAATCTGCATAGAAAACGATACATTAGCCCTTTGCCTATCTGGATGTTATGGCAGTATTAAAAATACTGTTAACCCTGAGGAGCCTATGTTGTTCATACAATGGGGGAGGGGGGCTTTGGGATTGACATGATATAGGGATTTTTCTTTGTCTAAATCTTCAAATTACATTCCTAAGGTAGCAAACTAGCCTTGATCTATATAGAACACAGAATTTTTACTACTAATGGGGGAAACTACCACACCAAGAAATCTTAGAATTGCAGATTAGAACAGGGGGCTGTTTTTTTTTTAAACAAAATAAAACAAAACAAAAACTTTCTGGGGAATGGCGGTGACAGCCCACTTCCATATCATGGCCAGCGAAGTGCCTAGATTCAGTCATGTATGTCACTAATAGTTTAACTTGACTTAAAAATGGATTTTATACAAGTTTAAATTTTACCTTCCCCCTATCTTGGAATATAGATGGCTGCACATTTAAATATTGACCAATTATATAATAAGTTTACCAAGCCCCAGTTTCAAATGCTACGGAACCCACAGAAATTTACTATGTGGCTGTGCCACTAATTTTGAGTTCAACCAACCTCATAGGATTCAGCTGTGGGACAAAAATGAAGGGCTTACACATCTAAGCCACCTTAAGTTCTTGGAAGATAGCATAAATACAAACAAAATGTGTACCAATTTGAAGTACTCATGGTGGCAGTATTTGATCTACAAGTTACTTTGCATCCAGCTGGCTAATGTTAATATTAAATTGGATCCTAAAAACAAAATCAGTGCTGTTCTGAAAATAGTGTGGTTTAAAAGCTGTTGCTGAAAATAAAAGACGGTTCCCAGTACCAAACCACTATATAGTTAATTAGTCTGCACTTAATTATACAATGTGCATATTACTTGTTGAAAATGTTAATTTATTATCAGTATCCACTATATGTAGTACATAGGTGGTCTGAATGCACCCTCCTGTGGTGAGAGGAAATACTGAACACATGAAGGCAAACAGTGGTATATTATCATAGGTTTGATGTGTTAAATTTATGTGCAGATATTCATTGTGCCAAAATGGTAACATGAATTGCAACTATGGCAGCAAGGTTGTGATAAATAAGACTTATAGTTAGTAAGTTACTAAACCTTAATTATACCTATGAAACCCTTGTATCGCATTAATCTACATTGCAGGGACATTTAAATGCCTGCTTAATGCCCCAAACCTCATGAGGCAGGAATTTTGTCTTACACTGATTTTGAGAGTAAGTACAGGGGGACAGAGGCCTGGTTCTAAAGGTCATCAAAGGTCTGGGCTTTTGTTCTTAGAACAGTACATTTTCTAGTTGTCTTCTGTTTAACATCTACATGAAACTGCTGGATATCTTCATAAATCTAATAGGGGAATGCAGCTATTGTAAACCTTTGACTGAAGATCAGTGCACTCTGCTCTGGGATGGTCATCCTTTCCCATCAAGTGTGCAACTTCAAGAAGGATGCACACAAAGCTGTGAAAAAAGGGTACAGCTTTATAACCAGCCAGATCAGCCAAATTAACCTTGATGATCAATGGGGTGACACTGATAGATGTCACAGCCAGATCACTCTCACATTCCCGTCATAAATCTTGACCCTTGGCCAGCTGAGTTAAATGTCCAAAGTTCTACTGATTGCCTGAAGCAGAGGAACAGGTTCAATCCTGACAAAATCAAATGTCTGTGCTTACTTGGTCCCCTGGTTCTAGAGATGTTCCATCAACTTTCAGTGGGTTTGTATTTCCCTATTTGAGCTGCTTGTGCAATCTGCGGGCCCTCTCAAGACTGCAACCTTCTCTCAAAGAGCAAGTAATATCTGTGGTCAAGAGGAACTTTTCCATATATATGTTAGTATGTTGTGACTTTTCCTGGATTGGGACATCTTTCATGTCCTGGTCATTCCCCCTCTCATTAGAGCTTATTCTAATGCACTCTATATAAGTCTGCTGTTGAAGACCATCTTGGAGCTACAGTTGGTATAGAATCTGCCAGCACAGGTAGTGCTGGTTATGTTGTATTACACTCATACACTCATTGCTTCACAAGCTGCAAGTTATCAGCTTACTTGTGATACAAGGTGCTTGTGATCAGCTTTAAAGTTTACCTTGTATGATCAGGCAGAGAGGGTGTGCTTTGGGCCCTTAAACCAATGTTTTTTTTTAAATATAGTCTTCTCAAAACTAAAATTGCTAGCAGCCTATGCTGAAAAATAAAGCAATATTAATATTCCATCAAGCAATTGTATGAAGTGGTAGCAAATGTGTCAATTTTTATTTTTAATATGGTAAGCTTCAATAAATATAACCAATACAAACAAAAGCTCTTTTGGGTTCTTCGAAATTTTTAAAAGTGGGAAGGGTTCCTGAGGGGAAAACCAGTTTGAAACACTGCATTAAACAATGTTATTTTATGCGAACCAGGAAGTATGCCTTCTCTGTTGCAATGCCTGCTCCCTGGAATGATGGTTCTCCAGTCATGTAGCTTCCACCATTGTGTTTAGAAAACCTGTTTATTCTCCTAGGCCTTGGGAAATGTTAATTGAGAAGAGAGGCCTTACATTTTTATGTCTTCCAAACAGCTTTGTATACTCTTTTTATAGTTGGCTAGAGTTCTGCTTAGGCCTGTAAATAACCTTTATGTTAAGGGGAAAAAACTTCTGACCCAATAGATCTCCACAACTGCCTCATATGTAGGCCCTACCTCAATAACAACAACAAAAATATTTCAAGGGTTGGCAATTCTGAAAGCAAGAAGATATCAATCAATATAAAAACTCTTTTGCTAATTAATTGGGTATTAAGGATCTTACCTGGCAAGAAGAAAAATGAATGAAAAAAGACTAAATGAAATTGAAGATCATTTTGCTCAGCAAAAAAAATAGGATTAGGGCAGGTTTTGTGAGATGGGTTTTCTGGATGTTATTGTCCTTTTCTAGGATCATATCAAGAATAATAAAATATAGGAAACCACAATATTCTTAATATACTATCAATTCATGAAAAAGCTTCAGTATTACAGCCCTCATGTGAATGAGCTAGTCCTCATATGACACTTGTGATGAAATCTCTCATTTAAAGTGTGAGCATAAACCTTAAAAATTCTTAATGTCTAAGGTATGTTTGCTTCTGGATTTCCTGCTTCCTTTATGAAGCTATTAAGTTCTACAGAAGAGGTAGAAGATGAAAGCCTTGCTTTTCTGGTGAAAGAGTTGACCATCTTCTGCCTTGCTGCAATGCACTACCTCCAAAACTTTGTTGGGCTTTCTTTCTAGATTAAAAAAAAACTTTTAGTACTAATTTTAATGTATGTATTTACTGTTATTTGCTTTCGGTATTAGTTTAGTTTGAAGAGCAGAATTTCAACTGAATACTTGGCTAGATTTTCACAGCTAAGGTGTAAATCAAATAAATCATATTATAACTTAATTTGATTTATAAGCCCAGTTACCAAGACATATTACTTATTCATCTAGCCCAATTCTGGCTGTATATGTCCCAATATTCCTTGATTATTCAGCTAGAATTAAATCAATGGCTTGTCAGTATTTTGAATCACAAACTAGCTATACACATTTTAGTCTGGCATGCTTTGCAAACCTACTACTGTCTACCCAGAGATGGGCATTCCACAACTTTCTTTTTTATAGAGTATCAAGAGGCTTGATAATCTGTTGAATTGTTCAAGAGTGTTACCGAAACTTCATTTTGTTACCTTTTATCTATGCTACACTTTAGTAGTAGCTATATTCAATATGTACTGTGTCTGAATAAAGCAGCATGAAACTGAGAAAGCCAAGAGTAATAATACCACCTAATCCTTTCTTCTTGTCCCATCAAGTTTTCACCTTTTAAAAAAGGCCTTAAGTCAGTAGTTTAATGCACAACCTGCTTCTCAAGTTGAAAGGCAGAAACCCTGAAGAACCTACGTTACATTTTCTTACCCCAGCTCAGTAACAGATAAAATATTTAAAAATTACTTTAAAAAAGTATTGCAGAAATATTTAACATTATTGCATAATAAATGTGATCCAACCTACATATGATGGTACACTAAAAAATACAACTGAAAAATGATCTGCATCAAAGCAGTCTTTTATTTTCATTTCAGCTCACAAGGATCTTTGATTCTGTTGTGTTTGTTAGCACCAGGAACTAAAAGGTACACTCAGGAAGAAATGTACTTCTGCACATGATAAAAGGGCTATAATAGAAACAGAAGGAATTAGCCATAAAAGCTATTGTAGCTGTATGATGCAATCTATAATAGCTCATAAAACTGTCTCCTATAGTATCAAGCAATCTCAAGCCTGAATGACCCCAATTTCCTATTTTACAAAAGGATTATGCTATTTCACAGCAGTATAGTCCATGGTCCACAGAAGGGAAATGGAGAGATCAGCTACCCATTAATCACATTCCTGTCTAATAGAATGGGTAGAAGTCCTGGCTACAATTAGGCTTTTTTTTTTTTTGCTAAAACAAAATGTTTTAAATATAGGGATGGATATGGGTACAGATAAAAGACTGGGCTGGCACTTTCTCGTGTGCAATATATATGGATGCTGAGAGGCATGGGACAAGGATTATTGTGGCTGCAGGGATAGAAGCAGCAGCGGCAGGCCACATAGGATCAGAAGAATAACAAAGGACATGCTTTGGAATAGCAGGCAAGGGGTTGAACCCAGTTAGTTTTTGAGAAATTTGTCCCGAAGAATCCAAGCAGAACTCACTTGGTGGGTTGGCTACCTCAAATACAGTATATGTATTCTTATTCTTTGCCCCATTCTTATTCTTTGTAGAAATCAGACTGTTTCTGACCAATACTCCAGTCCAGGTATGTGAGGCAGCTGTTTTTTAGAAAGTGTGAACAAGTTGCATGTTTGGTACTGTTTGCACAATCTGAATGGAAGGCAGTCCTTGGGATGCAACTGGGTTTTGTAAAAACTGCACCATTTGAGGAGTGCTGTTGCTTTCAACAGCAGCTTGACTGTTATCTGGGCTACCTACCTGCAGGGTCGGTAAACTCTCCAGTACTTGGAGAGTCTGTTCACCCTGTTCATTGCGGATAATGAACAGATTCTGCCCAGTCCCTGAACTACCATCAGTACTATGTAATTGGAGGCCAGACAGTTCCTGCAAAGTCTGGATGTTCTCTACTTCTTGAACACACCAACGCGTTTGTTCTCCACTTGCCCTCCTCAACACTAATACATTTTGAATCCCTTCTTCAGTCTGCAGAGTCTCAATATGCATGTCTTGCACACCCTCGAGGTTCTCAACCTCACCTCCAGGACCTAGCAGTTCCTCTCCTGGAGAATTCTGTACAACAATCAGGTTTTCTTCTTCCATGTTGGATTCCTGGTGGAGGTCCACTTCAGAGAGCTCGTGTGAACTAGACTGAGCAGTTCCAATCTCATTCATTTCTTGAGCTGAGCCCAGAGTCTGAAGTTGGACACTGGCCATCTCTTCTGAAGGCTGAAGCTGCTGTCCTTCCTGGGAAGACATAAGCCCCTGGATCTGATTTGCACTATCCAACTGTTGGGAAGGAGCAAGGCCTTGGATTTCAACACTGTTCACAGACTGATTTGACTGAGGCAAATTTTGAATCTGAAGAGAGTTGGTCTGCTGACAAGATGTCAAAGTCTGGGTCTGAAGAGAACTTATTTGTTGGGAAGACTGGAGGTTTTGGAATTGCAGGGTCCCCACCTGCTGGGAGGATGTTACAGCCTGAAATTGCACAGCATTCATCTTTTGTGAAGGCTGAAGTGTTTGGAAGTGCACTGTGCCAGCAGGTGGATAACTGGACAGACCCTGGATCTGCACAGTGTTCTGGGATAGAGGCAGACTATGAATCTGTACAAGACCAGCCTGTGGAGGGTTAGGAACAGCCTGGATCTGAATTGTGCCAGATTGCTGGGCAGTAGGCAAAGTCTGTATTTGTAGTGCTCCACTTTGCTGGGCAGTGGAAAGGTTTTGGAGTTGCTGAGGCAGAGTTTGAATCTGGATAGCACTTGTTGATGGGTTGGGTGGTATATATTGTATCTGCACTGTGCCCAACTGCTGATCCGGCAAACTCTGGAGCACCATAACATTCTGTCCATTGGTCTGCAGTCCTGGTGACCTCTGGATTTGTACATTAGGGATAGGCTGCATATTGGCTCCAGTGGTACTGGGCATTAAAATAATATTCTGGTTGCTAGATACTGGTGGTGCAGGGGGAGGTACTGGCACAGGCTTCTTTCCCTTATTTTGACGGAGTATGACAGGTTTGTTTGGAGTAGTGGAAGTACTTGGCACCAGGGTAAAAGTTGTTGAAGCAACAGGTGTAGTCGTTACCATCTGTGGACTAGGCAAAAGAATGAATTTGGGGGGTGAACTTTGGAGAAGTGGTTGCTGCTGCTGCTGCACACTGGGAATGAGCTGCAAGCCCTGAGCTGTCTGCACTAGCAAGAAACTTTGACTGTTGGAAGAAAGAGCTGGGGATGGGTTGCCACTTAGCTCAACATTCAGAGTGGCCTGCATGTTGGGCACGATTTGTACCTCCTGGGTGGCAGCAGACGAGGCAGTTGGATGATTGGCTGCCTCACTACTGTTATGGGTACGCAAATGACGCTGTAGGTAAGATGCCATGACAAAAGCCTTGCAACAAACTGGACACTGGAAGGGACGTTCCCGGGAGTGGGTGCGTCGGTGCAGTGCTAAGTTGGATGAGTGAGTGAATGCCTTGCCACAGTCTCGGCAGCAATAGGGCCTCTCACCAGTGTGTACCCGCTGATGTTGCCGGAGGTTGGAAGTCTGAGTGAAAGCCTTGCCACAAGTCTGGCAGGCAAAGGGACGTTCCCCTGTATGCAGCTGTTGGTGCCGACGAAGGCATGAGGTATTCTTAAAGGCTTTCCCACAATCCTGACAGGCATATGGTCGCTCTCCAGTATGCTGGCGTAAGTGGTATTGGTAATGAGAGGCCCATTTGAATGCCATGCCACAGGTGGGGCAGGTGAATGCACGCAGCCCTGTGTGCACCCGCTGGTGAATGCGCAGCAGCGATGAGCGCTTGAAGGCCTTCCCACACTCACTACAAGCATAGGGGCGCTCCCCTGTGTGATCACGGAGGTGATAACGTAGCCCTGAGGAGCCCTTGAATGATTTTCCACATTCTCCACACACATATGGTCGCTCAGGTGGTGGAGGTGGTGTTGCGGTAGCTGTAGGCACTGGCTCAGCCTGTGCTGGACAGGTAACTTCAGCTTCCTCCAGCCTCTGTTCAGCTGCAGGATGTGAACGCTGGTGGCCTAATAAGCTGGCCAGTGCAGGGAAGGAACGCTCACACACCACACATGTGTATGTGCGATCTGATGAATGTTGACTCTGATGCCTTGCTAAACCTGCCGCACTCTTGAAAGTTTTACCACACACTGAGCAAGATACTGAGGATGTGGGAGATACTACAGGTGCTGTCTCTTCCTGCGCTGATGGTGATGGCATTTCTGGCAGAGGCAATGGCTCTATTGGAGACAAGTGCGTTTCTTGGTGACTTAGCAGTTGCTCTTGCAAGGAAAAAGTAAGATGGCAAATACTACATGGAAACTCCATCTCTACCGTGGTGGTTTGCTCCTCTAAGAAGAGTTGTGCTGGAGGTGCAACGTCAGCATGAGTCTCCAAGTGTTGCTGCAAATAGATTTCAGATGCAAAAGCTTTACTACAAATAACACAGGTGTGAACAGAGCGGGCAGTGTGTGCTGATCGGCAATGCAGTGCTAGATTAGATGAGTGCGTGAAAGCTTTACCACAGTCCTGGCATCGATAGGGTCTCTCACCAGTGTGTACTCGCTGATGCTGTCGTAGGTTTGTGGATTGAGTGAAAGCTTTGCCGCACATAGGGCAGACATAAGGACGCTCACCTGTATGTGTGTGGCGGTGCCGTCGCAAGCTAGAAGAGTTCTTAAAGGCCTTATCACATGCTGGGCAGGGATAGGGGCGTTCTCCAGTATGTTGGCGCAGGTGATATTGGTAATGGGAAGACCACTTAAAGGCTTGGCCACAATGAGCACATTTAAAAGCACGCAGACCAGTATGTACACTCTGATGGATCTGAAGCAAGGATGACCTTTTAAAGGCCTTGCCACATTCACTACACTTATATGGTCGCTCACCCGTGTGTCCACGCTGGTGATACAGCAAGGCCGATGAACCTTTGAAAGCCTTGGGGCATTCTGAGCACTTATAAGGCCGCTCGCCTGTGTGAGTCCGCTGGTGATGGATGAGCCGTGATGACCATTTGAACACCTTGCCGCATTCTAAGCATTCATATTGATGATCACCACTGCCACCACCAGGACCTCCACCTGTTGGAACCACTGCTGGCACTGCTGCTGCCTCCATCTCTATCTGCTGAGCTCCCACCATTGCCACAGATTTCACCTGCTGGAGAGAATCAGTATTACCTGTTTGTCACAACTTAACATTTTAGCAAGACCTATTCAGCAAAATATGTTTACTAATTGACCTGCAATTCAATATGTTGCATGCATCTATCAAAAAATAGATCGTACATCTTGAGATATAAACAAAATCTTCCCTGTGTGATCTTCCCCCACTCCATGTACTTTGCCCCGGAACTTAAATAAGGTAAATAAGCAGTACTATCTAAAAGTTTAGGGAACTGATGTTGTCTACCATCATCTTCCGAGGAAGCCCTCTGCTTCTGGCAAGAACCAAGATCCCACAAAAGGAGATAAAATATATTCCTAGCCCTGGTTGTTAAGGAGCAGAGATACATATTAACACTGGGATTATTTTACCAAACAATTACCATGTAACCTAGGAGTTGCACCAATGTATACAGCAAGGGTCTTCAAACTTGGCAAGTTTAAGATGTGTGGACTTCAACTCCCAGAATTCCTGAGCTAACATGACTGGAGGAGGAATTCTGGGAGTTGAAGTCCACAAGTCTTAAAGCTGTCAAGTTTGAAGACCCCTGGTATACAGCTACAGCAACAACAGCCTGAAGAGCAGGTATTTTCTATCCTCAACCTTATAATAGTTATTCTAAATATATTACACTATAACATATTCTAACAGCCCATTTATGGATTAAAATAATGCTAATCCACATGTACATTGCATAAATAATAATCTCTGAAACTTGAACATCAGGCTGAAATAACAGGAACTGTGTTTATTATAGCAACAAAAATATATTCAAATATAATAGGTGCAATATTTTAATTGACACTAGATTACTAGAGCTGAAAGAGGGATCTGAGGGAAGGAAAACTGACAAGAAAAGATATTACTACTCAGATATGAACTCTTATTCATCTGTAGCAATTGGTAGGCAACTAAAAAGCAACAAAGAGCTGGCTACTAGTGCTGAGCAGTCATGATAAATTGGAGGAGTTGGAATGAGGCAAGTCCAGATGCTTTGCAGCCAGAGTTCAGATTATGGATGAGAATTTCATACTACCAAAGTGAAGGTGGCGAGTCACAATTCCTATTATATCTCACTTTTGGCCAAACTTGGAAAGGCAATTGAGGGATGAAATGCTGATCTGGAGCCACATTTTCCCAATTATATAATAAACCATTAATTTCAATCTCAATCTCTGTCTCTATCTCTCCCTCCCTCCCCCTCCCTCTGTGTGTGTGAGAGAGTGGGGGGAGGGAGAGGGGGAGAGTAGGAGAGAGATGGTTTATTATATAATTGGCAAATTATGGCTCCAGATCTGCATTTCAGCCCTCAGCTGCCTTTCCAAGTTTGGCCAAAAGTGGGATATAATAGGAATTGTGACTCACCACTTTCACAGGTATCCCAGAGAGAGAGAGAGAGAGAGAGATAAAATAGGATTCTTGAAGATGTAAAATCTTTAACCAGTGTCCCATTTCCTAGCATTCATATAATACTTTAAAAGCCAATTGTAACTGAAGCTCAGAAAAAGGGCTACAGGATGAGTAGAGGGTTTATTTTCCCTTTGAGTTTAATTTCTCTCTCCCATCGTTTTTGAAATTTTGCATAGGCTCCATTTTACTTTAAGCAATGTCCAGCCTCATAACGCTGTGAAGAGGACAAGCCACTCTTTTCTCCCCCAGTTTCGGCATCCTCCACAGAAGGCTCTAAGGGCGCCACGAATCAGGTGCTGCTGTCAAATGTACTGAAATCCAGCTTTAGCAGTTTAGTGTACGCCAACTCCAATTTGGAGCCTACTAGAGATGTTGGGCTGCAGCCTGCATCCTCCAGCAGGTACCACAATGCAGGTTGGGGCACTGGTGGGAGTTGTAGTCCATCCTAAGGGCGCCAAGTTGGAGAATGGTGGCTCAAAGGTGAATCTCTTATGAACCGCTAGATGAGAAGGAATTCCACATTCACGTGTCCCTCAATTACAGCCCTTCCTATTGCCTCAAATATTGTAAGATGAAGAAGCGCCCTGTAATTAAAATTGCCTTCCCCATTTCTCCACCCGACCGCCTTGGGAACAAGCGAATATTCTGTTGGGGTAAGAAAATCCCCTTTTGTGACATGCCCCTTTAAAGCCTTTCCTTTAAGGAACCTAGCTCCGCCGCCCCTCCCCCTTCGCTGCCGTTCGGCCTCGCGATGTCTTTTTTCCCTTCCCCCCTGCTGTCCCACTAATGCTCTGAGTTTTCTCCTCACCTGGACCTTTTTTTTCCTTGCCGCGAACCTCGTTGCAATGAGCGGGTGATGGGAGAACTGCCCCGGGGCTATAGGGGGAGGGGCACCCCCTCCACCCTCCTAATGGCTAGGGGCGCGAGACACCCAACCTTTACCTTGCTCACACTAACAGCCCGCAACGCCGGCCAACCCCACCTCTTTGCTCTTCTGCCATTGGCTACTCAGAACATCTTGGGAGTTGTAGTTTAAAATACAAGCCTTTCGCCATCTTGGCCATGGAGCACGTGACCGCGAAGTACATATGCTGGAGGCTCAACAGGAAGAGCTTTCTGTGCTAGTTCGATGTAAGGCGTCTGCGTGGTTGAGCCGCAGATTTGGGCGGGCGCAGAAGTGGTACGGTGCGTTAAGAATTCGGGTATTAAGAACACATCAGTGTGCATAGATTCTGAAAGCATCGTGCATTTGTTTCAGTTGCTAATCTACTCCCATGACAAAGTGTTTCTACCTGGTCCCTAATTACATCGAATGAACAATTGCATCAGTATTTGTAACGCCGTACTCCGTCATAATGTAAAGCCTTTAATGCTAAAAAATGTTAACCTCAAAAAGATTATGCATTGATTTTATTATTTATTTATTTATTTGTCAAGCTAGATAACAAGCTAGATAAATTAGATAACAGGTATAAGTATATAAGCATAGTTATGAATACATGAAATGGATACGAATAAAAGAAACAGGGCAGGGACGGTAGGCACGTTGGTGCACTTATGCACGCCCCCTTTTTAGACAATACAATAGTTTCAAAGTATCAGAATCATTGTTTAAACATAAAAAATGTATGTATGCTTGGATGTTAGTATAGCAAAATTTCTGAGTGATGGCTTTTCCAGAGATAGCTAGGATTTTTATTCATACAGTTTTAAAGGAGTTGGAATTCTTTGACACAGAGAGAGACCTGCTGAGTGAAGTTTAATGTTCCCACCTACAGCACACCTTATCCAGATCCAATCATGCAAATACAGACTACATCATTGGTTCCCTGAATCACAACAATGGTAACTCACAACTCATACATTTGTTTGCTTGAAATATATTGTTTGATCTATTCCATTTTTCATTAAATTTTGTTAAGATTGGGTTCAATGCAGCTTCTTTTAGCTCTAATTGATAATCAGTTTTTTTCAGACATATCACACATAGGTGCATTACAGCAGCGGGCCCTAACCTTTTGGGCACTAGGGACTGGTTCCATGGAAACAGGTTTTTCTGTGGTTTCGCTTGTTTGCGCAGCCCAGTTCCTGGCATGCCGTGGACCAATTCTGGTCCATGGACAGGGCTTGGGGATTCCTATATTACAGTACAGATAACCCTTGGCTTACAACAATAATTGAGCCCAAAACTTCGGTTGCTAAGCGAGTCAGTTATTAAGTGAATTTTGCCTCATTTTACAATGTTTCTTCCACAGTTGTTAAGTGAATCTGAATTCCCATTGCTATCTGTATTTTACATTAAATATTACTAAGGGACAGCTGATGGACTGGAGGGAGGGGCTTTTGCCATTAATGGATTGATAGCAATAATGGAAGAATGCTTAGAATACCATGATAGTTAAATAGGAAAAAAATTAAATGGAGGAAATGTATTAATTTAGTTGTAAGGAGTAGAGTTAAAATTCAAAATAAATATATGTGTACATATGTATGCAGGTTTTCTGGCTTGTTCACAGTAAATCTGGCCTGAAGCCAATTAAACAATTACACGAAACCAAAAATATTCAGTTAAATATTATATTGTAGAAAAGCTCAGAAGCCATTATGAAAGATTTTGTGACTACTGTGCATCAAAAGTGATTCCTATTTGTAGTGAAATCAAATTTTTTTTCTAATTTTGCTTCTCTTTCTCTTGCCCAAATTATGCAGTGAGCTTCATGGTTTCCTCCTTTGGGTGGGAGAGTCAATTTCCATTTGTTTGTTATTTTGACACTAGACAAATAAAATACCAGGTTGTTTTCCTTTGACCATGTAGAGTATCCCATACCCCAGCTTATTTCCAAGCTGTGTTTCAAAGTTCTTGCCCTGTCAATGTCCTGGGATATGATTATTTGTAATGTGCTCTGATATAAATCAGTATGGTTGGATGGAGATTGCTTTCAGTCCCATCAACAAGCTCACAAACAACAACTTCAACATTTTTCTTCTCTGTCTCTTTCAGTCCCTTTCCAGGGCAGAGGGAGCATGACCTAGGTAACTTGCTGAGTTGTCCTAGCTAGCAGTTACATGGTATCCTGGGAGCCAGCCTAATTATTAGCCTACTGGAAGAGATCCAGCATATTCTAGGACTGAGGTGTGAAAGCATCGTTGACAAGAAATTATACAAACACTTTTGCTGTTACACAACAGCCTTTTGGCTGTTTTCCTAACTAGTGGTCAGAAAGTCAGAATGTCAATTGTGAATAGACAATCAGAGTTTATATTTCACTACAGAACATCTGTCAGAAGTTAGATAGTCCCTACTGCATTTTAAAAGTTCTGAAAAGTTGTTATAATGCACACCAGAATCAACTTTTTTGCCCTTTTAAACTGTTTCAATACATGTTTAGATAAAGTTCTAAATTCTAGTCTTAAACATATAGAGTGAATTGAGGAACCATTTATCCAGATTATTTTATTCTGAATAAATCTATACAAAATAAAAAGGTACACTCACACCTTTCCCTAGAAAACAGAATTATTGTAGGATTTTTTTCTGTTCATCTTACTACATATAGTAATTGTTTAGAAGAATCAGAGAGTTATATGTTAAAGTTGGAATTTCCAGCTTGATTTTATTCAGCACTGGCATGCATAAAATAACTGACTTTATTTAGACTTCGCACAAATGGGATGGTCTATAGCCCTAGTAAAAAAGTACATTTGGTTTAATTAAATCGAAAATGTTTAAGCTAGAAATATTTGAATGGTGCCTTCCAGCTCTGTGATTTCGTGATCCTTTGTTTATATGTGATCCAATAAACACTGCATGAGTATAAGCATGGCAATCCAACTTTAGGACAATCTGTCATTCTTAATTACTTTTTAGTGACTATAAAGCTTATGTGAAGCTAAGGATTTGCACAGCTCAGTTGAACTAACTTGCAGATGCTCCTTAGTGATCTTTCAGAGGCTGTTTTTAAAAAGATGTCAAGCATGCTGAGTCTCTGGACAGCTTAGTGTGCCTCAGTATTCATCAAATTTCAGAAAATTTAAAAAGTTTTGCAGTGCTGTGAAATGGGGAGAAAAGGCAGAGAAGGAACCTTAACATTTAATGCCTTTTTATCAAAACGTATAAAGAGCACAAAGTTTGCCCATTGACCTTGATTTGGATTAGAGGAGAAGTTGTGACAAAAGGCTGAAAGACATTGAAAGAAATCTGGCAGATCCATGTTATTTACTATGTACTTGTTCCAGGATTGTTGACGACAGCTGCGCTACTCTGAACAGGACTGGAAATCTAAATCAGATGGAGAACGACATTCCTGGATTGGTGCCATGATCAGAATTAAAAGTGTTGTGTGGCCATAGGCACAGTGAGCCAAGCCACTGCAAAGTTGAAAAGGAACACAAATGGGATTGCCACCTGCCTGCCTGAATTTTGTTTGCAATTAGCAGCAGTTTTCTTGCTTTCTTTTTACAAGTTTAGAGCAATTAAAGCTTTTGGCAATTAGATGCTTTACTTTAACAATGTAAGCACAGTAAATGACTTCAGACTATTTATGTGCTGACAAATGCATTAATTGAGGAAAGGGGGAAAATACCATATAAATACACAAATGAGTATTTTGAATACTTACATTTCAGTGCCTAGTAGAAAACTTTCAGAAGAGAATTTGGTGAAAACAGAAAAGAAACATTGCACATCTCTCCACAAGTGTGAGGTGGAAATCCTACAACTGCTTGTTGGTCATTGCTGTATTATAGGTATGATGACTTTTTAATCACTTGTCTTGTAGAATCTCAGTGAAATTCTGAATACTACAAGGACTTAATCCCAAACAAATGAGAAAAGGAATGATTTAATTTTTTTTGGTAATATTGTGCATTGTACTATCTTTAAGCCACAAATGTGAGTTCTATTAGCGGATTGCCTGAACCTGACTAGCTGGTCTTTTATAACATAAATATTACATAGTTTTCATTTAGTGCACCATAGTAGCAAGTTTAGAATGGAGATTGGACAAAATTTTTGACCAATCATTCAACTTATCAAATCTATCTGAAAAGGATTTTTCCTGGTACTAACTTGACATACTATACTATCATACTATCCATGAGTTGGCAGAAAACTTCCAATATATTTTTTTATCCCTATTGCTGAACTATGTCCTTTCTTGGTTGCCTCTATTTCAGGTCACAGCAGCCTGTGGGCTTCCCTGAAAAAGCCTATCAGATTTTATACTACTTGATATTGCCCTGTGGATAGCGTTGAAATAAAATTCATGTATGATAACATAATTGCCACAACTTACCTACTTGCTTCTAATGTAGAAGAGTCAAATCATACTAGTGGATTTTGTGTGATCATGTCACCATGTGTGTAATCATTTCCAAGGTCCCTTTCAATTTTGTTAATGTTACTGTTACATAGGAACTCAGTCCAAAGAGAACATGGTCCCCAACAGCTGCTTAAAAATGGTAGGCTTTAATGGCTGCTTAGTCCTTCATTCTGTCTATTTATCTGACTTCTCTCCAACCTTTGGGGAATAGCCAATTTTTTGTCAATAAAACAAAGTCTGAGTCTTTGTAAATGGGCTGAGAATAAGCGCTTCTTCATGGAACAGTAGAGAAGTAGCAGTAGAAGTTTAAAAAAAAACTAAGGGTAAAAACAACTGGTTCGAAAATTCCTAGAAACTTTGCCCCTAAATTCAGTTCATGATATGGCTTTGGAAGACCATCATATATTTCCACCCACTCCTGCCCTGGTGTTCTTAACAATGGTTAACTTCAAACTAAATGAACTGTAACCTTTGGGTGATTATTTCAGGTATTCTTCAATGCCTTCAACAATGGTAGAACTTACAATGGAATGAAGGCTATTGCTGAGCGCATTGGGTTGTGCTCCAAAAATTGTAAGCCGCCCTGAGTCTTCGGAGAAGGGCGGCATATAAATGTAATTAAAAAAAAAAAGTTCTTAAAAATTCAGGGAGAACTTCAGATATATATGTCTTCAGAGTAGCCTGTGTTGCATATAGTCAAATATTAGGAGATGACCATAGCAAATATTTTATTACACTTTGTATGTTGTAGCAAGTTTGATGATCATTTTAATGTCAGAAAATATTTTATAAAATTTGTCAAATTTCAATTCCTCATGACTTATGGGTCCTGGATTTTGGACACATTCTGTAAGTTAGCCAATTTGAACTTGGCTGAAAAAGTTTTTCCTTAATAGTGCACCATTTCACCTGGGTAAAACACAAACACAAGAGCTTTAATATATTTAATGCTTGTTTTATGTAAATTTGATCCTGTTTTATTGTTAGCCGCCCTGAGTCCTTAGGGAGAAGGGCAGCATACAAGACGAATAAATAATAATAATAATAATAATAATAATAATAATAATAATAATTATTATTATTATTATTATTATTATATAGATATCATGAATGTCTGCTAGCATTCATTGATAGCTCATCAATTCCATGATCTTCCCCCAAGGCAAATCTGTTTTGATTTTTAATTTTTTTAATGGCGTTTTACTTATATTATTCAGTATTGTCAGTATGTTTAGGAGCGCATCCTCAAACTTCCTTCTGAATTCAAATCCAGTTCTTTAATAGTTATGTATTTTAAAGATGTGCTGATGCTCCCTTGTTATGGAATTGAAGGTTCAAGGTATACTATGCCAGTCGGCTTCTTCTAAACTTTTTTATGAGCTCTGATGATTCTCTACTAAGTAACTGGAAATGTTTCAACACTATTAGAAACTCAGACATCCCAAGACACATGTGCTCAAATTCACATGGAGTTCCAAATTACCCTGGCCTGGGAATCCAATTATAACATGGGGAAGAAGTCTAGCATGTCCTTTTTAAAGTGTGTACATCAGTTACAAACTTTACTGATAATAAAATAATTACTGCTAAGGTTACAGGATATCACATACTCAGACATAACTTTATCTTGGGCTTATAGTGTTGACTGAAAAGTGTTGTAGGAAAAATAAAAACAAACATTTGCAGAGTTTTGAGATTCCATCTGTTAGTTCCCTATTGTGATCTCATTCTCAACAAGCCTTCCCTATCTACTGCATTATGATGTCACCTATAGACTTTCTAATCAGTACACCCAAAAGAGTTTTGGATATTTGAAGATAAGCTATCTCCTCAATGCCTGGAGTATCTGATTTTCTTTGCACAACTTTTTAAAAATAAGCTATATAGTGATAGTTAACCTTTCTGCTCATTCCACATCAAACATCCTGTGGTGCCTGCAGCTGAGTTATTATTGTTATTGATTAAAAGTCTTCTTTTCTTCCAAGTTCCCATCATTACAAATGCATTATGGTTCAGGGCAAATCCTTTATCAAATTAGAAAGGTTAGTCCATTGGCATCAGTCCAGGGTAAGTTCAGTTAGCAAAGCAGTACAGATATATCTTAGATTAACTTTATGGACACTTTTTCTGTCCTGTAATGTTAATGTTGACTGTTGTGAAATGTACTGAGACTTCAGACAGCCAGTCAAGATGGATACATTCTAGTAACACTCATTAGATTGAAGAAATGAGCATAAGGTTTGAATATCAGATTTCCCCTGAAGAACTAAGCATCACTGCATCCATTTAGATGATACCTACGTTATGGGCCACAAAACAAAGTTGAGAAGAGATCAAAAAGTTCTGGAAAGAATTGCAGGGAAGGATATGTTGTCCTAAGAACATAAGGGTATGTGTGGTCATGACCTGACTCCAGGAGAGCAACAGTCCCTGAAGTCTGCCTCAGCTATCAGAGAACTCTGATGCAATAATAATGGCAGGCTGCCATTGGTTATAAACTACATTTGCCATGATTTCATAGGATGTGTTAAGAGTATTTGACTTTGGTCATATAATAGCAGCAGATACAGATTAACAGAGTTGGAAGAGACCTTGTAGGTCATCTAGTCCATCCCCACTTCCACCCAAGCAGACCCTACACCATTTTTGATAGATGGCAGTCCAGTTTCTTCTTGAAAACTGTCAGTGATGAAGCTCCCACAAGCTCTGAAGGCAAGTTGTTCCATTGGTTGATTGGTCTCATCGTCAGAAAATTTATCTTTATTTCCAATTTGAATCTCTCCTTGTTCAGTTTCCATCCATTATTCCTTACCTGGGCTTCAGGTGCTTTGGAAAATAGCTTGACCCCTTCCTCTCTGTGGCAGGCTTTCAAATATTGCTGCTGTCTTATCTCCCCTGTTCCTTCTCTTCACTAGACTAGCTATGCCCAGTTTCTGCAGCCATTCATCTTGTGTTTTAACCTTCAGTCCCCTAATTATCTTGATTGTTCTTCTCTGCAATCTTAGAGTCTCAACATCTTGTTTATAGTGTGGTGACCAAAACTGGATGCAATACTCTAGATGTGATCTTACTAAGGCTTTATAGAGTGGTATTAGTACCTCACTTGATCTTGATTGTGTCTCTCTGTAAATGCAATTTAGGATTGCATTGGCTTTTTTGGCTGCTGCCACACATTGTTGGCTCATATTTAATTGGTTGTCCACTAAGATTCCAAGATCACTCTAACAGTTACTGCTATTAAGGGTTAGGATTAGGGTTCTGAAGTCTATGTTATGTCCACAGTATTTTGCTGGTTTACTAATTTAGTCACTGTTGAAAAATGAAATAAGATTGGTTTGGCATGATCTGTTTTTAATAAACCCATGGTGACTGCTGCACCAAAGGCAATTGTGTTATCATTGAGAGCACATCATGCTCTCGTCTGGAATAAAATATCAGTGTTAGGAGAGATTTCTGTCGTTGCTGAAATTAGTTGAAATAAGAAATCAATGTATTTGTTTCTAGGTTACATAATATTGAGTGCTTCTGTAGTGTGTATCAGAAGAGTAGGTCTATGCCAAAAGATTCTTATAGTGTAGGAATCTTGAAACATGCCCATCCACATTTCTGACAGCATTGAGGTCATGTCTTCATCACTCGGCTTTTTACACCTGAACTATCAATTTTCAAAGGAGTTTACAGGCAGAGGGTTAGACTTCACCATCTGCCTAAACTTCAGCAAGATTGGCACACAGCATAGCACATTCAGTCCTCGTCAACAAAATTATTATCATTTGACTTCAAAACTTGTTCAACCTTTTGCTTAATTGTAAGACATGGGCTCATACTTTCTTTTCCTGGCTATCTTAACCAACTTCAAAACAAGTATCAAGCCACCCCTTTAATACCAACAATGGGCAGATTCTTTTTTTTGCCCTAGACAATCTGGTTATCTTAAATTCAAAATTACTTACATTAATTTATGTGCAAAAGCTAAAAGAGAAAACTATCACTGTTTTGGTAACAACAACAAAATCCCCTAACCTGGCCATATAAATGTATTAGTAGTAGATTTTCTGTGGTTTACTTTGTTTTGAGCATAAATTTCCAAGCTTTGCTGACACTAATAATTCTGGGGGGCTGACAAATGAATAACTCTTTATGTTACTTTTTCTCTAGGAGACTGCCAGCCAGTGTTAGCCAAGAATATCTTTTAGAACATCTGAGATGTATTTGCATATGAAATATGTGGATCTGTAGAAAAAGAAAACCACAAAAAGGATTTAGCTTTGCCACCTTGAGATATCAGCTATAAGAAAATGCCTGCAAAGTAGTCAGAATTAATTTGCACATCTTCATTAATAAACAGGAGTTTGCCTTTAAAGCTATTTGGGCTGACTTCCTATTTGTCCTCCATGAAGTGAGCCAGTGTTGTTTTTCAATTGTTCAGTCACCATTGACTTTTGATACAAGGCCAGGACTTTCCCGGCAGAAATTGCTTTTCCAAGTTCTTGAAACTCATACTTGTATTATCAATTATTGTACTTAGTCACCTTTTCTTGGCTTTTTTTATTGCCAAGCATCAGGATCTTCTCAGATCCTCTTACCCTTAAATTATATGCTGTGGTAGCCACTGAATTTCCTTGGATGACACTAGAAGCTAGCAGCACACTGCAGCCTGGTGGAGGGGCCTCTTATCCCATGAGCTCATCTTCTATTCATCCTCTTATCTGTTGGGTTGGAAAGTCCCTGATTTTCCAGGTTTACAGGTGATCTCATTTACTAACATCACCACTAACTTTAAGGATTGGTTGAGGGGTTATGCCAATGTGATGGAAGGGTTTCACCCATGTGGATCTATTCTCCAATCCCAATGCTGTATCTATGCTGTTCTTTTCTGCTTGTGAAAATGGTATAAAAATAATAAACGCCACATATGTGGTGAGACATCTTTGGACACTGAAATGACTAGTTATTGAATTCCCACAATATGCCCCAATTATCTAGGCTTTAGCTTCAGCTTTACTTTGTCTAGTATTGAATTATTATTCCTTCTCCTTTTGCTCTTTCTTTCTGCAGCATTAAAGTTCAAGAAAGCTAGAATGATCAAATCAAAGAAGCTAGATTGACACAGATTTCAGTAAGATCTCTTTAATGTGGCTGTGGAGTAAATGTTGAATCATGAAAAATACACTAGTGAATTAAGATAGAATCTCTTTGAAATTATTTTTTGCAGATATCTCCCATCTGGGCTGAATTGCCATTTAAAAGGCAATCTATCAACTGACTCCCCTATTCTTTCCCAGCCTCTGCACAATATCTCACATCCCAGCTCTCTTAAAAGCAACCAGGTATATGTTTTCACAAGAGACTGCAAGGACTCTTTAGAGAGACTGCATGTTATATTTACAGGCTGAGTTAAAAGACTTGATTGGAAAAGGTCAAAGTTGTTTCATATAGTTGATGGGCAGAATTAATTGAGGCTATGACAACTTGTTTTCATGTACCAGATAATGCCTCTTCCTCTTACCCTTCAGGAGTTCGTCTGTCTGTCTGTCTGTCTGTCTGTCTGTCTGTCTGTCCATCCATCCATCCATCCATCCATCCATCCATCCAACCAACCAACCAACCAACCAACCAACCAACCATTTTAGAGCTACAATATAGGAATTGCTGGGTCCCACACCCTTGGGCTTCCTCCCTGCTTTGCTCCACATACTTCTGAAGATCACCTCTCTGAACAAGAATGAGTCCATGTGCCAGATAGCCTTCCTGTACAGAAACTACCTTGTACCATCCTAGAAGCGGGGACCATTTTGAACCAGAGAATTATGACTACTTCCAAATTGGCACCCACTTCTGGAATGAAATAAAGTGGCTTATCTAAAGGAAGACCACATGGCACATTGACCACTTCTCTTTTTTGTTGTTGTTTGTTGCAAAGTTGTGTCCAACCCATCACGACCCCATGGACAACGTCAGGCCTTCCTGTCCTCTACCACCCAGAGCCCATTTAAGCTCATGCCTACTGCTTCAGTGACTCCATCCAGCCACCTCATTCTCTGTCATCCCCTTCTTCTATTGCCCTCAATCTTTCCTAGCATTAGGCTCTTCCCCAGTGAGTCCTTCCTTCTCATTAGATGGCCAAAGTATTAGAGTTTCATCTTCAGGATCTGGCCTTCTAAAAAGAAGTCAGGGTTGATCTCTAGGATTGACCAGTTTGATCACCTTTCAGTCCAAGGGACTCGCAGGAGTCTTCTCCAGCACCATAGTTCAAAGGCCTCAATTCTTTGGTGCTCAGCCTTTCTTATGGTCCAACTTTAACAGCCATACATTGCAACTGGGAAAACAATAGCCTTGACTATACACACTTTCATTGGCAGGGTGATGACTCTGCTTTTCAGTGTACTGTCTAGATTTTCTTTTAATTTTTATTTTTTTAGGTTTTTTTTAAAAAATTCTCTTTTAAAAAGGTGATTATCGAAGAGGACCTTTCTGAAACAGCACCCAGCTGATGTAACATGTGGTCTTTTACAAAGGCTGCTTTATACCTTTCTAGAAGCAGCTGCCATTCTTGTGAGTTCACAGAAGGGCTTCCTTCTGAGAGATTGTACAAATGGCATCCACCTCCAGAATGGCATGAAGTCTCTGCAGGAAAGTAGAGCATTGCATGGCCTGGGTGTTGTTTTGAAAAGTGTTCTATGGAAAAGGTAAGTGGAGCAAGGCATGTTGATGCAGGGAAGAGGACCATGGATGTGGGATTCAGTGGGGCAAGAAGCTGTGCAAGTGATGCCTCAAGGGACAGGGAAGCCCTGGGGCGGGGGGTGAAGCACAGGCCGCATGTGAGCTAGGGTGGTGCTGCAATGAGAGGCTTTTTTTGATAGCCTGTCCCCACCTCAAGGCACCCTGTACTTCACTTAATGACTCGTGGTCACTTAATCACAATGGGGAGAGTCAAGATTGTGGTCATTAAGTGAGGGGATCATATGAGTGCCTCACTTAACAACTGCAACAATATAGGACCGTAATTCTAGGCCTAATTGTTATAAGTCAAGAACCACCTACAATGATGTTCTAAAAATGGCTATCAATAAAACTAGTAACTACTGTAATTCTGATTTTAGGAAAGCAAATAAAGAGCTTTGGTGGCTCAGGCTATTAAATGCCTGCTCTTAAGATCCAGCTGTCTACAATTACTGTAGGCTCGAATCCCACCAGGCTCAAGGTTGACTCAGCCTTCCATCCTCTCGGGGTAGGTAAATTGAGGACCCAAGATTGTTGGGGGCAATTAGCTGACCTTGTAAAAATGCCGCTTAGTAATAAGCAGGCATATACAATGGAATGAAGGCTATTGCTGAGCGCATTGGGTTGTGCTCCAAAATTGTAAGTCAGCCCTGAGTCTTCGGAGAAGGGCGCATATAAAATGTAAAAAAAAATATTTGTGAAGCTATATAAAAAGAGAGACCAAAAGAAGATAGATATGCCTGAATATATCTCCTCCACATCCCCCAGGAATGTGGTGGAATACTCAGAGGGTAAAATGAGAATTTTACTTCACGTTACTAACAAGGTGTATATCATACATCTGAATGTTAATATAAAGAAATATCAAATAAAGACTATGTTTGATTACTGGCTGAATGTTAATAAGGAATTGATAATGAAGGGAAACATTAAGAAATGTGATTTGCAGTCTAAAATGACAGAGCGTATTCTAGTATATTCTACAGGTAATCCTTGACTTAAGACTACAACAGGTACAGAAAAACTCATCCTTAATAACCATCCTTGGTTAACTGTGGTTTGTGACTTTCCTATTGACTGTCTTGTCAGAAGTTGCTTGGAAAGTGCCAAATTGGAGACGTGACTGCAGAATGCTGCAGTCATTGTAAATGTGGGATGGCTGCCAATTGCCCAAATTGTAATTATGTGGCCGTAGAGATGCTGTGATAGTGTTAAGTGGGAGAACCAGTCACTTTTATCAGTTGTAACCTTGGATGGTTGCTAAACAAATGGTTGTTAAGTGAAGACTATTTATATTATTGCCTTTTGCCAATTGTGTGGTTGCCAAAAAGCTAAGAAAAGAACCAAGGATTTTTAAAAATGGTAAGCCATAAAAAGATTTTGGGAAAAGACTCCCGAGTGTCATTCCAAAAAGGAAGGACTTAGCAACAAGGCCAAACAAAACAACTAAAAAAAATGTGAGAGGAGGGGAATGAAAGCATTTTGTAGCTTGGAAGTCAGGAGGAAAGCTGAGCTTTTATATTTTGACTCAGATTTAGTTTAATATTGTCTCTTGACTTCAAACCAAGATAATGTTTATTTAAAATAATATGACAGTAGAACCTGAAAAGAATATAAGCACCAATATATTGTTTACAATAAAAATCTATACACTTTATTTACAACTGTACACTTAAGTGAATATTATTATAGCATTAAATCAGCTATATACATACAGTGCTAGAATCACAACAGCAGAATCCCAGTTTTATGTTCTCAGAAACTGGATACTTTTGCCACATAAAAATCACAGGACTTCTTGCAATAAAACCTCAATTTGCCATCCTTTAGTTAGATATGCCTCAGCTGATACTATCAGATGGCTTTCAACAAAGAGCTACATAACTGTTCATTGATCATATTTATATCCAAGTTTCTTGGGTGATTTAAAAAAACGACTCCATGCTTCACAACAATACCAAATAAATTTCTTGCATTTGACTGCTGTTGTAGGGAACAGGGTCACTAATTTTTATTTAATTCATTCATAGTGTCATGCCCCCATCATAGCCTGAATCTGCTGAAGAAGATGAGCCAGAACTGCAGCAGGTGGAGATCAAGGGGGCAGCTTTGTTGGCTTCAGAGGAATATGGGGAGGAGCAGGCCAAGTCAGGCCAGGCCCTTTCAGGATTGGGACAGCTTGTAAGCAGGGAAGAATGGGGGCAGGATAACCAAGAGAGGCTAAGCAGTGAACAAGAGAGACAGAGTCCAGGCAATGAGCAAGGACCACCCCCTCCTGATCCTCAAGCTTGGAGAGTGGAGAGAAAGTGGGAATAGTGCAGGCTTACCTGACTACTCTGGAGGAAAGCACCCTGCCCCACTCCATGTGGGGATTGAGATTTAAGGAGATGCTGTGCGGCGGGGCATTTGTCAGGAACAAACTCTAAATTCATGGAGTATTATGTACCATTGCCAATGTTGGACATTACCTGGGCTCCTTGTTTTATTTCTTGCTTCCTGGATTAATTGCTTTGTTCCTTTGCTTCCTGGACTAATTGACTTATTCCCTTGCCTTGCTGGATTTCTTGTTTTGCAGCCGTTGTGCTCAAAGCGTTGTGCTGGACTACTTGCAGCCAAAGGCGTGCAAGAGAGGAGAGGTGTGTATGTATTATCACTTTGCTCTGGGACTTGCCACAAATGGGGGAGCATTTGGGGAACATTATAAAGGGGCGATTTGAACTGTCAGCTGACTCTTGTCTCTGTGCCATGTCCCAGGTCATCATCACACATAGGAAATTATGAACTGACTCCATTTTATCTCATCCAAAATGAAGGAAGGAAGCTATGAATGTTTGGGACTCACTTGGTTCCTTTTAAGAAGCTTTAAGAATTTGAGGGATAATTCTTGATTAAGGAAAGTGTCAGGTTCACCATCCTGTCCTGCCATTCTGTTGGAAGGAGGGGGGAGGAGGTTCTCTGGCATTTTCACATGCTTTTGCTTTGACTGTAACTGCTTGAGAATTAGGGAGGGAGACTGTCTTCAGAGATGGAGCAGATTCCCTCCCAGCCTGATTTTAAGGCCGTCCTGCCCTGAGGGTTATCTTCCTATCACCTCGGAGTTTCCATAACAACCTTGTGGCATCATATTGGCTGCTGGTAGATTGATCAGGGGGGTTAGATTTGGGGAAACAAAAAATGCTGTTTGCATTGCACAGACTTTTTCAGATTTCACCTTGCTTCCCTGCAATCACTTTCTCTCAATAAAAGTTCTTTAGATTCAATTTAATGGATTCAAGAGGTTTCCTTTCCTGAAGGACTAGCGAAGACAGGTCCTTACAGAAAGACTGAACTCAAATCTTTTGAAACTCTGATCTAGAACAGAGACAGGAGATTGGATAGCAATAATTCCAAGACTAACTCACACAAGTTTTCCCTGAATCGGCTTCTCTTTCCTTGCTCAGTAAGCAGCTTCTTTTGTTTCCTAGTCATCTTTTCTCTTTTCCTCTGGACTGACTGATTTTTACCAAACAAAATGTCTTCATTAGGTGATGGTATCTTTGGTCCTTTAAAGGCTAAGGTGAGATTTCAGAACCTCTTGTTTCTCCTTGAAATACTCTTGGTCTTTAACATCGCCGGGTAGTGCCAAGAAGTTCTCTGCTGGGTCGGACACGACTCTTTATTTCCGGTAGCAACCAAGGTGTTTTGATGTAATTCATAATCACCTTGGCAGGGCTACGAAGTGCTGGGTTGGGTGTCAGGAGCCCTTGCAACATTTCTAATGCTTGGGGAGTAAAACGTTCCCAATGGGCTGGGAGTGAAACAAAACGGGGGCTACGATGCCAGGAGACAAAGCTGCGATAATACTGATCAGAAGCCACAGCTGTAAGCCAGGGGAAGTAGCCAGTTAGCACACAGAATAACAGCACTCCGAGAGCCCAGGTGTCAAGGCTGGCCTGGGCTTCCAGGTGAGCTTTGGGGCCTAGGATACACATTTCAGGTGCAGTATAAGGCAAACTTTCAGGCAAGGCCTTAATGGCTTGGCCCCTTGGGCAGCTCAGTCCAAAATCAGTCAGCTTGATGTGCCGGCATTCAGGGTCACAGAGCAGCACATTTTCTGGTTTGACATCTCGATGGATTAGCCCTTTGGATTCCATGTACTCCAGGGCACTTGCAAGCTGCAGGGCACAGCGTTTTATCTGTTGCTCAGGTATGCCAACCTGGAAATATAAGGTGACATTTGTAAGCCGCAGCCTCACAGTTGTCCTAAATGAGGGGAAATATCTGGATCCACTACTTGGTCCTTCTGAACTCTTAAAGAATAATTAAAATAGGATTCTTCATGATCTTAAGGTACTTTTTAAATATGTGGTGATTCTTTTTAACAGCTTACAGCTGATTTACCAATTTGATCTGTAAGGCCAGCAAAGGGAACACAAAGTCTTTTAAAGCACTCACATTTCAGTCAGCTTTCCAAGAAGTAACTTGAAACGTAACCAAGAAGAGGAAACCGGCATAAGTTTGGGTTGTGTTCAGTGTCTATCACGTAATGCAAACAGTGTCTGGCATCCAAAAGCTAGCATAGCAGACAGTTCGTGTCTCTTTCTAGTTATATATTTTCAAATTATAATAATTAGAACTTTTTTTATAAACAGTTCATACCACCTTCAAAGAAGCACTTTCTCTTCTCACAATAGGAAGAAGTACCTTTTTCTGAGCAACTGTCCTCTACAACAGGCATGTGTGCAACAGTTAGAGACATGCTTTTTTGACTCAAAATATTTCTTCTACCCATGAGTACATATAAGGAATAAATGCATAATAATAAGTGCACATAAGGAATAAATCAACCAGCTGGAATTGTGCAATCCAAAAAAGCAAATTTGAATTCAATCTCATCACCAAAAGCATGGTTTATACATGGTTTATATAGGCTGAAAGTTGATTAGTCTTGATAGCCTTGGATAATAGAAGGGAGATGATATATAAAATACCTAAATTAACAGGAATAATTCCACTGTTAAGGAGAGCAACGAAAGTACTGTCCACATCCTTAATGGGAAATCCATCTCTCTCTCTCCTTCCCTCTCCCTCTTCTTCCACCTCCTTTCTCTCTTTCTCCCTTCCTCTCCCTCTCTCCCCTCCCCTTCTCCTTTCTCTATCTTTCCTGTCTCAAGACCACAGTCCTGAAAAAGCTCAGAATGTCATGCTTAGTACTACTATAATTCATCCCCACAGAGACTCTCAATTGAGAAAATTGGGAAGAGAGACACCAATTGGAATTCCAATGGCTGAGTGTGAGCTTGAATCTCCCTATCACCACTGGCATTACAAAGTAACTTTGGTAGCAGCCTTTTTCTTTTTTGAAATATCTTGATAATGGATTATGTTGAAAGATGATTTCTGCATGTTTCACTCTTTGTCACCTCATCTATTTAGGTACTACTGTAAATTATTTGTTGTATGTACTTACCTTTGGCACCATGAGAGAGAAGAGGTCACGAGCCAATGCCAATTCTTGTGCAAAGACATAGTGTTGGGGGGTTTGGAAGGCAATCCCAAGAGCAGTGGCAATGCAGGGGTGTGCCCCCAAAGTCAGTGCAATGCAATATTCACTAAGGAAATCCTGTAGTTCTGTATCTTTTTTATGTACAAATTTCAGTGCCATGGGGGTTCCTGAAAGAGAAGAGAGCTTGGTTCATGAAAAGGAGAAGAAATCCAGTGTTCTAACTTCTCCTCATTCTAGTTTGAACTAGTTTGACATGCAGGTAGGTATGCGTTTGATGTTCTTTCTTCATTTTATTCCCATAACAATTCTGCAAGTTAGGCTAGGCTAAGAAAAAATGATAATAGTATGTAGAAATGACCTTATGAGAAAGGAAGAAGAGTTGCAGACTAGACAACTGGCATGTAAAAGGCATCTTACCTTTTACATGTCAGTTGTTCCACAGAAGGACTGGGAAGCATTTCAGAAGGGACCCTCCCTAGTTTTCTGGAGAATAAAAGGAAAGGAGGTGAGAAGTCATTTCAGTCTTAACAGAATAACAAAGTTGTAATGGAACTTGGGGGTCTTCTAGTTCAACCCCCTGCTCAACCCTATACCATTTCGGAGAAATTGATGTCCAATCTCTTCTTAAAAACCTCGAGTTTTGGACCACCCACAACTTCTAAACGTAAGTTGTTCCACTGATTAATTGTTCTAATTGTCAGAAAATTTCTCCTTATTTCTAGGTTGCTTCTCTCAATTAATTGCTTGTCCTGCCTTCAGGTGCTTTGGATAATAGGTTGACCCCCCCTTCTTTGTGGCAGCCCCCTAGATACAGTATTGGAATATTGCTATCATGTCAGCCCCTAGTAACTTGTTTTCATTAAATTAGACATAGTCAATTCCAGCAACCATTCATATGTTTTAGCCTCCAGTCCTCTAATAATCTTTGTTCTTCTTTGCACTCTTTCTAGACTCTCAACATATTTTTGCAAGATGTTAACAGAACAGTTGCAGTCTTGCAAGATTCTTTTAATGTATCTTTAAAATAAAGATAAAATTAGTATCCATACTCATATTTCTGAGTCTGGACTGATTCAAAGGACTAGCAATAGCTGAATTCTTGCAAAAGCCAAGGCACTTTTGTTTTGCTTGAAATCATTTTCCAGGTGCACAAACTTTACTAATTATTTTGGTTCATAGCCTTCCCTATTCCTTCTTTTGCCTTCTGAATCCAGACTCACCTTGGCGATGGTGAACTGCCATCAATACATGCCCAAAGGCACCACTGCCCAGCTCTCGGAGGATGGTGTAACTACTGGTCACCTCCACCTGAGGTAGGTTCTGAGCTGTCAGCTGCACCATCTCCTCAAGTCGTTTTCTAATGTCACCAGGGATTAGTTTCATGACTGCAGGGAAAGAGAAACATAGATACATAAAGAGAGGGCTTGAGGTGAACACAGAAGACATCATTAGATAAGTAGCACCTTATCTGTATGAGGCTTTCTTGAAGTTTGTCCTACTAAGACAAAAGATCATTTTTATTATTCCTTTTAGTCCCTGGTTTGCATGATCTATAAAATAGGAATGAAAGAAAACATACATTTTTAAAAAATAGAATGAATGTATTAGTGGAAAGTAAGAACCATGGTGGATCTTGCAAAATAATGAAGATAATTTGATTACTCCCTTACTTGTCTGCTCTTCAGTTGAGTTTAAAAGCTGCATAAATAGTCTTCAATTTATGACCATATGTTCAGTCATCATTTGAAGTTATGACAGTACTGAATGAATGGTGGTTTTGATTGATCCCTGGAATTCCAGCTATCTCAGCACCCTTGTGGTCACAAGACTGTAATCTGGGTGCTTGGCAGCCAGCTCTCATTTATCACCAGTTGTATTGCCCCATGATCACATGATTGCCATTTGTAACCTTCCCCACCTCCAGAAAGTCAGTGGGAAAGCCAGCAAGGACAGATGCAAGTCTTCTCTACTCGTGGTGGTATAGTGGTTAGAATGAATTACTGAAAGCTACTTCTGCTGACTGCTGGCTGTGTCCAGTTTGGCAGTTTGAATCTCACCTGTTCAGGGTTGACTCAGCCTTCCATCCTTCCAAGGTCAGTAAAATGAAGACCCAGATTGTTGGGGGCAATATACTGACTCTGTAAACTGCTTAGGGAGGGCTGTAAAGCACTGTGAAGCAGTATGTAAGTCTAAGTGCTATTGCTATTGCTACTTCTTCAAATTACCCTCAGCACTTGTGCTGTGCTGGCCACTCACACATTCCAAAATACCCTGCTACAATTCTTGCTGCACTTCCTTTTACCCAGTGCACCCTTGCACAGCTCATCAACCCTTGCTGTGCCTCCCTCACACCAACCCACCTTGCACCTTCTCCCACCTGGCAGTAGCCCTTACCTGTTTGTTGGCCTACTTGCAACTTTCTGCTGATTTCCCTTACTAAGGTGGTTGTGAGAAACCAGCAGGAAGTTGCCTTGCCTAACAACCATGGGATTTGGTTAATGGCAGCCACTGGGACTGCTTGGATTGCTATTCAAGCAATGTAATGGCAATCCAATGCAATCATAGCACATTATGATTATTTAAGAAAAGAACTCCAGTCATAATTGTCATCTTAAGATAATGTGTACCTGGTTGCTATTCCTCCCATCCCTACCCCAACACCCACAGCAATATGGAGAATGAATGAAAATTGCTAGTTATCATGGAATAACTTATCAAATACCGGGGGAAATTTTGCCATACCCTAAATGTTACATTGGGAATTAAAATGTGCTCGAAACTTTACTTACTGTTTGGCAAGATGTTATGATATAAATCAGATTTGCAGCTCTGGAAGATCATATATTTAGAACACTTCTGTCTCCCTTCCACCAGCAGTTTAAGGCTATATTCTTTAACCTTTGTTTGCATTTTTTCCCCTCACACCAGCCCTATGAAGTAGATTACACTGAAATTAGCCCAAAATTATAGTGAATGTATAGTGATTTAAACCTGATTTTCCAATCCATGCAGATTCAAATAGAATAACTGCATAAAAATAATGATATCACTGTGCAGACATGTCCTATAGTGATCATGGGTGTTTTGTCCTCAAATATAGCATTACTTTCTATTTACTTTCACTGTTCCTTACTTGTTTTGAAGCAACATGTATTCCAACAGGAGAACATAATTCTTTCTAGCAAAACTTCAGAAATATCTACACCTCTGTGTTTACATAAGCAGATAAAGCAAATTCTAGACTGTGTACGCACTGAAGGACAACCGGATATCCTTCAGTTTTAGCAGGTTGCAAAATAACACAAGACCCAGAATGCTGGCCCAGATGCATAGAAAAGTTATGGTAAATGCTGGAGTACATAAACTTAAGTTATTGAGTATTGAATGCTTCTGCTGACATATAAATGCCATTTTCTGACAAAGCAACTGCTACCAATCCTATCAAAATTGGAAAAAAGTACTTTTAAGGTAGAGAATGTGATTTATAGGCAGAGAGGTTTCACTTCTAACATTTCAAAGCACTGACAGCAGATGGAGGGGAATAATATAAAGGACTTTTGCATTCACCACAAAGCATGACAATGGGATTCCCCAAAAGAGCTCTATATATTCCTTTTAGGTTGCAACAAATGCCGTTGATGCAAGAGAATAAGCAAAAGAGAGCTATAGAACTTTCAGTCAATTGCACCATTGGCCTGTAAGCTTTGCAGATGCAATTATTAGAAATAACAATCTAAGTGTCTCTACAGCAGATCCTTACCCGCAACTCTGGAGCTGGAGCATATGTGCCTCTTTTCCATGTATTTCTTCCTATTTTGTTGATTAAACAGTCAATCCTGCCTTCTCAGCCTATTCAGTACCTGTTCCATGCAGATCCCTGCAGCACCTTTTATAGTAATTACTTCCCATCTGATTCTGTCCAGTCACATTAATAGGGAACTGTACCAAACCACTCCTCTCATCTCTTCTCCTCTCTGCCCCAAAAGGTCAAGACTTTGGAAGTCCAGGCAGTTCCATGGGACAGGATTAACAGCCACTTATCAAGGTTATTTTTACTGCTCTTACCCAGATGGTTTCATACTTATGTGTACCAGATGTTCCTGGAAAGAAATGCTTCTCCTGTCTCTGGAGAACTAATGGTTAAGCTTTGATGAGAGAAAGTCTTGAGACAGAATGAAGGGGACTTTACTGGGGTGCCCATAGAAACTCACCGTTTCCATGCTGATAGATCAACACAAGCTTCTTAAGCATACACTACTTTCCTTGCACCCTGGTTTTAACTCTGGGTCTCTCACATTTGTTGAATTCAGTCCAGATGACACCAGTTTGTTTTGAGGAGTAAACGTGTGAATAATTTTGGGGATTTTAGACTGGTTTATCTGAAAAACAAGAGCAAATCTGAGCCTTTTCAAGAATGAAAATGGTGAATAGTGTTTATTTCCCTACTGTCTTGCTTTGCGTTACTTCACTATGTTCTGGGTGCAAGCAATTCCTTCCTTTCTGCTGCAATCTAGGTATGACAGGCAAGGATTTAAAAAGTAAAGTTTCCTTTGTGTCAAACATTTCATCATGAAAACAACTATGTAGTTTTCTCAGCAATAGTACGAATGATTTGTCACTGTCTTCTTTCAGGGTTTCTTGATTGTTGGTGTTGGAAGTTAAAATCCACCCCCCTCCTAGGAAAATGAAATATTTTAGGATATCTAAAAAGGCAGAATATTTCCCCTAAAAAGAAAAGTAGAAACTCAGAGAGGCAGAAACTCAGCCCTCCCCCCAATTTGCTAATGGATCATTATTCTGGCCTAGACCAGTCTATTTTACATAACAAAGATCTACTCCAGGTGGAGCTATAATAAGAATTGCCAAAAGCCCTTTCTTTTTTTTTAATTATTTTTTTTTATTATTTAACAAAAAAGATTAAAAACATACATACAAATACAAAACTACAAATATATATATATATGTAGGTCTTGGTGTATTCGGGTCTTGTCCCGTGTGAATTGAAATACCTTGGCAGCGTTTTCAGCGAAAATCTCATCCGTCATCTTCAGGCTGGTGTCTTCAGCTTCGTTCTCCTGGGAAGCTGAAGACACCAGCCTGAAGTGACGGATGAGATCAAAACGTTGCCAAGTATTCTCAATCTTACACGGGACAAGACCCGAATACACCAAGACCTACATACCTTTACCTGTGAAAATCTACGAAAACAAATATATATATATATATACATACATACATATATACATTTCACAACTTGTTTGAGCATTGGTTATATTCTTCATCACATAGTATATAATGTGGTCTACCTTGTCAAAGTAGCTCCTTCGTTCTTTCCATAAGTTAGTTTCTCTATATCTTTATCATCAGTTACACGTCTATCTCTTCAATATCTCCTCTAGATATCATATGTTATTTTTCCTTTATCCATTTATACCATATATCCCATACTTCATAATATTCACTATCTTGTTTATTTTTTATTTTCTTGGTTAAGCTGTCCATTTCTGCACATTCATGGATCTTTTTGATTACAATATCATCCGAAGGGGGTAACAGCGATTTCCAATTCTGTGCATAGGCTAATCTAGCCGCAGTTATAATATGTAAGATTAAATAATAGTGTTTCTTTTCCATTTTAAAGTTAATCATCCCCAAGAGAAATACCTCAGGGTCGAGTTTTAAATTTTGTTTTGTCATGTCTAGTATCCAGTTTTTAACTTTTCGCCAATACCTCTTAGCAAATGGACATGTCCACCACATATGGAAATAGGTTCCCTGTAAGTGATTGCATTTCCAGCATTTAGGCGATAGATTGGTACTCATCTTTGCCAGCCTGGCTGGGGGTAAATGCCAACGGTATATCATTTTATATGGATTTTCTTTATATGCTGTTGATAGAGTTAATTTATAGTTCCTTTGCCAATTGTATTCCCATTCATCTATTTCAATATTATGAGACATATTTTTGGCCCATTTTATCTTCATAGCCATAGTTGTTTCTTCCTTTAATTTATAGTTTTAAAAAAATCTACATATTTTACTAATTGATTTCTTCTCTTCCCCCAGCCATATTTTATCAAGTTCTTGAATGGTCATGCTAAAGCCAAATTGCTGTTGATCCTTTTTGTAGTGTGTTTGAATTTGTAAGAATGGCCACCAGGAAATCTCTTTCCCTTGTATTGTTATTTGATTTTTGTTCTTAAGCTCTCCTGTTTCCGATAATAGGTCTTTATATCTAAGTATGCTATCATATTCCATCACATTTGGGTGAGTTACTGCTTCCAAGGTGGATATCCAGAGCGGAACTTTTGGATAATAATTCATTTTCATTTTTTCCCAAACAGTAACTAGCACATTTCTCACATGATGTCTTCTAAAATATGAGTGGTTCTTTTACTTTTCATCCCACATGAATGCATGCCAGCCAATCTGCAGATCAAAACCCTTTAAAATTAGCATTCTCCTTTTTTCTAATTTAGCCCAGTCTCTGAGCCAATTAGCTATTGCCGCCTCATAATAGAGTTCGAAATCTGGGAAGCTGAAGCCTCCTTTCTTCCTGGCGTCTTGCAGTATTTTAAATTTGATTCTGGGCTTTTTCTTTTGCCATATAAATTTGAGAATATGTTTATTTAAGTCTACAAAAAAAATTTTCTCCAGCCTGACAGGCACAGTTTGAAATAGAAACAGCAATTCCTGTAGAATGTTCGTTTTTATTGTTGAGATACCCCCAACAATGACAATTGTAATTTTGACCAGTTATCTAAATCTTTAACTATCTGTGCTATTAGCTTGTCATAATTGTCTTTCCTTATTGATGAACACCTGGCCATTAGCGAAATCCCTAAATATTTTACTTTATTAGTTATCTGAATACCTAATATATTGGCCAATTCTTCCTTAAGATGCTTTGTACAGTTTTTTGTCAAAATTTTTGTCTTGTCCTTATTCACTTTTAATCCTGCAACCTTTCCATATTCTTCTATTTCTTGTAGTAGTTTGGGGCCGGTCTGTATCGGTTCTTCCAATATGAACACCATATTGTCAGCGAAAGCCTGGAGCTTGTATTCCTCTTTTTTGATTTTTAGCCCTTTAATTTCCTGGTTCTGTCTTATTTGCGTTAAAAGTATTTCTTCTGCCAATATATATAATAATGGTGCTAGAGGGCATCCTTGCCTGACCCCTTTGTTTATGATTACATCTTCTGTGCTTTCCCCATTTATTAATACCTTCACTGTTTGGATGTTGTATATTTGTTTAATAAGTCCTATAAAATTTTCCCCACATTTCATACCTATTAGTTGTTTTATAAGAAAGTTCCAATTCAAATTATCAAAAGCTTTCTGGGCATCGACAAACATCAATGCCACCGGTCGGGTCGTATGTACTTCATAGTATTCTAGTGTGTCAATTATTATTCTTGTGTTTGTTTTTATCTGCCTATGCGGTAAAAAGCCATTCTGGTCTGTGTGAATTATTCTACTTAGTATCCTTTTTAATTTTTCTGCCATGATTGAAGCCATTATTTTATAATCAACGTTTAATAAAGAGATTGGGCGATAGTTTTGTATTTTTTGTGGATCTGTTTGTTCCTTATGTATAAGTGTAATATAGGCTTCAGTCCATGTTTTAGGTATCTTAGCATTTTCCAATGTCTCATTATAAATATCGACCAATAGCTCCTCTTCTGGAAACACTGGAAACATGGTGACTGCTTGGAAAGATGATTTAATGGTGGACAGGATTACATGCCTTGGAGCTCCTGGGTGAAAAAAGGGCAGAAATGCCAAGTGTCCCTTGGTTTTATGCCCTCTGTTGGGATTTGAATTTGAGCTTGTATTCTGATTGGTTGTCAGACTCCCATGGGGCCATGCAGGGGCAACTCTGTAGGCTGTCCTGAGTCCCAGGCATGGTTGAGCCTTGCTGGATGATGATGTAACAAAAGAGCTTTGGGCAATTCCTATTATAGCTCTACCTGGAGTAGATCTTTGTTATGTAAAATAGACTGGCCTAGGCCAGAATAATGGTCCATTAGCAAAGGCGGGGAGGCTGAGTTTCTGCCTCTTTGAGTTTCTACTTTTCTTTTTAGGGGAAATATTCTGCCTTTTTAGTATATCCTAAAATATTTCATTTTCCTAGGAGAGGGGTAGTTTTTAACTTCCAACAGTTGGTCTGTGTTACATTTGGACATTCTTGGCTAATTTCCCATTTATCTGTTAACTTTAGTTTCAGATTAGTTTCAGAATCTCTGTAAAGGCTTGATTTTTTTTAATGTTTATATAAGACTTATATAAAAATGTTTATGTGACTCTTGCCCTACACACACACACACACACACACACACACACACCTGTTGCAATTTATTAACTGGTACGATTGTGAAAAGCACTGGATTTAAAAATCCCACCATATTATCTTTTCATGTTTTACCATATTTCCTGTATCTCATATATCAGAAGTTTTGTACTAGAAACAAAAGGAATAGCATCTTTAGCATAGATTTTTGGCTCCTTGCTATTTGCTTATAAAGAGATTTAGAACCTCCTATTTTCTCCCTACCCTGTTCTTTTAGTTGGTATGATCATATGTCCTCCCTCCCTCTCCAAACACAGACAGACATACAATGTCTGAGAGGGAGTCTGTAGTCTGATGGTGGTGGTGTTGATTATGATGATTCTGATGAACTATAAAGGTTTCAGAACATTTTCTGTTAATGTTGAGCATATTTTTTTCCTGTGTAAACATATAGAGCAAGGTGAAGACAGCATGGCCTTTAAGATGGTGTACTCTGGAATCCCTCAAAAGAGAAAATAGGGGAAACTGTTATTTATTACTCTGTTTGGAAGTTAAATAACATTGTGTTATCCAGATCATAATTAAATGATTTCAGTACAGGCTTTTGACTATTAGTTTATTGAGCACTTGAAAGTATGACTGAGTTGAAAAAAGTGATGTACAACTTGCACACTTATACCTGTTGCAGTGTCCCCATGGTCACATGATCACAATTTGAATGCTTGGCAATATTGTAATTTACAATGGTTGCAGAATCCTGGGGTCATATAATCTCCATTTGCAACCTTCTCAGCAGACAGTCAACAAAGTCAAAGGCGGAAATGGGATTTGCTTGACAACCATGGGCATAAAAGGTCATAGAATTTGGTGCAGTACAAGATGCCTGTGGATTATAGACCACTAAAGAAGGACCACAATGTTTAGTGACAGATATTCCAGTTCCAACTGTAGTCATAATTTGAGGAATTATACGCACACATTGACACATACTGTTTAATGACTGAATAGTTGCTTACTAGATTGCTTGCTAATGTTCCTTTTCTGCAAATCTGTTTCCATGAAGTCACCTGTTTTTACAACTAGATATCATTCACACAGGCCGAGTCCCTTGCCTGTCGGCATGCCATCTTGCACTCAGATGGGAGACAGATGCATGCTGACCTTTCCATATTCTTTGGTAGTGTTCATATTTCAGGTGGATAGCTTGCACCCAAGGACACTAATGAACGTCTGACACAGAAGGCTGCCCCTGGGGAAGAATGGGAGGACTTTAACTAAGCAGGTGGGCAGGACACTGTTTGTTGTACCCAGAACTTGGGTTTCCATGGAGAGTCACTCTCCAACATGGCCCAATGCTCTTGGGAAGCCTAGAAAAAATCTACAGAAGAGCTGGTTTGGTGCTACACAGTTTCAGCTTTGAAAGATCTGCAAGCAGTATAATGAGGAAAGGGGGATCAACTTTCCCTGGTGATCAGCTGTATGGACTGCCTAGTCTACCTCCACAATAGGCTTAATTAAACAGGAAGCCAAGCCAGGGTCTCTGCAGATTGATCAACTTTCCTTGAACAAAAGGACAAAGAGCACCTTGGAAAGCAGTAGCAAACATCTCTCTCTTTTCCTGCATTTTTCCTCCCATACCCGGCAGCAAACATTTTAGGGAGTAGAAGTTTTGTACCAAGAAAACCTTTAGTGCCTATTTCATTATTTTTTTTAGTAAACCCTGCCAAAAATATGTCTGCCCTCCCTGCATTGAACAATGTGTCCAAATAGAGGCCATGTATTATTTTAAGGATTACTTTTTTTTAAGTAGGGATGGTAATTTACAAAATGATCATGGGTTGTTGTTTTTTTAAAAACCCTAGAACATGTGCATTTCCAATTCAAGGTCAATATATTTTTGCTTTAATGTTTTCTGGTTGTTGGTTGATTGCATAAGTCCTGACCAAACTGTCATGCCCAATTCATTTTGAGGATGACAACTTTTCTTCAGTCATATTCATTAATACTGCCTCATCCTTCCCAGCTTTTTGGTTGATTACATGTGTTCTCCTAGAGGAAATGGTTCAGACCTGTTCATCTCCCTTCAAATAGCCCTTCAAACTTGTATTTGTTACTGTGAGCTAACTTTGTTCTGTAATTGAGGCATCGGTTGCGCTTCCAATCCTTGATCTAGAGTTGGCAGAGATTCTGCCCCTTTGTGATGCCCATTGTTCCATTCTGTGTCAGTTCGCCTCCTTAGCTATTTAGCTTCCTGCCCTGAAGTTGGTGGTAGCATATTCCTAGTTAATGAAGTGCCAGGCAACAGCTGCGGTTGTGGACTCTGTTTACTTTGGCAAGTATGCTTTATGCTGGTCATTACCTTGGCACAATAATAAGGGGATCAACACTCTCTCACTTTTTGAACAGAAGGTTTAACTTTACACACTGAGAGAGAAACCTATGGTTTAAAATAATGCACGCTGAAAGCTGCACTTTTGTATTCTGTATTCACCCCAGCTGGCTATGTTGATCCTTCTATGCTTTCTCTCTTCTATTGCCCATTTAGATAATATGGTAGTTTTCAATGTAAATATCAGCTTAGCATTTCAGTAGCATTAGACAAACTGCTGTGTCTCATCTTCAGTGGCTTCAATTTGTATTATTTGGACTAAATAGCATACTCCTTTACCAGACTGTTGTGAGATTCAGTGATAATTGTGCATATTAGCTTTTCAATAATTCAGTACATAAAGTATTACCAGTGTTAATGTTAAAAATAGTATTACAGTCAGTACACAGTGGAGTCACATAGATGACAGAACATGCATTGAAAATGCTCTCAGAGATTTGCCATATCAACTTCTCGGTTTATGGGAATCTGTGACTGAATAGAAAGCTAGACCACGTTAGCTAAATTTTATTGTAAAATATTTAATGTAAGAAGTAAAGTTCTTTTTAATAAAGAACATCAGTTCTAATTTCATTCTTCTTTCAAGGAACTTAGACTAGTGTACAGGACTTCAATTTCCCTTTTATCCTTTGAATGATAGGGAGCAGCTTGCTCAATGTAACCCAGCTTTGAAGTTACTAAATTGTTACCAGTCTTAAGGGGTTTGAAAGAAAATCAGCCCTGGTTCAACACCCAACTGTTGTACCATCTGAGTAGCTGACTAGACAGCTGCTACAACTGTCAAGTAGATCAGAAGATTTAAAAAAAAAACTAAAGATACACATGTTGGGAACTATAGACCAGTTCTATGCTACCACCAGGTGGTAACATAGAGTTACAACTATCTTCCCAAAAGAAGAGGGCCTAAAGGCAAAGTCAATTAGATTAAACCCTCTTTGGATTTTTTTAAAAGGAGAAAATCTCAGTGAATTCAACAAGCATGGAACTACCACTTTCAGCTCCTTTTCCATCCCCATTTAGGGTATTTAAAATGGCAGGAGAGAATAACCTATAATATACATGGTAAAAGAAGAAGAAATATAAGTAAGAATGAATGAGGCAAGAAGGGAGACTGAATATTTGGTTGTTGAGAGAGAATGGAGTGAATTGTAGCACAAAACAAATATAGAGAAGAGTAAATAGTTTAAATGGAATAGCAACACTACTGTGCTTGGAGTTGATGAGATTCTCAAAAAAAGAAAAATGCAAAGTTCCAGCCTTTCAAGTTGGCTTTTTTTGTGCTGTCACAATAAGGTGGAAGCACAGGTATGTCCATGAGAATTCCCAGAAATGTTTCCTGCATGTAAGGTTAGATAATAGAATTCACTTTTCCGTATGTAAACAAAGATCAGGAAAATCTACATCAAGCAATTGTACTTTAGTCAACCATAGCACACAACTGCTACAAATTATGTTTTAATCCTAACAGAATTTGTGTTTGAACTTCACATACCTGTAAGGCATTTCAATCTTTATCACATACAATATTTCAAGTTTGTTTCTCTTTTCATGTAACTCTCAATGCTTTCAACTTCTCTCTTGCCTTTTCTGAATACTGTATTTAGTAAAACACTGTTAGAGATACCTTGGCCTTGCATGCAAATAGCATTTCAGACTGAAGTATGGATTCAGAAATTAACCTTTCTACCAAATGTGACTAATAAATTTCTAACTGGATTGCTACTCAAATGTATTGGAAAAATTATCCCTAATCTGGAACCCAGATTACAGAAGATATAAGGAGAAGCAGCACAGTAACATTACAGTTAGTCCTTGACTAACAACCATTTGTTTAATGATAGTTTGAAGTTATAATGACACTGAAAAAGTTACCGATGACCATTCTTCACATGTACAACCAATGCAGCATCCCGATAGTCAAACAATCAAAATTTGGATGCTTGGCAACTGATTCATAATGGTTGCAGTATCCCAAGGTCATGTGATCCCCTTTTGTGATCTTCTGACAAGCAAAGTCAATGGGGAAATCAGATTTACTTAACAACCATGTTATTAACTTAATACATGCAGTGATTCACATATCAACGGTGGCAAGAAAAGTCATAAAATGCAGAAAAATTCACTTAACAGCTTGCCTTGCTTAACAATAATTTTAGGCTCAATGGTGATCATAAGTTCAGGACTACCTATTAGTTCTCCAAAGAACAGAAAGAATCCTCACAAGTATAACATCAACCAAAAAAACTAGGTCTCTACTATCAGCAGTCTCTATACATCTAAGGGAAAGTTCCTAGAAGTATTTTTTATTTTTGTTTGTCACTATTTCTCTTTGCAAGCAAAATACTGTCAACTAGCAAAATATAACTGTCAAAACAGTTTCATGATTCATTTTTCATCCTGAGGTTTTAAAACCAGCTGGGAAATAGAAAGTTCAGAAATCCTCATGTTACCAATAGACAATTTTCAAGGATTCTCAAGACTGGGCTGGTTAATAAAGAAAACAAAACAAAGAGATACATGATTTTCTAGCACCATCTTCCATTTCTTTATCAACGTAAAGCAAATTATACCCAACCTTTGAACCGTATACAACAGTGGGCTATTGACTAAGAGACAGCAAAAATACTATAATTCATTGGCAGAGCATACATTTAATAAATCCACTTACTGGAGTGGACTGGAACAATGCAACAAACCATTTTTTCTCAACCATGGCTATTTGGGGTATGAGATTGAAAGTCTTATATAATAATAGAGAATGCTGGATGTTCTGGAGATCCTTCTACTTTTTACTTCTGTTAAGGGAGTTAAGGAAATGAGGAAAGAAAAGCTAATGTGAGCAAATAAATTATTACATTATTAATATTTTGGGAAATCGTGCTTTCAGATTTCTGCTGCATAACAGATTTCTGACCTGGGATATATCAATTGTCTTTTTTCAGTCATGATTTTGGAAAAATATAGATAATGAATGACCCACCTCATTAAATTACCAACTCATCAGGCTTTTTCATATCATCAGTGACTACATAGAAAATTTCTACCTTGATTTGCTTGATATCAACATACTGTGAGGAACAACAATTAAAATGAAGTAGCATTTCATGCACAATGTTAATAGGGGGGAAAATCAGGGTGCAAAATAGGATTCAGAAACAGGAAACCTCAATGTAATAAAAAAAAGCATTAAAAGACAGTTCAGGAAGCCCAGCTCTTTTTACTCTTTTACTATCCAATTCTTTGATAGATTTTAAAAAAAACAGCCCAAACTTCCCACCAGTACAGTATCATCATTGTTGTCATTATGTCAATTTATTTTTGATTTGATAAAAAAGTTATCATGTCATTGGATAGGAAGCAAACCCAGTAGTTTGCATCTCCAACTAATGGCACTTGATCAAGAATAAGAACTCATCAACATTGGCCTTTATGATATAAAGCAGAGGAAAAATTTGGGATCAGTGTATGGCCTTCATGAGTCTGGAAAACTATACTCCACTGGAAAGTTCTCTCTAGGTTAAAGATTGAAAACAATCTTTAAAAAACTGGTCTGTTGGGAGCAGTAGAGAGGCAGTGTGACAGAAGAAACAGAGTGATAAGATGAGGATATTGGAATTAGACCTTTCCACCACCTTTCATTTCAAAAACTGCAAATATTCATTTCATGTATATAAATCCAACGGCAGGGAAGTTTTTCTTTAGCTGCAGATACTGCAGTTACAAATTTGCTCTTGGGTAAAGTTTTTGCTGCTTGACCAGTATCTGTCTCTGCTGGAATCTCCTGCCACATTTGATGCAGTTATGTGGCTTTTCTCCTGTATGGATTCTCTGATGAATTATGAGATCAGCTAGCGGAATGAACATTCTATTACACTCATCAAAAGGATAAGGTTTCTCTCTGGGGTGGATTTTCTGATGTCTGATGAGAAAGGAGAGCTGGTTCAACTTTTTCTCACAGACAGTGCAGCTGTGAGGTCTCTCACCCCAGTGGGTCCACCAGTGTCTGTGAAGGTGAGAGAGCTGGTTAAATCTCCTGTCACATTTGTCACGTGATAAAACCAGAGGTGGTATTCATCAGGTTCTGACCAGTTCTGGAGACACGGTAGTAGTTCAGAGAACCGGTGGTAACCTTCCCCCAGAAGTGGGAAGGGAATGGAGGTTTTACAGTATCCTTCCCCTGCCACACCACCAAGCCACACCCACCAAGGCATGCCATGCCCACCAAGCCATGTCCACAGAACCGGTAGTAAAAAAATTTGAATCCCACCACTGGATAAGAACTTTTATCTGAATGGGTCCTCTGGAGCCTGGTTAAAGCAGAAAAGGCAACGAACCTTTTCCCACATTCGGGGCAGCCATACAGCCGCTGACTCATATGGATCCTCTTGTGCACTGTAAGCACTGAGAGATGACTGAAACATTTCTGGCAGAAATTGCAGTGATAAGGTCTTTCTCCTGTGTGGATTCTGTGATGGCAGATCAGATGGGTCCTCTGGCTGTAGGGGTGAGGTTTCTCACCACAAGACGCTCCATACTAAGCGGATATGTTCATCCACAGTTTGTGTGTAAATTAAAATGTCACTAAGTATACAAGCACCCCATGGTATAAATGTTCATGTAAAACTTCATTGTTGAGTTGCATAAACACCGCAGGGGCGCCTTGCAACCTGAAAGGCATTACCCTGAAATAGAAACTACCAAGGGGACAGTTGAACGTAGTCCTCCATTCATCTCCTGGTTTTATGCGTACTCGGTAGTACGCTTCACGCAAATCCAATTTTGTAAAAATCCGACCGGTGGACAATGCTGCCAACAGTTCACTTATCAGTGGCAAGGGATAGACATTTTTCTACGCATACCGCATTGAGGCCCCTGAAATCAACGCACAAGCATAAACCTCCATCTTTTTTCTCCCTGAATAGTACCGGGGCAGCGATATGTGACCATCCAGGTTGTATGAAACCCCGAGCTAAGTTTTTATCTAAATAGCTCCTGATCTCCTCCATCTCTTTAGGGGTCATTGCATATATACGGGGTTTAGGTAATTTAGCTCCTTGAACTATTTCTATAGCGCAATCAGTTTTATGGTGAGGTGGTAGGATTTCACACTCTTCTTCACTGAACACTTTTGCAAGATCTTGGTACACGTCCGGGTATGGAAAGTTTCCATGTTCAGCTACTGTAGTCACTGATTTCTGATTTGCTTTCTGTACCAGGAATCTTGACCGGGGATGAGGTGGCTCTGGCCCTAATAACAGCCTCAAGTGACAACACCCACCTTCCCACCATATAGTGGGCTCCCACTTATCCAACCACACCAACCCCAATATAATTGCTTCACGCATTTTTGGTACTACAATGAATCTAAACTTTCCCAATGGATTCTAATCTCCAATTTAATGGGAACAGTCATCAGTACTGCTGGAGTCCCTCCAAGCAAAGATCCATCCACCTGCTCAAATTTCATTGGCGTTGGCAATGGTTCTACCTTCTATTGTAATTCATCCACTACTTGTTGACTAATGAGACAACGTGTGCAACCTGTATCTATCAATACCCTATATCTTCGTCTAATTCCTGAATCCCTATTTTCTAACAAAACCGGGATTATAAAAGGTCGGACTGGAGTGCTTACCATAGTGTCTTCCTGGCTCTCCTCACCAGTGTCATACAGTCCTGAAACGACCCGAGGTTGCCGTTCTTCCGATTGTTTTTTTCGGAGTGATGGTACATCCACCAACGTCTTCTGTGTGGCACCCCATGAGCATTCAGTATCACCAATACCCTGTTTACCATAACCCTGTTGTGTAACAGCTCCAAGAGGTGCCCTTGCTGTTTGCTGTATATTCTCACTAGTAAACATAGGACACTCCAATGCCCTATGTCCCACTATATTACATCTGAAACATTGGGGGGGGAGTCGACCCCTAACCCCAGGTGTAATCCCAGCTTGTCTGATTTGACCCCCCACAGCTACTGGATCTACTTTAGTTACTTTTCTGACAGCATCAGGCTTGATCCTAAACTCTTTCAGACTGACATCCAACTCCACTACAGTCTTATACCACTCAGTTAAGCATTGGGGCACTCCTCTATACAGGCATGCCTGCCTTAAACTATGATCCAAACCAGCCTGGAATTCACGGACCAATAAGCATTCTGGCCAAGACCGTAGCTTCCCAGCTAATCGCCTGAAGTTCCGCACATATTCAACTTCTGGTCGCCCACCTTGCTGTAATGCCATAATTGCCTCCTTGTTTTGGTATATTCGTGATCTGTCTTCAAATTGATTTCGGAGTGCATCCCAAAACAAGCTCACATCTACTAATTCTCTCGCCCGGGCACTGTGCAGTTCTGCCACCCAGTCTCCTGCATCCCCAGTTAACACACCTGTAATGGCCACCACGATGGACCATTGGGAAGGGTAGCAAGACGCATATAATTCTAAATGATTTACTACTTGACTTAAGAATAGTGCTACGTGGTCAGGGTTGCCATCAAATGAAGTTTGAAGTGGTGGTGGGCCCCACACCATACGTTGTGGCCACTGCCCATACATCTCTTGATGTCCCCACAATGTTTCATGTCTATGTCGGGGTAGGGAGTCGCCTCGAGTCAAACTGGAAGTTAAAGGCGGTGCACGACCCCTCCTAGGTTCTGATAACCCCACTACATCCGCTAACGAGGAGTCAAAACCAGGAGGGAGGTCACTTCCCGTATGCCTACTACTACTACTTCTCTTTCTTCCTTCCTTGGAGTTGGAACTGAAAAAAGAGGTATCATCTGTGTGGCCTCCTGTCCCACCCCATGTACTTTTGGAGCCAGAATCTTGTATACTTAAGTCTCCATATTTCAACCAGAGGAGTTCTAAAGTACTAGCCCCCAAACTGGATGTGGATGTACTCCAATCATCCTCTTCAGTTATCTTCTGTTCTTTCCATTTTTCAAATGCACTAGCGCTCGAACAAAAGCAGGGGACTTTCCTTGGACATCACTGTCCCCCGACTCCTCCTGGAACTCCAAATCACTTCTCCTATCCCCTCTTGACTTAGCACATATGGCTCTGTGATCCTCCCCCTCAGTTCTCTTAACAATACCCCGTTGTATCTTGGGTCTGGTAACCTGTGGAGTTTCTTCATCAGTCTTGCTGCATATATTCCCCATACCACCAGCAGGGGGCTCTCCATCCCATCTAATACCAGCAGAAGACGTCCACCATCATAGTCTGTATCCTTTTCTTCCGCCACTCCACACATACCCAGGGAGGCAGCTTCCACATCTGTTCCTTCCACCATCAGTCCTCAGTTAGGTTACGATAAACAGTCAAAAAGGAGGGGGAGGAGGGGGAAAGCAACACCAGAGTGTGTCTTTTCAGCAGGGAGGAAGCAAAGAGAAGACAAAACAGTAGAGGGAGAGAGCTGACTTTTCTCTCAGCAGTTCATCCAGCGTTCGGAGTAGGAGAAACAAAGTCACTCACTAAAGGCATGAAAGTAAGGTTTATTTTTCTTTGTTCTACATCTCCAAGTTGGGTAACATCGAGTAGTGATAATCAAAGTCAGCTCTGGCACTTACTGCAGCCAGAGCTGTATTTATGCAATATGTTAAATCATAATTAGCTAATAACCATCCGGCCGTAGCTTTTCCCAACTTCCAGCTTATTCGGCCTTGCCCCAGTCTACACCTCATACACCCGTGAAACAACTTGAATCACTTTCACCACTTTCACCTTTTGTGCACACCCATTTCCCCCCTGCCCATCAACAACATTTCCATTCCACATCAATCCTTCGCTGCTCTGTGCTGCGACCATCTATCAATAAGTTAGTGTGTGATGTTATCGTCACGTGTTTCATCATCCATCCGCCATCATATACATCGTTCGATGTGAGCACAACGGGGAAGGATGGTAGGACCTCCTGTTTTGGTGTCTTGGCTCTAGGCATGGCATGCAGAGTCATGACACCCTTACAGCACTGGCCACAGTGATAAGATTTCTCCCCTGAATGTGTTTTCAAGTGCTTGGCTAGGCTTGATGGATGGGTGAATCTTTTTCCACACTGGGCACAAGCATGAGGTCTGTCCTTTCTGTGAATGCCACCATGAGCTCTGAGTTCTTCTCCCTGAAACCTTTTCCCACAATGCAAGCATTGAAAATGCTGCCGAACTCTTCCCACAAATTTAGCACCTGTTGAAGGAGAGAAAGGAAAGCCACACATGATTCGATGGCAAAGGATCCAGTGAGAAAATTTAATTATAAATATCTATATATCTCAAAGGTGCTTTTTCAAAAGGCAACTGGACTTTTTTTTTCCTTGAGGAAGAAAAAAAATGTTTTGCTTCCTATCCAGTACTGTCAATATTTATCAGGATGGATAAAAATCGAATATATATATATATATTTGATTATATACATAGATTTTTTAAAATTTAAATTGGATTTTTTTATTTTTATCAAATGTATTAATAAAAAGCTTTTGGAGTAAAAATCTATCTAAATATAGTTTTCTATTTAAGATGCATTAATAATTTAGTTTATTCAGCATGAAATGGAGCTTAGTTACATAGCATGAGGCTCTATATTCTGCAATATTTATATTTTTGGTAAACTCATTCATTGAATCCAAGCTCTCCAAGCTAAATAAGAAACCTTCAATTTTTTTTGCAAAAAATAATATTAAAGATTCTAATTACCAGCAAGAATGAGTCCTTACATTTAAAGAGCACTTGTCATTTCAGATCCATCATGGCAGTGCCTGTTAGCAGGCATCCACTCACCTGCCACCCGCCACGGCCCTCACCTTGTTGTGTCACTGCCACATCACAGCCATCCCATTAAACGGGACTGTCAGTGAGTCAACAGTGGGTGAGAGGAGGAGCCGCTGTGGGACAGAGATGACAGTTGCTCTTTAAAAATTATTATTTAAATTGAGTTGACTTAAAAGGCTTGATTTAAATCGCCTTTTTATTAGTGATTTAAATCATGATTTAAATTGATTTGATTGAAATCAAATCCACCCTGGTACCTATCCTTCCATCTCCACCATCACAACCAATGAAATTTTTTGGATGAGAAGCAAAATGTTTTCTTCTTTTTCCTCAAGAAAAAACAGTCCAGTTGCCTTTTGAAAAAGCACTTTTGATACAACTATGACATTGGATGACTGAAAAACTTCACAGACAAATATATACTTTTACAATATTATATATTAATTCTCCTCAAAAAAGGATACTTGAAGCTTAACATAACATTGGCAAAATAGATTTACCATATTTAACATCACTTAGCAAACCAAATTCTATAAAATGTGATACGTAATATTCAGTATACTGTAAGCAAATTACTGCTTTATTAGAATTGCTTTTAGTGAGATGCCATTGCACTGAACTTTTACAGACTTGGCAATTTGAATTTCTCAACCCAGTTTATTAAAGCAACAACCCACATATGAACTTTAAAAAATGGCTTTCCATTTATTAGAAGTTGCAAAGTAATCTTTACCTGACTTCTGTTATTTGACTTGGTAATAGAACTAAATTATCACTCCAGGAATCACATATTTTAAAACAAAAAGTCAGTACATTGGACAATTTTACTATGATTTTTTTTAATAAGACAGGTAAATGTGAAAATTAAGGGAAGGAGGAGGTTATGTCCTGCAGAAAATCAGTTGATTTTGCCTATGTCCATGGAGTATTTGAAAAACAAGAATTACAATAGGCTATTATGCAGTTATTGGTAAGAAGCCTATGAGAAAGAGGTTCTGGTAAGAGAATCTGCACGGCTATTCCAAATGTCACCCAATATGCCAGCATTCCCATTATCTTGCTGCCTGGATTCCTTATAGATGGGCTTTGGCCTGATGTTTGCTGGAGGTCGTTGTGTCATAGAGCCATTGGTGATTCCTGGTTGAAATGTTCCCTTCACCTGAAACAACTACTATTATGTTGATACCAACATAAAAACAAAAGCCTGATCCCTTGATTATGATTCTTAGGAATTCTGCAAGTTCTAGTACTACTCTTTTGAAGAATCAAGAAAAATATCATAACTACAAAAATTTAGACAACCACTGGAATCTTCTTGGAAATTATCTTTCCTGCCATTTAATGACCACCCCAATTTTTGAAGTCCACTTATATTAGCCTAACAAGAGATGTGTCTTGCCATTTTATACAATGTAAGAGCTAGTTTTAAATTAGCTGAGAGTATCTGGATTACAACAGAAGTAACAACAGAAAGCATGGCTAATTTTCCATAGGCAGTAAACTGGTTTCATCCAAACTAAAGCAGACAGATAGATTTGACTTAATCCAAGACACATAGAAAACATGGTACCTTGGCCTGGCCATTGTTCAGGTCATTATAAGTAGTCCTTGACGTATAAGGTCATTTAATGACTGTTCAAAGTTACAACGCCACTGAAAAAGGTGACTTATCACTATTTTTCACAGTTACAAACTTTGAAGCATTCCCATGCTCATGTGATCAAAATTCAGATGCTTGACAACTGGTCCATACTTACGACCGTTGCGGTGTCCCAAGATCATGTGATCACCTTTTGCAAGGTCAATTGGGAAACCAAATTGACTTAACAACCAGATTACTAACTTATCAACTGTAGTGATTCCCTTAACATCTGTGGCAAAAAAGGTCATAAATTGAGGCAAAATTCACTTAATAAATGTTTCACTTAATAACAGAAATTTTGGGCTCAATTGTGATCATAAGTCGAAGACCACCCGTACTTGAAAACTTAGCAGGAAACACTAGTGACAGCTTCATTGTAGCTGAATCTTTCGGTACTGCCTTCTTATAGCAAAGCTCTAGAATCTTGAAATCTTCTACAAAGAGTAAGCTTTTAAAAACTCTATATGCGGTTGCTGATAACCAATGGATACACTTTCTTTAGGGCATAGGTATATATATATATTAATTCATATTTATATGCGCCCTTCTCCGAGACTCAGGGCTTACAGTTTTTGGGATACGACCCAAAGCGCTCAGCAATAGCCTTCATTCCATTGTATATGCCTGCTTATTACTAAGCGGCATTTTTACAAAGTCAGCTTATTGCCCCCAACAATCTTGTGTCCTCACTTTACCTACCCCGGGAGGATGGAAGGCTGAGTCAACCTTGAGCCTGGTGGGATTCGAGCCTGCAATAATTACAGGCAGCTGGAGCTAAGTGTTGTTGCCATGCAACCACAAGATTCACTTTTCTGTCTCTTCTATATTATTTCAGTGTGCCAACTAGACATGAAGAAATAGCAAATTTTAAGAAACCACAAAGAATGAACAAGCTCTCCATCTTTCAGTAAGTTTGGGGTCATATGTAGATTTATTTTCAGATTCAGTGCTTATAGGTAATAGCACATATGTCTCTGAGTGCATAAAAAGTACATTTTATTTATTATTGGTTAACCCATGATTGGCAATCCACTTCAGAGAGGGTAACCTCCAGGCTGCAGGCAGTAATGGAAATATAAAAGAGGCATCTTTACTCTTCCTATTCCCCGCCATGACAATTTCCCCTTCTGCCCATTTCATTTTGTTTTGTTTCATTTCATTTTATTTGTAAAATCTTTTCAAAAAGATGGGTTAAAGGACCTGACCTGCTTTCCCTCTTCTTCCTGTCTTAGGAGAAAACCTTCCACCAAGGCCACAGCCTGGGTGTAGGTCTCTGGCCCACATTCCCGAACTTTATTTTGGATTTCCTTTGATAGGATGGTTAAGAATTGCTCCAAAATCAGCAACTCCAGGATCTGTTCCTTTGTCCAGCTTTTAAGCTGCAACCACTGATGGCACAGTTCTCATAAACGGCTACAAGTTTCACGAGGTCCCCTGGCTTCCAGGAACTGGAACCGATGGAAGTACTGATGCTGCAACTCCACATTTATAGATCTTCTTGTAGAATGGTAACCTTTATCTTTCCACAAGTGCCCCTTTCATTGGCTTTAGGACTCTTAAAGGCCTGCTGAGTTTCTCCATTGAGATTTGGCATAAGTTTGGCCATGTCCTCATTTGGTGGCCATTGACAAGCTTTGACTGCCCATTCAAATGCAGACACTCATTCCAGGGCAGCGAGTCTGACAGTTGAAAATTTGCCCAAATGGAGTGAGAGGTCTTTATTGTTTTCAGACGTTCTTGCCATTGGAGATTTTCATGGAAAGGCATTCCCTCTTGTCTTTCAATCCGACTGTGCTGGGAAGAGGCCCATCTTAAAAATTCATTTATTATCCCATTCTGAATGCCCCAATGTTTTCTTTCCCCTTTACTTGAGTCAAGATTTGGATCTTCCATTTTTCTCTTTGTGTGGATTGTTCACAAGGGCAGATAGATTGGAAGAATGAGTCTTATAAGTTTTCTTGTATTTAACTTCTTTTATTTCTTTGATATTGGCCTTAGCATGGATCAAGTCCACATCCCCTGAAGCCCTAGAACCCGAATCATTAACCACCATACAAAGTATAGCATTCTTCCATTCTGAGAAACTCAACTTGTTCTGAAAAAGAGAAGGAAGCAGAAAGACCCTAGAAATCTTTGCACATTAAGATATACAACAAAAATAATTTCCTTTTATGCAACTCTTGCTCCAGTTGTTGGCTGAAGCGATGATGTCATAAAATATTTACCAAAAATGGTGACTTCTTATAGAAAGTAGGAACTGAAAATCAAGGAAACAGAAGGCAAATTTATAAAAGAATTTATAAAAGAAATATATTCTTAGATCTTGATGTGGGAAAGGGAAATTAAATACTGAAGACCAGAAATGGAATTTGGAAGACTTATAATATTAGAAAATTCAAATAAATGAAAATTCAAATAAATGATAACTTTTTTGAAAGGGATTCCACAAAATGTGTTGGATTACATTTCCCCGAACTGCAGTTTCCAGTAAATGTAATATTTGAAATTGGAAGTGTTCACATGCAGTATTAACAAATCAGGTATGGTTGTCTTAACGACCTACTAAAAGAATGCAAATGTCCAGCTGTCTGCAAGGAGTTTAAATCCTTCCGTTCTCCACCATCCAGCCAGAGCTGAAGAAGCTTCTTGAATGAGAAGTGAAACATCTTCAAAGAAAAACCAAAAAGTCCAGTTGCCTTGAAAAAGGCACCTTTGGGATGATTTAGCTTTCCTTCTGTTCTCTGAAACTGCTCATGTGCTTTTAGGCTTTCTTCACAACTTTAAAGACAAACAGTTACAGTGCTGATCTAGTCCGGTATCTTCCCAGAAGCAATGTGACAGCAGGACATGTGGCCATGAATAATCTAATGTTCTCCTGATGAAAATGCCTTGTCATGATATTATTCTAAGCAAATTCAGCAGTGTGGGGGTAGTGTTTGCTAACTTGCTAATAATTTCATATTCTCAAAAAGAAGTCACACAAGCATGCACATAATTTTATCTGCAATCCTTTGCCCGTTTACTGGGAAACTGCATTGAATACTGGTTTTCTTTGGAGCAGATATACACAATACTGATATTTTCTGGATTTTTAAAGAAAGGAAGGTAAACAAAATATCGATAAAGTACAGTACACATGCTGTCCAGCCTCTTCTTAAAAGCTTCCAGTAATGGAGCTCCCACAACTTCTGAAGGCAAACTGTTCCATTGCTTAATGCATATGAACATAACCTCTAGATATTTGATCTGTGAGTAAATTTGCTCAAGAAAGGCAATGTACACAGTTAAAGCAATGCTGTTTATTGCAATCCATTGACAAAATAGCCAGAAAATATCTCTAGTTCTCCCCAAATGCAGAATTAGAGAGACCTATCTCATTGAATAGACTAAAAACTATGAAGGACCTTTCAAGATTTTTAGCTCTCTGTCTGTTTATTACAGAATTATTAGGACCATGGACCCTTTAGTGGAAAGGATATCCATTTCCCCCCAAATTTCTCCCAAATGCTGATGGACATCATAACAGACTTGCCTTATTCTTGAATACTCATTTTCCCTCTTGTTAAGAAAACATGCATCCAGAACTGTTGCACCTGCATACCCATTGCTGACTCACCTCTTAGCTCACCTTGGAGAATTCTATTGCCAGATCTGTGGTTTTTGGTGTTGCTGGGGGCACAAGTGGATGGGATCAGAACTGTCCCTGAAAGAAAAAGCACTCTACCAAATTCTGTCTGTCCGTCCCCCCCCCCAAAAATATCTCTCTCTCTCTCTCTCTCTCTCTCCTCCCTCCTCCCTCCTCTCAACAAGCAGTTGGCAGCTTTAGGACCCAGAAAGCTCCACTCATTTAACCCTCCAAAGTCTGGTTCAGAGGACTCTCCTGGTTACAGATTCTGTAATTCAAGTCAAGTCTCATTGCAGCCAGTTCAGCTAGTCCCTGGTACTGCCATCAGGATAATTCAGAGTCCTTATTCAGCAGTCAGTTGCACTGATTTTGTAATAATGCAATCATAAATAAATGCAGATTGCAGACCTACAGGCAAATATAATTTATTGCAATTGTACTCTATTTTTAGTTTGCTATCTCCAAGCTATCAAAAAACTCACATATTATGCCATAATGTGGTTTATTTGATTCTGGTTCAGTTGAAAGGGACCTTGGAGGTCTTGTAATCCAACCCCCTACTCAGGCAGGAAACCCTATACTATTTCAGACAAATGGTTGTCCAATCTCCTTAAAAACTTCCAGTGTTGGAGCATTTACAGCTTCTAGAGGCAAGTTGTTCTATTGATTAATTGTTCTAATTGTCAGGAAATGTCTCCTAGGTTGTTTCTCGATTAATTTCCATCCATTGCTTCTTTTCCTGCCTTCAGGCGTTTTGAAGAATAGCTTGATTCCCTCTTCTTTCTGGCAGCTCTTGAGATATTGGAACACTGCTATCATGTCATCCTTAGTCCTTCACTAGATTAGCTATGCCCAGTTCCTGTAACTGTTTTTTATATTTTAGCCTCCAGTCCCCTAATCATCTTTGTTGCTCTTTCCTGCACTCTTTCTGAAGTCTCAACCTCTTTTTTACATCGTGGCCACATCATGGAAACTATTTTTTTATTCCCATGTTATTACAGTAGGAGACTCTAATTTCTCCTTCAATGAATAATGAGTGGACAAATAAGGAAAATTGAGAAAAATAATACAAATCCATTTTTTCTGATGTGTGTTCCTTTTTGAGTGATGACACTTTTTAGTTAACTGACAAGTACAATTTGAAATATAGAAAAGAGTCCTTCTTGATTCTGTGGAATACATATAGGTTGGCTAGTTTAGATTTGCAGTTGAAACTGGAGGGCTGAAGCTACCTGTAGCTATTGGATGGACATATTTATATACAAAAAGCAATGGTTTTTTTTCAAATTAGAGCCTCATCTATATTAAGGCAACTACATTCTTAGCTTATGGCCTAATAAAAAATCAAAATTATATATGATAAACAGAAACCATAGTGATAAACAGAAACCATAGTGATACATCTTCCTCTATTTTTCCTCCTTCAAACTGACAAAATAATGCCTTGCTGAGCATCTGCCTGTTATGGCAAAGAAGCCATAAGGGAGGGAAGATGTATAAAACTGAATTTTGCCATAACCCCACAATATACAAATGCAAATTACAGCTGTAATGCAAATTACAGCTAGGATTCTTCTGTATGGGATTTCCTTCAATAGCTGAGCTGAAGACCCTAAAGAATGGCCTGCAGTTTCTTGTAGTCTGATCTTGGCTGGGGCTCTCAGTCAACATTCTTCCCGCACCATTTATGAATAGATGACCCCCTATGAAACCAACCCTTCCTGCGCATATTTTCCCTGGGAAACCTTGCAGGGAAACCACTTCATTTGATTTTACTTCAATTGCTGCTTTGGGAAAGGAAAAAAACCACCTGCCCTATCGATTTGAAATGCAGCAAGAGTTAAACCGAATGTGAACTCCCAGCCCTAGAGAGGATCAGGAACTGGGTATGAGCGAAAAGGGGATGATTTAGTGCAGGACACCTTTCCTGCTCCTTCTCTTCCCAGGATCAAAACTTGGGGTTTTAATTTAATAAGATTGGTCTCTCTGGGTAATGGATCAGCTGCAGTTGGGTTTTGTTGAAAGCAAGCAGTGAGTGGAAATAAGGTTGGGGTGGGGGGATTGAGTAGATGAACAGAACTGAGAAACTGCTGCAAAAATCGAGAGGGCAAACATCTGAAGGAGGTAAAAGGCTGGTTGACTAAGTGGAAAATTCAGGGAATTTTTATATAGCTTTATAAACTGGTCTCTTCTGGCAATCTAGCTTCTGTAGTACCATGTGCTGGACTCTATTCACAATAGTAATGATTGATTGATAGTATCTAGTGGGCCAAAAGGTTTCACAGCCATAACTTCTTATATTATATGGTTTTAATACTGTTTTTCGTGAGCAATGAATGTCGTCAAGCATGAAGCTTTAAAAGAGGGTGAAATGAAAAAGATATACAGATACAGATAAACAGAGTTGGAAGGAACCTTGTAGGTCATCTAGTCCAACCCCCTGCCCAAGCAGGAGACCCTACACCATGGCAGTCCAGTTTCTTCTTGAAAGTTTCCAGTGATGAAGCTCCCACAACTTCTGAAGGCAAGCTGTTCCACTGGTTGATTGCTCTCACTGTCAGAAATTTTTTCCATATTTCAGGTTGAATCTGTACTTGTTCAGTTTCCGTCCATTATTCCTTGTCTGGCCTTCAGGTGCTTTAGAAAATAGCTTGACCCCTTCCTCTTTGTGACTTTAGAAAATAGCTTGACCCCCTTCCTCTTTGTGACAGCCCCTCAAATATTGGAACACTGCTATCATGTCTCCCCTGCTCCTTCTTTTCATTAGACTAGCCATTTTTGTAATTTGTTCCTTTTTGTCTCTTTCAATTTTGTCGAGAGATCTGTGCAGCCATGCTGGTTTCTTCTGATTTTGCTTTTCTCAGTGGTATTGTGTTGTCTGGGCTTTTATGACCATATTTTCAGAGTTTCAAGCTTTGATTTATTTTCCCTAAGGATTTTTCATCCAAAAAGAGCTTTCCCAAGTTCTCTCTGAGATGACTGACTCAGGACCATTTGGTCAGCTTTGCAGCTAATCTCAAAGCTTTGTACACTTTATGTTAAGTTGTTTTGTGTCCTTGTGAGTTAGATTCAGATTTCTTTTTATAAAAAGTTTTTATTTTTGATACAAACATACAAACAGGACATACAAAACATAAAAACCATCTTCCATATATACATACAGTGTGTCAGTTGGTTACAAATCCTTTGTGTCATCCTTTCATATTCATCACTCACAATTTATCAAAAGAAAATTTCTATATTATCAATAAAACATTATGTATTTATCAATTATTACTTGTGTACAATTAAACTATTTCATCATATATACAAGATATATTTTAATCTAAAATTTATGTTATACTTTCATCCAATGGTATATATATCAACATTATATTTTATATCAGCCTATTATATTTCTATTACAAAATTATATAGTCTATTGCATTACCAAGTCTTTTTATCCAACCATTGATAAAACAAATCCCATATCTTGTAAAATTGTTTATCTTCTTGTTCTCTAATTTCAAATGTCAATTTACTCATTTCAGCACAGTCCATAATTTTCCTAATCACTTCCTCCTGCATAGGTATTTTATCATTCTTCCAATTTTTGGCAAATACAATTCTAGCTGCTGTTAAAACATTTACAATCAAATATTTCAACTCTTTATTGTAGATATCTGGTATAATTCCCAATAAAATATTTCTGGTTTCAAGTCTATGTGTTGTTGTATCATTTTTTCCAACCATATGTGGATTTTAGTCCAATATCTTTTTGCATCCGAACAAGTCCACCACATATGGTAATATGATCCAGGTATCTGATGACATTTCCAACATTTATCGATTTATTCTTAAACATTCTTGCAATTTCGTCAGGGTAAGTGCCACCTAAAAATCACAAATTTTCTTTATAAGCAGTTGACATTGTCATTTTATAATTCTGGGACCATAATTTTTCCCATTTTCTAGATCAATCCCATATCCAAAATTTTTCCCAAGCAAGCATCATTGTTTCTTTAACTTGTTCCTCTTCCATTTTAATTTCTAAAAAATATCCATAAAGTTTTTTAATCACCTTTTCATCAGTACCCATCAATATTTTGTCTAGCCCAATCTGCTTGTTATAAATACCTTCTACTTTAATATCCTTATCAAATCTAGATTGTACTTGCAAATATGAAAACCAATTCATTTTTATACCTTGTTCTTCCAACGCTTGCATAGATTTAAGTTCACCCCTTTCATTCAATATCTCACCATATCTGTTTGTTCCTTTTATATATTACTGATATGAAAAGGCTTCAATAGTAGATATCCATATTGAATTTTCAAGTAATGTTGTTTTTAATCTTCTCCCAGTTTAAAAACAAAGCTTCTAATATAATGTCTTCTAAAATACCCTTGTGTTTTAGTTCCTTTATACCAAAGGAATGCATGCCACCAATACAAGTCATGTCCTTCTAGAGTCAATAATCTAGTATTCTTTAGTGTTATCCAATCTTTACCCACATCAAATTTGCCACCTGATAGTATAGTTCCCAATTGGGCAAAGCAAACCCTCCTCTTAATCTTGCATCCTGCAATAACTTAAGTTTTATTCTTGCTTTTTGCCTTGCCATATATATTTCAACATCATTCATTTAGGTCTTCAAAACTCTTTCCCTAATCTGATTGGAATTGTCTGGAATAAGTATAGAATTCTAGGCAATACATTCATCTTGATTGTTGATATTCTCCCAATCAATGATAGTTGTAAGTTTTTCCATTTTTCCAAGTCTGTCGCTATCTGCTGTTTAAGTTTAATGTAATTATCCTCCTTCAGTGTAGTATATCTGCTGTAATATATATCCCTAGATACTTAACCTTACTTGTGACCTGTATTTCTAAAGCTTCTTCCAATTCTTTTCTTCCTGCTAACATATTCTGTGTTAATATCTTTGTTTTGTCTTTATTAATTTTCAATCCTGCTACTTCTCCATACTCTTCTATTCTTTCAATTAGCTTAAGCGCTGATTCCAGTGGGTCCTCTAATATAAATACCAGGTCATCTGCAAAGGCTTGTAACTTATATTCTTCTCTTTTAATTTTCATTCTTTTATTTGTTTATCTTCTCTAATACACCTGTTTAACACTTCTAAGGTTAACACAAACAGCAGGGGTGACAGTGGGCAGCCTTGTCTAGTCCCTTTTCTTATATTTATAGGCTCTGTCAATTCTCCATTTATCAAAACCCTTGCTTGTTCAGAATATATAGTCTCAATAGCACGTATAAAATTTTTGCCAAAGCCCATTTGTGTCAATTGTAGTAACATGAAGCGCCAACTCACGTTATCAAAGGTTTTTGAGCATCCAGAAACATCAAGGCCATTTGCTTTTCAGGATGTGCCTCATAGTACTCCAGAGTGTCCAGGATTATTCTCATATTATGTTTGATTTGTCTTTTGGCAGAAACCCATTTTGGTCAACATGTATAAAGTTGTTTAAGTATCTTTTCAGTCTTTCTGCCAAAATTGAAGCAAAATTTTATAGTCTGAATTTAATAGGAAATAGGCCTATAATTTTAAACTTTGTAAGTCTGTGTCTTCCTTCGTATAAGTGTGATATTTCTTTGACCAAGTCTTTTGTATTCTCTTCTCTTGCATGACTTCATTCATAACTTCTAATAATTGGAGGTTTAACACCTCCTGAAAAGTCTTATAAAATTCCACTGGTAAACCATCCGGCCTGGTGCTTTCCCTGTATTTTGTTTCTTTAAGGCTTCTGTTAACTCCATCATTGTTATATTCTTCTAACATTATTTCGATATCTTTAGGTATCTGTGGTAACTTTGCCTTTTGTATATATTGTTTAATTTTTTCTTCTTGAATACTCTTTGATAGTACAATTTTCCATAATAGTCTTGTATAATTCTTTTTTCCTTCATTTCCGTAACAAGGATGTCCTTCTTCATCTATTAAATGGCTAATTTTCCTTGATTCTTCTTTCCTTTCTTAATTTATAGGCTAACCATCTTCCTGGTTTTGTTTGCGTCCTCAAATACTGTTTAGCATTTTAATCTTGGGCTAGTTTTTCTTTTCCATTAATTCCATTTTATGTTTGGTTATATCCATTTTGATTTTAACCTCTTTTTGTGGAA
>CM019155.1:118352723-118380907 GCA_009733165.1 Naja naja
AATCAAATAGTTCCAGAAAAGATAAGAAGGAAGAAAAAACGGCCAATCTTAAGAAAAGCTTAATCTCGCCTGCTTATAAACTGTTCTCTTTACTTTTTAAGTCCACTTTCCAGTTATTGGGCTGTCTCTTCAGAAATAAGTAAATAAAAAAGAACCTCTCACCAAACTGACACACCTTCATCCGATTTGCTTTTTTTTGAGCTGTCCCAGCTTCAGCAGCTTGATGGTTGCCTCTTTTCCGCCGGCAAAAAGAGCTTTCCTGGATCAACCAGGGACTTTTGATGTCCCTGGGATCAACAGGACGTTTTCCCTCTTCACCGCCTCTTCAGGACGGTTTAGGTCCAAATGGACCATCCAGCTGAGTAGATTCTACGCGCATCCAGGAGCTTCCCGAACGAGACGTGTATCACTGGGACACAAGCCCTGCCCTCCTTGAGTTTATGATTCAGATTCTGATCAGTCAAGAGGACTTGCTCTTTGCCTCCTTATCTATTCACTTCCTTTATCAAGTTTTCCTTCCTTTAATAGTAGGAAATGAAAACAGGATCTAGCTGAGCAGAAGATATGTTGCCAAGACCCTTCAGTTATTGCCTGTGACGATTTTAGGGAAATGAATGAAAAACTCTGATTGCTTCATTTTTTATTTTTTTGTAGTGTTTCAATCTATACCCACATGAAGTTTCCTGTTTATATAGAGAGAGCAAGGGGATTGTATTAGGAGCATTTACATCAGATCAACTTTAAATATGTGTTCAATATGTTGAAAGCAAATAATGGTGCCTATGAGGAGAATGCTGGCCATGCAGTAGCCTACCAGCCCTTGTTTTGTGAAAAACTAGCCTACTGGGAAGCTGGCAGAAGCCTGCAACCCAAACTCCTAGATCCCCTGGGAGAAAATGGTGACCTGCTATGCATTAGAATCAAGAGGGTTGACTATAAGTATGTGAATCAGACAGAGTAGGCTGGAATGTTGCCTTTTTTCAATGTATATTTTACATTTAAATGGAGGGACTTTAATTAAAGTTCATCAGGAGATGGTGTGGGTTTATCAGTGTGGATTTTGTAGAAGTAGAAAAAATGAGAAAGTACTAAAATTCCTAAATGAAATCTGGGGCTTGGTTGCAATACTAAAATATTGCAACCAAGATTCAGACACTCCCACTTCCGAAGATCATAGTGTATGTGTGTGTGTATAGGGTGCGGGGAGCACAGGATAGCTTGATCTGTCCTTTCATTCTGTAGTCCCAGAGAATTTAAGGAGTAGCCTGAGGAGTAGAAACCTGGGGTAGGAACTCCTGATTCTCTGTAGAATGTGTTTAACTTTATAGAATGTGTTTAACTCCTGAGCCAATTAAAGGCTTGGCTTAGTCCACTCAGGACTCACACAACATTTCTGTTTTCTTCCCCACCCCCACCCCCCAGAAAGAGGTTCTCCTTCTCCTTGTAGAATCAGCTATTTCTTCATTAATATCTTTACCACTGCATTTTCCTTCCCTTTTTTTAAAAAAAAGAACTGATAATTATCATTCATGTCAGAAGAAGTGACTTAATTCTTGCCCTACCATCTAGAAATGGATTACAAGTTGGCACATGAGGTCCCCTATCTGCAAGTTAGATCCAGGCAACAGAATTGCTGGCATCATTTGTTTCATCTTTTGTTTCAGTGATGGTTTGCCAAACACACTATAAAGGCCTTGTTTATGAATAACTGTCAGCCCTAAGTGTAAGTTAATAAGCCCCAGTGGATGGGTTGCTTATCAGTTGAGTTAAAATTCCAAATAAGCCATCCTTACAGCTTGATGATAATAATAATAATAATAATAATAATAATAATAATAATAATAATAGATAGTAGTAGTAGTAGTAGTAGTAGTAGTAGTAGTAGTAGTAAGTAATTTTACTTAAATTGTTCAATGCTTGCATAGATTTGGGTTTGAAGGAGAATGAGGGGAAAAACTAAGTTTCTGGAGGTTGTTGGGTGTTAATGTAAGTTCCTTTTTGGCAGGAGGACACAACTTCCTTCTGTTTAAGCATCACAGTAACTCCACTGAGAGATGCTGTGCCTAAAAGCAGACAGGAAAGGACCCATTTTGCAGACAACTCAATCATTTTAATGCTATGTTTCTCAGCCTTGGCATCTTGAAGATGCATGGACTTCAATTTCCAGTATTTCTCAGTCAGCACGCTGTTGTAGTTTGAACTATTTTTCTGCATCTTTTCTTTTCTTTCTTTCTTTCTTTCTTTCTTTCTTTCTTTCTTTCTTAGTGGGACTTATATGCCGCCCCATCTCCGAAGACTCAGGGTGGCTCACAATTAAAACAACTGCAATAAATACTTAAAAAAGAATTAAACTAGACAGCCCCAAAAAAACACAATTACAAAATACAAAACTTAAAATCAATCGAAATCTAAAACCACCCCTCCCAAGGGTCACACCCCGGATTGGTTGAACAACCAGGTTTTCTTTCTATTCAGGAACATACAAACTTTTCTTGGTTGAGGGCTCTTGGCTTCAAATTTAACTGCTTTGTAAGCTGCCACTTCTGGGTTAATAAGAAGACATCTTCATGCAGTTTCCAAAGTAGGAATTGTGCAGTGGTATGGTGTCTTTCTTTTACTTATTTGACATTCCACACATGAATTTGGAGACAGCAGGCTTAAACTTTCTTGTTGAGAGAAGTTCGGTCTCTAAGCCTCCAGGTGGATGGAGGTGGATTTCCTTCTGAGGAACCCAAATCTATGTGACTTTTTTTCAAGATGGAAAAAGACACCCAAGAAAGGCCTGTGTCAGAAGGGCCTGATGGACCAGGAAGAAACACTGTCTCAATACATTCTAGTGGTGCTCGAGATCAGTGGTAGAATTCAAAATTTTTTACTACTGGTTCTGTGGGCATGACTTGGTGGGCATGGTGTGGCTTGTTGGGCATGACAATGGAAGAACACTGCAAAATCTCCATTCCTTCCCCACTCCTGGGGGAAAGTTACTAGAAAATCCCATTCCCTCCCCACCCCACTAACCTGCTTTCCAGCTCCATTGTGTAGGGCAACAAAAGAAGACCCAGCCGATCAGCTGAGACTCAGGAGGCAGAGAATAGATGCGGACGGGGCCAGTCAGAGGTGGTATTTGCCAGTTCTCCAAACTACTCAAAATTTCTGCCCAATGGTTCTCCAGAACTGGTCAGAACCTGCTGAATACCACCTCTGCTCGAGATCTGTTTCAGTGGGCCATATCAACAAGGAAGGAATTTCTCACTGCCTCAAAGGTCGGTGGCAAGAATATTTGAAAACAGTTCCATATCCAATGTCAGGATGAGAAGCTTCAAAGTTGCCAGATCTGACCTTGTGGGATACACTGGTGCCTGCCAGTGGTCTCGGGAAGGAGTGAGCCACCTCCTGCCCACTCTTTGGGCTGAAACCCAGCAGATCTTAAGTAATCTGAATGCCAAAGGGGATGATAGGAGGATTAAACCAACTTTCATAAACAACAATTCAAGTACTGCTGAGATTTCAGCGGTAGTGCTTCCACCGCTTCTGTTATCAGCAGGCTGAGGGACCCTGAGAGGTTTGTAGCCAGTTCCAGGAACTCTGCCACTACTGGTTGGAACCAGAGTGCCGCACGATGGAACAGATCTTGGAGCTGCTAATTCTGGAGCAGTTTCTGATAATTTTGCCAAAGGGAATCCAAAGCCAGGTCTGAGAACATGATACTGAGACCTGTGCCCAGGCTGTTGCCTTGGCAGAGGGGTTTGTTTTGCACCAGCAGGAAAATTTGGAAAGTGAGCCACAGGTGAGGACATTTATTGCATAAATTATGTAGAAAACAGGGGTAATCTATACTTCAGAGAGATAAAATATCAATTATGTTGCATAAACAGCCAATCCATGTTAGCAGCATACATGTATACATCTTTCAGTTTATGATGGCTGAGCTCACACAACAAGCAAAACCTCAAACTGGATTAACAGTATAAAATTACAGGTGACTTACAACCACAACGGAGGTGAGAATTTATATTGTTAAGGCAGTTGCCAAGTGAGACATGCCCAATTTTACAACTTTTTTTGCCATGGTTGTTAAGCAAATCACTGCAATTGATAAGTGAATCATGTGATCATTAAGTGAATCTGGCTTCCCCGTTGCCTTTGCTTGTCAGAAAAAGCACCCACATTTTGATCATATAACCATCTGGATGTTGTGTCAGTTGTAAGTGCAAGGACCAGTCTTAAGTCACTTCTTTCAGTGCCGTTGCAACTTTGAATGGTTACTGAATGAATGATTGTAAGTCAAGGGCTATCTATGCTGAGTTCATGTACAGTTATGCTCAAGCTAACCTTATGATGACTTAATGCATGCTAAGACAATGGTTATGATTTCAGAATACACAAAGCTTATGAACCTTAGTAATTTCTAGTGCATTGTTCCAAACCAAAAATATTTCCATGTGGCAGTTATTTATCCAGGAAGGAATGTTCACACACACACACACACACATACACACAAAAGCTGTCCTCCATATTAGTCTTGTGGATCGTGTTATGTAGGACATTTTGTATAGTAGGTTGTTCAATCATGTTAGTCTGTGGGATTGCTAAGAATCGACACCAACTTATTGACACACCATCATGGAATGCTTCCTCACTACCACCACTTTTACACGTGGACCACATTCTAAAGTGTTAAGTTTCAGAAACAATTACATAGTTGAGTTTTTTTGGAGAACCTCAGCTTTCCTATTCCCCATGTTTGGAACCATGTGGTTTTCAACATGTAACTCTTCTATCCACAAGAAACCTCTTGAAGAAACAAGGTGAGAAAAGACTACTGGCTTTACCTCCGATATCAGCATATTTGGCTATGGGATACATTGATGTGCATATTGCTTAATGCAAATTTATTTATTTATTTGATTTGTCAATCACCTACAAGATAATAGGTATAAGTATAAACATGAGTAAGAATACAGGAAATAGGTACGAATAAATGGGGACAAAAGGACAGGGACGGTAGGCACAATTGTGCACTTATGCACGTCCCTTACAGACTTCTTAGGAATGGGGTGACGTCAATAGTGGATAGTTTGAGGTTAAGGAGTGGGGGTTTAATTAACCAGGGGAAGTCTGTTTTTAGACATGGTGCAGTGAACTCTGCAGATCCCTTTGGAGTTATGCAAGGGGAGAGGAATTATGATTCAGCCCAGCTATTCAGAAGCGCACACGCAGCACTCCATACTATTTTCTCAGTAACAATGAGATTTAGTCTCACTTCCTTTTGCTCTCCTAATGTGTGCTAAAAACAATAACAAAAAAATCTTCTAGAGATCAGCTCTTCTGATCTTCTGTTCTCGCAGGCTCCTTGCGCCAGAGATTGTGGGGTGTGAGTCTCTCCTCTTGAGGCTGGACTCAGGAGTTCAGCTGGGCTTGTTGCTAACATACCTGCCTCCCATCTGCATTGCAACGGCCCTGCCTGTGCTGCTGGAGGTAGTAGCCAGGTTGGCGGTGGAGTTCCCCAGGCTTATGGTGCTGGGGGACTTCAATTTGCCATCACTCGGTGAGTCCTCAGACGCGGCCCAGGAGTTCATGGCTTGCATGACAACCATGGACCTGACTCAAGTAATTCAGGGTCTGACCCATGCGGGGGGGGACACACGCTCAACTTGGTATTTCTTTCAGAGCAGTGGAAATATGATCTGAAATTAAGGGGTATAGACATCTTTCCCTTGTCATGGTCAGATCATTTCCTGCTGAGGCTAGACTTTGGAATGCTGCTCCCCCATTGCAGGGAAGTGGAACTGATCAAATGGTTCTGCCCCAGGTGCCTAATGGACCCAGAAGGGTTCCAGAAGGAGCTTGGGGAGATACCGGATTCCCTGATCCACAGTCCAGCTGATGCCCTGGTTGCTGCCTGGAATAGGGCGGCAACGGGGGCATTAGACCGGGTTGTGCCTTTGCGATCTCTCAATGGCGGCTGATCTAGGATGGCTCCCTGGTTTACCGAGGAGCTCCGGGAGATGAAGCGCCAGAAGAGATGTCTAGAGCGACGCTGGAGGGCCAGTAGATCCAAATCTGACCAAACACTTTTAAGAACCTTTATTAGGACTTATTTAGTGGCGATATGGGCAGCAAAATGCATGCATTTTTCTGCACTTATTGCATCTGCAGACTCTTGCCCAGCCACCCTGTTTAGGGTGACTCGCTCTCTTCTCAATCGAGAGGAAGCGGAGGAGCCCTTACGAGGGAGAGCTGAAGAATTTGTACAGTTTCTGTTGGATAGAGCCGTTCAGATCTGGATGGACCTGGACTCTGATTGGGCAATTCCGACCGCGATGACAGGGGTGGGTCTTAGTCCTATTATATGGAGTGAGTTTGATCCTGTGGCTCCTGAGGAAGTGGACAAGGCCATGGGAGTGATGAGTTCTTCCACTTGTTCATTGGACCCGTGCCCTTCCTGGCTGATCTCAGCCAGTAGAAGGTGACACGGAGCTGGCTCCAGGTGTTGGTCAACACTTCTTAGAGAGAGGGGTCCTTCCTGCTACTATTAAAAGAAGTGGTGGTAAGGCCCCTCTTCAAGAAGCCTTCCCTGGACCTGGCTGAATTACAGAACTTTCGTCCAGTCTCCAACTTCCCCTTTGTGGGGAAGGTTGTTGAAAAAGTGGTGGCACTCCAGCTCCTGCAGTCCTTGGATGAGACGGATTATCTAGACCCTTTTCAATTGGGTTTCAGGCCTGCCTACAGCACGGAGACTGCTTTGGTCACACTGTTTGATGATCTCTGGTGAGCCCGGGGTAGGGGTCATTCCTCTATCCTGGTGCTACTTGACCTCTCTGCAGCTTTCGATACAGTCGACCATGGTATCCTTCTGCGGTGGCTGAGAGAGTTGGGAGTGGGAAGCACCATGTTACGGTGGTTCACTTCCTATCTCTCTGGCTGGTCACAGTTGGTGTTGGTAGGAGGACAGAGGTCGACCCCTCGGTCCCTCATCTATGGGGTGCCTCAGGGCTCAGTCCTCTCTCCCCTCCTATTTAATATCTACATGAAACTGCTGGGTGAGATCATCCGACAACATGGGGTGAGATATCAGCAATACATGGATGACATATATCTCCGCCCCATGTCCGTTCAGTGAAGCAGTGGATGTGATATGCCGGTGCCTGGAAGCTGTGAGGGTCTGAATGAGAGTCAACAGGCTCAGACTTAACCCAGACAAGACTGAGTGGCTGTGTGTATTGCTCCCCAGGAGCCATGTTGATTTTCCATCTTTGGTTCTGGGTGGGGAGAAATTGTCCCCCTCAGAATGGGTTCGCAATCTGGGTGTCCTCCTAGATCCACAGCTGAAATTGGAGCAACACCTATCAGCCATGGCTAGGGGAACTTTTGCACAGGTCCGCCTTGTGCATCAGTTGCGACTCTACCTGGACCGGGAGGCTCTTCTCACAGTCACTCATGCCCTAGTCACCTCACAACTGGATTATTGCAACGCACTCTACATGAGGCTACCCTTGAAGAGCATTTGGAGACTGCAGTTGGTCCAGAATGCAGCTGCGCGAGCTGTTGTGGGTGTCCCGAGATACACCCACATATCACCAATTCTCCGTGAGCTGCACTGGCTTCCTATTAATCTCCGGGTGCAATTCAAGGTGCTGGTCATTACCTATAAAGCCCTATATGGCTCAGGACCAGGTTATCTCCAGAATCATCTCCTACCCTGCATCTCCCTGCGACCGGTAAGATCCCACAGAGTCGGTCTCCTCCGGGTTCCGTCAGGTAAACAATGCGGCTGTGGGCCCGGGAGAGGGCCTTCTCTGTGGCTGCTCCAGCTCTCTAGAACTAGCTACTTCCGAGGTCCAGACTGCCTCCACCCTACTGACCTTCCGCAAAGCAGTCAAAACCTGGCTTTTCCAGCAGGCATGGGGCTGTTGATCTCGTGACTGAGATCTAGCGAGATCCGGCCCTTCTGTTGTTTGCTGTTTTTTTATTGTTTTTAAATTTTTTATAATGTAATCCGTTGTGTTTTGTTTTATTTTGTTTTGTTTTGCTGTGAGCCGTCCGGAGTCCTTTGGGAGTTGGGCGGCATATAAGGTTAGTTAAATAAATAAATTAAATAAATAAATCTTCTAGAGAACAGCTGGGAGGAAAAGAAGGTTGAATCTTCCTTTCCAGTGGTCCTTAACAAAATTGATTTTTGCCACTCAACTTAAAATGCCCCTAAAATAGGTATCCTGGGTTTTGAGAGCAGGTAGATTATATATATAGTATCTCACATATTATACTTATTTGACATCAACTGTGGCCACCTGAGTTGGTGTTCATATTGTTAGTGTGCCTATCAATACTTTCCTTGGTGCCTCTTGTATACCCTGTCCTATCTGAAAATTTATATATTTTAATGGGAAGCAGTCCCTCCATACTACTACAATTGTAATTAGCTATGTATACCATGATGCCTCAGAATGCCTGTTACGTATTTTCAAAATTCCAAATACCCAGATGGAAAATTCCAAATGGGTCCAGAAAGTTTGAAACTTTTGGCCTAGCCTTGCTGTCTAATCATGAAGAATTTTTGAAATTTCAGGTTGGGCAATTTGCAGACACAGCAGGGGCCTCTGGTGCCATGATAGCAGCAAAAAAAATCCCAGCTGATTTTTTTTTAAGATGGGGGAGTGCTAAAAACAAATTAAGTGTACTGACCCCAAAGGATTATAGTACAATAAGTGCCATTGGGGTGGATATCAATTTTATGTATATAAAGCTTTAAAAAAAGTAGGAAAGGGGAGAGCAATCCTAACTCTTCTGAAATCATTATGTTACTTACTTTCCTTTGCTTTGTGACCCACAGTTCCTCTCCTCTCCTCTGAAAAGAAAAAAATGTTATGCTTTGGCCAAATACGTAAAACTTAAGGTTAATACCACTGAGTTTGCACATGTTGGTCCCTTCATTTCTGCCCATATACAAAATGTTCAGAAACACCTAAACAGTATTCTGTATAATAGCTAATATTTTAATGCACAACTTCTTATCTGTTTTCATTTCCTTTGGCTTTATCTGTTGGCATGATATCATTTTGCTAAAATTGTTTTTGGAAAAAGGGGCTTGGATATCAACTTACAGTGTCATTTTAGGAGTCTGACTCATTTCAAGAGGCAACTGTAAATCTCTCTGAAGACCAGCAGGACAGACAAAGGTTTCTTGCCAAGGAAATCAAGAAACATGATAATGGGAAAGCAAGCTTGTTAGGTAAGCCTTTAATTTGCAAGTGGTGATAGTCTTCAGCTCAGTGTAAGGTCATATGGTCAGGGCCGTGTCTCATTTTAGATTGCAATATTCTGAAAAGGACTACAAAAATGCTGGAAATGAGGCCAGCTTCACTCTTGAGGTGTCCCTTTCAAACTTTGAATGGGCCGTTTTATAAAATTTCACTGAAAACATTTTGAAATTACATTTTGCAAATTCCTAGCTGTATTTCAGAAGAAGATGCTTTCTACAGCAAAGTTAGGAATTGCAACCTGTGAAGCCCTTTTTGGTAACTCCTGGCAGCATACACTGCTGACTTTTGCTTTCTCTCTGGGTTGGAGCAAAAACATACCCAAGTAAGTCTGAAGTAGGAAAACTAAGTTAAAATCCCAGTCTGTGCTGTAAGCATCATATAAAGTAAGGTTATATTTGAATCAAACTTGATACTTAATGTTGGAAGAAATATCCTTCTGGGTTCAGTTCCAAGTGGGGAAAAAGATACTGGGTTCATGGAAGTAGCTTGGAAAGAAAGTTTAATGGTAAATTGGACCACATGCGTTGGAGCTCCTGGGCGAAAAGGAAAGAGATGCTGAGAGTCTCTTGGTTTTACACCCTCTCTAAGCTTTGAACTTCCTGCGGTACAGGAAGAGTATCCTGATTGGATGCTGTCAGGGGTCATAGCTAGCTTTGTAGGTTGAATCCTGCTGGGTGATACAATCTTCCCATGTGCCATGTGGTGAGATGAGTAATCCTATCATTTCCTGAGGGCCATGTCTTAATCCCATCACCCTGGAACTGAATGGGGGGGGGGGGCAGGGAGCTGCAGGAAGCTGCTTTGTCTTTAAAACATGTTTCTCCTTTTCTTCATCCAGAGAAATATAATATTCTGCCTTTTTAATATTTCCTAGAATATTTCATTCTTCGAGGAGAGGGGTGGGTGCTAACTTTCTACACTAGTAACAACATGCGCTTAGTTGTGCATTTTTGAAATGATACAGAGTAGGTTGGAATTGCCTTTTTGCAAGGTTTGTTTTTACATCTAGCCTATGGTGTGGGGATTTCCTGATTTCTCATCCAAATACTGTAGATAATCCTCCATTTATGATCAAAATGGAGCCCAAAATTGATAGACAAGACAAGTTGTTAAGTGAGTTTTGCCCCAGTTTAGGGTCTTTCTTGCTCATGGTTGTTAACTGATTCACTGCAATTGTTAAGTTAGTACACAGTTGTTAAGTGAATCTGGCTTTCTTATTGACTTTGCTTGTTATAAGGTTGCAAAAGGTATTTATGTGACCCTACCATCATAAATACATCCAGTTGCCAAGCATCCAAATTTTGCTCATGTGATTATGGGAATGTGGCAATGGTCATGTGTGTAAAAAAATTCATGTCATTTTTTTCAATGCTGTTGTAATTTTGAGTGGTGACTAAATGGATGGTTGTAAGTCAAGGTCTACTTATAATACATTCTGATCCATTGTAAGAACAGCCATCCATGTATAAGAAGGAGGCAAACCTTCCAATTCCACCTGTTGTCCTGCCAGTTGCAACCTCTTGTCCTCTATTACCCCCAAAATACCAAGTTGTGGTTCCTAAGCACTAAAAAGTTACTATTCTCTGCTGTACAACATATAGTTTGGCTTATCTCTGGAATCTTCTAAGCAACTCGTTTAGAATAAACTGTAAATTCCCATGTTAAATAGGTGTGGAATATCCAAAGCTGTTGTTGGTAGAAAACAACTTTTAACAGATTGGGATATCTTTTAGCTGTTTTCAAGATCTTGATCATATCAGTGCATTAAATAACAACCTCTGAGATTCTTTCTGTGCTATCTCATAGGTTCTGGAGTCACAAACAGAGGAGAGGAGCCATTCAGAATCAAGAGATCAAAGATGAGGGGACACATGGTACTTTGCTAGGGGCTCTCAATAAGGAGAAACCCTACAACTCTATTGACTGTGGGAAATGTGAGGCCATCAGACTTGGCAAAACATGACAATATCCACACAAGTGCCAAGCCTTTCCACTGCATGGAATGTGGGATAAGATTTAGTCCATTGTCCCACCTGACTAGACATCAGAGAATTCACACAGGGGAAAAAAACCACACACATGCACTTTATATGGTGCATCATTTGCTCAGAGAGCGTCACTGGTTAGTCATCAGAGAATCCACTCTGGAGAACAGCTTTATCATTGTTCTCATTGCCAACAGTGCTTCAGTCATCAGTCAGCACTTAAAGTGCATAAACATATCCACATGGTCCAGAAACCTTATATCTGCCTGAAATGTGGGAAAAGGTTTGTTTCTTCTTCTACCCTCAAAACACAAATGGATCCATACAGGAGAAAAGCCATTTTCCCATGCCGAATGTGGGAAACTATTCATCCAGCGCTCTAACCTGATTTCATACCAATGGACACACTCTGGGGGAAAACCCTTTTGCTGCATCGTGTGTGGAAGAAGATTCAATTATCCATTGGACCTCACCCGGCACCAAAAAATTCATACGGGAGAAAAACAGTTTCCTTGTGATGAGTGTGAGAGGAGATTCACTAGGTTTTCAGATCTCCTTATACATTGGAGAATCCATACTGGGGAGCACCCATATCACTGCCTGGAATGTGGGAGGAGATTCCATCAGAAAAGTGCATTGGTGACACACCAGAGAATCCACATGAAAGAGATGGCAGCAGGAAAAATCAAACCGTTACAGAAAAACAATAAACTGAAAATCTGTGAGACTGAAGAGAAGGCAGGAATAAAATGCTTCAAAGCTGAGTAGTTCATCTCAGCTTGTCTTCCTGATTCCAGATCCATGAGATGATCTTCTTAGAGAAGAAAGTCTAGAGAATGTGAAGAGCACATGTATTGTTCCCTCAATCACTTCCATTCCTCCTCCAGTGCTGATCTTCAAATTTCATCTTTATCTACATGTCTGTTTGTCTATCCACACACATACAAGCATGCATGCACAGATATTTTTATTCATTAGAATCATTATTAGGTTTTTCTTTTGATGGCTGAATGATTGGTGTCTGCAATATTTTCCATCCTTGCCTTCTGCACCAGTGTTCTGCTTATTACGCTCTGGATGGGTATAAAGCAGACAGAGCAACTCCACAAAGCATCTATACAAAGTCTTTTTATTGGTTCATCAGGCATCCTATCAACTCACATTTATGACGAGGTTCTTCTTAATGTCCAATCCTTTGCATATCTGAATTGTGGTCTAGAAAGGTATTAAACTCTCATCCCCATGATGATGACCATGACGATGATTGAAGCGACTGCATGGTATAGGATTCAGGCTAGAGTGAGGGAACCTCCCCAACCCAACAAGGGCCAATTTAGTGACCAATCAGGGTTACAGATGTGACCACATGTCATGTACTAAATTTCCCAGGATACCTTAACTACATTTACCATGATGCATTCCCTTAAGGGAACAGCTCTCAATTCCTAACTACCTATCCCAAATCCCATTAACTCTAAACTGGCTGGACAGCACACTCCCCCCCGGAATTGTAAATTCCACTAACTAAAGTAACTAGCAATTAATTATATAACTAAGGCAGTAAAGAGTAATACTAACTAAATAGCAGATAACTATATAACTAAAATAAACAGTTAGCTATATAAGTAAGAGAAACAGTAAATAGCAATAAAGCATCAAACAAAGCAAAGCATGCAAAGCTTGAGGTTCAATCTTCAAGCTCAGCCTTTCTCCACAGCAGCACTAGGTCGGTGACCAGTCTGGTGTAGAGCTTCTTGGTGAAAGTCTGCTAAACGCCTCTGGTAGCCATTTAGGGTGGACCAGTACTCTTGCTGTGAAAATCTGTGAATGGTGAAAGTCTGCTGGTCACTTCTGGTGGCCAGTACTTTTGCTTCCAATGTGAGAGTTTGCTGGTCACTTCTGGCGGCCTCTTAAGGTGGACCGGTACTCTTGCTTCCACGGCTTCAAAGGGCGTCGGACATCAGTTGGAAAGGATGTTGCAAAGGCATTTGTCTGGGTTGGGGCCTGCATCCAATTGACACAGACAATTCCTGAGATTCCCCAATCCAGGTCTGTTTTGAAGGCATAGGGTGAATATCTTGGGCCTTTGACTACTTCAGTGTAGACTACAGCATGAGGGGCATCTAGTCCCAGCAAGAGCAAAATCTTGGCTTCAGGATCTAGGGCGGGAAAGTGATGAGCCATATGCTTCAGGTGAGGTATGTTGCTAGCTACCTCTGGTGTTGCCATGTGGCTGCAGTCATCTGGTATCCCATCCCATTCTAACACGGGTGGCAGTAGGAACTGGGAACTTCCATCTAATGACTCTATACAGATTCCAGTAGCTCTCCTCCCCATCGTGCAGCTTGGTGTGGTGCACGTTGATATGAAGTGTACTTCTTACTTCTGCACATCAAAGAGGTCAAAGAATGCAGACCTGGCTAGTGACCGATTGCTCTGAGGATCTAGGATTATGTACATCTTCACTACTTCTTGTGGGCGTCCATCTGGGTAGACTTTGGCTAAGCAGATTTGATGACACAAGTGAGAGGCTGGTGTGTTATCACACACTGACGTGCAGTGGACACTTACCACTGGCTCTGATTGTGCTTTCATGGCGCGCTGAGGCTCCTTGTTCAAAGGAGGGTTAGGAGTTGTCTGCTGTGGTGATTCAAAGTCTGGATGCAGAGCAGTTGGGTTCTCATTGCTGTTGCATAGATGGCATTGCACCTTGGCTGTGCAGTCTTTTGGCACATGTTTAGAAGATTTGCAACACTTGTAGCAGACTCTGAACTCCCATAACAAATCTTTTCTTTGGGTCAGGGATTTCGCTGCAAACCCCTGGCACCTGTTTAGCGAGTGTCGAGTGTTGTGCAAAGAACAAAGCTCAACTCTTTGTATTTGGAGATCTAGATCGGGTTGAGCCCGATTAGTTAGCGGCCGAACTCTTTATGGTTGAGGAATCGATCTCGGTTTTATGGACAACCATGAAGGGTTTTCCCCTTGCAGTGGGCGTAGGGTCTGTGGACAGTATATAGTTGCTGTTGTATCTTTTTTCATTGGGAGGGCTAACAACTCTGAGTCCACCTGAGGGTATTGCACGCTGTTGCCTGGTGGGCCACAAATTCTTCGATAATGATAAAGGGTATATAGTTGTGGCAACCCTTGGCCATGAAGGCGTCAGACAACTGGAGCCACTGTTCAATTAGCACCTGTGGGAGTTTCTGAACGATTTTGTTTTGCATGTCGACGTGGTCAAGACAAGTGAGTCCCGGTAACCATGGATCCCATTGTGCTGCTTTCAGTTGTATAAGTATATTAGATAGTTCCACGACCAGGTGAGGCCTGTCGATAGGAATTTTAGGAAATCTGTTGAGGCTGTTCAAGAGCGTTGATTCTACTGCTGTGGGAGTGCCGTACAGTTCATCAAGTCTTTTCCATGCCAACCATAGGGCAGCGTCTGGGTCATCTAAGTGGGAGGTATAGTGTCTTCGTTGCTTTGGCAGACCACGGCCCTAGCCACGTTATCAAGTATACGAGTACTTCATCGGGTTTCAGGCGTGCATCTTGAATGGTGCACAGGAAAATTTTCTTCCAGAGGAGATATTCGCCACCTGGCTTCTCAGAGAATTTGTATACCCTGTTGGCAGCCAAATCTAGCTTTCCTCTCCTGAGCGCCAACTCTCTCCAGTAGTCTGCATCATCTGTAGAGGTGGATTGGGTAAGGGGCATTGATGTAGAGAGTGGGTTCAGGTTGAATGTCAACAACAGGTTGTATTGTTCCTCCCAGTGCTTATGGAGGATGTCGTCCTGCCATTCCGGAGATGATGGTGGAGCTTCACACTGCTGTGTAGGCTGGCTGTGGTTACCTTGTTGTACCTGTGAACTCAGGTATTGTTGAGGTTGTGGCTGGAATGGTACTGCCTGTGGATTGAGTGTGGCAGGTGTCATTGGTTGCATGTCTTCTTGTCGAGAAGTCATCATGATCACTGGTGGGCTAAGTTGCTTGCCCGGCAGGCCATGAGACGTTGGAGTAGGGTAGCTGATACTGGGAAGAGAATCTCGGACCTTAGTACGTACAACATCAGTTGGGAAAGATTTGCTGTTGGTGGGAAGTGAATCTCGTATTTTGGGTCTTACAACATTAGTTGCGTGACTGAGGTTTAGAGTCTGTGGGTGAGATTCACTCCTATGCTTCCCTGAGGCAGTTCCATCTGCTTGTTTTGTAGCGAGTGCTGCTCATCCACGTAGACCTTGACCCATGTATCTGGACTCTCTTCTCCCAACTCTTTGAGGTCGAAGTTGAAGGAGGAGTTGTCGGCCACCTTCTGCCATGCTGCGGCCCGTGCCGTCTTTGTTGCAGAGTCTCTGTGCCGTTCGGCCAACTCCAATTGGGCCTGAACTTTGGCCAATTCTGCCTGTTGGTTGGCCTGGGCTTTGGCCATTTCTGCTTGTTGTTCAGCTTGGGCCTTGGCCATTTCTGCTTGTTGTTCGGCCTGGCCTTTCGCCATTTCTGCTTGTTTAGCTGCTATTTCTGCCTGTTGAGCTGCTACTGCCACCTTCTGCCGCGTCACCTCCTCTGTTGCGCGTAGATCTGCATCTGCTTCTGCAGCTTCTACTTCAGCTTCTGCAGCCTGGTCACTATAACTTGCTGCTTTGGAGGCCTTATATGCGCCGCTGCAATGGGAGGATGCTCTGGAAGGATGGTGAGACCCAGCAGCAGAGAATTGGTGAGAGACACTGGAAACTGCTAGAGATCTAGTGGGCTTGGGGTGGAGGGAGGAGACTTTCTTTGAATGGTGGGAAGAAGCTGCTAGTGATTGAAGACCTATGTCAGATGTGGCCTTCTCCCTCGGTACTTGTTCCTCCTGTAGCTCATCGAAGAGCGCGGCCTGGAGGGAGTTTTTCTCTTCCCAAATGCAGTCTTTGCATTCTTTATTCGCCTCCTCGAAGCATTGGATGTGTTCTTGGAGCTCTGGGTCTTCCAGGTTCGACTGTATGTATCTCATTTTTGAATTTTTTCAGAGGCTTTCTGAGGTATTGCCATTTCTTCGGAGGTTTGGATGTCTGGATGAGGGCTTTGGGAACCAGGCTCCATGTTTACATCTAGGGTGGGAGGAGGGTTCGAGTCCTCTGGTACTTCAGGTACATCTGTCATGGCTGCCATGCTTCAAATTGGCAAGGGTGAATTTGGAAAATTTAGTAGTTTTCCTTTATTTTGCTAGAGCACTGTGCACAGGTAGCAGAAAGGAGGAGTGTCTGCTAGATTTAGTACTTGAGCACGTAGATGGCACTGCACAATATGGCTACTTTTAGGGTGCAGTGTGTGCTTGCAACACAAGTGCGTGCTATAGAGGGCGTTGTTGCTGAGTCTGAAGATGTGAGAGCAAAACGCAGATTGGCCTGTTAGTGTTGCTTGCTAGGTCTGGAAGACACTGTTGCTAAGCACAGGTTAGGCTGCAGATAGTACTGGAACCTTGTATTAAGTTGCTTAATGTTTCCACAATAATTACAAAAAAAAAGAGGAATTTTCCTTGGTTAAACACTGGTTAAATTTGTGAACAAGTTCTTATAAAAATTTGCAAACAAGTCTTTGAATTCTTTGGGAAATTCCTCCTAGACCAGCAAATGGTGCTGTGGGCTGCTTTGCTTAAGTCTGTAGGGGGGGGATTACTACCCTTTTCTATGAAGATGGCTGGCTGCTAGGTAAACTTGCGAATCCTCTCACATCTGCATTTGTAAAGAGTTTTGAGCCAATGACAATGTACTAGCTGGCAGTCTGTTTCTATGATGACAAGGAATGCAAGGTATGTTTATTGTTTGCTTCCTGTGGAAACTTTCTTCATTCTCTTTTGGTTGAAGGGCTAGGGAAAATGCAGTTTCTTTGTTTGTTGCAGGACACATTTTGTTTGTTGCAGGAAAGATTTTTCAGACTGTCCTATTGCATTTGTAAAGAGTTTGTAGGTGGTAACTGGGGAAAAACCGGGGTAGATGGGTAATACCTGGCTCCTCCCTTTGTTTTGCAAATTAGTTCTTCCTGAGCTAACAGGTGTAACTTGAGACTAAAAGGCTACTTTTGCTGAAGAGAGGGGAGGGGGAATTTGCCCCTTCCTGCCACCACAATGAGGTTTGAGGTACAAAGGAATAGCATGCACATTTACTCCTGGCTTCAAAATATCTTTATCTTTATCACAAAATTCAAATTACTTTTAATCGGGATTCCAATACAGCAATAATTCTTTACTTTTAAGAGACCAAATTAACTGACTTTATACTGAGGGAATCCAGATCATCATTTTACTTTTGGGATTGCAGGAATTCAGACAGACAAATCATCATTCTACTCAGGGATTTCAGATCTTTGCATCTTTTTACTGCTTCCAGGAATCAAGATTAAAATATCTTTCTACTGTTCTGCTTATTACGCTCTGGATGGGTATAAAGCAGACAGAGCAACTCCACAAAGCATCTATACAAATTCTTTTTATTGGTTCATCAGGCATCCTATCAACTCACATTTATGACGAGGTTCTTCTTAATGTCCAATCCTTTGCATATCTGAATTGTGGTCTAGAAAGGTATTAAACTCTCATCCCCATGATGATGACCATGACGATGATTGAAGCGACTGCATGGTATAGGATTCAGGCTAGAGTGAGGGAACCTCCCCAACCCAACAAGGGCCAATTTAGTGACCAATCAGGGTTACAGATGTGACCACATGTCATGTACTAAATTTCCCAGGATACCTTAACTACATTTACCATGATGCATTCCCTTAAGAGAACAGCTCTCAATTCCTAACTACCTATCCCAAATCCCATTAACTCTAAACTGGCTGGACAGCACAACTGGAGTATAATCTTTTCTGGAAATTTGAATCTAAACAAAGGTACCTGCTTTTTGAAGAAAGGTACTTGGAGCCTCTGAAAAAGTAACACATTTCCTAATATTCTGGATTTTAGCCCTTTGGTATGTGCTGCTCTTTTAAACAGTTGCACATTTTTGTTTGATTTGCACTGCTACACTAATTTGCTTTATATTGAGAAACCCATAGTTTCACTGTACTGATCATTTTTGGTGTGATAGAAATGCCTAGATATATTTCTAAATGCACATCCATTTCCTAGTTTATATATATAGATGGTAGCTCTGAAAAACTTTCTAGACCTGTTGGAGAAGTAATCTATTCTCCTTTTCCATATCTGAGTCACAAAGATTCTTCCAAAATAGATGAAAATGTTATTTCTGTAAAATGAAGAAGAAATACAATCTAGCTGTTACTTTACCTTGCTGCTTTCACTAATATAGTTGGAATTCATGTATTTGTATTTGACTTCTTGGCTGGGATTCTGGAAAGTTGAGGACATCAAATTAGGGGAAATTATTCTAGGTGATAATGCTGGCTTCATCCAGAGACAGACACTACATGGAAGAAGAAAGTAATCTATATATTTTTTAAAAAAATCCTACCACTTTAGAACTACCTTCAATCACAGATATTTGTACATATCCTGGGTAAACAAAAAAAAATACATTTGTTCTCCCTTTTATGACTTGCATTACTGCTGCTGCTACTCTTTGATTATTTATCTTTTGTAATAGGTAAACTAGGGTCTGCACACTGGCTAAAATGTACTGCATTATCTATTTACTATATTGTATTGGGGTGAGAAGAAATGAAAATAAGAGTGTTTTGTCCCCACTCTTAGTCCTTCAGATATGTAGAATAGAAAACAGATCATAAATATTTGCATATTTAATAAGAGATAAATAATTACTCAATTTCAGTGATTCCCAATGCAGAGTCATGACATAAGTTGCATTTAATTTTCCAAATTTAAAAATTCAGGGTAAAATGGATATCTACGTCTAGCTACAATCTCCATATTTTTTTAGTTGAAGGGCATAGTTATAATTTTTAACATAAACAAAATGGTTGCTGGGGAGTCATGGCCATTCACAAAACAGCTGCCCTGAGGAAGATAACTTGGTAAAAAGCCTTGGTGGTGCAGTGCAGCCTTGGTGGTGCAGGCGGTTTAATGCCTAGCACTTAGTTCCAGCTGCCTGCAATTAGTGCAGGCTCGAATCCCACCAGGCTCAAGGTTGACTCAGCCTTCCATCCTCTCGGGGTAGGTAAATTGAGGACCCAAGATTGTTGGGGGCAATAAGCTGATAAATAAGTTGTAAAAATGCCACTTGGGGGGGCAAAAAGCCCTAGTAATAAGCAGGCCTATACAATGGAATGAAGGCTATTGCTGAGCGCATTGGGTTGTGCTCCAAAAAATTGTAAGCCGCCCTGAGTCTCCGGAGAAGGGCGGCATATAAATGCGAATTTTAAAAAAAGCAATAAATTACTAGAATGTACCTTAACATTCCCTCTAACCAGCCTAGAAGATACTTCTTGCTATCCTCATTTCATGTACTAGGGGAAGGCATTTACAAATCAGATATAGGGTTATGACCATTTTTATTTCCTAAGTATAGGTGGCCTATAAAGCTATTGAAATACAGATTAACAGATAACCAGAGTTGGAAGGGACCTTGTAGGTCATCGTCCAACCCTCCTGCCCAAGCAGGAGACCCTACACCATTTCTGACAAATGGCAGTCCAATCGCTTCTTGAAAGTCTCAAGTGATAACACTTCCACAACTTCCGAGGGCAAGCTGTTCCATTGGTTCATTGTCTGTCAGAAAGTTTCTCCTTATTTCCATGTTAAATCTCTCCTTGTTCAGTTTCCATCCATTATTCCTTGTCTGGCCTACAGATGCTTTAGAAAATAGCTTGACCCCTTTCTCTCTATGGCAGCCCTTCAAATATTGGAAGACTGCTATCATGTCTCCCCTGGTCCTTCTCTTCATTAGACTAGCCATGCCCAATTCCTGTAACCATTCTTCATATGTTTTAGTCTCCAGTCCCCTAATCATCCTGGTTGCTCTTCTCTGTACTTTTTCTATTTTATTTTATTTATTTATTTTGTCAAGCGATTATAAGATAACAGGTATAAGTATAAACATAGTTATGAATACATGAAATGGATACATACAAGAAAAATAAAAAGAAACAATAGGACAGGGACGGTAGGCACATTGGTGCACTTATGCATGCCCCCTACAGACCTCTTAGGAAAGGGGTGAAGTCAATAGTAGATAGTCTAAGGTTAAAGTTTTGGGGGTTTGGGGAAGAAACCACAGAGTCAGGTAGAGTATTCCAAACATTGACCACTCTGTTGCTGAAGTCGTATTTCCTGCAATCAAGTTTGGTGCGTTTTACCTTGAGTTTGTATCTATTGTATCTATTATTCTAGAGTCTCAACATCTTTTTATACTGTGGTAACCAAAACTGGATGCAGTACTCTTAAGTGTGTTCTTACTAAGGCTTTAATAGAGTGGTATCAGTACCTCACTTGATCTTGATTCACAATGTGAGTAACAGACAAGAGCTGGTGAAATCTAATACTACTTCTATTCAGTCTCAAGCTAATCAGCGTCACTTATAATGATAATAGGTTAGACTTCAATTCCTTGGATGAAGGAAGGAGGGATCATAAACATATATAAGGTATTCAGATTAGATTTAGACTAAGTTGGTTGATGTTAACTAAATCAAAGCTGATCCATCTTAGTGATAGCTAAAGTTTAGCTGAAGTTTAATCCCTTAAATTAAATGCTATGATTTAATTGCAAGATTCAACGGGGCCAGCCCGCTTTTCCCACTGCCCTGAGCTGTACAAAATCCTTTGTACAAAATCCTCTACAGGATTCCTCTTCTGTGTTCTGATTTTCCTTCTGGAAGGATTACAGATCTCTGAAGCTGAGCTATATTTGGTGTCTCATATGCCTCTTTGAGGCCACCAAGTTCTGTTCTACTCATGTATATTCAATTGAAAATAGTACTTAAATATAACTGGGATGACTTCTTGATCTCACAGTCCTGATCTGCTGGGTGATGGTCCATTGAAGGAACTCCCAGATTGAACTAGTCAGGAAGCTGCAAGACATTCTTCTAAATTATGCCAAGTTGGTTTCCAAATAGGGCCAAGTAATGTCCATCATTGAAACTAACAGGACAGTCTATAAATTCTTAAACTACTGTAAACTTCAAAATTGGCACTTGCTTTCTGGCTTATTTTATTCCACAGGTAGAGTTACTGTCACACAGAAGAAACTGGCTTTCTCCACATGTATTAATATGTTTGTGAAAATTGGCTAGATATAGGATAGAGTATCAGATGTAAATCCTGCCTCTTTTGTAATACATCAACACATACATGTTCAAAAGGGACAAGGTTTGGATTGTGATACTAACCCACCATCTTGTAGATTTTGAATTCTTATATGCTGTGCTGTATCTTACATTGCTTGGGGTGGGGGGAGTTGCAGGGGTTTCTCAAGACAATGCAATCTATTTTACTGTTATGGAAAAATCCACAGTCTGTAGATGGAATTCTCTTAGGAGACCATCACTTCATCAGGAGTGATGCCTACTGTTGATCAAACAAACGACCAAAGTGACAGAACAATGACAGAGAATCTAAAGAACCCTGTGGATGCTTGTGGTCAAGAGATAGAAATTATGTCTAAGGGAAGATAACAGATAACAGATAAACAGATAACAGATAATCAGAGATGGAAGGGACCTTGTAGGTCATCTAGTCCAACCCCCCACCCAAGCGGGAGACCCTACACCATTTCTGACAGATGGCAGTCCAATCTCTTCTTGAAAGTCTCAAGTGATGGCGCTCCCACAACTTCCAAGGGCAAGCTATTCCATTGGTTGATTGTTCTCACTGTCAGAAAGTTCCTCCTTATTTCCAGGTTAAATCTCTCCTTGTTCAGTTTCCATCCATTATTCCTTGTCTTGACTACAGGTGCTTTAGAAAATAGCTTGACCTCTTCCTCTCTGTGGCAGCCCCTCAAATATTGGAAGACTGCTATCATGTTTCCCGTAGTCCTTTTCCTTACTAGACTAGCCAAGCTCAGTTCCTGTAACCGTTCTTCATATGTTTTAGTCTCCAGTCTCCTAATCATCCTGGTTGCTCTTCTCTGTACTTTTTCTAGAGTCTCAACATCTTTTTGTAATGTGGTGAACAGAACTGGATGCAGTATTCTAGGTATGGTCTTACTAAGGCTTTATAGAGTGGTATTAGTACCTCCCTTGATCTTAATTGTATCCCTCTGTTAATACAACTTAGGATTGCATTAGCTTTTTTCGCTGCTGCTGCACATTTCTGGCTCATATTTAGCTGGTTGTCCACTAAGACTCCAAGATCCCTCTCACAGTTCCTTTTATTGAGCCTGGTTTCACCCAGTCTATATGTGTACTTTTGGTTTTCCTTGCCTAAGTGTAGGACTTTACTTTTCTCTACATTGAATTTCATTTTGTTAGATATGGCCCAGTGTTCTAGTCTGTCAAGATCTGGATCTTGAACCTATCTTCTTGGGTGTTAGCTATTCCTACCAGCTTAGTATCATCTGCAAATTTGGTAAGTTCCCCTTCTATTCCCTCATCTAAATTGTTAATGAAGATATTGAAGGGTACTGGGCCTAAGACGGAACCTTGTGGCACCCCACTGCTTACTTCCCTCCATGTAGACTTAGACCCATTAAGGACTACTCATTGAGTACGGTTTGTCAGCCAGAGTCCATCTAGTGGTGGTGCTATCTATTCCACTTTTTTCTAGCTTACTAAGAAGTAGTTGTGGTCCACTTTGTCAAATGCCTTGCTGAAATCTAAATATATTATGTCCACAGTATTTTGCTGGTCTACTAATTTAGTCACTTCGTTGAAGAAAGAAATAAGATTGGTTTGGCATGATCTGTTCTTAACAAACCCGTGCTGACTGCTAGTTATTACTTTTCTTGTTTCTAGATGTTGGCAGATCTGTTTTTTTATTATCTTTTCCAGTATCTTCCCGGGTATTGTTGTTAGGTTGATTGGTCTATAATTTCCTAGGTCTGTTTTTTTCCCTTTTTTGAAGACGGGAACCACATCAGCTCTTTTCCTGTCCTCTGGTAGTTCTCCAGTGCTCCAGGATTTTTGAAAGATATGGTGCAGTGGTTCTGAGATGACCTCTGCCAGCTTCTTTAAAACTCTAGGATGTAATTTAAGTTCCAGCTGCCTACAATTACTGTAGGCTCGAATCCCACCAGGCTCAAGGTTGACTCAGCCTTCCATCCTCTCGGGGTAGGTAAATTGAGGACCCAAGATTGTTGGGGGCAATAAGCTGACTTTGTAAAAATGCCGCTTAGTAATAAGCAGGCATATACAATGGAATGAAGGCTATTGCTGACCACACTGGGTTGTATCCCAAAAATTGTAAGCCACCCTGAGTCTTCAGAGAAGGGCGGCATATAAATCTAATTTTTAAAAAAAATCCATCAATCCATTGTGTTCATCAAGCTCAGACAGGTGTTCTTTTACTATATTTTTGCTTATTTTAACTTTTATTTCTGGTCTGTCTTTTACAGTAATGTTTTTGGTGGGTTGAGCTATAGTTTCTTTTTGCGTGAAGACTGATGCAAAGAATGAGTTAAGCAGTTCTGCTTTCTCTCTGTTGCCTGTTACTTCCTTGCCACCTTCTCTTTTTAGTGGACATACTGTTTCCTTGATTTTTTTCTTGTTATTTATATGTTGGAAGAAACTTTTTTATTATCTTTGACTTCTGACAGTGGAAGACCACTGCCCTGCAAGGAAGACTGGTAATATGGAAATATACCAGGCACTTCTGCTACCAAGAGACTAAGAACTAAAGATATAAACAGATCTTATAGGAATTCTTAGCCACATACCCTAAGGAAATCCAAACCATTTTCAGGAAGCTGGCCCAAAGACCTGAGCAGGGAGTTTCCTGCTAAGGCTGAAGGAAGGCAAGAGAGAACAGCAGACAGTAATATTTATGCCCATTTGTCACAATCCTGAGAACTCCAGCGGCAACAAAGGAGCAGTAATATCTTCTTTAGGAATTCCATCCCCTTACATATCAGTAAGCCTCAATGAAGGTTTAACTTATGTCTGACATGCAAATTTTGGAAGACAGAGCATCAGGGAAATACTCCAGTGAAGAGTGTGGAAATGGGAGGTCAAGGCTGCCTTTGATGTACTTCAATCCAGACAAAATTTTCGTAAGCCATTTTAGAACCAGTTGGCATTAGGATGGAACAGAAGCTTTTATCTGTAGTTTTGATTACAGTCACCAAAGGAAACAAACCAACATGATGCAGATGCTACCAAGTCAAAAACCTACAGTAAATTACATGGATGCCTAATCTATTTTTAGCAAGCCTGTATGCTAGCTATAAAGATAATAATTAACAGCCCTAAAGGAATTTCAGTGAACCATGTTGTTGAACCTTTCTGTACTGATCCTAGGTAATTGGTAACCTTATTTTTTTTTAGGTGTTTTGAAATGCATTCTCTGAAATGTTTTGAAAAGCACTCTCTGAAATGAACACAGTAATCAGCATCACCCTCACGCATTTTGGGTATTTTTGAAGCAAATGAAACCCAAATGTTTTAAAGTTATTTCATGTTTAGAATCTACATTTCTGTGGTGTCTTAAATGAACATAACCCTTGAATGAACATAGAAACTGTTATGTATGTAGGTTTGAATGTTATTGGTTTATTTGAACTGTTCTTGTAAAATGTTAAATGGCATTGGTTTAAATAGTGTGGGAAGAAACCCTGCACTCCCATTGCTGGCAACTACGCTGCTGGCTATAAGAAGCAGCCGTAGCCCAGCCAACTCGTCCATTCTGCTGTAGTCACTGAATAAACTCTTTACTGAAGCTCTTCGCTTGACTCTTCATGCAAACTTAACACTGGCGATGAAGGTGGGATTGCCCTGAAGAAGAGACAACACGAAGGCCAACAGAAGAGCGAGATGGCTGCGCTGAACACCCCAGCCCCGTTCGATCCGGGCGGAAGACTGGGAATCAGATGCGGATCGCTTCAGATGTACCTGGAAGGAAACGACTCGCCGATATTCCAAGAAGCGAAGAGGCGGTTTTCACGCACATGTCCCGCAGTCTTCAAGATGGCGAAGGCATTGGAGGAGCTGCAGAACTGAAGGTAATGGAATGGCCTGATTTGGAAAAGCTTTTAAGAGCCCATTACCCACAAGTATCGTGCCTCATTAAGAGACACGAGTTTTACCGCGGATCAAGGGAAAGCGAAAATGTTAATGACTTCGGCAAGTTTAAGGGACATTGGGGGTGCTTGTGACTTTACCAACTTAGAAGAGGCCATGCGTGATCGGTTTGTCTTAGGCCTCAAAGATAAGGTCTTACAAAGCAAACTGTTAATGAAACCTAAGATCACGTTTAAGGAGGCCATTGAAGAAGCTGTTTCAGCGAAGCCACCAAGTCCTCAGCAGCGGCCATGAAAAGATTAACAAGGCCTCAAGCCATTCTGATGTGGAAAATCCACAACAACCCATTGCGAACAAATAGACTCTGATTCAGATTGCAGTGAGGTGGAGGAAGGGATTTTTAGACTCAGAATGGAGAAGAAAAGGAAAGACCCTGGGAGAAAGAGGCAAGAATTTTATTGCAGAGGCTGTGGGGGGCCATCCCCGCACTGAATGCAAGTTCTTAGACACCATCTGCCTACGTTGGAGAAAGGGGTCACCTAGCCAGAGTCTGCAAATCATCCAGAACTCCACCTAGTAGGAAGAAATTTCCTGAAAAGGATTTTAAGCCCAACAACTTCATTGAAAAGATGGGGCCAATTCAGAAGCAAATGGGAAGAATGAAACTCACCAAACAATCACCATTGGTCATTCTTCACCCTTGAGAAGCAGAAAAGTACACGTGAAGGTGTTCATTGAAGGAAGGCCTTGCCAAATGGAAGTGGACTCAGGCTCTTATTTATCTATGGTGTCATGGGACACTATTCACAGGCTACTTCCCAACATTCAGAAGAAACATTTCCAGAAGCAAGCACTGACTCTTAAAGACTACCAAGGGAACAAGATTCCAGTAGTTGGAGCAAGAGATTTCAACGTGCAGTTTAAAGGCCACACCAAACGTTTGCCTCTGACCATCGTGGACAAGGATCGCCCAAGCTTGCTGGGACTTGAGTGGTTCAAGCCACTAGGCATCGAGGTGACTGGCATCAATCACGTGAGCAACTCTGAATGGGAGGAGGCCTTGAAGTCTGAGTTTCCAGAGGTCTTCAGCGAAGGACTGGGCAAGTATATGGGGACCCCTATCACTTTCAACCTAGATCCCAAGGTGCCCCCAATTCGTTTAAAGCCCAGGAGGGTTCCATTTGCTTTAAAGGAAAAAATTGATGCACAATTAGACAAATTAATTGCTCAAGGGTTTTAGAGCCCACTGATCACTCCAGATGGGAACACCCATAGTCACACCAGTCAAGGCTGATGGGTCAGTAAGAATTTGTGGAGACTATAAGGGGACACTGAACCATGCGCGCTGCAGCAGCATATCCAGTGCCAGTTGTGCATCATCTGTTACATTCACTTGGCAGGGTACAGTCTTTGCCAAATTGGACTTGGCCCAGGCATATCAACAACTAACAGTTGATGATGCCACTGCAGAGGCCCAAACCATTGTGACTCACAGAGGTGCCTTCAAATGTAAAAGGTTACAATTTGGAGTAAGCGTGGCACCAGGCATTTTCAAAGCCTTATGGAAAGAATGCTCAAGGACTGCCAGGGTAGTGCCTTACTTTGATGATGTGTTAATCTCTGCTGAAAATGACACTCAGCTTCAAGAAAGACTCAGAGAAGTCCTTACCAGATTCAGAAAAGCGGGGTTAAAAGTCAAGGAAGAAAAATGCACACTTAAACAGACAGGGTTGAGTTCCTGGGCTACATGATTGACAAGCATGGCATCCACCCTACTGATGCCAAGGTTAAAGCAATCAAAGAAGCCCCTAAACCTAAATGCAAAACAGATTTGCAAGCCTTCCTTGGACTCATTAACTTTTATCACATGTTTCTACCTCAAAGGCAACCATTGCTGAACCTTGCACAGATTGCTTGATAAAAGTCTGTTTGGGATCTGGGGAGGAAGAACAATCAGCATTTAACAGTATTAAGAGACTAATCACATCTGATGCTGTACTGATACAGTTCTCTGAGAATTTGCCTGTTGTACTGACTTGTGATGCATCCCCTTTTGGAGTGGGGGGTTTGAGCCACAGGCTTCCCAGTGGAGGGAAGCCCTATTGCATTTTACTCACACTTTGACCAAAGCAGAGAGGAATTATAGCCAACTGGACAAAGAGGCATTGGCAGTTGTTGCAGCTGTCAAGAAATTTCATGAATATCTGTATGGCAGGACATTTACCATTGTTACAGATCACAAACCTTTGTTAGGCATTGTGGCAGGAGACAAACCTACACCACTATCCTGTCACCAAGAATGCTGAGGTGGACTGAATTTCTTGCAGCTTATTCATACAAACTGATTCACAGGCCTGGCAAGGACATTGACATGCTGATGCACTGAGTCGTTGCCCACTGCCTTGCCACAAGGAGGACTTTGAACCTGAAACACACACCTTTTTCCTAGAAACTGTTGCTAAGCTTCCAGTTCATGCTGCTGAAATTGCCAGAGACTGCCAGCCAGACACTGTGTTGGCTCCTGTTATAGGCTGGATTAAGAAAGGTTGGCCTCTTCAAGATCTACCTCACCTTGCCCAACCTTTTAAGTCCAGGCAAACTGAATTATCTGTATTAAGAGGATGTATTTTGTGGGGTAACAGGGTGGTTATTCTGCAAAACTGCAAAGAGAGGTTTGGGAAATACATGAGGTCATCCTGGCATGTGGTAAGGATGAAGGGATTGGCCAGAGCCATGTATGCAGGCAAAAGGCTGACAAAAAATGGTTGAAAACTGGGCGCATCTTGCCTACCTGCCAGGTCAGGCCTGCCCCACCACACCCACACAGGAATGGGAATGTCCTAGGGGCCCGTGGTCTAGCATCCA
>CM019155.1:118504292-118570633 GCA_009733165.1 Naja naja
TTCTTTCTTTCTTCTTTCTTCCTTCCTTCCTTCCTTTCTTTCTTTCTTTCTTCCGAGGAGTCTGATGAGAAACCATTTAGCTACTTTTAGGACTATTGACACAACTTTAAATGCTGCTGTAATCTGCCTGCATGTCTGCCAAATATTTCTAACTTATTTCAAGAAATCATTCTTTACCCTCAGCTGAACTAAATCATGTCAGTTTTCCAGAAACTGTGCCATGGCTGAACAACTGGCCTAAACCAGGAGTCTGATCTTGATCTGAATTACTGATTACAATATAACTGACCTGAGCATTCCACACTTGCATCATTGCTGTGGTCACAGCTATGCTCTCCCCAAGGCCTTTTGAGGCATTCATTCAGAAAAGCTTCCTTCCTGTGCAGTTTACTCTGTCTAGCCAAATTGTTCCAGATCCTTGGCCAAACTGTGCTCCCCCATTGCCTTTAGGCAGTTCCACATTCCAGTTCTCTGCACCACGTTGGCATCATTTAAATCCCAGTCCGCCACCACACACAGTCCCCCACTCCTTGTTGTGGTACACCTCAACCCTTCCTGCACAACGAGTGGATCCATCTACTAGTCGAGTTCTGGTGGGACAAAAGAAGTAAGCAAAGTGGTATATCCTCCAAAAACAGTATCCACAACTTTGAGGAGAAACATATTTACCAAGGGAAACAAAAATATCATGAACTTCGAACACATATTAAAAAATATAACCAGGAGTCAGATAATCATATTGGAGTAGCAAAGGACTCCGTCAGCAAAATCACATCTGATTGTTTCTGATATGTCCACGCCAGCCCATTCAAGTCCACCTGTTTTTTTGTCATTGTCGCATCTATACTCTCAGTGACCATCTGAAAGTCTTCGAGCTACAGTCTTTGGACCACTTTGGCTACATCACTTAATCTGAAGTTTTTCTTTTCTCTCTAAGAGGAGCCCCACTAGGTAGCAAGACCTTGATTAAAAAGTCAAGCAGCCCTGGATCTATGTAGTGTTTGAATGGGAGAACCCCTGGAGATAGGTTAGACTGGTATGTCAACAAAACAAATAACATACAGAAAAGAAACTCCTCCTGGAAGAAAGCAATGGCTAGCAACTTTACATTGCTTCAAAAGCAACCTGATATGACACACAGTCCACTGGAATCAAAGCTTATTTCATACTTCTTCATTATTCTACCCTGGCAGGAAAGCAAGTTTATGTTGCCATGATTCACCGCCCATTCTCTTGACAAAAATTTATCAAGAGAGGGGAAAGACTGCCTTATTTCATTGGCCATGTCCTTTTCTCACAAGCATTACTGAAAGTTTTCTGAAATAAGAGGTGACAACTTATTGATGTGCAAGTTATGTTTCAAAATGTTTGCATCGGTATAACAACAGGTCTTTGATAGCTCCGTGAATTTTACTGCACTGGAATTATTTTGAATACTATATTGGTTATTTATTTTGACACGTTCTTCCAGGATTTCTTTCCTCTTAATAAGGAAACATGAAGGGCTTCTCAAAACTACACACATGTTTTAGCCACTTCTGCTTTCCTATTATTTTTTCAATTATTTCTTTAGCATTCTTTTCTTATATTAAAACCATTTTGGGCTTACCTTTAAAAGAAACACGTTAAAATAGATCCAAATATAAAAAAAATAAATGTATAATAGAAACAAAAAAGAATAAACAAATAAATCGTAACTACTAAGTATATTTTATCCACCAAACTGTGTAAACTGAATTTATGAGATGTTTTCAGAAAAAGTGATACAACCCCCACGCACACTCAGCTTCCTGTTTTTCAGAAGTAACTTCTTACCTGCACATACCAACCCACATCTTCTGATGAGTACAGTCATGTTCCCCCCATGTTTTTGCTGGACATTTGCTGATGGCTGTCTCTGACCCTGTGCAGTTCACGCCATCCAGCCATATGACCAGCTCCAGGTCCTAGCGAGATCCACGTGGGGCTGACAGTGCATTCCCACAGCCTAAATATTGGCATACACCTTGGCGTCATCAATGTCCCAGTCGTCATCACAAATAGTTTCCCCAGAGTTTTTCATGCAAGATCTCAACTCTCCCTCACAATGATTGGGACCATTTGATAATCTGATCTCAGGTGGTTCTGAAGAGAAATGTTGATAAAGAATGAATATTTCTGAGATGGTTTACTGCACCATTGGTTTTCTACAATATACTAAGGTCTCTTTTAACACTGTAGCCCTCATTATGTTTATACCTGCAAATGAATATGATATTTTAAAATGGCATTCTAGATGGCTCCATTCTTATGTTAATATTCACTCTCTCCTATGCCTCTTTTCTATATATAATAATAACTATTTTCTAGTTTCATTCATGATTGTTTTTTATTTTATTGATTTATTACTTGTACACTGCCCAGAATATGTTTTTTGTGAGATGGGTAACATATAAACTTGATAGTTAAATAAAATATGTATTGTGATTACGGAAAAGAGCACTAACTTATGTTTGATTCAAAGAGGAACTTTTTCTACTAATGGTCTAAACCTGGTCGAGACATGATGTCCTCTCATCCTCTATGAGTAGTTTGCACCTTTGTAAAGTTTCATAATGAAGTTAATAGTTATTTAAAGTGAATATTGGACAAAATGCTCATGCGTCATGCTTTCTTTTGCCATTCCAGTGATCATTTGTAATTCATTCCTAGTATTACAAGTGCTTATAATTCCATAGTTTCTGTAGTTATTATGACCATAATTAAATTTTCTTCTTTATATTTCCAGGTACATGCCCAGATATATGAATGCAGACATATAGTGTAAAAGTAAAGGGCTGATTATCTGAGTGGTATTTGGGGGTGGGGGGGGAACCACTAAAGGAATTACTTTTTATTTTTCATTAAAATATAAACTTTAGACTTTCCAACAATCTCTGCAAAGCAAATATTTTCTTCCTCTTATGAGGTCTTAGTATCATTGAACTTTGCTTTCAAAGTTATAGTAGGAAATAAATAATGGATATTCATAAGAAGATTTAGAGAATCTTTACCAAGGCAACATTGAGGAAACAATAGAGAAACAAAGAGATAACAGTTAAACAGCACATTTGCCCCATCTTAATTTCTGGAAGACAGCAGCTACGTGTGGAAGATTTTTTATTTCATCCGTATGATTGGTGGGTGCCATTTTAGAAAAAAATGGACATTTGGTGGATTGTTTATCTCTTTCAAGGAGACTTGGACAAATTTCCTATTATTTCCCTTCCCCATGGCAATAATTGCTATTTCTTTCTTTTTGGATTTGTTGTCATGGTTTGTTTAAGACCCTTCCCTTTTTAATTGCCTTACAACTTTGAAAGAAGTGCCTTGGTGGTGCAGGCTGTTAAATGCCTAGCACTTAGATCCAGCTGCCTGCAATTACTGCAGGCTCGAATCCCACCAAGGCTCAATGTTGACTCAGCCTTCCATCCTCTCGGGTAGGTAAACTGAGGACCCATGATTGTTGGGGGCAATAAGCTGACTTTGTAAAAATGCTACTTAGTAATAAGCAGGCATATACAATGGAATGAAGGCTATTGCTGAGCGCATTGGGTTGCGCTCCAAAAATTGTAAGCCGCTCTGAGTCTTCAGAGAAGGGCGGCATATAAATATGATATAATATATATATATATATAGAACTCTGGGTCATTTAACAAACTACTTTTTAAAAAAAAACCTTATCTTTGTGTGATATGAAAATCTGTAACCATAAGACTCCAGTCTGATTTACTAATATCAGAATGAAGCTCTTCACCTCTCTGATAGTGCTTGATGCTCACCATGAGTTTATTTAAAATGTGTGAGAATTGCTTGTCTTTCTTGGAACTACCTTCTTGGAGGTTAGAGGAACATCTTGTAGATTAACAAAATATTATTTCAAAAGATTGTATTTTATGTTTCCTCCATATTAAATCTCGTTTCATTATAGATTTATGAAGATTAGAATTTATATCACAATATTCAGCCATACTAAATATGCCCAAAACAATTGGCATAAATAAAATATAAATCCCAAATCAGCTAAAACTAACCTGCACACTCCACCCCAGCATCTTCTCCGTGGTGGCAGTTATTTGTTCCCCAAGCGCTTGCTGTGCATTGACTGAGGAAGTTTTCTGTTCCTTGGCAGTTCACATCATCTAGCCAAATTGGTCCTGTTCCCTGTCCAAAATATGCCTCCCTTCGGGCTCTCAAAGCAACACCACAGCCCATTTCTCTGCAGATCACCTCAGCATGCTTGATGTCCCAGCGGTCATCACACACAGTCCCCACTGCTGGTCATGGAAGATCTCCACTCTTCCTGAACAGTGGCTTGAGCCATTTACCAGTGGAGTTCTGATGGGAAATCAAAGGTTGAAAAACCACAACATCATAAAATAAATTGTGGGCAAGGTTCTTGAATATCTAACTGCTAAGCTGTTTAACCCAAAGGGGAAAAATATAAGAAAAACCAGCTTCTTGCTAGGAAGCATGGTGTTTCTTCTCCTTCTTCTTCTTCTTCTTCTTCTTCTTCTTCTTCTTCTTCTTCTTCTTCTTCATCATCATCAACATCAGCATCAATTTTTGTTTTTCTCCATAAGGAGAAGTTCTTGACCTTTTTTGCTTCCAGCAATCTTGGTTCTTGACATTTACAGAAAAGCAATTTTTAAGAAACAAATTATTTACTTGAGATGAATAAACTCATCCTGACTGAGGAAACAACTTTTTAATCTCAATATATAAGAAATAGAAGCAACAGGAGATGAGAAGGAACAAATACTAATTGAATAGGCACTTAAATCTTCTTCAACTCAACAGCTACACTTGACCATTGGATGACATACCAAGAGCCATATATAGGGCAATTGTATGTAGGCAGCCAAAATCTAAATGAGCAGTAGATGCAGAGCAAAAACAAAACAAAACAATCTTAATTTATTATTTGGGTCAATCTCCAAACCCATTATATATTACCCCTCCTAAATACACACCTGAACATACAGCACCAGCATCCTCTCCATGGTTGCAGTTGTGTTCTCCCCAACTTTTTAGACGACAGTCATGGAGAGCAGCTTCTGTTCCTTTACATTTGACATCATCCAGCCAAATGGGATCATTTCCTTGTCCAAATTTTGCTCCTTGTGGGGCTGCTAAAGCTATTCCACAACCCAATTCCCTGCACACAACTTGCGCATTGGTGAGCTCCCAGCCATCATCACAGACTGTTCCCCACTGTTGGTTGTGCAGCACTTCAACTCTCCCAGAGCAACGACTTGTACCATTCACCAGTCTGACTTTATTGGGTTCTGAAATGGTTAGAGTCACTGTTATTTTCCTACTTTTCACAAGAGCTTGAATGAAAACTAGGTAGAATCAACACAAGAGTCTGGACCTATATCTGACTTCATCTGTCACACTGAGCCATAATATTCTTGTTTAATTGTGATTTGTGAATGGTCAAGAATTAAACCTTGATTCATTCTAACATAGTAACTCATGATCTGTCATTGTTGACTTCAACTGTTGCTTAACATGCTGGGTCATCAGAAATATGCAATTTGTTTATCATTTCCTGATTTATTCCTGATCAGTTTTATGCCCCACTCAATATTTTAATGAAGCCTAAAGGACAAGGATACAAGACAACAAAACTGCTAAAAGGAAAGAACTAAAAACTGGCCAAACAAAATATTACTTTCTTGATCTGCAAGATTGTTTCCTTTTGTCTGGGTATGGGCTTCAAACAAGCCATGGCTTAAAGGGATGCTTCAAAGCATGTGTTTTGAAACAATTTCCAAGCTCATAATTAGTGGCATCCATGGTGTGGAGTCAGGAGATTGTCAAAGGAGAGAGAAGAGGGCATCCAATGATGGGATTCAGGCCAGTTTGCACCACTTTGGGAGAACCGGTTGTTAACTTTCTGAGCAGTTTGGTGAATTGGTTTTGGAAGAAATCATTAGGGCAGAGAACCAGTTGTTAAATTATTTGAATCCCACCACTGAGGGCATCCATGATATCCCAATCCAAGACTGCTCCTTGGTATAGTTAGTATGTGTATTGACATGCACAGAGGACAAAGGTTGTACAGTATTGCTGCAAGTGTCATCTTTGTTGTTGTAACAACTTCTACCTTCTCCTCCCATGTTGCTGCTGATTATAACATTTCTTACTGTTTTTTCTCCAAGACTCAAGCAATCTTTGATTATGTGCTATGTAGTGATTGTTTACTTTAAATGGCAGGTGGTTGTTAGATAGTTGCTTGTTCACATACCAGTTTGGGTCCCTCCCTCCCTCCCTTTTTCTTTCTTTCTTTCTTTCTTTCTTTCTTTTTCTTTCTTTCTTTCTTACTTTCTTTCTTCCTTCCTTCCTTCCTTCCTTCCTTTTCTTTTTCTTTCTTTCTTTCAGAGGAGTCTGATGAGAAACCATTTAGCTACTTTTAGGACTATTGACACAACTTTAAATGCTGCTGTAATCTGCCTGCATGTCTGCCAAATATTTCTAACTTATTTCAAGAAATCATTCTTTACCCTCAGCTGAACCAAATCATGTCAGTTTTATCCAGAAACTGTGCCATGGCTGAACAACTGGCAGCTAAACCAGGTCTGATCTTGATCTGAATTACTGATTACAATATAACTGACCTGAGCATTCCACACTTGCATCATTGCTGTGGTCACAGCTATGCTCTCCCCAAGGCCTTTTGAGGCATTCATTCAGAAAAGCTTCTTTCCCTGTGCAGTTTACTCTGTCTAGCCAAATTGTTCCAGATCCTTGGCCAAACTGTGCTCCCCCAGTGGCCTTTAAGGCAGTTCCACATTCCAGTTCTCTGCACACCACGTTGGCATCATTTAAATCCCAGTCCGCACCACACACAGTCCCCCACTCCTTGTTGTGGTACACCTCAACCCTTCCTGCACAACGAGTGGATCCATCTACTAGTCGAAGTTCTGGTGGGACAAAAGAAGTAAGCAAAGTGGTATATCCTCCAAAAACAGTATCCACAACTTTGAGGAGAAACATATTTACCAAGGGGAAACAAAAATATCATGAACTTCGAACACATATTAAAAAATATGACCAGGAGTCAGATAATAATATTGGAGTAGCAGAAAGGACTCCGTCAGCAAAATCACATCTGATTGTTTCTGATATGTCCAAGCCAGCCCATTCAAAGTCCCCCAGGGTTTTGTCATTGTCCGCATCTATACTCTCAGTGACCATCTGAAAGTTTTCTGAAATAAGAGGTGACAACTTATTGATGTGCAAGTTATGTTTCAGAAATGTTTGCATCTGGTATATCACAACAGGTCTTTGATAGCTCCGTGAATTTTACTGCACTGGAATTATTTTGAATACTATATTGGTTATTTATTTTGACACGTTCTTCCAGGATTTCTTTCCTCTTAATAAGGAAACATGAAGGGCTTCTCAAAACTACACACATGTTTTAGCCACTTCTGCTTTCCTATTATTTTTTTTCACTTATTTCTTTAGCATTCTTTTCTTATATTAAAACCATTTTGGGCTTACCTTTAAAAGAAACACGTTAAAATAGATCCAAATATAAAACAAATAAATGTATAAATAGAAACAAAAAAGAATAAACAAATAAATGAGTAACTACTAAGTAGTATATTTATCCACCAAACTATGTAAACTGAATTTATGAGATGTTTTCAGAAAAAGTGATACAACCCCCCACGCACACTCAGCTTCCTGAGTTTTCAGAAGTACTTCTTACCTGCACATACCACACCAGCATCTTCTGAATGATTACAGTCATGTTCCCCATGTTTTGCTGGACATTTGCTGATGGCTGTCTCTGACCCTGTGCAGTTCACACCATCCAGCCATATGGGATTACCTCCAGGTCCATAGCGAGAACCATGTGGGGCTGACAGTGCATTCCCACAGCCTAAATATTGGCATACAACCTTGGCATCATCAATGTCCCAGTCGTCATCACAAATAGTTCCCCAGAGTTTTTCATGCAAGATCTCAACTCTCCCTGCACAATGATTGGGACCATTTGATAATCTGATCTCAGGTGGTTCTGAAGAGAGAAATGTTGATAAAGAATGAATATTTCTGGAGATGGTTTACTGTACCATTGGTTTTCTACAATATACTAAGGTTTCTTTTAACACTGTAGCCCTCATTATGTTTATACCTGCAAATGAATATGATATTTTAAAATGGCATTCTAGGATGGCTCCATTCTTATTGTTAATATTCACTCTCTCCTATGCCTCTTTTCTATATATTAATAATAACTATTTTCTAGTTTCATTCATGATTGTTTTTATTTTATTGATTTATTACTTGTACACTGCCCAGAATATGTTTTGTGAGATGGGTAACATATAAATTTGATAGTTAAATAAAATATGTATTGTGATTACGGAAAGAGCACTAGCTTATGTTTGATTCAAAAGAGGAACTTTTTCTACTAATGGTCTAAACCTGGTCGAGACATGATGTCCCTCTCATCAACTACTATGAGTAGTTTTGCAACCTTTGTAAAGTTTCATAATGAAGTTAATACATTATTTTAAAGTGAATATTGGACAAAATGCATCATGCGTCATGCTTTTCTTTGCCATTCCAAGTGATCATTTGTATATTGTTATGTATGTAGGTTTGAATGTTATTGGTTTATTTGAACTGTTCTTGTAAAATGTCAAATGGTATTGGTTTAAATAGTGTGGGAAGAAACCCTGCACTCCCATTGGCTGGCAACTATGGCTGCTGGCTATAAGAAGCAGCCGTAGCCCAGCCAAGTCGGGTCCATTCGAGCTTTAGTCACTTAATAAACTCTTCACTGAAGCTCTTCGCGTTTGACTCTTCATGCAAACTTAATACTGGTGACGAAGGTGGGATTGCCCTGAAGAACAGGCAACGCGGAAGATAAGCAGAAGAGCAAGATGGCTGCACTGAACACCCCCCCAGCCCCATTCGATCCAGCGGCGGAAGACTGGGAATCATATGCGGATCGCTTCCAGATGTACTTGGAAGGAAACGACCTCGCCGATATCTCGGAGAAGCGGAAGAGGGTGGTATTTCTCACGCACTGCGGTCCGGCAGTCTTCAAGATGGCGAAGGCGTTGGCGGGAGCTGCAGAATTGAAGGTAATGGAATGGCCTGATTTGGAAAAGCTTTTAAGAGCCCATTACGCCCCACAAGTATCATACCTCATTAAGAGACACGAGTTTTACTGTCGGGATCAAGGGGAAAGCGAAAATGTTAATGACTTCGTGGCAAGCTTAAGGGACATTGGGGGTGCTTGTGACTTTACCAACTTAGAACAGGCCATGCGTGATCGGTTTGTCCTTGGCCTCAAAGATAAGGTCTTACAAAGCAAACTGTTAATGAAACCTAAGATCACGTTTAAGGAGGCCATCGAAGAAGCTGTTTCAGCGGAAGCCACCAAGTCCTCAGCAGCGGCCATGAAAAAGATTAACAAGGCCTCAAGCCAGGCCTCAAGCCATTCTGATGTGGAAAAATCCACAACAACCCATTGAGAGCAAACAGACTCTGATTCAGATTGCAGTGAGGTGGAGGAAGGAATTTTTAGACTCAGAATGGAGAAGAAAAGGAAAGACCCCGGAAAAAAGAGGCAAGAATTTTATTGCAGAGGCTGTGAGGGGGGCCACCCCCACACTGAATGCAAGTTCTTAGACACCATCTGCCTACGTTGTGAGAAAAGGGGTCACCTAGCCAGAGTCTGCAAATCATCCAGAACTCCACCTAGTAGGAAGAAATTTCCTGAAAAGGATTTTAAGCCCAACAACTTCATTGAAAAGATGGGGTGCAATTCAGAAGCAAATGGGAAGAATGAAACTCATCAAACAACCACCATTGGTCATTCTTCACCCTTGAAAAGCAGAAAAGTACACGTGAAGGTGTTCACTGAAGGGAGACCTTGCCAAATGGAAGTGGACTCAGGCTCTTATTTATCTATGGTGTCATGGGACACTATTCACAGGCTACTTCCCAACATTCAGAAGAAACATTTCCAGAAGCAAGCACTGACTCTTAAAGACTACCAAGGGAACAAGATTCCAGTAGTTGGAGCAAGAGATTTCAACGTGCAGTTAAAGGCCACACCAAACGTTTGCCACTGACCATCGTGGACAAGTATCGCCCAAGCTTGCTGGGACTTGAGTGGTTCAAGCCACTAGGCATCGAGGTGACTGGCATCAATCACGTGAGCAACTCTGAATGGGAGGAGGCCTTGAAGTCTGAGTTTCCAGAGGTCTTCAGCGAAGGACTGGGCAAGTATATGGGACCCCATCACTTTCAACCTAGATCCCAAGGTGCCCCCAATTCATTTAAAGCCCAGGAGGGTTCCATTTGCTTTAAAGGAAAAAAATTGATGCACAATTAGACAAATTAATTGCTCGAGGGGTTTTAGAGCCCACTGATCACTCCAGATGGGAAACGCCCATAGTCACACCAGTCAAGGCTGATGGGTCAGTAAGAATTTGTGGAGACTATAAGGGGACACTGAACCATGCGCTGCAGCAGAGTGCATACCCACTACCAGTTGTGCATCATCTGTTACATTCACTTGGCAGGGGTACAGTCTTTGCCAAATTGAATTTGGCCCAGGCATATCAACAACTAACAGTTGATGATGCCACTGCAGAGGCCCAAACCATTATGACTCATAGAGGTGCCTTCAAATGTAAAAGGTTACAATTTGGTGTCAGCTTGGCACCAGGCATTTTTCAAAGCCTTATGGAAAGAATGCTCCAAGGACTGCCAGGGGAAGTGCCCTACTTTGATGGTGTGTTAATCTCTGCTGAAAATGACACTCAGCTTCAAGAAAGACTCAGAGAAGTCCTCAACAGATTCAGGAAAGTGGGGTTAAAAGTCAAGGAAGATAAATGCACACTTAAGACAGACAGGGTTGAGTTCCTGGGCTACATGATTGACAAGCATGGCATCCACCCTACTGATGGCAAGGTTAAAGCAATCAAAGAAGCCCCTAAACCTAAATGCAAAACAGATTTGCAAGCTTTCCTTGGACTTATTAACTTTTATCACATGTTTCTACCTCAAAAGGCAACCATTGCTGAACCTTTGCACAGATTACTTGATAAGAAGTCTGTTTGGATCTGGGGGAGGAAGGAACAATCAGCATTTAATAGTATTAAGAGACTGATCCCATCTGATACAGTTCTCTGAGAACTTGCCTGTTGTACTGACTTGTGATGCATCCCCTTTTGGAGTGGGGTGGGGTTTCAGCCACAAACTTCCCAGTGGGAGAGAAGCCCCTATTGCATTTTACTCTCGCACCTTAACCAAAGCAGAGAGGAATTATAGCCAACTGGATAAAGAGGCATTGGCAGTTGTTGCAGCTGTCAAGAAATTTCATGAATATCTGTATGGCAGGATATTTACCATTGTTACAGACCACAAACCTTTGTTAGGCATTGTGGCAGGAGACAAACCTACACCTACTATCCTGTCACCAAGAATGCTGAGCTGGACTGAATTTCTTGCAGCTTATTCATAAAAACTGATTCACAGGCCTGGCAAGGACATTGGACATGCTGATGCACTGAGTCGTTGCCCACTGCCTTGCCACAAGGAGGACTTTGAACCTGAAACACACACCTTTTTCCTAGACACTGTTGCCAAGCTTCCAGTTCATGCTGCTGAAATTGCCAGAGAGACTGCCAAAGACACTGTGTTGGCTCCTGTTATAGGCTGGATTAAAAAGGTTGGCCTCTTCAAGATCTACCTCACCTTGCCCAACCTTTTAAGTCCAGGCAAACTGAATTATCTGTATTAAGAGGATGTATTTTGTGGGGTAACAGGGTGGTTATTCTTGCAAAACTGCAAAAAGAGGTTTTGGAAATGTTACATGAGGGTCATCCTGGTATTGTAAGGATGAAGGGATTGGCCAGGAGTTATGTATGGTGGCCAGGTATTGACAAAATGGTTGAAAACTGGGTTGCATCTTCTCCCAATTGCCAGGTAGTCAGGCCTGCCCCACCTCACGCCCCCACACAGGAATGGGAATGTCCTAGGGACCCATGGTCTGGGATCCACATTGATTCCGCAGGTCCTACTAGAGGGCACACTTTTCTTATTATAGTAGATGCATATGCCAAATGGCTAGAGGTGTTTCCCATGACATCCACCACAACTGATGCTGTCATCAAGCAGCTCAGAAAATTGTTTGTAACCCACGGGTTACCTGATGTTCTTGTCTCTGACAATGGCCCTCAATTTACATCTAACATTTTTGAATCCTATCTAGCACAACAGGGTATCAGACATGCCCTTACTGACCCTGGGCACCCTTCGGCTAACGGCCGGGCTGAACGCATGGTACGTTTTACCAAAGAGAAGCTCCAGCAACTGGGTCCTGGGGACATCACTGAGAAGGTTGAAAACTTCTTAGTGTCCAGCACATCACTCCTAGCCCATCTAATAACTTATCCCCAGCAGAGTTGTTGATGGGTAGGAAACTTAGGTCTTCCCTTGACCGCCTTCATCCCACTTACGCACCCAACGCACCACTGGATTCCACTTCCAAAGTTCGCACATTTAGTGTGGGTGATTCTGTTTATGCTAAGAACCTTATAGGTGAACCTTTGTGGATTCCTGCTGTGATAACTCAGATCACAGGCCCACGTTCTTACAGGGTACAAACAGAGGATGGACTCCTCTGGAGCAGGCACATTGATCAACTTGGATCCAGGTTCCCTCAGGAACATCGCCCTTGTCTCTCTCTAGTTCCCTCACCTGATGTCAATTCTAGGGGGGAAGGGGAGGAACAGGAGGAAAATCAGCAAGTAAGAATCAACCCCATGTGTAACGAGCCATTACGACAGGAACCATTCCAAAACCTGTCACAATGCCAAAATCCATCCTTAGAAGTGGAAGATTGCACATCACTACCTGACTTGGGTGCTGACATTGGAATGGAGATGAGTTGGGAGGAGAGACCAGATTCTAACAGTCTAACAGGGTCTCCTTTCACAGGAAGTCCCAGCAGGGAAATGTCAGCAGACACATTTCTCTCTCACTGGGTGAGAATGTTAAAACTTCTGAACCACGAAGGTCTCAACGTACACGTAAGAGCCCACCTATTTAAAAGAATACATTAGATAGGTTGGGGTTTGGTATGGACTGAACCTAGTGGGGAGGGGTGTTATGTATGTAGGTTTGAATGTTATTGGTTTATTTGAACTGTTCTTGTAAAATGTCAAATGGTATTGGTTTAAATAGTGCGGGAAGAAACCCTGCACTCCCATTGGCTGGCAACTACGGCTGCTGGCTATAAGAAGCAGCCATAGCCCAGCCAAGTTGGGTCTATTCGAGCTGTAGTCACTTAATAAATTCTTCACTGAAGCTCTTCGCGTCTGACTCTTCATGCAAACTTAACATATATCATTCCTAGTATTACAAGTTGCTTATAATTCCATACTTCTGTAGTTATTATGACCATAAAGTACAAATGTTTCTTCTTTATATTTCCAGGTACAAATGCCCAGATATATGAATGCAGACATATATGTGTAAAAGTAAAAGGGCTGATTATCTGAGTGGTATTTTTTTGGGGGGGAAAACCACTAAAGGAAATTAATTTTTATTTTTCATTAAAATATAAACTTTAGACTTTCCCATCTCTGCAAAGCAAATATTTTCTTCCTCTTATGAGGTCTTAGTATCATTGAACTTAGCTTTCAAAGTTATAGTAGGAAATAAATAATGGATTTTCATAAGAAGATTTAGAGAATCTTTACCAAGGCAACATTGAGGAAAACAATAGAGAAACAAAGAGATAACAGTTAAACAGCACATTTGCCCCATCTTAATTTCTGGAAGACAGCAGCTACGTGTGGAAGATTTTTTATTTCATCCTTATGATTGGTGGGTGACATTTTCAGAAAAAAAGAAAGATGGACATTTGGTGGATTGTTTCTCTCTTTCAAGGAGACTTGGACAAATTTCTTATTATTTCCCTTCCCCATGGCAATAATTGCTATTTCTTTCTTTTTGGATTTGTTGTCATGGTTTGTTTAAGACCCTTCCCCTTTTTAATTGCCTTACATCTTTGAAAGAAGGGCCTTGGTGGTGCAGGCTGTTAATAGCCTAGCACTTAGTTCCAGCTGCCTGTAATTATTGCAGGCTCGAATCCCACCAGGCTCAAGGTTGACTCAGCCTTCCATCCTCTCGGGGTAGGTAAACTGAGGACCCATGATTGTTGGGGGCAATAAGCTGACTTTGTAAAAATGCTACTTAGTAATAAGCAGGCATATACAATGGAATGAAGGCTATTGCTGAGCGCATTGGGTTGCGCTCCAAAAATTGTAAGCCGCTCTGAGTCTCCAGAGAAGGGCGGCATATTAATATTATATATATATATATATATATATATGAACTCTGGGTCATTTAACAAACTACTTTTTTTAAAAAAAAAACCTTATCTTTGTGTTATATGAAAATCTGTAACCGTAAGACTCCAGTCTGATTTACTAACATCATGAGTTTATTTAAAATGTGTGAGAATTGCTTGTCTACCTTCTTGGAGGTTAGAGGAACATCTTGTAGATTAACAAAAATATTATTTCAAAAGATTGTATTTTATGTTTCCTCCATATTAAATCTCATTTCATTATAGATTTATGAAGATTAGAATTTATATCACAATATTCAGCCATACTAAATATGCCCAAAACAATTGGCATAAATAAAATATAAATCCCAAATCAGCTAAAACTAACCTGCACACTCCACCCCAGCATCTTCTCCGTGGTGGCAGTTATTTGTTCCCCAAGCGCTTGCTGTGCATTGACTGAGGAAGTTTTCTGTTCCTTGGCAGTTCACATCATCTAGCCAAATTGGTCCTGTTCCCTGTCCAAAATATGCCTCCCTTCGGGCTCTCAAAGCAACACCACAGCCCATTTCTCTGCAGATCACCTCAGCATGCTTGATGTCCCAGCGGTCATCACACACAGTCCCCCACTGCTGGTCATGGAAGATCTCCACTCTTCCTGAACAGTGGCTTGAGCCATTTACCAGTCGGAGTTCTGATGGAAAATCAAAGGTTGAAAAACCACAACATCATAAAATAAATTGTGGGCAAGGTTCTTGAATATCTAACTGCTAAGCTGTTTAACCCGAAGGGGAGGAATATAAGAAAAACCAGCTTCTTGCTAGGAAGCATGGTGTTTCTTCTTCTTCTTCTTCTTCTTCTTCTTCTTCTTCTTCTTCTTCTTCTTCTTCTTCTTCTTCTTCTTCAACTTCATCATCAACATCAGCATCAATTTTTGTTTTTCTCCATAAGGAGAAGTTCTTGACCTTTTTTGCTTCCAGCAATCTTGGTTCTTGACATTTACAGAAAAGCAATTTTTAAGAAACAAATTATTTACTTGAGATGAATAAACTCATCCTGACTGAGGAAACAACTTTTAATCTCAATATATAAGAAATAGAAGCAACAGGAGATGAGAAGGAACAAATACTAATTGAATAGGCACTTAAATCTTCTTCAACTCAACAGCTACACTTGACCATTGGATGACATACCAAGAGCTATATATAGGGCAATTGTATGTAGGCAGCCAAAATCTAAATGAGCAGTAGATGCAGAGCAAAAACAAAACAAAACAATCTTAATTTATTATTTGGGTCAATCTCCAAACCCATTATATATTACCCTCCTAAATACACACCTGAACATACAGCACCAGCATCCTCTCCATGGTTGCAGTTGTGTTCTCCCCAACTTTTAGACGACAGTCATGGAGAGCAGCTTCTGTTCCTTTACATTTGACATCATCCAGCCAAATGGGATCATTTCCTTGTCCAAATTTTGCTCCTTGTGGGGCTGCTAAAGCTATTCCACAACCCAATTCCCTGCACACAACTTGCGCATTGGTGAGCTCCCAGCCATCATCACAGACTGTTCCCCACTGTTGGTTGTGCAGCACTTCAACTCTCCCAGAGCAACGACTTGTACCATTCACCAGTCTGACTTTACTGGGTTCTGAAATGGTTAGAGTCACTGTTATTTTCCTACTTTTCACAAGAGCCTGAATGAAAACTAGGTAGAATCAACACAAGAGTCCAGATCTATATCTGACTTCATGTGTCACACTGAGCCATAATATTCTTGTTTAATTGTGATTTGTGAATGGTCAAGAATTAAACCTTGATTTATTCTAACATAGTAACTCATGATCTGTCATTGTTGACTTCAACTGTTGCTTAACATGCTGGGTCATCAGAAATATGCAATTTGTTTATCATTTCCTGATTTATTCCTGATCAGTTTTATGCCCCACTCAATATTTTAATGAAGCCTAAAAGACAAGGATACAAGACAACAAAACTGCTAAAAAGGAAAGAACTAAAAACTGGCCAAACAAAATATTACTTTCTTGATCTGCAAGATTGTTTCCTTTTGTCTGGGTATGGGCTTCAAACAAGCCATGGCTTAAAGGGATGCTTCAAAGCATGTGTTTTGAAACCATTTCCAAGCTCATAATTAGTGGCATCCATGGTGTGGAGTCAGGAGATTGTCAAAGGAGAGAGAAGAGGGCATCCAATGATGGGATTCAGGCCAGAAGATTGAAGTCCCAGCTGCACAGAAAGTAACCATATTCTTCTTTCATCAGTCCTCCCCTTCATAAATATAATGGTACTCAAGTTTGGCCAGTCTCAGAAGCTAAGTAAAATTAGACCCAGTTAGTACTGGGACAGAGGACCGTATGGCAATCCAGAAATGTGAAATGGATTGAAATAACAAAAAACCCATTCTCAGGAAAAAAACAAAACAATGATCAACCATCTCTATAATGATGCCAGGCAAACTACAAACACCAGGAATCAAATTTAACTAGAGGATATCTTTACAATTTTGAACTCTTATATTGGTTCATGTGTTTTTCTGGTGTTACAGAAAGTTTAATGAGTTTAATTCCAAGGGATAGATAAACTGTCCTCTTGTAATGTCCTGGAGCTATTCTATGCATATGCCTTGCCTTTGTTATGGTAAATACTATTTATCATCACACGAGAAAATATTTTCACTAAAGAATGTACAATACTTTAGTTCTGTAGTACACTATTACTTGCGTAAATTTTATCATTCCAAAGTTACCATTCAGAGATGCTATCCACCTATCTATTCTGTAATGCATATGGACATTTAATTGTTGGTTGGTGCTCAAATATTAATGGGTTACAATAATTCCACCCATGCTATGAAAAGCTTTCACTTGTTGAAACCTTCATATCGATCAGCTTTTATAATACATACACAGGCCATGCCAAATACGACACAACTCTCAGTTGATGAACTCACCTGAACACACAACGCCAGCATCTTCTCCATGATGGCAATCGTTGTCTCCCAAAGGTCTTGATGGGCATTGATTGAGGAAGCTTTCTGTCCCAATACATTGAACTTCATCCATCCAGATGCGACCAGTTCCTTGGCCAAAATTAGACTCCCTTGTTGCTGATATTGCACTTGCACAGCCCAACTGCCGGCAGACAACATAGGCATCTTCTATGCCCCAGTTATCATCACAAACAGTACCCCACAACCCATTATGGAATACTTCCAGTCTTCCTACACAGTGACTTGAACCATTCACCAGGCGAATCTCTGTTGGTTGTGTAGCAGTTGGCTGGACAGTCACGCCTAAACCTATAAAAGCCAAGTTTACAGAGTGGATTAATAAGGACATATAATTGCTTTGAGAATATAGCAACAGGAGAGAAAGAAGAACATTTGGGCAAAGGTTTGAAAAGCACTTGCTGAAACAGAAGAATACTGTTTTTTTCCCTTCAATTTAATTAAGTCCAATTCTCAGAGTACCTGGACAAGTCTCTGCAGTTCTCTGGGCAAGGGGTTTTCACAAGTGATTTGCCATTGTCTTCTCCATAAGGGCAAGAGAAAGTGACCAGCCCAGGATTATACAGCTGACTTTGTGCCTAAGGTGAGACCAAAATTATTCTTCCACCACCTTTGGTTGAATCCAAATCTTACTACTTATTTCAAAACAAAAGAGTTGTTCAGGAATTTAGAATAAACTAAGAAAACAATGGTAAAGGGATGTTGACTAATTGAATAGATCCTAATATTTTTGAGATTTTTCTTTTTCAAAAATGTTCTGTGGTTTACAACTTTGTTTAGTACTGCTCTAAAGAAGTTAAAGAAATTATTCGGAACTTACCTATAATTGTCAAGAAATATTTTAACACTGACAAGGTAATAAGACAGAAGTCAAGTTTCTAAACTGAAATATAATTTGTGAACTAAACTGAAAGAACTATTAATGTCCACCATACTACTTTACTTTGTTTAGCTTTTATAAATAAATTGAATTTAATTACAAAAGAACAAATGATGCTTTATACATTTCTCCCAAGACACTTTATTTCAGATCTTAAAAAAAAAAAGAAGTTTAACAGCACAATTGATGAAGAAATTACTGAACTTACATCCATCAAAGATTTCAGTTATTTGAAAAGGCCTCAACAATATGTATTTTATAGCACATTACAATGGTTAATTGATCTTGTGTGATTTATAACTGTGTAACCAATCTGCCTTCCCTTCCCTGCCTTCTCATTCCAATTTAAATTCTATATTAGTTTAGCCCAGTTTTTCTCAACCTCAACTTTAGGACATATTGACTTCTACTTCCAGAATCCCCCAGACAGCATGGGAACTCAATGAATTCAGAATTTTCAGACTTGATGTGATAAGGTTTCTAATAGCTTTAATAGTTAATAAATGATTTCCTAACGTTATAAGAGGTAGATATTTGCAAATCTTGTGATTTTTAAAAGGCTTTGCTCTGATTGAGACCAAGAAGTCTGATCTGATCATTTCCTGGTGCTCAAACCCATGGAAAACTGTTGTCTTGCAGTCCCCTCCTGAGCAGTAGTTGTCTTCAGTACATCTGGATGATCTCCTGCCCTATAAGGAGAGGTGGTAAAGATTTGGTTTATTCATTGGTTTCTCAGCCTTTGCTGCTGTCATCAGCTTTGCTTTCACAGAACCATATTCTGTTCTCCTACCCTCCCCCTGAAGTTTTCAAATCTTCTTTTTGATAAGATTTGGATCAAAAATAAATGTTTTTTCAGTTTCTCAGAGAGACATAATGTAATTGCTAGCCTAAATATTTTTATAGCTATTGGAGTTCTGATATTTATTTATTTATTTATTTATTTATTTATTTATTTATATACTGTCTATCCAACTTTTATTATTTTTACGAATAACTGAAGGCTGTGAACATATCCAAGTACCTTCTTCCTCTTATTTTTTACCACCATAACAACTCGTGAGGTGGGCCAGAGTGACTTGCCCAACATCACTTAGCTCATTTTCATGGCCAACGCAGGACTTCAACTCACAGTCCCCTGTTTTCTAACCTGGTGTCTTAACCACTAAACCAAATTTATTCTCTTTTAGTGTATTTTTGATCATTCAAATGTGTTACTGTTATTGCCAAATTGTTTGGAAAAAATGTTATTTTTTCTTTAGTTAAATAAACAAAATAAATACAATTGTTAATTTTATTTTAATCTCTTATGGAGCGTTCCATCTCATAACAGGTTCTGGACATTATAATAAATCCATTATAATAAATGCAAAACCATTCTGCACTGATTAAATAGTAATTGCCAAGACTAAACTACATCTTTAACAGTGCTTACCTAACTGCCTGTTCCAAAAGCTTGGAAGAAATGTTTTACAGAATGTTTCTTTGGCTAGTTTGGATCTGTTAAAGAATGTTTGGAGTATAAATATCTTAAATAATTATAAAGCACAAGAGCGCACTAAATGTGCTAGAGGGGGTAAACCAGGGGTGGGATGCTACCGGTTCTGTCCGACTCTATAGAACTGGTAGCTCTGAAGAACAGCAGACACCGAACCGGTTCTGTGTGTGCTGCTGCTTGGCCTGCCTGCCCACCTGCCCGCCTGGGCTCTTACCTGTCCTTTATTTCCTGCTTTTTCAACCTCAGCTGCTTAAGTCCAAATAAGTCCAAATAAACTTAAACTTTGTGCGGCACAGCTGAGCTTGAAAAAGCAGTAAAAAAGTGGCATTTCAAACAGTGCTTATCAGCTGTCCGGGCAGCACAGCTTAAGGTGTATTACACGTGCACGCAGCGCATATCAGCCACGTATGCACGCAAACCACGCATGCGCACGCAAAATGTAATCACCAAACCGGTAGTAACACTGGTTGAATCGCTCCTCTGGCATGAACTGTTTCATAAAAATGTCATAGGTTTCAAGTTACACATGAACCCATTGTTGAACTACTTAGTCCATACTGCATGAACAATTACAAAATTTTGATACTTCTCAAAAGTCCATTGCTGAATCTTGCACTGCAAAATACAAGTTTCCCAAATATAACTTTAGAAATAAGTGTTTTAGTAGAACAACCCATTCCATTCCTAATCTCATCATACCATGTAAATTCTACTAATCTAGTTTGCATCCCTAGTCCTTTAGGAATCTGACAAATGTCAGGCTTTGTATATAAATGTTTTGTTCAATGATAATTTTAAGAAATATGCATTTCTAATAAATCATTTTCATATTTTAATTTTGGGTTAACATACGATGAGCCAATAATTAATTTTTCCCTTTTCAGAAACCCATCCTGTTCACTACACTTTTTACATATATAATAGGTTTATATGTTCCAACATCAGAATACTCCAGAATATAAATGTCTTATTGGCTCATCTCTTCATCCCGTTTGCATTTTTCCATTCCCTTCCTTTGGTTGTTTTTGTTTGTATATTTTTGAAAAATTCTTCCCTGACACTCAACAGAAAAAAAAATAGGCAGCAAAATGGGGATCGAATTTTCTTCTCCCAAGTCAAAATCATGCAAAGAACAGATGTAACTTAGAATTCAAGGCCACATGAATCTTTCTTATTCCCTTTGCTTACTCCCAGACAAACCCTTGGCCCAAAATTGTGATGATTTCCAAAGTAAAACTTTTCCTGTCCCACAAAGATAAAAAACCAATTTCTTTCATGGGATCTGGAATGCCATCATGAGCTTTTCCCCTTTATTTTATACTAATTTGAATTGGAGACTTCTTAATATCTACTAATAATATAATTAGTGAATTCTACATTTAGAGACAATGCTGTCTCTCATCCCCTGGTTGAAGAACTCTTACTAACTTTAAGAATATAGCAAGTAATTGAAAAGGGATAGTTATAATACAATTGTTCTTAGCACAAATTTTGAGCTACATCTCTTTTTCCTCTTTCCTTGGATATGATCCTCTAAATGTGTCTACTACAGATGGGCTGTAGTCAACCAGGACTCAGATGGTGGTTCTGAAGTTGAAGAAAAGGCCCCAGCAGAACCTGTGAATGTTAGCCTCAGGAGATACAAAGTTAATAATCATCTGAGGCTGATCAAACACAGGTATCATCTAAAGACCTAGAGTATACATAATGATGACATATGGCCTCTCAGTCCCTGCACCTGAGGAGTAGAGTGAAGAGCATAGTAAAGACATTCTGTGAAGCTCCTTGCCAAGTAAGGGCATATGTCTCTTGAATATAGGCAGCTGGCTGCAGCCTGATTTAAGAGGTATCTCTGACCCATGATCCCTTGTTGGAATCAACAGGTGTCATCTCCAGTTCTTCTGTGAGATTTGTTTGCATTCTGCCCACCTCTGGACTGATTGATAACCTTGACATGGCTCTTGGAACTCTGGACTGGATTTTGTTGCTCTATATATTCTTGTTAAAAACAAAATCACTCAGTAAGCTTCTTTCAGAGACTGCTGTTATTTCCAGATCTTGAGTAATCTGCTAATATGTGAAAGTATAATTGAAACCAGAAACATGGCATGAGCAAAAATTGTGGAAATGAATGCAGATAATATGTTACCAGGCACATTTCTTGTCAGCCCTTTGAGACAGCCTAGACTAAGAATTAGACTCCATTAAAGTCTAGTAAACTTCCATTTAGATTGGCTACAATAACAACTTGTAAATCTGATCTTTCTTCCCTTTTTATATACATGTGAATTAGGGAGATGACTATCTGAGATATTTTTATAATCCTCCCTCATTCTTTGGATTTAAGCACTGTTTCCCTTTTTGTTGCTTTGGAAATGGATCTTCCCTCTCTCCATCCAGGTCATCCTCTGTATTCTCTGCACTATTATACCAAGTCCCATGTCCTCCAATGAATTGAACTATTCTGCTTGCCACTTAATCTGCCTTAATCTGAGAGAGGAGAGAATTCAGTTATCTGAAAATATTCTGTAGTATGCATTCATTTGAAAGTAATCTTGCAGAATTATTGCAATCTGCAACCCTTTTCAGGTTGAATCTCCCAGTAGCACAATCATTATTGCCTACACAGGTCTCTTGTTTCTAGAGATGCTAGTTATAGCAAAATGTGGCTTTTACTACTTTGTAGATGGTGGCATGACTCAATGTGAGCAGGGTAGATATAACATGACCTTGGATTTCCACCTCCCCTTCAAACCCACTGCAGGTTATTTCCATTCTAATTTCAAGAAATACAACAAAGGGTTGGATTATGTAAGGATCATTGTTTGTACTGGGGTTAACCATGGATTGTATCCACAAGTTTCCTAATCCTCTGATAATTTCAGTAAATGTGTGTGTGCGTGTGCATGTGTGTGTTAACAAAGTCTATATGTTTAAATGGTCAGTGTGATGGACAAATAACATTCTGTCTCCTTTTCCATTCTACCCAGAGTCTGATATATCTTTGGATTGTTAAAAATAATGCCATTAAAACTCTAGATAGGACTGCTGTGCAAAAGACAGATAACACACATATTTAGAAAAGTTAACTTCTGGATTTTTTTTCTCTATGCTCAAAATGTGAGTGCACAGTTGGCCAAAAACTCTGAAATGCTTCGTAAGAACTAAGAGGTTTCATAGAGGACAGTTTGAGAGAAACAGAAGCATTAGAGAAATTTGCAATTAATCTTAGCTCAAGAATATTCCCTTTGAAGCAACCTTGCAAAGATAATGGCCCTCTTTCTGGGAAAACCAAAATAGTACACAATGATGAGTTTAGTGGCAGTTATTGAACTTTGGAAGAATGACTCAATATGTCAAGTTTGAACTGCAGTACTATTGCAGTAGAGCAATAAAGCAAGCAGAACTCTGTGACAGTCCAAATCAGTTTTACTGGAAATCCAAACTTGGGTTTTTTTCACAAAATTTGTTCTTCTGTAGCTGTCTTTGTGCGTTTATTGAAAATAACTAATTAGCATATAGAGGACCTGTTGCTTTAATCACAATCCAGATAAAAATTACCTGCCTCTATTATTTGAAAATTCCCATTGACTTTGGTCAGTGAGACTAGTTTTTTTCTCCCAGGCCTTGCTTTTAATAGTTGGGAGAAAAAAGATTCACAAGGATGACTATCTTCAAGTTTAGTATGACTCTATCATCTTAAAAGTTGGTTTTGCAAAGCAACATTTCATAATCTCACTGAATTCCTAAGAAAGGGGTTGTTGCTTGGAAAATTTAATCATGAAATAGAAAATGGAGAATATTGCTTAACAGTCCTAACTGGTTTGCTCTATGAGAGAGAAGTTGCTTCAAAGCTCAGCTACAAGTGCTAATATTTCTTGCTGTAGAGCCTGAAAATGTCCATGCAAGATTGTTTTGAGTACAGCCACTCAAAACCTGGGCTAAAATAGTAGGTTACAGACTAGAGTCTTCAATGAGAAGAACTTCATCCTACAATGAATTGATTTGGACTGATAAAGGATGGAGAAGAGAGAAAGATATAGACTGAGATAGAGAAATAAGAAAAAAGAGAGATATTCTATTTGGCAGCCTGATAAGAGAGACAGGAGCATTAATGCAAACAAGTTTTTTTCCCTTTAAACTTGCAATCCTTTTCATATTCTTGGGAATGGAAATTACTGATACCCATAGTAGACTTGGGGAAGTGCATTTTTCTAGGGCTAATTTGGCGTTCAAAATTGTCCTCTTCATCATGATCCCACTTTTAGCTCCATTTCTGGTAGCCACTGTTTAGAAATTATTTGGAAAAAAGTAAAATAATAACATACAGGTCCAACCTTTGGGTAGTTTGGCTTGGATATATTTTGTTTGTGAGCCTATTCTAATTTGGCAACCTTTTTTATTTTATTTTATTTTTATTCGTATTTATATCCCGCCCTTCTCCAGAGACTCAGGGCAGCTTACAATTTTTGGGATACAAGCCAATGTGCTCAGCAATAGCCTTCCTTCCATTGTATATGCCTGCTTATTACTAAGCGGCATTTTTACAAAGTCAGCTTATTGCCCCCAACAATCTTGGGTCCTCAGTTTACCTACCCCGAGAGGATGGAAGGCTGAGTCAACCTTGAACCTGGTGGGATTCGAGCCTGCAATAATTACAGGCAGCTGGAACTAAATGCTAGGCTATTAACAGCCTGCACCACCAAGGCCCTTGTAGTCAATGATCAAAGTTTGTTTTCTTTATCCCCCATTTTTATTTTATTTTTTTATTTAGCCAACAGAAAATGCTCCTTGTCAATATTTGTCTGATGTCTAGATCTGGGTGGTCCAAGACACCCCACTACCACAGCTGTTGAAGTTTCACAAGCTCTTATGCCTTGTATTGATCATAATCACCAATCTTCTCAAAGAGCGGCATGTACGCAAATAATCAGAAACCCCATTTTCACAATTTACAGTTGCTTGCATTGCTAGCTGTATGTGCACCTACAAACTGAAGATTAAAACCCAACAATAGTTACACATATACATACATACTATGGTATCCTTGGCACTCTCTGAGCTTGGTTGTTTCTTGCAGATATTTCATTATCCAATTAGATAAGTGCTAAAAGGATGTGGGGTTTGCTGCATGAAATCAGTTGCTGTCCTCCATTTCAGGAACCTAATGAGATTAACAACTGATAAAGTAGAAACACTACTGACATATTTTTCCATTGTCTGAGAAATTAGAGGAAAATATATTAAGATGAAGAAGAGCCCTCAGAACTTTAGACATCATGGCCAATAATAAAGGACAATATTTAGAAAGTCCTATTCCCTAAAATCTGGCTACAGGTTGGGGTCTGAATCCAATTTGTATTTATGTTTGTTTATTTACATATATATAAAAGTACAGTGAGAGCTTTAAATCAGATCAAGGGAAGGGGTCAAACTTCATTCATTGCCTCCATTACAAGAATTGTGAAATCTAGGTTCCAAAATTCCAGTCAACCATTACTATGCAGCAAAACCTATATCACTTTCTTATCATCAAATTTCATTGGGATTTTTGCAGCCTCAATTATTTTCTCTTGTATATTTATGACTCCTTTCAATGTAATTTCAGTTCCTCCAAGCTGAAGAGGGGAAGAATGGTAAAGCAAATTATTTGTTTGTCATTTAGCTGGCTGCTGAAAAATAGGTTATTTGCCTTTGTTTCTCCTCCTATCTTCCTAGTATAAAATTTAGACAATATAAAGAGGATATGGATTCCATATGCTAATTATTTGCATACCAGCATGATGTTCCCTAAGCTAACAAAGACTCATTTAAACACCAGAATGGTTGTTTGTCAGATCATTAGGAACCCATAGTTCAAAATGGAGAATATAGTCTAAGACTGATCGCTTAAGACATCCTCTCATATTTTGGACAAAATGCTATTCTCCAAAAAATGGATGAGAAAAGCAAAGCAAAAGCAGTCCATGATTTATGACATTGGAATACTTCTGATCCATCTGAACCATGTTTTATTCAATCAGGAGTTGCAAGGGCCTTTTCATGTGCTTCTTCACTGTAATTCTAATTTTTAGTGGCTCAATGAAAACTTTATCAGGTTTCTAAAAAAAGATATATATCACTTAATGGTTAGAACAACTTTATAAATGCTGAAAGCAATCTTCATTTTAGAATGTATTTATTCCAGAGCTGAGATTTAATAGCCTAATCTGAGAATGCATTTATTTATTGTATTGTGTGAGTAATGCTATTATTATTAATATCATCATCATTGTCATCTTTATCATCATCATCATTGAAAGACACACAGGTAGTCCTCACTTACAGTCTTACAACCATAACTGAGCACAAAATTTCTGTTGTTAAGGGAAACATTTGTTAAATGAGTTTTGCCCACTTTACGACCTTTCTTGTCATAGTTGTTAAGTGGATCACTGCAGTTGATAAGTTAGTAACCTGGTTGTTAAGTGAATGTAGCTTCCGCCTTGCTTGTCAGAAGGTTGCAAAAGGTGATCACATGACCTTGGGACACAGCAACACTCATAAGTATATGAATCAGTGCTAAACATCTGAAATTTGATCAGATGATCACATAACTGTCATCATGACATAACTGTGAGAAATTGTTGTAAGTCACTTTTTTCAGTGCTGTTGTAACTTTGAATGGTCACTAAATGAACTGTAGTAAGATGAGGACTACCTGTAGTTAAGGCACAAAAAACTAGTGCAAAGCATTTCTAAGCATGTACTCTTTAAAAAGAACATTGAGAAAAGTTACTGGATCAGACTAGCCTTTATTTAGTAAACATTTCTTTGTAAAAACTTTGGCAATCATCAGATAATAGATATGCCACAAATAACTCTTCATCCATCTTTTACCCACTTTGGTTTTACCTTGAAAGTTTATATTCTGGTAAGCTGCCTTGATTAAAAACATAATAGAAAAGCTAGCAAGCACTAAACTGTCCATTAGAAATTAGCTAGTAAGACCAGTAAGTCACCATAAGTTACAATCATTGATTAGCTGGCATCAAGAAGTCCACCAGAAAGGAGTCAGGAAATTACCAGTAGTCAACAATTACTTTATTTTAACAACTGGCTTAGATTGATTTCTAGTAATTAAGTACTACACAGACAAACACATGTATACATAGGTGCATATTGGCAGATGGAGAAGGAATTTGTTTTGTTACTACCTGTAACAGAAGGAGTGGAGACAACCTTCCATTGCCTTAAAGCCTGTAGAGATTCTCAGTCATCCAGATCTGGATGTCCCAAAGGTGCTTTTTTTTCCTAGAGGCAACTGGACTTTCTTGTTTTTTCTTTTAAAGATGTTTTGCTTTCATCCAAGAGCTTTCAGCTCTGATAGGATAGGGAATGAAAGGATTTATACTCCGTGCAGACAACTGATAATCTGCATCTTTTTGAAGACAGCTGGTAATCTTCAACAACCCTCTAAAGGATGCAGTTTACCAGCTGTCTCCAAGGAGTACAAATCCTTTCATTCCCCACTATCCTGCCAGAGCTGAAAAACTTTAGATAAGAAGCAACATGCCTTCAAAAGAAAAAAACAGAAAGTCCAGTTGCCTCCTGGAAAGAAAAAAAGCACCTTTGGGACATATATTAGCTTGTGCGGAATAAACCAAAAAAAAAAAGGATTACTCACCCCAAAAACAGGTAAAGAATAAAAGAGTCAAAGCAACCTCTTTGATTCTCTCTCTAGGTATTTCTCCCAAAGGGAGAGAATAGGAAGCCATAGATCCCAATTAGGTAGAAGCAGATTATTCACTTGTTGTAATGGGCGAAAGCTCGGACTTTGAAACTGCAGCTTGTCCTGATGGGACACTCTCACAGGTCAATGCCACGGGCAAAGCTTCGGAAGCAAAATTCCTAGAGGGGGCTGGGTGAAACTGGAGGGAGGAGTCTAATCACTCAGTGAAATATACTATTTGCCAGTACTGCAGATATTTTCTGCATATCAGACATTGAGAAATAACTTTCAGTTCCCCACAAATACCAAGTGTTATGTATGTAGGTTTGAATGTTATTGGTTTATTTGAACTGTTCTTGTAAAATGTCAAATGGTATTGGTTTAAATAGTGTGAGAAGAAACCCTGCACTCCCATTGGCTGGCAACTATGACTGCTGGCTATAAGAAGCAGCTGTAGCCCAGCTAAGTCGGGTCCATTCAAGCTGTAGTCACTTAATAAACTCTTCACTGAAGCTCTTCGCGTCTGACTCTTCATGCAAACTTAACACTGGCGATGAAGGTGGGATTGCCCTGAAGAAGAGGCAACGAGGAAGATAAGCAGAAGAGCGAGATGGCTGCGCTGAACACCCCCCAGCCCCGTTCGATCCGGTGGCGGAAGACTGGGAATCGTATGCGGATCGCTTCCAGATGTACTTGGAAGGAAACGACCTCGCCGATATCGAGAAGCGGAAGAGGGTGGTATTTCTCACGCACTGCGGTCCGGCAGTCTTCAAGATGGCGAAGGCGTTGGCGGGAGCTGCAGAATTGAAGGTAATGGAATGGCCTGATTTGGAAAAGCTTTTAAGAGCCCATTACGCCCCACAAGTATCGTGCCTCATTAAGAGACACGAGTTTTACCGTCGGGATCAAGGGAAAGCGAAAATGTTAATGACTTCGTGGCAAGTTTAAGGGACATTGGGGGTGCTTGTGACTTTACCAACTTAGAAGAGGCCATGCGTGATCGGTTTGTCCTAGGCCTCAAAGATAAGGTCTTACAAAGCAAACTGTTAATGAAACCTAAGATCACGTTTAAGGAGGCCATAGAAGAAGCTGTTTCAGCGGAAGCCACCAAGTCCTCAGCAGCGGCCATGAAAAAGGCCTCAAGCCAGGCCTCAAGCCATTCTGATGTGGAAAAATCCACAACAACCCATTGCGAGCAAATAGACTCTGATTCAGATTGCAGTGAGGTGGAGGAAGGAATTTTAGACTCAGAATGGAGAAGGAAAGGAAAGACCCTGGGAAAAAGAGGCAAGAATTTTATTGCAGAGGCTGTGGGGGGGCACCCCCGCACTGAATGCAAGTTCTTAGACACCATCTGCCTACGTTGTGAGAAAAGGGGTCACCTAGCCAGAGTCTGCAAATCATCCAGAACTCCACCTAGTAGGAAGAAATTTCCTGAAAAGGATTTTAAGCCCAACAACTTCATTGAAAAGATGGGGCGCAATTCAGAAGCAAATGGGAAGAATGAAACTCATCAAACAATCACCATTGGTCATTCTTCACCCTTGAGAAGCAGAAAAGTACATGTGAAGGTGTTCATTGAAGGAAGGCCTTGCCAAATGGAAGTGGACTCAGGCTCTTATTTATCTATGGTGTCATGGGACACTATTCACAGGCTACTTCCCAACATTCAGAAGAAACATTTCCAGAAGCAAGCACTGACTCTTAAAGACTACCAAGGGAACAAGATTCCAGTAGTTGGAGCAAGAGATTTCAACGTGCAGTTTAAAGGCCACACCAAACGTTTGCCCCTGACCATCGTGGACAAGGATCGCCCAAGCTTGCTGGGACTTGAGTGGTTCAAGCCACTAGGCATCGAGGTGACTGGCATCAATCACGTGAGCAACTCTGAATGGGAGGAGGCCTTGAAGTCTGAGTTTCCAGAGGTCTTCAGCGAAGGACTGGGCAAGTATATGGGGACCCCTATCACTTTCAACCTAGATCCCAAGGTGCCCCCAATTCGTTTAAAGCCCAGGAGGGTTCCATTTGCTTTAAAGGAAAAAATTGATGCACAATTAGACAAATTAATTGCTCAAGGGGTTTTAGAGCCCACTGATCACTCCAGATGGGAACACCCATAGTCACACCAGTCAAGGCTGATGGGTCAGTAAGAATTTGTGGAGACTATAAGGGGACACTGAACCATGCGCTGCAGCAGAGCGCATACCAGTACCAGTTGTGCATCATCTGTTACATTCACTTGGCAGGGGTACAGTCTTTGCCAAATTGGATTTGGCCCAGGCATATCAACAACTAACAGTTGATGATGCCACTGCAGAGGCCCAAACCATTGTGACTCATAGAGGTGCCTTCAAATGTAAAGGTTACAATTTGGAGTCAGCGTGGCACCAGGCATTTTTCAAAGCCTTATGGAAAGAATGCTCCAAGGACTGCCAGGGGTAGTGCCTTACTTTGATGATGTGTTAATCTCTGCTGAAAATGACACTCAGCTTCAAGAAAGACTCAGAGAAGTCCTTACCAGATTCAGGAAAGCGGGGTTAAAAGTCAAGGAAGACAAATGCACACTTAAGACAGACAGGGTTGAGTTCCTGGGCTACATGATTGACAAGCATGGCATCCACCCTACTGATGCCAAGGTTAAAGCAATCAAAGAAGCCCCTAAACCTAAATGCAAAACAGATTTGCAAGCTTTCCTTGGACTTATTAACTTTTATCACATGTTTCTACCTCAAAAGGCAACCATTGCTGAACCTTTGCACAGATTACTTGATAAGAAGTCTGTTTGGATCTGGGGAGGAAGGAACAATCAGCATTTAACAGTATTAAGAGACTAATCACATCTGATGCTGTACTGATACAGTTCTCTGAGAATTTGCCTGTTGTACTGACTTGTGATGCATCCCCTTTTGGAGTGGGGGGTTTGAGCCACAGGCTTCCCAGTGGGAGAGAAGCCCCTATTGCATTTTACTCTCGCACTTTGACCAAAGCAGAGAGGAATTATAGCCAACTGGACAAAGAGGCATTGGCAGTTGTTGCAGCTGTCAAGAAATTTCATGAATATCTGTATGGCAGGACATTTACCATTGTTACAGATCACAAACCTTTGTTAGGCATTGTGGCAGGAGACAAACCTACACCTACTATCCTGTCACCAAGAATGCTGAGGTGGACTGAATTTCTTGCAGCTTATTCATACAAACTGATTCACAGGCCTGGCAAGGACATTGGACATGCTGATGCACTGAGTCGTTGCCCACTGCCTTGCCACAAGGAGGACTTTGAACCTGAAACACACACCTTTTTCCTAGAAACTGTTGCCAAGCTTCCAGTTCATGCTGCTGAAATTGCCAGAGAGACTGCCAAAGACACTGTGTTGGCTCCTGTTATAGGCTGGATTAAGAAAGGTTGGCCTCTTCAAGATCTACCTCACCTTGCCCAACCTTTTAAGTCCAGGCAAACTGAATTATCTGTATTAAGAGGATGTATTTTGTGGGGTAACAGGGTGGTTATTCCTGCAAAACTGCAAAGAGAGGTTTTGGAAATGTTACATGAGGGTCATCCTGGTATTGTAAGGATGAAGGGATTGGCCAGGAGTTATGTATGGTGGCCAGGTATTGACAAAATGGTTGAAAACTGGGTTGCATCTTGTCCCAATTGCCAGGTAGTCAGGCCTGCCCCACCTCACGCCCCACACAGGAATGGGAATGTCCTAGGGGCCCATGGTCTAGGATCACATTGATTTCGCAGGTCCTACTAGAGGGCACACTTTTCTTATTATAGTAGATGCATATTCCAAATGGCTAGAGGTGTTTCCCATGACATCCACCACAACTGATGCTGTCATCAAGCAGCTCAGAAAACTGTTTGTAACCCATGGGTTACCTGATGTTCTTGTCTCTGACAATGGCCCTCAATTTACATCTAACATTTTTGAATCCTATCTAGCACAACAGGGTATCAGACATGCCCTTACTGCCCCTGGGCACCCTTCGCTAACGGCGGGCTGAACGCATGGTATTTTTACCAAAGAGAAGCTTCAGCAACTGGGTCCTGGGGACATCACTGAGAAGGTTGAAAAACTTCTTAGTGTTCAGCACATCACTCCTAGCCCATCTAATAACTTATCCCCAGCAGAGTTGTTGATGGGTAGGAAACTTAGGTCTTCCCTTGACCGCCTTCATCCCACTTACTCACCAACGCACCACTGGATTCCACTTCCAAAGTTCACATTCAGTGTGGGTGATTCTGTTATGCTAAGAACCTTATAGGTGAACCTTTGTGGATTCCTGCTGAAATAACTCAGATCACAGGCCCTCGTTCTTACAGGGTACAAACAGAGGATGGACTCCTCTGGAGCAGGCACATTGATCAACTTAGATCCAGGTTCTCTCAGGAACATCGCCTTGTCTCTCTCTAGTTCCCTCACCTGATGTCAATTCTAGGGGAAGGGGAGGAACAGGAGGAAAATCAGCAAGCAAGAATCAACCCCATGTGTAATGAGCCATTACGACAGGAACCATCCCAAAACCTGTCACAATGCCAAAATCCATCCTTAGAAGTGGAAGATTGTACATCACTACCTGACTTGGGTGCTGACATTGGGCTGGAGATGGGTTGGGAGGAGAGACCAGATTCTAACAGTCAAACAGGGTCTTCTTTCTCAGGAAGTCCCAGCAGGAAATGTCAGCAGACACATTTCCTCTCTCACTGGGTGAGAATGTTAAAACTTCTGAACCACGAAGGTCTCAAGCGTACAAGAAGAGCCCCACCTATTTAAAAGAATACATTAGATAGGTTGGGGTTTGGTATGGACTGAACCTAGTGGGGAGGGTGTTATGTATGTAGGTTTGAATGTTATTGGTTTATTTGAACTGTTCTTGTAAAATGTCAAATGGTATTGGTTTAAATAGTGGGGAAAACCCTGCACTACCATTAGCTGACAACTACGGCTGCTGGCTATAAGAAGCAGCTGTAGCCCAGCTAAGTCGGGTCCATTCGAGCTGTAGTCACTTAATAAACTCTTCACTGAAGCTCTTCGCGTCTGACTCTTCATGCAAACTTAACACCAAGAGATGAAACGCAGGCGTAAACGAGCATCGTGTCTCAATTCCAGGATTAGTTTTTGCTGTCAGAGATAAAATTTAGAACACGCTAGAAAATGGCAGATGTGTTTCTGGGCATATGAACTCTGCTTTGCTTTTTTCTTCAGTAGTGATTAATACACCTATACACCAAAACCCTGATGTAGGTTTGAGTTCCTAAGTAGAGTTTATTTTCGAAATAGCCTGTCTTTCCCTCTTCCTCTCCTTCTCTCCAAGTAAATTGAATTAATACCAAACGATAGCATTGTGAAGAGTAAAATCTTTCCAGATGATTAATATAAATTGTGGCAAGTAGATTACTCACTGGAACTGATCATAATAATTGTAAAATGTCCCTCTTGTGATATTCATTGACAGGTCCAATTCAAAGTATAAGCAGTCCCATTTATATGCACAATTGGGACTAAGACTTCTGTTGATAAGTAAGCTGGTCATTAAATAAGTTATGACCTTTTTGTCACAGTCATTAAGTGATTCATATCAGTCATTAAGTGAACCACATAATCATTAAGTGAATCTGACTTCCTCTCATTGACTGCTTGTTGGAGGCTGTCTGGAAAGGTCACAAATGCACATAAACAAGCATGTTGCAACTGTTGTAAATACATTCTAATTGTCAAGTGCCCAAATTTTGGGTTGTTGGGTCACTGTGATGGCCATAGTGCAAGGACCTGCTCTAAGTTACTTTTTTCAGCACTGTTGTAACTTCAAACAGTTACTAAACAAATGGTTGTAAATTGAGTATCTGTATTGCTATTGGCTGGGTAACAGTATTTCCTCCCTGTGTTCTATGGTGATGGTTTACAGGTCCTGCTCATCTTAGTGGTCTCTTATTTTTAATTGCTGTCCCAGAAAGACACAAGAGGTGCTGACACTAAAATCATTATTACTAAGCAAAAAATTGTTTAATTGTTTTAATAAAAATGTCTGTATTTTATGCTACCAAGTACTTCGAATAAAATGGATTTTGCTGTTTTCCAATGCTGTTTAATGTTACTCAGAAATGGACTGATGAAATGCATTACTTTAAATTTTGTAAAAGATCAAACTTTTACTATGCAGTTTATTTTGTGATACTACTTTTAATTTAGATTTTTATTTATTCTAATAATCACTCATGCATAAACATGCATATAGACATATTACAAATTTTCATATTTTGAATATATCATCATTATTTTCCTCTTCAGATTTAATCCCTGTTCATAATAAAATCATCTTTGTATCTAGGCTCAATAAGGATTTCTCAAATGTTGGTGGAATATTTTTGTAACTTGTATTCTGTTCCTGCAGCAATTCATAAACTAGAATCTAAGGGACCCTTTTATGCTTGCTTATCATGTGATTATTCAAAGGTGGTGTGTGCCCTAACAGTTGATTGACATGGGGTTGGATCTAAATTTTGTTTTCATTAATTTGTTTCATTGATTTTATTGAATCTAAGTAAATTCTCAGAGTCAAGCTCAATCCCTAGTCTTCATGGAGACACTCATATAGATTTTTTTGACAGCAAACACAAGCTATCTGCTATTGCCTTTTTCACATTTTTTAAAACTTCTCATATTAGGATGTGCCCTTCAGATCCTGTTGGTCTCCCATTCAAATGGGAGACCAACAGGATCTGAACAGACCTCTGGAACAGACCTCTGAACAGACCTCTGGAACCAACTTCCCCTGGAGCTCCGTCTGGCCCCTGACCTCCGCACCTTCCGCCATGACTTGAAGACCTGGTTGTTTAACCAATCCGGGTTGTGATTTTCTGGGACGGGATGGCTTTTATGGGATAGTTTTAAGGGATATTTTTATGGGTGTACTTGTAATTGTAATGGGGCTTATTTAGTTTAATCTGCTTTTAAATTATTTATTGTTGCTGTTGTTTTATTTGTAAGCAGAGTCTTGGAGATGGGGCGCATATAAGTCCCATTAATAAATAAATAAATAAATAAATATTAACCAGCTCCAATTCTTATTTTTTTAAATCAGCAGACAATGAGATACTGCCAGTTTTACTGAGTTCATCTTATCAGCATAAAAACTGGTTCAATCCACTATAAATGTTAAGAGTTTTTGCCTAACTTGAATACTTGTACATTCTTGTACCCACCAAAAATTCACTGATAAAGGATATCTTCTTTCTTGTGAATATATTGAGTTCTATTGAAATGTTGGAAGATAATTTAAGCATGATGCTTTTCAATTCTGATGCAAAAATAAACACATTGACTTCATGATGGTATGTTTATATCTTAACCATGTAATTAAAAATAGGAAATTAAGAGATGGTTTCATGAAGAAAGAAGATAAAAGAAATAGAACATCTTTCCTGCTTTATTGCTTCCATTTGGAGGAAATAGCCCACACATATATTTAATTGCTGATTACCCTTTCTATCACCTATGCCCACAATCTATCAGAAAATTTTCATTCAGCCTCTATTACTTATTGAAGAAATGCATTGCTAACTACATTGCCTTCGACCTGGATGTGTTGACATTTTGAAGCGGTAGGATCAAACAGAAATTCCCCTTGGGCTAAAGGTATCTGTTTGCTGAAGCTAACTTTCAACTGTAAACAAACATGAGAGAGAGAATTGCCCAACATGAGAAATCTGGTTCTCCAGGTCATAACATGAAAGGCATGTGTGCAAATGCTTGAGCACAACCTGGTTTTCATTAACAACTTTCTTTCCATATGTTAACTGTGTGGATTGAAGCATAATTTAGATTCAACAGAAGTGCTACTGTTGGAGGAGTAGCTAAAATATATTTAGAATTTTGGTGGGATTGCATTCTTACTGAAGGATCAGGTTCAAAAATTGGGTATGTTAACTCTATCTTACTGTGGATTACAGTCCTCTGTAACACATTTACTAGATTTGGTTGGAATATTAGTTGTACCTAGCATTTACAACATAAGACCTGATTCTATTCCAATGAAATTATCTACTTTAATGCAAGTGGGTCTCCATTCTGAGATTCACCAATTAGATGTGACCTTTTCTATTTCCAGAAAATTTGGTTATGTGATAGTGTAAAGAATAGAATATCAAATATATTCTAAAAGAATATATCTATGACAGAGGTGGTATTCAGCAGGTTCTGACCAGTTCTGGAGAACCGGTAGCAAAAATGTTGAGTAGTTTGGGAAGCCAGCAAATACCACCTCTGACTGGCCCCACCCCCATCTATTCTCTGCCTCCCAATCCCAACTCATGAGCTAGGTCTTCTTTTGTTGCCCTGCACAGGAGAACAGAGCTGGAAAGCAGGTTAGTGGGATGGGGAGGGAATGGAGATTTTGCAGTATCGTTCCCCTGGAGTCGGATGGGAATGGAGATTTTATAGTTTACTTCCCCTGCCACACCCACCAAGCTATGCCATGCCCACCAAGCCACACCCACAGGACTGATAGTAAAAAAATTTGAAGCCCACCACTGATCTATGAACTTTCCTCAGTAACTCAGTTAGTGCTCTTCATCTGTCCTTGAACTAGCAAAAAACTAAACTAGTGTAATATTTGCTTTCCCTACTGCTGATCTCTATCCTGTCTCTATAGCCATTGTTCTACCTAGCTACCAAATAGTAGAATCCCATTTTAGGATGAGTAAGCCTTTACAACTCTCTCCCTTTCTCTGCATTACAGTCTGGTAGGAAACCACCCTTTAATCACATTATTGTAACTGCTGAGTGCTTTTGACAGGTTACTAGATCCGTGGATTTAGCTTTCCATCAAAATCTAGAACCAAAACATCTACTTTACAAGATGAGAAACTTCCTTTTTCTTTTTACAAATTTGTAGCTGACTAGGATGCAGACTGTATAGTAAACAGGAAATAGATAAACTGTGGAACAAAGAAAACAAGTTAAACTTGTAATTTAAGTGAGTAGATATGTCACAGAGTTTGACCTGGAAAATAATTACAGTAGAAGTTCAATGTAAGAAACAGGTCCAATAGATTAAATTTATATGACAGGAAACTTAAGGTACTTGAGGGAAGAAATAAGAGATATTGTATAAACTGAAGAGGAAAACAATATACATAAAATTAAAAAATATTCCAACCTATCAAAAGCTGTACCGTGAAAGGCAGACTAGGAATACAAGTCAAAATAAACAAGAAAATGGTAAGACAAAGCGTATCCATTCTAGATTAGTTTAAATCACCAGCACCAGATGGATAACATCTCAGAGTTCTAAATGCACAGGCAGATGTGATCTCACCATATTTTTCAAAGATCCTGAAGCACAGTAGAAATACCAGAGGACTTGAAAAGAGCTAATATGGTTTCCATATTCAAAAAGGAGAGAAAGTGGATCTAGGAAACTACAGACCAGTCGGCCTGACATCAATACCTGGGGAAGATCCTAGAAAATATAATCAAGCAATAGATCTCTGAACATTTAGAAATAAAGCTATTACAAAGAAAGCCAACATAGGTTTGTCAAAAACAGATCATTCCAGACAAATCTCATCACATTATTTGACAAATGGCTAAATTAATGGACCAACAAAATGCTGTGGACATAAGTATACTTGGATTTCAGTAAGGCATTTGACAAAGTAGACTGCAATCTACTTCTTTGTAAGATAGAAAAATATGGAATAGATTTATATTGTCCTCAACATGTAGTCTTCAGTGGAGCCTCATCTACATGGAGAGAAGTCATGTCAGGTGCCCCAAGGTTCTGACTTAGATCCAGTACATTTCAGCATCTTCATAAACAATTTAGATGAGGGGATAGAAGAGAATCTCATCAAAATTTTCAGAAAACACCAAGGTGAGGAAAATAGCCAACTCTTTAAAAGACAAGCTCAAGATCCAGAAAGATCTTGACAGACTTGAACACTTGGCCCTCACCAACAAAATGCAATTCATTGAGAAAAATAAGGTTTTACACTTAGGCAAAACAACAACAACCACCAGATGCACAGTAATAGAATAGGTGGTACATGGCTCAACAGCAGTAACTATGAGAGGGATCTAGGAGTCCTAAGGAGCAATCACTTAAGCAAGAGACAGCAATGTGATGCAGATGCCAAAAAAATTAATGCACTTCTAGGTTGTATCAACAGAAGGATAGCATCAAGAGCATGTGAAATATTAGTACCCATTTATTCTGCTAGGTAAGACTACAGCTGGAATACTGCATTCAGTTTTGGTAAGCATAATGCAAAAAAAAGATGTTGGGATTCTACAAAGAGTGCAGAGAAAAGCTACAAGATGATTAGGGGACAGGAGGTTAAATGGTTGTGGGTATTGGGTATGTCTAGTCTAATGAATTGTCTAGTCTAATGAAGGATTACTAAAGAATAATAATGGATCGAATTTAGTAGAAGAAAACATAAAATTAAGATATAGAAAGATTTTTCAAATGGAATAATAAAATAACAAAATATTTTGAGAAACAATGCAGAGGAAAGGTAAAACTAAAGCTTTCCCTCAGTTATGTATGACTCTAGGGCATGGTGCTTATCTCTGTTTCTTGGCTGAGGAAGCCAGCATTGTCTGAAGACAATTTCCATAGTCATGTGGCCTGCATGGCTAAATACCAAAGATGCATGGAACACTATTATCTTCCCACCAAAATTGTACTTATTAATCTATTTGCATTTGCATCCTTTTGCACTACTAGGTGGGCAGAAGGTGGGGCAAGTAATGGGAGCTCATCCTGTTGTGCAGAGCTTGGATGTCGAACCCAGGCTCTCAGCTGAGGCTGAAAGCTCACTGTCTTTAACTGCTGAGCCATCATGCAGATATGGGAAATGAGAGGGCTGCTGTGAAATAGAAAAGTAATGGACACAGATAGAATATCCATTGAACTTCTTAAAATTCTGGGAGAAAAGGTGGATAGCATGCTAATTATGTTGACCAGTATGAAACAAAATTCTCTGGCCTAGAGTCTGGAAATTATTAGTGTGTGTATCCATAGCAAAGAAGGCAGATGAAAAATGTATCAACTCATTCTATTAATATCTTTTGGAAGCAAAGTTTTGCTGAACTATTCTCATGAAGAATAATAGAATTATATACATGGAGAGAAAAAAACAAATGAGTAGGCTGCGTTCAGGAAAGGCAACCTAACATTGCATCAAATACTTCATATATATATGGGAGAGAACAAGAAAATTTAAGGATTTTCTTTTGTGTGGGTGTGGGTGGGTATTTACAGCAGGTTCTGAATTATGTAAATCCTATCAGAAAATGAAATTAAAGCTAATAGAAATGACAGAAATCTGATTTTTTATTATCAGGAACTTTTTTGTACAGTTTTAATGAAAACTTTTAAGCAAGACGATTAAACTTCCACAAACTAATAGAAAACAAGGAAGAAAAAAGTAAAAGAAAGAAATCAAAATTAGAGATACATTGGGGTATGTAGATCTAAGCTATTCTACTGAAAGTGGAAATACATTGTGAATATAAAATGATCTACGTTAATGTTAAATATGAAGAAAAAATTGACTATCATGAGTTCACCAGTGATCCCAAAATAGGTAAAATGGTAGAATTTATATTTCCTTTTGCTCAAAACTAGAGATGGACTATGCTAGAGAAGTAAAGAAATTAATCCTAGGGAGAATCGAAGGTAAATTTAGACAAATCTTGAACAATATTTCTTTTTTCTAGATGAAAAATTTTCTATGGAAGTTGGATCTGATACAATACCTGCCATTTTGTCACATCAATACCTACATACAGACCATTCTTGTATTTTGATTAGCACTTACTGGAAAAGTATCTTAGGAAAAAAAATAGCTAAGAAAATATACATAGAACATTCCTAAAAGAAGAAGGGTGGGGTAATGAAAAAAGATGAATTCTGATGAATTGGCAGAAATAAAAGTTAGACTTGATGTAGAAATTTGAGAAGAGAAAAAGATGACTAGTAGTGGCTTTGGCAGCTTTGAATATTAAATATTTCTGTGTTCCAGAACATGATGTAGAAATCTTTCAGAGTTCATCAAAAAAGAAATGTATTGAATGATGTGCAAAGATGATCTGCAGAAGGATTATCTATCTATCTATCTATCTATCTATCTATCTATCTATCTATCTATCTATCTATCTATCTATCTATCTATTATCTATCTATCTATCTATCTATCTATCTATCTATCTATCTATCTGCCCTCTCAGTATTCAAAGCAATTCTGGGCAGCTTATAAATTGAATAACTGAAGAAGACTACATCATGCCATCCCAAGAGACCACCAGTCAAGCGTAATTATTATCTTTACTTAATTCTAACAAACAGAAAGGTTTTTAAACTCATGAGTATTGGCGTTCTAGTTTTAGAAAAGCCTAGCTTTGCAGAGAAAGTAAATAACTGAGAAAGGCTTGAACCAAAGCACCATAAATCAGGCTACTATTTTTTGTTGCATGCCTATACCTTTTCTTTATTTCTATACTATTTTAGATAGGAGGGAATGGTTTTACTATTGCATGTCAATTGAAATTCCTTAATTCACTTCACTTGATTCATTTCAAATAATCTAGAGGTATGTCAACTGATCTACAGCTGACCTTTTCCCCGTGTTCTTTAATTTGCTGATCATGCTCATTCATTGCAATAATATTTCCTTTAACAGTAGATTATTTTGAATCAGCAGTTCTGATGTGCTTTTCATGTTCTTGCTACTGACAAATATTGGGCAAAACTAGGATCCCTGCAGCATTCAGCATTTTTTAAAAGAAACAGGAAATCAGCTATGAACATTGTGTAAATTTAAATGGATAATGCTGCTGTGTAGACAACTCCTACAGAATTGTAAACCAAGTTAATGTAAAAAAAAACAGGAAGAGAGGATCTTTCTGGTTATTCAGGATAAAATGTTAGTATTTTATTGCCATATCCTGTTTTTGAGTATACTTAGCCATATGTATACTCAAAAGGTTACACGCGGCTGGCTCCAGGCAATTGTCAACGCCTCCTTGAGTGAGGGAGTCTTTCCTGCCTCCTTGAAAGAGGCGGTGGTGAGGCCCCTCCTCAAGAAGCCTGCCTTGGACCCGGCCGTTTTGAACAACTATCGTCCAGTCTCCAACCTTCGCTTTTTAGCGAAGGTTGTTGAGAGCGTGGTGGTTCAGCAGCTTCCCTTGTTCCTGGAGGAAGCTGATTATAGGGCCGGACACAGCACGGAGACAGCATTGGTCACACTGATGGATGATCTCTGGAGGGCTCGGGACAGGGGTTTTTCCTCTGTCCTAGTCCTGTTAGATCTCTCAGCAGCTTTCAACACCATCGACCATGGTATCCTTCTGCAGCGGCTCCGAGGATTGGGGGTGGGGGGCACTGTTCTGCGGTGGTTCTCCTCCTTCCTCTTGGGCCGTTCGCAGTCAGTGTTGGCAGGGGGGGAGAGGTCGGCCCCAAGGCCCCTCACTTGTGGGGTGCCTCAGGGGTCCATTCTCTCGCCTCTCCTGTTTAATATCTACATGAAACCACTGGGCAAGATCATCTGAGGTTTTGGGGTGAGGTATCATCAGTATGCTGATGATACCCAGCTCTATATCTCCACCCCAGACCAGATCAGTGATGCTCTCTCCATGATTTCCCAGTGTCTGGAGACGGTACGGGTCTGGATGGGGAGTAATAGGCTTCAGCTCAAACCCACCAAGACTGAGTGGCTGTTCTTACTGGCATCTCAGTCTTCATTGGATGTACCACCTTTGGTCATGGGGGGAGAGGTGTTGCCCCCCATGAATAGGGCGAGGAATCTGGGCGTCCTCCTGGATTCACAGCTCAGTTTGGAGGAGCATGTGGGAGCTGTGGCCAGGGGGCTTTGCCCAGGTTTGGCTGGTTCACCAGCTCGCCTTATTTGGACCGAGATGCCCTTGAAGGATTACTCATGCTCGTCACCTCCAGAATCGACTACTGCAACGCTCTTTACATGGGGCTGCCCTTGCTGATGACCCAGAGGTTACAGCTGGTGAGAATGCGTCGCGCAGGGCTGTGATGGGAGTATCCCGATACTCCCATGTTAGACCCCTCCTGTGCGGCTTGCATTGGTTGCCGGTTGTCTCCCGGGTCGCCTTCAAAGTGTTAGTAATCACTTATAAAGCCCTAAATGGCTTGGGTCCAGGGTACTTGCGGGAACGCCTTCTGCCAGCATCACTTTCCGATCGCTGTCATAGGAGGGGCCTCCTTGGGATACCATCGGTCAGGCATTGTCGGCTGGCTGTTCCCAGGGCTAGGGCCTTCTCCGTGGGAGCGCCTGCCCTCTGGAATCAGCTCCCCATAGATCTCCGTTTGGCCCCTGACCTCCGCTCCTTCCACCGAGAGCTGAAGACTTGGTTGTTTCAACAGGCCGGCCTGGAACGACGTATAAGTCCATGCCATTTACTTGCCAACATTTTTCAAAAGTAATTTGCTATTTTTTTCTAGGATGAGAAAGAATTTCATCAGAATATCACCTGGGTTGGCTTTGTGTCTAAAGCAAAACTAAAACTATCTTTTTAGCTCAGTGTCTTTAATCACTATATCAAACTGGTTCTCTATGCCTTGGTAGAGGTATATTTATTTGTTTTGAGTAAAATAATAAAATGCATTTCATTCTCATGGAGAAATGTATGAATGTGAGAAAGAAATATTGTAGCACAGTATTGTATGTTTGTTGATTTAGAGAAATCAATATGATAAAATAATGTTTAGATAGATATGTAGTGGAAAATGCTATGCTGAGCCTTATAAAACCAGTGTATGCTAAGAGTAAAGCATGCATGAGAATGAATGGCTCATTTAGAAGAAAAAATGCATGTATGCTGAGAGAAAAGCATCCATGAGAATAAATGGCTCATTTAGAAGGAAAAAGAAATGCCTTGAAGGACAGGAGAAGAGCTGCTACCAAAACAGTCAGATCAAGAAATCTGAGGCTGGAATAGTACTGTAACATACAGAAATATCTCAGACAAACCTCACTACTTCAAATGAAGATAAAAGGAGAGGGGAGTTGCATTCAGACTTGCAAACTTCTGTTACTATAACTTTACATTATAAGTAGTATTGATATAGGTGCCTTTGATTTTCTAGTCAAATCAACTTAGATGACACTGAAAAGCGAATGGTCAACACTGAGTAAGAAGTTAGATGAGGATATGTGAGGTGTCCTTGCTTTTTTAATATATTACCATCTCTGAAGAAGATGGGCAGTTAAGAAATGAGATGATAGGTAGGTAGGTAGGTAGGTAGGTAGGTAGGCAGGCAGGCAGGCAGGTAGACATATACATACATACATACATACATGCATACATACATACATAGATGGTAGATAGATGTGATCTTGGTGGTAATGTTAAAATTATATTGCTTGGGAGTGAGAAGGGATGTTATTTTATTCAAGTGTTAGAAGTTGTCCAAAAACCTGAACAATTTGAAGAGAATGTTAGGTTATATAATGTTACAAAGAGCATGAACTTGAAAGTTATTTATTTATTATTTATTTATTTATTTATTTGACTTGTATGCCGTCCCCTCTCCAAAAAGGACTCGGGGCGGCTCACAACTAAAACCAACACAATAAATTAATTATCTAAAATAGAATTAAATTAACCAAGCCAAATTAAACTAAAAACCCATTTATAATTTATGTAATAAAATCAACCCCCCCGCCCGAGGAGTCAGCACAGCCCAGCCTGTTCAAACAACCAGGTTTTTAAATCGTGGTAGAAGGTGCAGAGGTCAGGGGCCAGGTGGAGCCCCAGAGGTAGTTGGTTCCACAGAGCGGGAACCGCCACAGAGTAGGCCCTCCCCCGTGATACCACCAAACGACACTGGGTCACAGACGGCATGCTGAGGAGTCCCTGCCTGTGCTGTACAGGGCTGGTTGGTATTCGATGCTGGCAGTAGACGCTCCGTAAATAACCCGGACCCATGTCTCGTAGGACTTTCAATGTCAAAACCAAAACCTTGAATCTCATTCGGAGGGCAACCGGTAACCGAAAGTTAATATATCAAAGACCAAGGTGATTGTTTTTAATATGTAGTGTAAAATGGGACATGTACCAACATATGCGGACTTTTCGGGCAGCTGAATTGTGGGCTCTGAGGAATTCTCCCCTCTCTTGGGTTTGGCCCACTGGTTTATCATCAGCCTATCTCGAGGACGGATTCTGGAATCCAGAGAGATGGCATGACGCAAGAAAGGGTAGGGGCCGGGGCTCGGGGAGGGATAAGGAAAAAGGACCCAGGCTTCTCTGTTAAAATTTTTATTCGGTTTCTTAGGGGGTTAGGGAAGGGGGGAGGGAGTGGTGGTCTTATTACAGGAGTTCAGTGCAGCCTGAAACAGGGCCGTGGTTGGGGGTGCATGAGGGGGCCTGGGAGACTCCGGGTGGATAGTGGGGGCCATGATCCCCAGTGGGTTGGAATGGGTAGAGCCGACAAGGCGGGGGGCCATATCATGTTAGGGGAGCGCACCCCGCTATGTCCAAGCTGTGGGGCTCCGACCCCTTAGCTTCTTCTCATCCCTGGGGGTTTTGGGATCCAGGACCCTGGGCTCAGACTGGTGTATTTTAATGCCAGGTCTGTGGTTAATAAGGCACCACCCTCCTGATGTGATTGAGGAGGAGGCCGCGGACCTGGCTTGTATCACCGAGACCTGGTTGGGGCCGGTGGGTGGAGTCCCTCTGGTTGACATCTGCCCCCAGGTTTTCGGGTGCTGCACCAGTCACGACCCCAGGGAAGGGGGGGTGGGATGGCTATTGTCATTCGGGAGACCCTGTTTCCAAGGGAGGTCCCTGCCCCGAGATAGGGTGGTGTGAATCTCTCCTCCTGAGGTGTGGGCCTGCAGGTCGGATGGGCGTGCTGCTTACATACCTGTCCCCAGCTATGTCTCAGCTGCGCTGCCTGGGCTTCTTGATGCCGCTCTCAGGGGTGGCGGTGGAGTTTCAGAGCTTATAGTTTCTGGGTGACTTCAACCTGCCTTCCTTGGGACTGGCATTGGGTTTGGCCCAGGTTTCATGGCCTCCATGGAGGCCATGGGCCTGACCCAGATAATTGATGGCCCCAACTCATGAGGGGGTAACATGCTCGACCTGGTTTTGTCTCAGAGCAGTGGCGGAGGGGTCTGGGGGTGGTGACATAGTTACCACCCGTTTCATGGTCGACCACTATCTCCTGCGGCTGGTCTTCCATCAAGCTGCCCCACACTGCTGGGATGAGGAGCCACTTAGATGGTTTCCGCCCACGGCCTGATGGACCCTGAGAGGTTCCAGGCAGAGCTGGGATTTTTCCCTGCATCCCTTACCCACAGCCCTGCTGAGGACCTTGTGGCTACCTGGCAACAGTCGGCTGTGGGGGTTCTTGACAGGGTGTCCCCATGCGTCCCCTTACTGGCGCAGATCCCGTCAGCCCCCCTGGTATACCGAGGGGCTCCGGGAGATGAAGCATCACAGGAGGGGACTAGAGAGCAGGTGGAGGGCGACCTGTTCTGGATCTGACCAAGCCCCTAAGAGCCCATATTAGGACTTACCTGGTGGTGGTGAGGGCGGCGAGAAGATCTTATTTCTAGCCCCTCATAGCATCCGATATAACTGCCCGGCCACCCTTTTGGGGTCGCTCCCTCCCTCCACCAGCTGGGGGGGTGGCGGACCCTTGCGGGGCAGAGCTGAGGAATTTGGCCAGTATCTGCAGGATAAAATCACTCAGATCCGGGAGGGTTGCACTCGGACTTGCAGTGGCCTGAGGATGGGGATGCAGTGTTTGGCCAATGTTATCTGGACTGAGTTTCGATCCTGTTTCTGAGGATGAAGTGGACAGGATTATGCGGCGGCTGAGCTCCACCACATGTTTATTGGACCCGTGCCCTTCCTGGTTGGTTTATGCCTCCAGGGAGGTCACGTGCGGCTGGCTCCGGGCAGTGGTCACGCTTCATTAAGGGAGGGGCTGTTCCCTGCCGCTTTGAAAGAGGTGGTGGTGAGGCCCCTTCTGAAGAAGCCTGCCCTTGACCCAGCCACATTGAACAACTTTCATCCAGTCTCCAACCTTCGCTTTTAGCGAAGGTTGTTCAGAGTGTGGTGCCCTGCAATTGCCACTTTTTCCTGGAGGAAGCGGACTACCTGGATCCGTACCAATCGGGCTTCCGCCCGGGTACAGCACGAGACAGCATTGGTCACGCTGATTGATGATCTCTGGAGGGCTCAGGACAGGGGTTTTCCTCTGTCCTGTCCTGTTAGATCTCTCAGCGGCTTTCGATACCATTGACCATGGTATCCTGTTGCGCATCTCGGGGGGTTGGGAGTGGGAGGCACTGTTTTACAGTGGTTCTCCTCCTTCCTCTCGGACGTTCGCAAACAGTGTTGGCAGGGGGGCAGAGGTCAACTCAGGTATCTCACTTGTGGGATGCCCCAGGGCTCAGTCCTCTTGCCCCTCCTGTTCAACATTTATATGAAGCAGCTGGGTGAGATCATCCGTGGCTTTGGGGTGAGTTACATCAGTATGCTGATAATACGCAGTTATACATCTCCACCCCAGGCCCATCAGTGATGCTCTCTCCGTGATGTCCTGTTGTCTGGAGGTGGTGGATCTGGATGGACAGGAACATGCTTCAACTCAATCCAGCCAAGACAGAGTGGCTGTGCATACCAACATCTCGGTCCAGTTTGGATGTCCATCTTTGGTCATGGGGGAGGAGGTGTTGTCCCCCGTGGACGGGCACGGAACCTGGGGTCCTCCTGGACTCACGGCTCAAATTGGAGGAACAGGTGGGGCCGTGGCCAGGGGGGCCTTTGCCCAGATCCAGCTGGTTCGCCAGTTACGCCCATTCGTGGACTGAGATGGCCTGCACACAGTCACTCAGGCACTCGTTATTTCCCAACTCGACTACTGTAACGCTCTCTACCTAGGACTGCCCTTGCGTACCACTCGGAGGCTTCAGCTGGTGCAGAATGCGGCTGCGCGGGGAGTGATGGAGCTTCCCGATACTCCCATGTTACACCCCTCCTGCGCGACCTGCATTGGCTTCCGGTTGCCCTCCGGGTGAGATTCAAGGTTCTGGTATTAACATTCAAGTCCACATGGCACATGGGTCTAGGTTATTTATGAGAACGGTTCTCCCAACATCAAATACTAACGCCCTGTACGGGCTCACAGACGGGGTCTCCTCAGGGTGCCATCTGCAACTCAATGTTGCTTGGCAGTGACCCGGGGGAGGGCCTACAGGAAGAGATATCCACTCTGAAATGTCCTAAAGAAAATGACAATCCCAGCATATCTCATTGTTTTCATCAGAAGCTACAAAGGACAGAAAAAAATAGATATAGACTGGGTCCAGTCTGGAAAAGGTGATAGAACTATACATTTATTTTTTCAATTTATATAAATATAGATTAAGGAAAGATGGATTGAAAGATGAGCATGGTTTTAAAAATGGAAGAAGAAACACCAGTAAGCTGCAGTCTGTTGATGATACTATTCTGATAGCTGGAAAAACAAATGATCTACAAGCTCTAGTTATGAAACTCCAAGAGAAATGCTGAAAATGGGACTTAAATAAATTTAAAGACCATGTTTATGACAACACGCTTACAGTTTTATTTGATATTAGCGATTAACTAGTTCTACTTTTGATTTAGTGTTTAGGATAAGCAAAATAAGATTTGTTCATCATTTTTCTGGGACAAAAGTCACAAGTTTAAAAATAAATCAGTGATAATGTGGACTTAGAAATTATTTAAGCCATTGAAAGGTAGCACTTCAAGGGAAACCTGAAAATAGTTTAATGTATTTTAGGATAATAAAATAATATCATTTTAGAATGATGTAAAGTGACTAGTGTTAGTACAGGACCTGCTTAAAAATGCTGTTTCTAAAATCTAAATTTGCATAACTACTTACAAATATTTATGATATATAAAACATCCCTTGCCAGCTATGAAATATGTGTCTGTCTTATACAGAATACCAATATAAAATACCAGAGTTAAAAGGACCTTGGAGGTCTTCTAGTCCATCCCCTGCTCAAGCAGAAAAGAGAGAGATAGAGCACACATGTATTCTCTCTATCTCTATTTCCCTCCCTCTCCCTCCCTCTCTCTCTATCTAAATAATCATTCTACTTTTGAACATCTAAAAATATTGGACACATCACCATCTAGTGACTAATTAGATATTTTATAGACAATAGGTGATCATGGATTTTCTTGTGCCCCTCACTTATCTAAATGAAATGCCCACAGTCCTAAATAATTTTTATAAAGGTCATTTGTACATGTATCTGCCCCCAAAAAAAGACATTTTCTGTTTTACAAATGGCAAAATGCAATTGCAGGAAGTGCTATGCAATCTGGCTAGAAAAGAAGAATCAAACCCCCAATTTCTAGCAATAAAAAAAGCCATGTGAAACACTCTCTCTCTCTCTCTCTCTCTCTCTCTCTCTCTCTCTCTCTCTCTCTCTCTCTCTCTCTGTGTGTGTGTGTGTGTAAAATAGAATTCTGTTAATTAAATGTGATGGGCCATCTGCTAACAGAGCAAGGTTATGCCATACACTTGCAAGGAGACTGGGAAAACTGTAATTGTGGAGTCAATCTTGTAAGAACAAAGAATGCTTTTTCACAGGAAATATGCACATGTAAAGTGTTGTGTCATGGGTAAGAAAGAGCCAGAGACAAAGGATCCACAATCAACATTTTACTGGTAAATACTCAATTCCAACTGCAACACAACGAGAGCTAACGGCTGGTGGGCTCCCTTTTATAGCGGTTGCCTGCCATGCCATTAGCCAATTAAATAACTATTTTCCCATGCTACTAATGGTGGCTATTCTGTGTGTGCAGCTGTGTGGACACAACACCTCTCACCATCCAGCTGGTACATTAATACTTAACTATTATTCTATTATTACTTACTACTAACTAGTATACTTTATTAATGTTTAACTTATTACTTAATTAACTTATTACTATTATTATATCATAAATTTAACTACAGACATAGTCCTTTAAGTAGACTGGTCATTTCTGGGATTGATTCGACCTTTGATCCTCCCGGACTCAGAGTTGGGTTGCTTGCTACACACATCAGTGTCTTTTTGTCAAATTTCAGAGTCACTGGATGTGTCATTCAGGACTTCAGCCAGTGGGGGGGGGTTCATGACAGGTGTCACCTCGGGTACTGTGATCTCCTTCTCCGGTAAGTCTCTCTCCTCAACCCCCTGTGGTTCAGTGTCCTCCAATTTGCCATTGGTTAGCCATGCCAGGTGTCTCCTCAGCTGGTCGATGTGTCTGCACCACACCTTACTGTTGCTGAGCTCCACATGGTACAACCAGGGCCCTGTAATGTCAAGTATGTGACCGGTACCCAAATAGGTTTCCCGGCATAGTTCTTGGCATACACTCTTTTGCCTTGTTGGAACTGTCTGATTGTTTCTTCCTCTCTTTGTTCATTGTCCCATAGTCAGGGTGTATCCTATCCAGCTGTGTTCTCAATCTCCTCCCCATTAACAGCTCTGCTGGGCTTCTGCCTGTAGCCATGCATGGGGTGACGTGCTGGGTTAATAAGTATCTCTCTAGTTTTTCTTGTGAATTGCCTTGCCCCATTCTGCTTAGGGCCTCTTTTGTTGTGTGGACCATCCTCTCCTCTTGACCATTTCCTGCGGGATAAAATGGAGCGGTGAGCGCATGATGGATACACCTGTTAGCCAGGAATAGTTCAAATGGCCTAGCTGTAAACTGTGGTCAGTTGTCAGAGACCAACACATCTGGCAGGCCGTGGGTGATGAACAGTCTGTGTAATACATTGGTGGTGGCATCTGTAGTGATAGTGCTCATGACAGCCACTTCCACCCACTTGGAGTAGGCATCGATGATAATTAAAAAGTATTTACTGTGTACTGGCCCAGCGAAGTCAATGTGTAGTCTGGACCCTGAACCTCTTGGTGTCTCCCATTCTCATGGCAGTGTGATGAGGGGTGACGGTCGCATCTCTTGATGTGGTTTGCCCCCCACTGTTCAATGTTTTTATTCATGGATGCCCACCACAGATAACTGTGAGCTAACACCTTCATGCGGACGATCCTGGGATGGCCTTCATGTAGCATCTGCAGCAACAAGTCTTGCAGTTGGTGGGGTATCACTATGCGGCTCCCCCCACAATAGGCAACACTTCTGTACTGATAGTTCATCTTGCCTCACTTTGAATGGCCTAAATGCCATACTTGTTGGATTTTTAAACCACCCCCTTCACACCCAGTTCAGTACCTACCACCCAGTTCAGTCTTCTTTGGATTTGGTGGTGATCAGTTCCATTTGTAGAGTCTCGACTAGTAGTACTGTCACAATTGCAGCAGGGTCTTCCACTTGTTGTGCTAATGGACATCTACTCAGTGTGCCCACATTGCTTATGTTCAAGCCCGGGTGGTGTATGAGCTTGTACTGATAGGCCACTAGGAGTTCAGTCCACCAAATCATGCATGGGGACAGGATTTGTGGTGTTTGCCTGTCACCTGTGAGGAGGCCTAATAAAGGTTTGTAGTCAGTTATAAGCTCAAACTTCCATCTATACATGTACTCATGGAATCTTTTAATCCTTGAGACAGCAGCCAGCAGCTTTTTGCCAAGCTGACTGTAATTTTTCTCTGCCCTGGACAGCATTCTCGAAAAAAAGGCAATGGGCACCTCAATGCCATCTGGGAACTTGTGGCTCAGGATGGCTCCGACTCCGTATGGAGAGGCATCACAAGTCAGGGTTAGCGGTAGGGTCTTGTTGTACTGGACCAGTATGCTGTTTGAAGTTAGCAAGGCTTTTAGCTGTTTGAAGGCCAGTGCTTCCTTCTGACCCCAGGCCCATGGAGTTTTCTTGTCAAGCAAATGATGTTATGGTTCCGCGATAGATGCTTTCTATCTCAGGAAAACACTGTAGAAGTTAAAGAGCCCCAGGAAAGCTTGGAGCTCCTGTTCATGGGCATTGGAGCTTGTTTGATCACCTGCGTCTTTTCTTTGGTGGGGTGTAGGCCAGCCACATTGATAAGATATCCAAGGAATTCTACCTGGTCCATGGCAACCAGGCACTTTTCCTTTTTTACCTTAAGCCCCACGTATTGAAACTTCTTAAGTACTTCTCGTAAACAGTCCATTAATTCAGGTTTGTTTGCTGCTGAAATTAGGACATCATCAAAATATGGGACAACTCCCGGTATTCCGTTTATTAATATATAAGCAAGAAAAGGATGAGTAAAGTCATGGAGAGATAAATGGCTCCTTTGATTTGGATCTTTCTGGTACTACATGGTTTCCAAACTGCACAGTTTTCTCCAGCAATTTCCAGATATTTAATTCCACAAATCTCTGTCTATTTCAAGGCTGTGGCATCTATGCATGATGGATCAGAACTCCTAAGGAAAAACTTTTCTTATACTGCAGCAACGGATGCATAAACTGTAAATTTTATGTTCAGGCATGGTGGTGCCTTTGAAATTAAAACAACAGGAAATAAAAGTTATTACCGCCAATTGTTATAGAAGAAAGAGATTGCATATTTTCATGATTTCCTGTTCTGTCTCCCCTTCCCTTCCCCAGAAGGTAAGGAACACTAACACAGAGAGTCATGCTGGCCTGTCTCCAAAATCCCAGTTATCTCTCCCGACAAGAGTGTTGGCAGTCACCCAGGCTCTCACTGCCAAATTCAAAGCCAACAAGGAATGCAGTACTCACAGAAGACTGATTTATTCTCAGAGTCCAAAAACTAAATCAGGCACACAGATGGAATCCTTGGCTTCATTTCACACTTTGTCACATACAGAGTTTGCAACGTAGGCACACCCACTTTTATACCTGGTGGGGTGTGGTCCAGCTCATCTCTGGCCCTCCCACACCCCCTACGTTGCTGCTGATGTTTCTCCCTCCGACGTTGCCTGGGATCAAGCCAGGAACCCTCATCCCCCCTCTCTCACCGTGGCCGTACTGATACACGTCTCTCAGGCTGTTCCTCTTGGCTTTCTGAGGAAACCTGAGGCATTGCCAGGGAGGAAGGTCCTGGGGAAGGAGACCTTGCCAGGGAGGAAGATCCTGGGGAGGAAGGCCCTGGTGAGGAAGGCATTGCCCATTCCTCCTCTTCTTCTTCATCATCCAGGTCCTCTTCCTCTGTCAGCACAGGCTCACGAGGCGGGGCCACAACACTATCCCTCACCGCAGGGCCCTTCCCCCGAGCCTGACGGACAGGATGCAGCCGAGAGGGGAAGCACTCATGGAACAGCCGCGTGGAGCGTGGAAGCGTCCACCCAGGTCAAGTCCTCCGGCCCGTCCCCCGTCCGCTCGACCAAATACTAAAATCGCCCCTTCAACCACCGTGAGTCTTGAATGCTGACCACCCCGCTGTCCTCTGCGTCAGCCCCAGCGGGTGCAGGTGTTGAAACAGGATCGGTGGGACATCAGAGTTAACACGAGGGGGCTTCAGGAACCAGAAGGGAACGGTGGAAAACCGGGTGTATCTTCATGGAGCGTGGTAGGGTCAGACGATAGGCCACAGGGTTGATGACCGCCTCAATGGGGTTCGGGCCGACGAACCGGTGGGCCAGTTTCTTTACCGGACGGTCAGCCGGGAGGTGTTTTGTGGACAACCACACTCGGTCTCCCACCGCCAGCGGGGGCGTCACCCATCGAGAGCGGTCGGCATACCGCTTGTAATCCTCCTTGGCCTGTATCAGGTGTTGCCGCACCAACTGCTGAACGGCGTACAGCTCGGAAAGGAAGTCCTGAGCCTCAGGAACGGGGGAATCCGAGGGTGTCAGAGGGAAGAACCACGGATGGTAGCCCACATTGGTGTAGAACGGAGTCACCTGGGTGGAGGTGTGCTGGGAGATGTTGAACGCGAACTCCGCCAGAGCGAGGTAGTCGGCCCAGTCGGTCTGCCGTTGGTTGACAAAGCAGCGCAAGTACTGCCCCAGGATGCCAATGACCTTCTCCATTCCCCCATCAGTCTCAGGATGGTGTGATGAGGACAAGCACACCTGCACTTGTAACGCGGTCATGAGGCTCTTCCAAAATTGGGCCGTGAATTGCATGCCGCGGTCGGAAACCACCCTGTCCGGCAGGCCATGGAGGCAGAAAATATGTTTGACGAACAGACGGGCAGTCGTGCGGGCCGTTGGCAGGGCACGACACGGGATGAAGTGGGCCATTTTGGTCAGCATGTCCACCACCACCAGCACGGTCGTAAAGCCGTAGGACAACGGCAAGTGCGTCAAGAAGTCCATAGAGATCACCCCCCCATGGTCTGTCTGGAGTGGGTAGAGGGTGGAGGAGACCAGGAGGTGCACCCGTCGTGGCCTTCGCTTGCCGGCATGGCACACAGGATGTCACATAAGCGTAGACATCGTGCCACACTCGAGGCCACCAAAAAGTCCGAGTCATGAGGTGGAGGGTCTTGAAGTAGCCAAAATGGCCAGCTGCCGGGTTGTCGTGACGCTGCTTCAAGAGAAGGGCCCAAAGCGGCCCCGTGGGCACGTACAACCGTCCCCGATGCTTGAGCAAGCCCTCCTCCAAAGTCCATGGGGAATCGGGGCCGACCTCTGCTTTTCTCTGCTACGACCAGGCGTCCAGGCGCAGTGCCTCTTGCACCCGAGCCCGGAAGTCTACCGGTTCCTGGACTGCAGCCAAGGCTTTCTGCTGGCAGCACCGTCCGCAGAGGGAGGTGAGTCTTTGGGGCACAGGTACTCGGGCTTGCGGGATAGGGCATCCGCCCTCCGATTGTGACCACTGGGAATGTAGGTCACATGAAAGTTGAACCAGGCAAAAAACAACGACCACCGGATCTGCTGCTGGTTCAACTTCCTGGCTGTTGTCAGATGTTCCAGATTCCGATGGTCCGTGCGGACCTCTATCTGATGCCGGGGCCCCTCCAGATGATGCCGCCAAGCCTCAAAGGCAGCCTTGATAGCCAGCAGCTCTTTTTCCCAGATGGTGTAGTTGCGCTCGGAAGGATTGAGTTTCCGCAAATAGTAAGCACAGGGGAAAAGAGTACCGCCAGCCACCAGGGCCTGCAACAGCACCGCCCCAATAGCCACGTTGGACGTGTCCATCTCCACTACAAAAGGACGGTGCGGGTTGGGGTGCCTCAAGATGGGTTCGGTGACAAAGGCTTTCTTAAGGGCCTCAAAAGCCTGTTGCTGCGGAGGACCCCACTGGAACAGAACCTTCTTCCAAAGGAGCTGGGTTAACGGGAAGGTTAACATGGCAAAGCCAGGGATAAAGATCCGGTAATAGTTGGCGAACCCCAGCAGGCGCTGGACGTCTTTCACACGACGAAGGGGTTCCCAACTGCACAAGGCCTCCACCTTCCGAGGGTCCATAGCGATGCCTTCGGGAGCGATGATGTGCCCCAGGAACTCAATGGAAGTCTGGAAAAAGAGGCATTTCTCCAGCTTCACATAAAGCTGGTGCTTCCGAACGCGTTGCAGCACCAGACGGACCTGTTGAAGGTGGCTTTCCCTGGACCAGGAGTAGATCAAGATGTAATCCAGGTAGACCACCACAAACTTATCCAACATGTCCCTGAACACATCGTTCATGAAATGCTGGAAGACCGCAGGAGCGTTGGTCAACCCGAACGGCATCACCGTGTACTCGAAATGGCTGTATCGGGTGCCAAACGCCGTCTTCCATTCATCCCCCTCTTGTATCCACACCAAGTTGTAGGCGCCTCAGAGGTCGACCTTCGTGAAGATGGTGGCCTCCCGCAGGCGCTCCATCAGCTCCAGAATGAGAGGCAGGGGGTAGCGATTCCGCACCGTGATGGCATTGAGCCGGCAGTAATTGCAACACAAGCGCAAGTCCCCCGTCTTCTTCTTAACGAAGAGAACTGGTGCTGCGAGAGGGGACGACGAAGGGCGGATGAACCCTCGGGCCAAGTTTTTGTCCAGAAAGTCCCGTAGGGCGGCCAACTCGGGCTCGGACATGGAGTACAGACATTCCACGGGCAGCGACGCATTGGGCAGAAGGTCCACGGGACAATCATAGGGCCGATGCGGAGGTAAGCCGTCCGCCTCCTTCTCGCTGAACACATCTGCGAAGTCCCTCAGTTCAGGAGGTAGGGAGACGACCGGGGTGGAGACGTCCTGGCCGGCACAGGCGTGGCAGATGTGGTCGACGCACTGCAGACTTGGGAAAGAGACGGCGTTCTGCGACCATGCCACCTGAGGATCGTGAGTCCAAAGCCAGGCCATACCCAGGACCAATGGGAAATGAAGGTCCGCAGTGACATAGAAGTGGATTGCTTCCTCATGTGCCCCAATGGTTAGGCGCAAAGGCTGGGTGGCGAACTTAATGGGCCCTGCGATCAGTTCCCTCCCATCAATTGTCTCCACCTGCAACGGAAGGTCCACCGGATCCAAAGGCACCTTAAAACGCACCACAAAGGCCTGGTCCATGAACTTCATCGTTGCCCCTGAGTCCACCAGCACATGCGCCTGGATCCCCCTCGACTGGTTGGGCAAGAACACCTGAGAGTCCAATATCAGATGCCGAGGGAGCCCAGAGTCCACAGCCGCGCAGTCAGGTGGAGGTTTAGTACTTGCCCGGCCTAGGGTGTCCACCAGGTTGGGCTCGCCCCATTTCCTGGCTTGGTCATGCCGAACTGCAGGCATGGGCTTGAGCGACCCACGTTGCTTTTGGGGACAGGAAGCAGCGAAATGTCCAGGCTCCCCACAATACAGACACAAACCCCCCTGACATCGCCGTGTGTGCTCCTGGGCCGTCAAGCAAGTTCCAGCCACTCCCAGCTCCATGGGCTCCGCAGCCATTGTCACGAAACTCGGGGCGACCTGGGGCACTGCCGCGCAGGGCGTGGAGGCACAGACACGGAGGGCAACTCCTGGACTGGGCGACGGGTCTTTCGCCACTGGAGACGTGCGTCGATGCGCAGACATTGCACCACCAGGGCATCGAGAGTCGGGGGAGCCTCCACCCGAACCAGCTCATCCTGCAGTTCCTCTGACAGGCCATCCTGGAAGGCGTCCAGCAGCGCCGCATCATTCCAGGTGGAGTCCATGCAGAGCAGACAAAATTCGGCAATATAGTCCTGCAGGGGGCGCTTCCCTTGGCAAATGTCCTTTATGCGCCTGGCTGCCGTCTGGGTGCGGATGGGGTCCTTATACATGAGGCGCATGTGTTGCCAAAAGCCCTGGCAGTCTGTTAATAGTGGGCTGTTCTGAACCAACAAGGGCGTGGCCCACCGGGCTGCAGAGCCAGAAAGGAGGCTTATCACAAACCCCAACCGAGTCCGGTCATCAGGAAAATCCTCCGGCCTCATAGCCATAAATAACTGGCACTGTCCCATGAAAGCCACAAACATTTCTGGCTGCCTAGAAAACTTATCTGGCACAGCTACCGGGCATTTCCGACGGGGAGGGGGAGGAGGTGCTGCAAGAGCATTCAATGCAGCAAGTTGAGCTGCTAAGTGCAGCAACTGTTGTTGCAAGCCCTGATTCTCGGCTTGTAATTGGTGTAACTGCTGCTGCTGCTGCTGCTGCTGGTGGTAGTCCATCTTGGTTTAAAGATGGTTAGAGTCTTTTGGGGTATGTGACAAAAATGTTCTGTCTCCCCTTCCCTTCCCCAAAAGGTAAGGAACGCTAACACAGAGAGTCATGCTGGCCTGTCTCCAAAATCCCAGTTATCTCTCCCGACAAGATTGTTGGCAGTCACCCAGGCTCTCACTGCCAAATTCAAAGCCAACAAGGAATGCAGTACTCACAGAAGACTGATTTATTCTCAGAGTCCAAAAATTAAATCAGGCACACAGACGGAATCCTCGGCTTCATTTCACACTTTGTCACATACAGAGTTTGCAACGTAGGCACACCCACTTTATACCTGGTGGGGTGTGGTCCAGCTCAATCTCTGGCCCTCCCACGCCCCCTATGTTGCTGCTGACGTTTCTCCCTCCGACATTGCCTGGGATCAAGCCAGGAACCCTCCTCCTCCCTCTCCGCCGTGGCGTTACTGATACACGTCTCTCAGGCTGTTCCTCTTGGCTTTCCGAGGAAACCTGAGGCATTGCCAGGGAGGAAGATCCTGGGGAGGGAGGCCTTGCCAGGGAGGAAGGTCCTGGGGAGGGGGGCCTTGCCAGGGAGGAAGGTGCTGGGGAAGGAGACCTTGCCAGGGAGGAAGATCCTGGGGAGGAAGGCCCTGGTGAGGAAGGCATTGCCCGTTCCTCCTCTTCTTCTTCATCATCCAGGTCCTCTTCCTCTGTCAGCACAGGCTCACGAGGCAGGGCCACAACAATTTCCTATCTAGAAATACTCTAAAGTGCACAATTATTTTTCAAGTAAATTTTGGGTATAGCAAAACCAGAGGAAAGAGAAACAACTAAGAGAAGATCCTACAAACAGAATATACTATGGAATATAAATTAAGATTGAAATAAATTTAGTATGTTCTAACTATATTTAAGCCAATGAATAATAGAATTGTCATAATTACCTCAGTTTGAGGGAATCCCTTTAAGGTAGCATCTGAGAAATAAAAGAGCACACACAGAGACATAAGTTATTATGATAACGTTTCTCCAAAGGAACCACAACCACAGTTTGTTAGCACTCTGAAAGTCTTTCTAAAGCTCTATTATCACAAAGGTTAGGGATTCTGTAAGCCTGTCTTACAATCTTATTCCTAATAGCAATTATAGAAATGCTGGAAAACATTTTTCAAGTAGGCTCTGAGAAAGATGTAAACTTGAAAACCCACTTTAAACATAAAGGCGAATTTTTGAAATTTCTGAAATTCTGCTTATATCAAAATTAATTCTTTTCAATATAAGATTATTAGCTTCATATATATTCAGGTTTGATGCCATTTTGACCATCCAAGTTCCAACATATCTAGTTCTATAGTCATAGACCAAATACAACCACATTGTGTGCCTTGTTTAAGGTCTATTAAGAAACACAGCACTTATATATTAAGCAGCCTTGAAAATGTAGTTAGCTGGCATATTAGTAAGAAAGCAAACACTGTTCATAGTTCAAACTTGTAAAATACCTTGGTAGTCATTTTGGTTACTCTTCTCTTAACTTTCCTGTGTACTTGCTCTGAGCCTCTATATGAAATTGATTGTGGGATTTAAGAACTACAGGGTGTAGAGTAAATTGTATAAATAATCCCATTTCACCAAATTAGGTTTTGTGGTATTTGAAGAAACATATGAAATGGAAACTTTAATGAAAAAGAAATGACCATAAAAATATATTATCTTCTACTAAAGAAAAATCTAAATGAACATATATTTAAATTTATTTTCAAGATGATTTATTAAATTGATAAGTACTGAGGCTACATGTTTGCTATCATGTAATAGTTATGCCACAACTGAGCATTTTACATGGTATTTCAGGAAAGCCAATCTGAGAGCTCTGGGCAGCAAGATAGACCCAGATATATTCCTTCATGCCCACCAGGATTCAATCCAATTTATTTTTTAAAAATATGATAAACAAGCAAAGAAAAAAGAAATATGCCATATGAAAAAACCCTAGCTCTTTTATCCTGTGATTTAAAGGAGCACTTCTGAGACCCACAAAGGTTGGGTCCATGAACTAAGAATGAACATTTTGAAGGTTACTTTATGTTCTGGTTTACAGGGGTTTGGTGAAGAATTTCACCCACCATGGCAGCCCCTGACTACAGGAACCAAATGCTGTTTAAATTCCAAAAGCACCCGCAACAGTAAAACCTTGCCTACAGTAAAACCTTGCCTACGTCTCTTAGATTAATGGGGTGTAGAGAGGGACCTCCTTGAAAAGAGACAAGTTCTCTTTTCCCTCAAAATAATGTGCCAAATATTATCCCCTTTGATGCTTAGTAATTTATGAATTTTATGCCCCTCATTTTTAAAGACAAAAGAATAATAAGTTCTTACATTGAACATCTGCTCTCAGATGTTCTTATGGGAAACATTTTCTGGGGAAAAACATGAGACAACAGATTTGTGATATTGCATATTTTCTTTATTTACAAATGAAAAAGACAGGAATTATATATCACTTTCTCGAATCAGGAACATGATAATATATTACTAACAAATTGTTTTTAAAGCCATGACTTTCAAGAATTCATTTGATACACATGTAGCTAAACTGATGTATAATTTAAAGCAGGTTGAGGAAGAGAACATAAGGTTTTGCAGATGTAAGCTACATGGGCAACAGATTGAAAGTACTTTATCTGTTAACAACACACACACACACACACAGAGTTAGAAAAGCCTTCACATACTCTTCCTCTTAATGTATGCTATCATCTGCCAACAAGTCATTTCTGGATTAAACATGACAAATGTGAGAAGCTTTGTGCAAGAGGAATTAATGGACACAAGTTTGATAGCAGAACTCAAAACAAGGGCAAAGAAATATTAGAGCACTTCCATATTTTAGAACACACTATTTTGAAAAAACAAGAACACAACTCAAAAAGGTTCAATGCATATAGTGATTTTTTGCATGTTACACTTGTTACATACTTGTAATCTTTCGCACATGTAATCTGCGTAACCAACCATTTTATCCTTGTTTCTCCCTTCTTCTGGTTCAGGCAAAACATATGAGGACAACAGTTTTTTTCTTTCCCAACAGTCACTTCTACACCTACATCATCTGATTGCTTCAGATTTCTAGATTACACTTAAAAAGAAGAAGCTGTAAGAATATTTATGATGAAATGGTCTGAGGATTTGGTTCTTCTTTAAAAGACAAAATACTGCAAAAACAAAAAGAGGAAAAAGGAGTAAATTTTCTTTTGATTTCATTTGACTCTTGATCATGAGACGAGTCAAGAGACATTTACAGTCCCAAGTTTTTTGCTTTTTCTCAACTAGGGAATATGTGCAGCTGGTTATTTGTTTTCATTTTCTTTTATCCTTTTAGTTAAAAAAGGAATAAAATTTAATTAAAAAAGACTTCTCTAAAATTTTCATGTATTTTTCAGCCAAGTTGGCAGGGAGCTCTTTAACATTTTTCAAGTATAGTCAATGAGTTATATTTGGAAAAATGTTTACATAAATATTGATTAGATATAATCAAAAACAAAATAAAAATAACATGCAATACTGTATGTGTGTGACAGTGTGTGACAATGTGTGTGAATGACAGTTTCATATCCTATGAAAATAGGCAAATAAATCACCATTTGATCTGTTATTAATGATGAATTATTTTTGAAAGTCCCTGTGATTTAAAAATGAGAGGATGGAGGCAATATATATTTAATATAATCTTACTTTGGTGATAAACTTACCTATTGCATCATTATCTGTAGTTATATGGATTTTTTTAGTGTTAATCCATTTTCTTTCACACAATAGGATGAGTTTCTCTTACTTGCCTTAATTCCTGCCTACCTAGCAGTTTCAAAACATGCAAATGTGAGTAGATAAATAGATACACTTTGGTGGGAAAGGAAACTGTTCCATGCACCTCAGCATAGAGTCATGTGGTCCTGTTGACTATGGAAATGTCTTCAGACAATGCTGTCTCCCTTGGCTAAGAAACAGAGATGAGTACATACACATACACAAACCTCAGAATCAGAAATTCTGGACAGGGGAAACCCTGACCTTGACCTTGACTTTTTCACTGTATTTCTCTGTGTGTGTGTGTGTGCATATGCGCATGCCTGCGCATGTCCATCCCGCTCCCCTCCCTTTCATTTTGTTTTTCATCTATTAATGAATAAGTTATTTTGGAAATTATTGAAAGAGAGATCTCTCATTCCCAATCAAACACTTAACACATAGGATATTATTGTTTTTCACTCCTTCTTTGTTCAACATACTAAGTTTATGTGTCAACATTGATGATTACATTAATACAAAACAGCAGAATACATTTGGTAGCACACAGGCCGCTTTCTCTAATCTTTTCCTGTCACCAATACTCATCTTTCTTTACTAGATAAGTCAAGGCAGCCGGAATCAGAATGGCAAAACTTAGAAATCCCAATATTATCCAATTATTCTTCCCTATATAAAGGAAGAAAATTCCAATTAAAAGAAAAAGAAAAGGTGTCCCTCCTTGATTCTAACTACAGAGGTAGAGTTAGCACTTTGTAATCCAGGCCCAATTGTGTCCTCTGTTTTCTCTTTAAAAGTCAAGCTATTTACTTTGCTCCTTCATTTACAGTTTTTTCTTTTCTTAACTGAATAGAGAAACCAGATCAAAGGGAAGAATATACAAACTTACACAGAAATAAAGTTCAGAAACTAACAAATATATATAAACTTAAGGAAACATATATATATATATATATATGTTGTGGCCCCGCCTCATGAGCCTGTGCTGACAGAGGAAGAGGACCTGGATGATGAAGAAGAGGAGGAACGGGCAATGCCTTCCTCACCAGGACCTTCCTCCCTGGCAAGGCCTCCCTCCCCAGGACCTTCCTCCCTGGCAATGCCTCAGGTTTCTTCGGAAAGCCAAGAGGAACAGCCTGAGAGACGCGTATCAGTGCGCCACGGCGAGGGAGGGAGGAGGAGGATTCCTGGCTTGATCCCAGGCAATGTCGGAGGGAGAAACGTCAGCAGCAACATAGGGGGCGTGGGAGGGCAGAGATTGAGCTGGACCACACCCCACCAGGTATAAAAGTGGGTGTGCCTACGTTACAAACTCTGTACGTGACAAAGTGTGGAATAAGCCGAGGATTCCGTCTGTGTTGTAGTGCCTGATTTGGTTTCTGGACTTTGGGAATAAATCATTCCTTCTGTGAGTAATTCATTTCTTGTCAGCTCCGAATTTGGCAGTGAGAGCCTGGGTGACTGCCAACACTCTTATCGGGAGAGATAACTTGGATTTTGGAGACAGGCCAGCGTGACTCTCTGTGCTAGTGTTGCTGCCAAGTTCCTTACCTTCTGGGGAAGGGAAGGGGAGACAGAACATTTTTGTCATGTACCCCAAAAAGACACTAACCATCTTCAAACCAAGATGGACCACCACCACCATCAGCAGCAGCAGCAGCAGTTACACCAGTTACAAGCCAAGAATCAGGGCTTGCAACAACAGTTGCTGCAATTAGCAGCTCAACTTGCTGCACTGAATGCTCCTGCAGCACCTCCTCCCCCTCCCCATTGGAAATGCCTGGTAGCTGTGCCAGATAAGTTTTCTGGGCAGCCAGAAATGTTTGTGGCTTTCATGGGACAGTGCCAGTTATTTATGGCTATGAGGCCGGAGGATTTTCCTGATGACCGGACTCGGTTGGGGTTTGTGATAAGCCTCCTTTCTGGCTCTGCAGCCCGGTGGGCCACGCCCTTGTTGGTTCAGAACAGCCCACTATTAACAGACTGCCAGGGCTTTTGGCAACACATGCGCCTCATGTATAGGACCCCATCCGCACCCAGACGGCAGCCAGGCGCATAAAGGACTTTGCCAAGGGAAGCGCCCCCTGCAGGACTATATTGCCGAATTTTGTCTGCTCTGCATGGACTCCACCTGGAATGATGCGCGCTGCTGGCGCCTTCCAGGATGGCCTGTCAGAGGAACTGCAGGACGAGCTGGTTCGGGTGGAGGCCCTCCCCGACTCTCTGCCCTGGTGGTGCAATGTCTGCGCATCGACGCCACGTCTCCAGTGGCGAAAGACCCTCCCCTGTCCAGGAGTTGCCCTCCGTGTCTGTACCTCACGCCCTGCGCCGGCAGTCCCCCGGGTCGCCCCAAGTTCCGTGACAATGGCTACGGAGCCCATGGAGCTGGAGCGGCTGGAACTTGCTGACGGCCCAGGAGCACACACGGACGTCAGGGGGTTTGTGTTGTATTGTGGGGCCCGGACATTTCGCTGCTTCCTGTCCCCAAAAGCAACGTGGGTCGCTCAAGCCCATGCCTGCAGCTCGGCATGACCAAGCCGGGAAATGGGGCGAGCCCAACCTGGGGACACCCAGGCAGGCAAGTACTAAACCTCCACCTGACTGCGCGGCTGTAGACTCTGGGCCCCCTCGGCATCTGATATTGGACTCTCAGGTGTTCTTGCCCAACCAGTCGAGGGGATCCAGGCGCATGTGCTGGTGGACTCAGGGGCAACGATGAACTTCATGGACCAGGCCTTTGTGTGCGTTTTAAGGTGCCTTTGGATCCGGTGGACCTTCCGTTGCAGGTGGAGACAATTGATGGGAGGGAACTGATCGCAGGGCCCATTAAGTTCGCCACCCAGCCTTTTGCCCAACCATTGGGGCCATGAGGAAGCAATCCACTTCTATGTCCTGCGGACCTTCATTTCCCATTGGTCCTGGGTATGGCCTGGCTTTGGACTCACGATCCTCAGGTGGCATGGTCGCAGAACGCCGTCTCTTTCCCAAGTCTGCAGTGCGTCGACCACATCCGCCACGCCTGTGCCAGCCAGGACGTCTCCACCCCGGTCGTCTCCCTACCTCCTGAACTGAGGGACTTCGCAGATGTGTTCAGCGAGAAGGAGGCGGACCGCTTACCCCCGCATCGGCCCTATGATTGCCCCGTGGACCTTCTGCCCAATGCGTCGCTGCCCGTGGGATGTCTGTACTCCATGTCCGAGCCCGAGTTGGCCGCCCTACGGGACTTTCTGGACAAAAACTTGGCCCGAGGGTTCATCCGCCCTTCGTCGTCCCCTCTCGCAGCACCAGTTCTCTTCGTTAAGAAGAAGACGGGGGACTTGCGCTTGTGTTGCAATTACCGCCGGCTCAATGCCATCACGGTGCGGAATCGCTACCCCCTGCCTCTCATTCTGGAGCTGATGGAGCGCCTGCGGGAGGCCACCATCTTCACGAAGCTCGACCTCTGAGGGGCCTACAACTTGGTGTGGATACGAGAGGGGGACGAATGGAAGACGGCGTTTGGCACCCGATACAGCCATTTCGAGTACACGGTGATGCCGTTCGGGTTGACCAACGCTCCTGCGGTCTTCCAGCATTTCATGAACGATGTGTTCAGGGACATGTTGGATAAGTTTGTGGTGGTCTACCTGGATGACATCTTGATCTACTCCTGGTCCAGGGAAAGCCACCTTCAACAGGTCCGTCTGCGGTTGCAATGCCTTCGGAAGCACCAGCTTTATGCGAAGCTGGAGAAATGCCTCTTTTTCCAGACTTCCATTGAGTTCCTGGGGCACATCATCGCTCCCAAAGGCATCGCTATGGACCCTCGGAAGGTGGAGGCCTTGTGCAATTGGAAACCCCCTCGTCGCGTGAAAGACGTCCAGCGCCTGCTGGGGTTCGCCAACTATTACCGGACCTTCATCCCGGGCTTTGCCACGTTGACCTTCCCGATAACCCAGCTCCTTTGGAAGAAGGTTCCGTTCCAGTGGGGTCCCCCACAGCAACAGGCTTTTGAGGCCCTTAAGAAAGCCTTTGTCACCGAACCCATCTTGAGGCACCCTGACCCGCACCGTCCTTTTGTAGTGGGATGATGCGTCCAACGTGGCTATTGGCGGTGCTGTTGCAGGCCCGGTGGCTGGCGGCACTCTTTTCCCCTGTGCTTACTATTCGCGGAAACTCAATCCTTCCGAGCGCAACTACACCATCTGGGAAAAAGAGCTGCTGGCTATCAAGGCTGCCTTTGAGGCTTGGCGGCATCATCTGGAGGGGGCCCGGCACCAGATAGAGGTCCGCATGGACCATCGGAATCTGGAACATCTGACAACAGCCAGGAAGTTGAACCAGCGGCAGATCCGGTGGTCGTTGTTTTTTGCCCGGATGCGCTATCCCACAAACCTGAGTACCTGTGCCCCAAAGACTCACCTCCTCTGCAGACGGTGCTGCCAGCAGAAGCCTTGGCTGCAGTCACGACAACCCGGCAGCTGGCCATTTTGGCTACTTCAAAACCCTCCACCTTGTGACTCGGACTTTTTGGTGGCCTCGAGTGTGGCACGACGTCCACGCTTATGTGACATCCTGTGTGCCGTGCCGGCAAGCGAAAGCCGCGACGGGTGTGCCTCCTGGTCTCCTCCACCCTCTACCCACTCCAGACAGACCATGGGGAGCGATCTCTATGGACTTCTTGACGCACTTGCCATCATCCTACGGCTTTACGACTGTGCTGGTCATGGTGGACATGCTGACCAAAATGGCCCACTTCATCCCATGTCGTGCCCTCCCACTCCCGCCGACTACCCATCTGTTCATCCAGCATATTTTCTGCCTCCATGGCCTGCCGGACAGGGTGGTTTCTGACCGCAGCGTGCAATTTATGGCCCAATTCTGGAAGAGCCTGATAACCACGTTACAAGTGCAGGTGTGCTTGTCCTCATCGCACCATCCCAAGACTGATGGGGGAACGGAGAAGGTCATTGGCATCCTGGGGCAGTACTTGCGCTGCTTTGTCAACCAACGGCAGACCGACTGGGCCGACTACCTCGCTCTGGCGGAGTTCGCGTTCAACAACTCCCAGCACACCTCCACCCAGGTGACTCCGTTCTACGCCAATGTGGGCTACCATCCGCGGTTCTTCCCTCTGACACCCTCGGATTCCCCCGTTCCTGAGGCTCAGGACTTCCTTTCCGAGCTGTACGCCGTTCAGCAGTTGGTGCGGCAACACCTGATACAGGCCAAGGAGGACTACAAGCGGTACGCCGACCGCTCTCGACGGCGACGCCCGCTGGCCAGTGGGAGACCGAGTGTGGTTGTCCACAAAGCACCTCCCGGCTGACCTCCCAGTAAAGAAACTGGCCCACCGGTTCGTCGGCCCGAACCCCATTGAGGAGGTCATCAACCCTGTGGCCTATCGTCTGACCCTACCACTCTCCATGAAGATTCACCCGGTTTTCCACCGTTCCCTTCTGGTTCCTGAAGCCCCCTCGTGTTATCTCCGACGTCCCACCGATCCTGCTTCAACACCTGCACCCGCTGGGGCTGACGCAGAGGACAGTGGGGTGGTCAGCATTCAGGACTCATGGTGGTTGAAGGGGTGGTTTCAATATTTGGTTGAGTGGATGGGGGACGGGCCGGAGGACTTGTCTTGGGTGGACGCTTCCATGCTCCACGCCCCGACCCTTACGCGGCTGTTCCATGAGCGCTTCCCCTCTTGGCTGCATCCTGCCCGTCAGACTCGGGGGAAGGGCCCTGCGGTGGGGGATAGTGTTGTGGCCCCGCCTCGTGAGCCTGTGCTGACAGAGGAAGAGGACCTGGATGATGAAGAAGAGGAGGAACAGGCAGTGTCTTCCTCCCCAGGATCTTCCGCCTTGGCAAGGCCTCCCTCCCCAGGACCTTCCTCCCTGGCAAGGTCTCCCTTCCCAGGACCTTCCTCCCTGGCAAGGCCTCCCTCCCCAGGACCTTCCTCCCTGGCAAGGCCTCCCTCCCCAGGACCTTCCTCCCTGGCAATGCCTCAGGTTTCTTCGGAAAGCCAAGAGGAACAGCCTGAGAGATGCGTAAACAGCACGGGAGGGAGGGAGGAGGGGATTCCTGGCTTGATCCCAGGCAACGTCGGAGGGAGAAACGTCAGCAGCAACGTAGGGGGCGTGGGAGGGCCAGAGATTGAGCTGGACCACACCCCCAGGTATAAAAGTGGGTGTGCCTACGTTACAAACTCTGTACGTGACAAAGTGTGGAATAAGCCGAGGATTCCGTCTGTGTGTGCCTGATTTGGTTTCTGGACTTTGGAATAAATCATTCCTTCTGTGAGTACTTCATTTCTTGTCAGCTCTGAATTTGGCAGTGAGAGCCTGGGTGACTGCCAACACTCTTATCGGGAGAGATAACTTGGATTTTGGAGACAGGCCAGCGTGACTCTCTGTGCTAGTGTTGCTGCCAAGTTCCTTACCTTCTGGGGAAGGGAAGGGGAGACAGAACATCCATACATATATGTATATATAGATATATATATATAATAGATATATATATATATATAT
>CM019155.1:118571633-118627682 GCA_009733165.1 Naja naja
ACAATTAAACAAGAATATTATGGCTCAGTGTGACACATGAAGTCAGATATAGATCCGGACTCTTGTGTTGATTCTACCTAGTTTTCATTCAGGCTCTTGTGAAAAGTAGGAAAATAACAGTGACTCTAACCATTTCAACCCAATAAAGTCACTGGTGAATGGTTGTGTGTGTGGTCTGGGAGTGAAGTGCTGCACCACCAACAGTGGGGAGCAGCTGTGATGTGATGGGGGAGCTGAGCTCACCAATGCTGTTTGTGTGCAGGGGAGTGGGTTGTGGAATAGCTTTGCAGCCCCACAAGGAGCAAAATTTGGACAAGGAAATGATCCCATTTGGCTGGATGATGTCAAATGTAAAGGAACAGAAGCTGCTCTCCATGACTGTCGTCTAAAAAGTTGGGGAGAACACAACTGCAACCATGGAGAGGATGCTGGTGCTGTATGTTCAGGTGTGTATTTAGGAGGGTAATATATAATGGGTTTGGAGATTGACCCAAATAATAAATTAAGATTGTTTTGTTTTGTTTTTTGCTCTGCATCTACTGCTCATTTAGATTTTGGCTGCCTACATACAATTGCCCTATATATGGCTCTTGGTATGTCATCCAATGGTCAAGTGTAGCTGTTGAGTTGAAGAAGATTTAAGTGCCTATTCAATTAGTATTTGTTCCTTCTCATCTCCTGTTGCTTCTATTTCTTATATATTGAGATTAAAAAGTTGTTTCCTCAGTCAGGATGAGTTTATTCATCTCAAGTAAATAATTTGTTTCTTAAAATTGCTTTTCTGTAAATGTCAAGAACCAAGATTGCTGGAAGCAAAAGGTCAAGAACTTCTCCTTATGGAGAAAAACAAATGATGCTGATGTTGATGATGAAGTTGAAGAAGAAGAGAAGAAGAAGAAGAAGAAGAAGAAGAAGAAGAAGAAGAAGAAGAAGAAGAAGAAGAAGAAGAAGAAGAAGAAACACCATCCTTCCTAGCAAGAAGCTGGTTTTTCTTATATTTTCCCCTTTGGGTTAAACAGCTTAGCAGTTAGATATTCAAGAACCTTGCCCACAATTTATTTTATGATGTTGTGGTTTTTCAACCTTTGATTTCCCATCAGAACTCCGACTGGTAATGGCTCAAAGCCACTGTTCAGGAAGAGTGGAGATCTTCCATGACCAGCAGTGGGGGACTGTGTGTGATGACCGCTGGGACATCAAGCATGCTGAGGTGATCTGCAGAGAAATGGGCTGTGGTGTTGCTTTGAGAGCCGAAGGGAGGCATATTTTGGACAGGGAACAGGACCAATTTGGCTAGATGATGTGAACTGCCAAGGAACAGAAAACTTCCTCAGTCAATGCACAGCAAGCTTGGGAACAAATAACTGCCACCACGGAGAAGATGCTGGGGTGGAGTGTGCAGGTTAGTTTTAGCTGATTTGGGATTTATATTTTATTTATGCCAATTGTTTTGGGCATATTTAGTATGGCTGAATATTGTGATATAAATTCTAATCTTCATAAATCTATAATGAAATGAGATTTAATATGGAGGAAACATAAAATACAATCTTTTGAAATAATATTTTGTTAATCTACAAGATGTTCCTCTAACCTCCAAGAAGGTAGACAAGCAATTCTCACACATTTTAAATAAACTCATGATGTTAGTAAATCAGACTGAGTCTTCACGGTTACAGATTTTCATATAACACAAAGATAAGGTTTTTTTTTAAAAAGTAGTTTGTTAAATGACCCAGAGTTCATATATATATATATATATATATATAATATATAATATGTAGCCCTTCTCTGGAGACTCAGATGACTTACAATTTTGGAGCGCAACCCAATCGCTCAGCAATAGCCTTCATTCCATTGTATATGCCTGCTTATTACTAAGTAGCATTTTTTAAAGTCAGCTTATTGCCCCAACAATCATGGGTCCTCAGTTTACCTACCCAGAGGGATGGAAGGCTGAGTCAACCTTGAGCTTGGTGGGATTCGAGCGGCAGTAATTGCAGGCAGCTGGAATTAAGTGCTAGGCATTTAACAGCCTGCACCACCAAGGCTCCTTCACATAATATATACCAGGGTGTCAAACTTGCGTCGTCCGCGGCAGCATCCGCGTGATGTATCGGGACTTTTCCCCTTCGCTAAACTGGACAGGAGCGGGCCAACACATGATGCATCCAGCCTGCAGGCGGTGAGTTTGACACCCTGATATATACATGATCAATCCTTTGCAGTTATAGCGACTGACACACATTACATCATTAAGCTGAAAACTAATAATCTATATTATGACCCACCATAATGAGCATTATTGTCTACATCAGACCATATCAGCTCCTGACATTCTAGTGATGTCAGATACTAAAGAATGGAAACACAGAATAAAATGCAAAAAAATAAATCATCTGACCAGTGGTGGGATTCAATTTTTTTGCTACTGGTTCTGTGGGTGGTAACAGTGGGCATGGCAGGGGAAGGATACTGTAAAATCTCCAGTCAGAGGTGACATTTGCCAGTTCTCCGAAGTACTCAAAATTTCCGCACGTTCTCCAGAACTGGTCAGAACCTGCTGAATATCACCTCTGCATCTGACTGATCAGACAGGAGAGCCAGGTTTTGCTTTCTTCCAACTCCGTAGCACAGAACACAGGGTTCTCTTGGTTAGGTGTTTATTTGTTTGAAAGCAGAACCGTTTCTGTCATAAGCAATGGAAAGAACAAAGAGATTCACACTCCCTGTCACTTCTATCCCCACCCTGAAAAATGCAACATGAATTTAAATAAGAACAACTAGAAGCAAATGCAGCTTAGGGTTGTGCTTCTTGGGAATAGTTGATGGTGTAGGAAAGCTAAATGTGTGAAGATTGGTTTCGCTAGTTGTGAAGTGTAGAATAAAAAAGGTTTCAGATGGGTCTTCATAGTGGTGTGTTTACTGGAAAAGACGAAGGTAGGCGTAGAGTCCTTCTTCTCTAGCAAATGTAGTCTTTCCACAAAATGTCATAAAGACAAAGGAGAGAAATATTACTCAAAATGATGAAACTTTTTCAGGGTTGCTTTCTTGCAACTAGAGTTCCACCAGAAAACTAAACTTTCGAGCAGTTCCTGAAATGACTGGAGAAAACATTAGACTGAGAATGATTAAATTTTTGATTAAATTAATTGGTTGGAAAGACAGAAACAGACAAAATCCAATATGGCAACATGGTAAAACAGACAGTGGCCTCATTAAAAAGTCCTTTTATAATTTCTACTATAATCTTTACAAGAAACAGGAAATGGACATGGAAAAATTAGATTATTATTTGTGAAGGCAACATTTCCTTAAACTCTCACAAGCTCAGTGGCAATTTATAAACAAACCAGCAACTGTCTTTGAAATATCAGAAGTTACTAAAAAGATAAAAAACAGGCAAAGACCAGGCCCAGATAGTCTCACAAATTAATACTATAAATGTTTTGAGGACCAACTCCTGCAGACATAATGAATAGTGTACTATAGGAGCAATAGTGCCTCAAACTTGGAAAGAAAGTAACATTGGCTGTTAGCAAAGAAGAGTCAAGATGTCTTGAGGATGACACATTATAGATGAATTTCATTACTCAATAATGATTATAAACTTTTTGCTGCAATACTGGCATAATGATTGAGGAAGGTTTTACAGTCTTATATTCACAAAGACCAACCTGGCTTTTTGTCAAAAGACAACTTTTCTGCTCAGCTTTTCCTTCTACCAAGCTGAGAAAAAATATTGATCTATCTATTTATCTTGCAATCTATCTATAGCCTTACAAGCTCCCAGCAAAGAAAAGAAAGGAGGTGTGAGATATAATAATAATAATAATAAGTAATGTTCTTCCAGTGGCCAGCAACCGAAAAATAATATCATTGTTCTTAATAGTTAATAATAACAAAGTCACATTTAATTTAATGATAGATAATAATAACTAAATTGCAAAGCAAGGAGAAGTAACAGTGGGTTGTTACCATAAACCCAAAGCCTAACAGTCAGAAGCAATGAAAATCTGATGCTGAAAACAAGAACAATAGAGTTGGAAGTGGCTTTGGAGGTCTTCTAGTCCAACCCCCTGCTCAAGCAGAAAACCCTATACCATTTCAGACAAATGTTGTCCAATCTCTTTTTAAAGACTTCCAGTGTGGGACCATCCACAACTTCTGGAGGCAAGTCGTCCACTGATTAATTGTTCTGTCAGGAAATTTCTCCTTAGTTCTAGATTGATTTTCTCTTTAATTGGATTCCATCCATTATTTCTTGTCCTGCCTTCAGGTGCTTTGGAGAATAGCTTGACTCCCTCTTCTTTGTGGCAGCCCCTGAAATATTGGAACACTGCTATCATGTCATCCCTAGAACCTCTCCTTATAGGGCAGGAGATCATCCAGATGTACTGAAGACAACTACTGCTCAGGAGGGGACTGCAAGACAACAGTTTTCCATGGGTTTGAGCACCAGGAAATGATCAGATCAGACTTCTTGGTCTCAATCAGAGCAAAGCCTTTTAAAAATCACAAGATTTGCAAATATCTACCTCTTATAACGTTAGGAAATCATTTATTAACTATTAAAGCTATTAGAAACCTTATCACATCAAGTCTGAAAATTCTGAATTCATTGAGTTCCCATGCTGTCTGGGGGATTCTGGAAGTAGAAGTCAATATGTCCTAAAGTTGAGGTTGAGAAAAACTGGGCTAAACTAATATAGAATTTAAATTGGAATGAGAAGGCAGGGAAGGGAAGGCAGATTGGTTACACAGTTATAAATCACACAAGATCAATTAACCATTGTAATGTGCTATAAAATACATATTGTTGAGGCCTTTTCAAATAACTGAAATCTTTGATGGATGTAAGTTCAGTAATTTCTTCATCAATTGTGCTGTTAAACTTCTTTTTTTCCAAAATTAAGATCTGAAATAAAGTGTCTTGGGAGAAATGTATAAAGCATCATTTGTTCTTTTGTAATTAAATTCAATTTATTTATAAAAGCTAAACAAAGTAAAGTAGTATGGTGGACATTAATAGTTCTTTCAGTTTAGTTCACAAATTATATTTCAGTTTAGAAACTTGACTTCTGTCTTATTACCTTGTCAGTGTTAAAATATTTCTTGACAATTATAGGTAAGTTCCGAATAATTTCTTTAACTTCTTTAGAGCAGTACTAAACAAAGTTGTAAACCACAGAACATTTTTGAAAAAGAAAAATCTCAAAAATATTAGGATCTATTCAATTAGTCAACATCCCTTTACCATTGTTTTCTTAGTTTATTCTAAATTCCTGAACAACTCTTTTGTTTTGAAATAAGTAGTAAGATTTGATTCAACCAAAGGTGGTGGAAGAAGAATTTTGGTCTCACCTTAGGCACAAAGTCAGCTGGATAATCCTGGGCTGGTCACTTTCTCTTGCCCTTATGGAGAAGACAATGGCAAATCACTTGTGAAAACCCTTGCCCAGAGAACTGCAGAGACTTGTCCAGGTACTCTGAGAATTGGACTTAATTAAATTGAAGGGAAAAAAACAGTATTCTTCTGTTTCAGCAAGTGCTTTTCAAACCTTTGCCCAAATGTTCTTCTTTCTCTCCTGTTGCTATATTCTCAAAGCAATTATATGTCCTTATTAATCCACTCTGTAAACTTGGCTTTTATAGGTTTAGGCGTGACTGTCCAGCCAACTGCTACACAACCAATAGAGATTAGCCTGGTGAATGGTTCAAGTCACTGTGTAGGGAGACTGGAAGTATTCCATAATGGGTTGTGGGGTACTGTTTGTGATGATAACTGGGGCATAGAAGATGCCTATGTTGTCTGCCGGCAGTTGGGCTGTGCAAGTGCAATATCAGCAACAAGGGAGTCTAATTTTGGCCAAGGAACTGGTCGCATCTGGATGGATGAAGTTCAATGTATTGGGACAGAAAGCTTCAATCAATGCCCATCAAGACCTTTGGGAGACAACGATTGCCATCATGGAGAAGATGCTGTTGTGTGTTCAGGTGAGTTCATCAACTGAGAGTTGTGTCGTATTTGGCATGGCCTGTGTATGTATTATAAAAGCTGATCGATATGAAGGTTTCAACAAGTGAAAGCTTTTCATAGCATGGGTGGAATTATTGTAACCCATTAATATTTGAGCACCAACCAACAATTAAATGTCCATATGCATTACAGAATAGATAGGTGGATAGCATCTCTGAATGGTAACTTTGGAATGATAAAATTTACCGCAAGTAATAGTGTACTACAGAACTAAAGTATTGTACATTCTTTAGTGAAAATATTTTCTCGTGTGATGATAAATAGTATTTACCATAACAAAGGCAAGGCATATGCATAGAATAGCTCCAGGACATTACAAGAGGACAGTTTATCTATCCCTTGGAATTAAACTCATTAAACTTTCTGTAACACCAGAAAAACACATGAACCAATATAAGAGTTCAAAATTGTAAAGATATCCTCTAGTTAAATTTGATTCCTGGTGTTTGTTGTTTGCCTGGCATCATTATAGAGATGGTTGATCATTGTTTTTTTTTTTTCCTGAGAATGGGTTTTTTGTTATTTCAATCCATTTCACATTTCTGGATTGCCATACGGTCCTCTGTCCCAGTACTAACTGGGTCTAATTTTACTTAGCTTCTGAGACTGGCCAAACTTGAGTACCATTATATTTATGAAGGGGAGGACTGATGAAAGAAGAATATGGTTACTTTCTGTGCAGCTGGGACTTCAATCTTCTTTGCGGATTCCTGTCAGAAAGCACAAACAATACAACTATTTTCAAGAAGGATATAATAATTTTTCATATAGGATATTCTTCCATGAGGGAAGAAATGGAATGAGACTCAGTAATGAAACCCCAAATATCTAACCTCAGATGGGATCAGGTTCTGGAAAGGTAGCAGTTAAGGATTGGGGAAGGGGAAATTTTTGCAACTAACTTAAAATCTCCCAGTATCTGCTCAGAACAAAACCATTCCTTCCACCATCAACTTATTTATCATTTTTGCCATGTAATGTGGTCCATATATATTTCTAAAAAAATTCAGCTGATTCCCAGAAGATAGGTCAACTTACAGCTATTGAAAATAAAAAAAATCTAGTAGATTTCTATGGGGTTGGAATAAACAAAGATAATGCATTTTGTTAGTGTATGCTGATGGCGACCCCACACAAATACTTAGATGGGCTCCTGCCAAAAGCAGAGAATGCTGGTGTTATTAAAGCTGTGGCTCCTTTTGTTTGCAGGTTATAAACATGTTCTTTGCTTGCTTTTAATCCAGGAATGGCTGCTCTGGATGGCTGCCATGTTAGAATCCCTACACTAAATTAGTTTTCCATTCTCTCTTTTCTTCCTACACAGAGATGAGACTGGCAGGTGGTTCTACCCTTTGCACTGGCAGAGTTGAGGTGTTGTTTAACCAAAGATGGGGCACAATATGTGACAATGGCTGGGATAGCTGATGCCAACGTGGTATGCCGGGAAGTAGGCTGTGGCAATGCATTAGCGGCAGCAGCAGGTGCAGCTAAATTTGGACAAGGAACTGGTCCAATATGGATGGATCAGGTAAACTGCACAGGGAAGACAGTCTAAGAAAATGTCCACCAAAAGCATGAAAGAACACAGTTGTAGCCACAGTAAAGATGCTGGTGTGGAGTCATGAGTAATAATCATAAAATGTTGGAGGAAATATTGCATATTCTGTTCTTCTTGTTTGTGGGCTATTCTGTCCACCCGGGTGGTGGTGGTAATGGTTAATTCTGGATCTGTGAAATCAATTCCAGCACCAAATTGGATTAATTTGGCAGATTGATAATGAATGCCATTCCTTGAAGAGTGATCCCCATTTGTTTTTTGTCTTTCCAAAGATGTAATTGTCTTTCAAAGATGTAAGGCAATTAAAAAGGGGAAGGGTCTTAGACAAACCATGACAACAAATCCAGAAAGAAAGAAATAGCTTGCCATGGGAAGGGAAATAATAGGAAATTTGTCCAAGTCTCCTTGAAAGAGAAACAATCCACCAAATGTCCATCTTTCTTTTTTTCTGAAAATGTCACCCACCAATCATAAGGATGAAATAAAAAATCTTCCACACGTAGCTGCTGTCTTCCAGAAATTAAGATGGGGCAAATGTGCTGTTTCTGTTATCTCTTTGTTTTCTCATTGTTTTCCTCAATGTTGCCTTGGTAAGATTCTCTAAATCTTCTTAGGAATATCCATTATTTTTTCCTACTATAACTTTGAAAGCAAAGTTCAGTGATACTAAGACATCAGGAGAAAATATTTGCTGCAGAGATGGGAAGTCTAGTTTATATTTTAATGAAATATAAAAAATTGTTTTCACTACAGTGGGACACCTTTGATATATATAGATGATAAAATTTGCTGCGCCATATGCACATTGCCATATTCATCACGTGCGCGCATGACCGAAGAGCAATTTTGGAGCATGGTTAACAACGAGCTTCCTTAGGAACTATGAATCCATAACGGCTTTGACTGCAGATGATGTATACAAATGCTTCAGGGGACTGTAAAAAGAAAAAGTAGGCGTGTTTTGTGTATTTACTTTAAATATAGCATTATTATTGAAAGAAAGAGGATGCATAGGAGAGAAAGTGAATATTAACAATAAGAACCATCCTAGAATGCCATTTTAAAATATCATATTCATTTGCAGGTATAAACATAATGAGGGCTACAGTGTTAAAAGAGAGTATATTGTAGAAAACCAATGGTACAGTAAACCATCTCCAGAAATATTCATTCTTTATCAACATTTCTTTCTTCAGAACCACCTGAGATCAGATTATCAAATGGTACCAATCATTGTGCAGGGAGAGTTGAGATCTTGCATGAAAACTCTGGGGAACTATTTGTGATGACGACTGGGACATTGATGACGCCAAGGTTGTATGCCAATATTTAGGCTGTGGGAATGCACTGTCAGCCCCGTGGTTCTCGCTATGGACCTGGAGCTGGTCCCATATGGCTGGATGGCGTGAACTGCACAGGGTCAGAGACAGCCATCAGCAAATGTCCAGCAAAAACATGGGGGGAACATGACTGTACTCATTCAGAAGATGCTGGTGTGTGGTATGTGCAGGTAAGAAGTACTTCTGAAAACTCAGGCTGAGTGTGCGTGGGGGGTTGTATCACTTTTCTGAAAACATCTCATAAATTCAGTTTGTTGACATACCAGTCTAACCTATCTCCAGGGTTCTCCCATTCAAACACTACATAGATCCAGGGCTGTTGACTTTTTTTAATCAAGGTCTTGCTACCTAGTGGGGCTCCTCTTTAGAAAAGAAAAACTTCAGAATTAAGTGATGTAGCCAAAAAGTGGTCCAAAAGCTGGCTAGAAGACTTTCAGATGGTCACTAAGTATGATCAGGACAATGACAAAAACCCTGGGGACTTTGAATGGGCTGGCTGGACATATCAGAAACAATCAGATGTGATTTTGCTGTCAGAGTCCTTTCTGCTACTCCAATATTATTATCTGACTCCTGGTTATATTTTTTAAATATGTGTTAAAGTTCATGATATTTGTGTTTCCCTTGGTATATGTTTCTCCTCAAAGTTGTGGATACTGTTTTTGGAGGATATACCACTTTGCTTACTTCTTTTGTCCCACCAGAACTTCGACTAGTAGATGGATCCACTCGTTTGCAGGAAGGGTTGAGGTGTACCACACAGAGTGGGGACTTTGTGTGGTGGTGGACTGGGATTTAAATGATGCCAGCGTGGTGTGCAGAGAACTGGATTGTGGAACTGCCTTAAAGGCCACTGGGGACACAGTTTGGCCAAGGATCTGGAACAATTTGGCTAGACAGAGTAAACTGCACAGGGAAAGAAGCTTTCTGAATGAATGCCTCAAAAGGCCTTGGGGAGACAGCTGTGACCACAGCAATGATGCAAGTGTGGAATGCTCAGGTCAGTTATATTGTAATCAGTAATTCAGATCAAGATCAGACTCCTGGTTTAGCTGCCAGTTGTTCAGCCATAGCACAGTTTCTGGATAAAACTGACATGATTTGGTTCAGCTGAGGGTAAAGAATGATTTCTTGAAATAAGTTAGAAATATTTGGCAGACATGCAGGCAGATTACAGCAGCATTTAAAGTTGTGTCAATAGTCCTAAAAGTAGCTAAATGGTTTTTCATCATACTCCTCTGGAAAGAAAGAAAGAAAGAAAGAAAGTAAGTAAGTAAGTAAGAAAGAAAGAAAGAAAGAAAGAAAAAAGAAGAAAGAAAGAAAGAAAGAAAGAGGGAGGAGGACCCAAACTGGTATGTGAACCAGCAACTATCTAACAACCACCTGCCATTTAAAGTCAACAATCACTACATAGCATATAATCAAAGATTGCTTGAGCTGTTTAGTCCTGGAGAAAAAACAGTAAGAAATGTTATAATCAGCAGCAACATGGGAGGAGAAGGTAGAAGTTGTTACAACAACAAAGATGACACTTGCAGCAATACTGTACAACCTTTGTCCTCTGTGCATGTCAATACACATACTAACTATACCAAGGAGGAGTCTTGGATTGGGATATCATGGATGCCCTCAGTGGTGGGATTCAAATAATTTAACAACTGGTTCTCTGCCCTAATGATTTCTTCCAAAACCAATTCACCAAACTGCTCAGAAAGTTAACAACGGTTCTCCCAAAGTGGTGCAAACTGGCCTGAATCCCATCATTGGATGCCCTCTTCTCTCTCCTTTGACAATCTCCTGACTCCGCACCATGGATGCCACTAATTATGAGCTTGGAAATGGTTTCAAAACACATGCTTTGAAGCATCCCTTTAAGCCATGGCTTGTTTGAAGCCCATACCCAGACAAAAGGAAACAATCTTGCAGATCAAGAAAGTAATATTTTGTTTGGCCAGTTTTAGTTCTTTCCTTTTAGCAGTTTTGTTGTCTTGTATCCTTGTCCTTTAGGCTTCATTAAAATATTGAGTGGGGCATAAAACTGATCAGGAATAAATCAGGAAATGATAAACAAATTGCATATTTCTGATGACCCAGCATGTTAAGCAACAGTTGAAGTCAACAATGACAGATCATGAGTTACTATGTTAGGATGAATCAAGGTTTAATTCTTGACCATTCACAAATCACAATTAAACAAGAATATTATGGCTCAGTGTGACACATGAAGTCAGATATAGATCCGACTCTTGTGTTGATTCTACCTAGTTTTCATTCAGGCTCTTGTGAAAAGTAGGAAAATAACAGTGACTCTAACCATTTCAGAACCCAATAAAGTCAGACTGGTGAATGGTACAAGTCGTTGCTCTGGGAGAGTTGAAGTGCTGCACAACCAACAGTGGGGAACAGTCTGTGATGATGGCTGGGAGCTCACCAATGCATAAGTTGTGTGCAGGGAATTGGGTTGTGGAATAGCTTTAGCAGCCCCACAAGGAGCAAAATTTGGACAAGGAAATGATCCCATTTGGCTGGATGATGTCAAATGTAAAGGAACAGAAGCTGCTCTCCATGACTGTCGCCTAAAAGTTGGGAGAACACAACTGCAACCATGGAGAGGATGCTGGTGCTGTATGTTCAGGTGTGTATTTAGGAGGGTAATATATAATGGGTTTGGAGATTGACCCAAATAATAAATTAAGATTGTTTTGTTTTGTTTTTGCTCTGCATCTACTGCTCATTTAGATTTTGGCTGCCTACATACAATTGCCTATATATGGCTCTTGGTATGTCATCCAATGGTCAAGTGTAGCTGTTGAGTTGAAGAAGATTTAAGTGCCTATTCAATTAGTATTTGTTCCTTCTCATCTCCTGTTGCTTCTATTTCTTATATATTGAGATTAAAAGTTGTTTCCTCAGTCAGGATGAGTTTATTCATCTCAAGTAAATAATTTGTTTCTTAAAAATTGCTTTTCTGTAAATGTCAAGAACCAAGATTGCTGGAAGCAAAAAAGGTCAAGAACTTCTCCTTATGGAGAAAAACAAAAATTGATGCTGATGTTGATGATGAAGTTGAAGAAGAAGAAGAAGAAGAAGAAGAAGAAGAAGAAGAAGAAGAAGAAGAAGAAGAAGAAGAAGAAGAAGAAGAAACACCATCCTTCCTAGCAAGAAGCTGGTTTTTCTTATATTTTCCTTTGGGTTAAACAGCAGTTAGATATTCAAGAACCTTGCCCACAATTTATTTTATGATGTTGTGGTTTTTCAACCTTTGATTTCCCATCAGAACTCCGACTGGTAAATGGCTCAAGCCACTGTTCAGGAAGAGTGGAGATCTTCCATGACCAGCAGTGGGGACTGTGTGTGATGACCGCTGGGACATCAAGCATGCTGAGGTGATCTGCAGAGGCTGTGGTGTTGCTTTGAGAGCCCAAAGGGAGGCATATTTTGGACAGGAACAGGACCAATTTGGCTAGATGATGTGAACTGCCAAGGAACAGAAAACTTCCTCAGTCAATGCACAGCAAGTGCTTGAACAAATAACTGCCACCACGGAGAAGATGCTGGGGTGGAGTGTGCAGGTTAGTTTTAGCTGATTTGGGATTTATATTTTATTTATGCCAATTGTTTTGGGCATATTTAGTATGGCTGAATATTATGATATAAATTCTAATCTTCATAAATCTATAATGAAACGAGATTTAATATGGAGGAAACATAAAATACAAATCTTTTGAAATAATATTTTTGTTAATCTACAAGATGTTCCTCTAACCTCCAAGAAGGTAGTTCCAAGAAAGACAAGCAATTCTCACACAGGGTTGAAAATTAATAAAGACAAAACAAAGATATTAACAAAGAATATGTTAGCGAGACGGAAGAAAGAGTTGGAAGAAGCTTTAGAAATAGAGGTCACAAGTAAGGTTGAGTATTTAGGGATATATATTACAGCAAGATGTAGTACACTGAAGGAGGATAATTACATTAAACTTAAACTGCAGGTAGCGACAGACTTGGAAAAATGGAAAAACTTACAACTATCATTGATTGGGAGAATATCAACAATCAAGATGAATGTATTGCCTAGAATTCTATACTTATTCCAGACAATTCCAATCAGACTGGGAAAATTTTTTCGAAGACTAAAATAGAATGATGTTAAAATACATATGGCAAGGCAAAAAAGCAAGAATAAAACTTAAGTTATTGCAGGATGCAAGATTCAGAGGAGGGTTTGCTTTGCCCAATTGGGAACTATACTAACAGGTGGCAAATTTGATGTGGGTAAAAGATTGGATAACACTAAGGAATACTAGATTATTGACTCTAGAAGGACATGACTTGCTATTGGGGGCATGCATTCCTTTGGTATAAGGGAACTAAAACACAAGGGTATTTTAGAAGACATATTCAAGAAGCTTTGTTTTTAAACTGGGAGAAGATTAAAAAACAACATTACTTGAAAATTCCAATATGGATATCTACTATTGAAGCCTTTTCATATCCAGTAATATATAAAAAGGAACAAACAGTTAGATATGTTGAGATATTGAATGAAAGGGGTGAACTTAAATCTATGCAAGCGTTGGAAGAACAAGGCATAAAAATGAATTGGTTTTCATATTTGCAAGTACAATCTAGATTTGATAAGGATATTAAAGTAGAAGGTATTTATAACAAGCAGATTGGGCTAGACAAAATATTGATGGGTACTGATGAAAAGGTGATTAAAAAACTCTTTGGATATTTTTTTAGAAATTAAAATGGAAGAGGAACAAGTTAAAGAAACAATGATTGCTTGGGGGAAAATTTTGGATATGGGATTGATCTAGAGAAATGGGAAAAATTATGGTCCCAGAATTATAAAATGACAGTGTCAACTGCTTATAAAGAAAATTTGTATAAGATGTTTTACAGGTGGCACTTACCCTGACGAAATTGCAAGAATGTTTAAGAATAAATCGGATAAATGTTGGAAATGTCATCAGATACCTGGATCATATTACCATATGTGGTGGACTTGTTCAGATGCAAAATATTGGACTAAAATCCACATATGGTTGGAAAAAATGATACAACAACACATAGACTTGAAACCAGAAATATTTTTATGGGAATTATACCAGATATCTACAATAAAGAGTTGAAATATTTGATTGTAAATGTTTTAAGCAGCTAGAATTGTATTTGCCAAAAATTGGAAGAATGATAAAATACCTATGCAGGAGGAAGTGATTAGGAAAATTATGGACTGTGCTGAAATGAGTAAATTGACATTTGAAATTAGAGAACAAGAAGATAAACAATTTTACAAGATATGGGATTTGTTTTATCAATGGTTGGATAAAAAGACTTGGTAATGCAATAGACTATATAATTTTGTAATAGAAATATAATAGGCTGATATAAAATATAATGTTGATATATATAACCATTGGATGAAAGTATAACATAAATTTTAGATTAAAATATATCTCGTATATATGATGAAATAAATAGTTTAATTGTACACAAGTAATAATTGATAAATACATAATGTTTTATTGATAATATGAGAAATTTTCTTTTGATAAATTGTGAGTGATGAATATGAAAGAATGACACAAAGGATTTGTAACCAACTGACACACTGTATGTATATATGGAAGATGGTTTTTATGTTTTGTATGTCCTGTTTGTATGTTTGTATCAAAATAAAAAACTTTTTATAAAAAAAAAGCTTCATTCTGATATTATTAAAATCAGACTGAGTCTTATAATTTTACAGATTTTCATATCACACAAAGATAAGGGTATTTTTTTTAAGGGGTTTTGTTAAATGACCCAGAGTTCTTATATATACATGTTTTGTTATTCATATTTATATGCAGCAGCCTTCTCTGAAGACTCAAATGACTTACAATTTTTTGGAAGCAACCCAATCGCTCAGCAATAACTCTCCTCATTCCATTGTATATGCCTGCTTATTACTAAAGTAGCATTTTTTACAAAGTCAACTTATTGCCCCCAACAATCATGGGTCCTCAATTTACCTACCCGAGAGAGAATGGAAGGCTGAGTCAACCTTGAGGCGGTGGGATTCCGAGGCCTGCAGTAATTGCAGGCAGCTGGAGTAAGTGCTAGGCAACATACCACCACCAAGGCTCCTTCATTATAGCAGGGGTCATCAAGCTTTACCTGGGTCAATCCACGGCAGCATCATGTGATGTCGGGGACTTTTCTCCCTTAAAGCTAAACTGGACAGGAGCAGGGCCAACACAGTGCATCCAGCCTGCCTGCAGGTGGTGAGTTTGAACCCTGATATATACTCCACATGATCAATCATTTGCAGGATTATAGCAACTGACTTCACACATTGCACCATTAAGCTGAAAACTAATAATCTATATTATGACCCAGCATAATGAGCATTATTATCTACATCAGACCATATCAGCTCCTGACATTCTGATGACAGATACTAAAAATGACTTACAGAATAAAAATGCAAAAAAAAAAAAAAAAAAAGGAAACCGTTTTGCCATATTAGCTCAGCTGTTTTTCTTGGCAAATCTGAGCTTCTCCTGCTCTGTATCTTCCTTGCATTCATTGTAACAGACAGGATGAGCCTACAATTTCCTTTTTTTAATCAAAGGTCCTAATGTTCCACTAAGTTGCTAGATAGAGGCAATGTTGGAAATAGAATGAAGGCAAGTGAGCTAGACTCTTAGAGCCTAGATACAAGAAGTCTCCATCACTTTCCCTTGCCCCACACCTTCATCAAACCTTTGCTCAGGGAAAGAGTTCTACATCTGGGCCACAAAAATGTGGATAATTGCTATGTGAAAGCAAAAAAATAGGACATGTCTTCACTGCCCTTTCATGTGATTGCCTGGAGTGCTGGGCCTCAATAGGAACATTGTCAAATGAGTGGGAAGGGAGGGTGAGAGGGAGGGAGGGAGGAAGGAATATTGTTGCTCCCAGTTCTTTCTCTCTTGCTATTCCTGTTGCCCCAGTTTTTGCTGCTTGTGAAAGACCCTGAATACTTCCCTGGCATCTGCTAAGGCCTGATTTCTCTCTCTTTTGATTCTCCTCCACCACTAATTTCCAGATCATGCAGAATGAGGATAAAAAGAATTGCAAACATCTGGGTAACCATTACATGATAATGAAGAGATGCTGCTGTCTACTGGCTTTCCAGATTTTTTTCAGTGTGGGAATCAGCATGCCTAAAAGATTTTGAGGCAATTGAGTAGGGAGGGGTCTTCTAAGAAGAGAAGTCATGAATCTAATCTGAATAAGAGGAGATTCTTTCTAAATTTTGTACTTGCACTGTCACGTGCTTGGGATAGCGGGGAGGTAATCAGGAAGGTTTTGTGAAGAGAGGGCAGAAAGCTTTATTTGCGCGGATTGAAAGCCTTAGCACACTGTTTAATTTGTATGTAATCTGTTTATTCTGTAGACACTTTCACCCTCAATGTGGGGAAGATAAGATTGGAAGATGGTCCAAACACTTGCGCAGGTCAGGTTGAAGTTTACCACCAACAGCAATGGGGAACTGTGTGTGATGATGGATGGGGCCTTCCAGATGTAGCTGTGGTATGTAAGCAGTTAAAGTGTGGTATTCCTTTGGAATCCCTGTCTGGGGCCCACTTTGGAAGAGGTTCTGGCCCTATTTTTCTGGATGACGTGAACTGCACTGGGACAGAAATGTCAATCAAAGATTGCCGAGGACGTTCTGTAGGAGAGCATGATTGTGAACATGCAGAAGATGCTGGTGCAGTTTGCTCAGGTAACTTATAGATGGAGGAATGCTTGTAGCTTAAAATTTAATATTGTTGGTGTGTGCAATTTCAGTTTGGAATAAAGGAAGTCCCCCAAATCCTTTAAATGTTCCAAAGTTGTATTTACCTTGAAATGCACAGTTGAAAATATGGAGAATGGAAAGTAATATGGAAGGCGGATGAACTAGAGCAAAACAACATACACATCTTTGTTTCCTACAGCTTTTCAGTTTGTTATTGCATATCCTTCTTCAATGAAGGCAATAGTTCCTCTTCATTAATATGCCTGTCCAGAAATTTAAACTAATTTAAATGTAACTACAGATTTTCCATTATGTACAAAAGTCTGTGCAGTTATAAATTTCCCCACAAGGATATAAGTGGAGCACTCTGAGCTTTAAAGCAAATTTGATATGCCCCCCCATCCCTTAGCCCTCACTTAAAGACTTAGTAAGTATGTGCAAAAAAGCAAACCTACTAAAGCAATTTATTTTACTTCTTTTGATCGGTGGCCTAGACATAGCCTAAAAGATCTCCTCCCCTTAAACTAGTTTGCGAAAAAAAAAAAAGTCACAGCAAACTGTTGTTTGGGTTTTGGTCTGTTTTAACAAATCATACTTTCCAAGTTTAGATTAGCAGGGAATTGTGGTTACTTTAAAGTGGAAATGAAACTTCCTGCTTTTCCTCTTTTGGTCTGAACTAAGCATAAATCAAGAATCTATACTTTCCCATTAAATACATTAGAATGGATACACAGCCTTGCCCAAAGTGACATCTTGATGTCTTAGCTGCATCTCTCTAAATTTACTACTAAATTGTAATCATGTGATTAAAAGACCTAATTAAATAAATGGGGGCTAATTGTGTGAATGATTACTACCCTAGTCATCATGTAGTTCAAGTTAATTAAATGCAATTTAATGAGTTTTGTTCTATTTGGAATTTGTTCCAAGACAAATTCTTTGTGTGTCCAATCACACTTGGCCAATAAAGAACTGTATCTATTCTATTCTATTCCCACCCAATTATTTGCCAAAAAAAAAGTTTTGTACTAATGTTCTGTAGTAGTATTATTATTATTTTATTGGACTTATATGCCGCCCCATCTCTGAAGACTCAGGGCGGCTCACAATTAAAACATACAATACAATAAGCATTTAAAAAGGATTAAACCAAAAAAAGCCCAATAAAACCAAATTAAAATACTTAAAATTATCCAATACCCCTGGTGAGGTAGTCAGAGCCCGATTTGGTCAAACAACCAGGTATTTAAATCACGGCGGAAGGTGCGGAGGTCAGGGGCCAGATGGAGGTCCAGAGGCAGTTGGTTCCATAAGTCGGGGACCGCTGCAGAATAGGCTCATCGCCGGAGGACCGCCAGCCGACACTGACTTGCTGACGGGACCCCGAGGAGTCCTTGCCTGTGTGCCCGCACAGGGCGGATGGCACTCGACATCGGCAGGAGACTCTCCCTTAAATATTGTGGACCCATGTCGTGTAGGACTTTGAATGTTAAAGCCAAAACCTTGAATCTCATCCGGAGTGCAACCAGCAACCAATGCAGGCCGCGCAGGAGGGGGGTAATATGGGAGAATCGGGTAACTCTCATCACCACCCGCGCGGCTGCATTCTGCACCAGCTGCAATCTCCAGATGGTATGCAAGGGCAGTCCTAAATAGAGAGCATTGCAGTAGTTGAGTCACGAGGTGACAAGAGCATGGGTGACTGTACGCAGGGCATCCCAGTCCAGAAACGGGTGAAGCTGGCGAACCAGCCGGACCTGGGCAAAGGCCCCCCTGGTGACGGCCCCCCTGTTCCTCCAATTGCAGCCGCGCATCCAGGAGGACCCCCAGGTTCCGTGCCCTATCCACAGGGGCAAACCACTCCCCCTATGGTCAACGATGGACATTCCTGACTGGACTGAGATGCCGGTATGTACACCACTCAGTCTTGGGCGGGTTGTGAGCGTGTTTCCATCCATCAGGTCTGCCACATCCAGACAGCGAGTCATCCGGAGAGGGGCATCACTGATCTGGCCTGGGGTGGAGATGTATAGCTGAGTATCATCGCATACTGATGGTATCTCACCCCCAAAACCACGAATGATCTCACTCAGTGGTTTCATGTAGATATTAAATAAAAGGGAGAGGACCGACCCTGAGGGCCTCACAAGTGAATGCCCTTGGGGCCGACCTCTGTCCCCGTCAACACCAATTGCAACCGCCCGAGAGGTAAGAGGAGAGCCACCAAATACAGTGCCCCCACTCCCAACCCTCGAGGCGTCGCAAAAGGATACCATGGTCGATGGTATCGAAAGCCACTGAGAGAGGTAGGACCAGGACAGAGAAAAACCCCTGTCCGGGCCCTCCAGAGATCATCCATCAGTGTGGTTATCTGCGGACGCTATGAGGGTGGAAAGATAAGACCTTCTCGCCTCCCTCATAGCTACCAGGTAAGTCCTAATATGGTCTCTTAGCTGGATTTGATCGGATTGGGAGCGGGTGGCCCTCCACCTGCTCTCTAAACCCCTCCGACGGCGCTTCATCTCCCGGAGCTCCTCAGTATACCAAGGAGCCACCCGGGATCCACGGTGCCTGAGGTGATGCATGGGGACAACTCTGTCAAGGGCAGCCCCAGCAGCCTGTTGCCAAGCGGCCGCTAGGTCCTCGGCAGAGTTGTGGGCAAGGGAAGTGGTAAAAAACCCCAGTTCCACCTGGAACCTCTCGGGGTCCATCAGGCGTCTGGGGCGGAACCATTTGAGTGGCTCCTCATCTAGGACTGCCCTTGCATACCATCCGGAGATTGCAGTTGGTGCAGAATGCGGCCGCGCGGATGGTGATGGGAGTTACCCGGTTCTCTCATGTTACCCCACTCCTGCGTGGCCTGCATTGGTTGCTGATTGCGCTCCGGGTGAGATTCAAGGTTTTAGTTTTGACATTCAAAGTCCTACACGACATGGGTCCCCAATATCTGAGGGAGCGTCTTCTTCCAATAGTAGTGGGCCGCCCTGTGCGGCTCATAGGCAAGGACTCCTCGGGGTTCCATCGGCGAGTCAATGCCGGTTGGTACTTCCCCGACGACGAGCCTTCTCTGTTGCGGCCCCCGACCTCTGGAATCAACTGCCTCTGGAGCTCCGTCTGGCCCCTGATCTCCGCACCTTCCTCCACAAATTAAAGCCCTGGTTGTTTGACCAACCCGGGCTGTGACCCTTCCTTGGGGGGAGGGATGTTTTTTAATGTAGTTTATTGTTGTGTTTCATATTTGGGCTTGTTGGTTTAATGTCTTTTAAATATTTATTGTTCTATGTTTTAGTTGGTGAGCCGCCCGAGTCTTCGGAGATGGGGCGGCATACAAGTTCAAATATAAATAAATAAATAAATAAATCCCAGCGGTGGGGCAGCGCCTGTTGGAAGACCAGCGAAGGAGATAGTGATCAGACCATGGGGGGCAGTGTCGTACAACTAGCCTGCCCTATATCACTACGCCACCGTTCGAGACAAAAACAGGTGAGGGTGTTTCCCCTCATGAGTCGGGCCCTGAACCAACTGGGTCAGGCCCATGGCCCCCATGGAGGCCATGAATTCCTGGGCCAAACCCGATCCCCCCCCCAGGGAGGGCAGATTAAAATCACCCAGGGCTTATCCACCACCACCCCCGAGAGGACATCAAGAAGCCCAGGCAGGGCTGCTGCTACACAGCTGGGGGAAAGGTATGTCATCAGCAAACCCAACCGACCACCAGGACCCCACCTCAGGAGAAGAGTCTCACCTCCACCTATCTCAGGAACGGCGACCTCCCTTGGAGTCAAGGTCTCCCGAATAACCACGGCCACTCCACCACCCCTCCCCTGGGCCCGTGACTGGTGCAAAATCCAAAAACCTGGGGGGCATAGATCAACCAGAGGGACCCCTCCCTCTGGCCCCAACCAGGTCTCGGTGATGCAAGCCAGGTCTGCAGCCTCCTCCTCGATCACCTCATGGAGGAGGGAGGACTTATTAGCCATGGACCTGGCATTAAAATACACCAGTCTGAGCCCAGGGGGCCCAGTTTCTGTGCCCCCAGGGGAGGAGGTCATAGGGTCGGAGCGCGCCACCGCTCAAAGATAGCGAGGGCGTGCTCCCAACACATAATCTGGCCCTATGCCTCCTCGTCTCCCACCGATCCCAACCACCCTGGGGATTGCGGTCCCTGGCCCGCACTCCAGGCCCCCATTGGCCCCCAGCCCCGCCCCCCCCAGCCATGAGCAGTGCAGCTATTATACATGTAGCATTATACATATTCTTAATGTTCTGTAGTAGTATTATATTCTGTAGTCTCTTCCCTGTCCCCAATTTGTCAGGTTCACTTAATAAGTTGCTTTAAACATAGTGCAAATAAACAAAAAACAAAAACCCCAGTAAAGTATTTTACTAACATCTTCCATCTTGGATTTTAAATGAACTCTAAGAAAGTTTATATGCTGCCTGATGTGCTTTGTTGCTTGATTAAATGTTTTCAGTATTAATTTCCAATTTGTAATTGAATAATGAATTAGGTGAATTTATATGAAAGCCTTTCTTACAAAACTGTACCAATCAGTCTTGTACACTATATACTCAAATTAGAAAATTCAACAGCCTTAGAGGGACCACGTTTATCAGCTTTACAAGGTAGATCAAACTAAGAAACAATGTCATATAGATCAGAGCGATTATTGCAAAGCTTTTATAGCAGAATCTGCAAGTTTGAATCTGCTTCTCCTCTCCTTCCCTTTATTTTTGGATGAACTAGGGAGGGGCTTATCGGAGGCAGTTTCTCAAGTTATTTCCTTAGCCCAAGCTTAAGTCTCACTTTCCTGATTAACATGTTGGTAGCAGCTTTTTCTTCTATCCTTTAAGGCCATTCCTTATGCCTCTTATAGGGATTGTTAATTAAGGGGGTTAATTGAAGAAGGATAAAATGGTGTAGGTTTTCCTGCTTGAACAGGGAATTAGACTAGAACAGAGGTCAAGGCCTGTGGGCTGGATCTGGCCCATTGGGTGCTTAAATCTGGGCTGTGGAGCCAGCCTGGGAATAGCAATGGAGTGGCCCACAGTGCCTCTGGCAGCCAAAAGCGCCCCATTTTGGCTGGCAAGCTACTGCAGGAGGCCATCCAGGCTGAAAATGGGGCATGGGGGGGGGTGAGGCCACCCCCATGTCCCACTTTGACCATCAGGTTTCTGTAGGAGGTATCTGTCCTGTCTCCCCCCCACTCCACTGGCCAACCTGTGGAAAAGAACTACAATGCTGGTTTGGCCCTCAAAGAAATCCAGTTTGACACCCTGGACTAGAAGATTTCCAAGGTCTTTCCCAACTCTATTATTCTCTTAAATTCTTTTAGAATGCTAGAGAGGAAAGCAAATATTTCCAAAATCTTAACTGTGGCTGAAATGAGCACCGGGACAAACCATATCAGTTTGGAAGATCAAGTTGTGTGAATGACTCTCTTTTGTTTTCTAGGTCCCCTGGATCTACGATTAGCAAATGGCCCCAATGCTTGTACTGGACGAGTAGAGTTGAACTATAATGGCTCCTGGCTCTCTGTTGGGGATTCAGGCTGGAGTCTTAATGAAGCCACAGTGATATGTCGACAATTGGGCTGTGGTTCAGCATTGTCTGTGCCCAAGGGCAATGAATAAGGCATGGGTATTGGCCCAGTGTTTCTGGATAATGTGAAATGTAAAGGAACAGAATCATCCCTTGCTGAGTGCCAAGCCGCAACCACAGACTCCAAGAGGTGCATCTGTGGCTTGTATGCAGGAGCTATATGTGAAAGGCAAGCAGGTATATATTCCACAAAGGGGGATGAGGAGAGAGACTTACCGGAGAAGGAGATCACAGTACCCGAGGTGACACCTGTCATGAACCCTCCCCCACTGGCTGAAGTCCTGAGTGACACATCCAGTGACTCTGAAATGTGATGAAAAGACACTAATGGGTGTAACAAGCAACCCAAGTCTGAGTCCAGGAGGATCGAAGGTTGAATCAATCCCAGAAATGACCAGTCTACTTAAAGGACTATGTCTGTAGTTAAATTTATGATATAATAATAGTAATAAGTTAATTAAGTAATAAGTTAAACATGAATAAAGTATACTAGTTAGTAGTAAGTAATCATAGAATAATAGTTAAGTATTAATGTACCAGCTGGATGGTGAGAAGTGTTGTGTCCGCACAGCCACATACACAGAATAGCCACCATTAGTAGCGTGGGAAAATACAGTTATTTAATTGGCTAATGGCGTGGCAGGCAACCGCTATATAAGCTCTCCTTGTGTTGCAGTTGGAATTGAGTACTTACCAGTAAAATGTTGATTGCGGATCCTTTGTCTCTGGCTCTTTCTTTCCCATGATACAACACTTTACATGTGCATATTCCCTGTGAAAAAGCATTCTTTGTTCTTACCAGATTGACTCCACAATTACAGTTTTCCCAGTCTCCTTGCAAGTGTATGGCATAACCTTGCTCTGTTAGCAGATGGCCCATCACATTTAATTAACAGAATTCTATTTTTCTCACACACACACACACACACACACACACACACACACACACAGAGAGAGAGAGAGAGAGAGAGAGAGAGTTTCACATGGCTTTTTATTGCTAGAAATTGGGGGTTTGATTCTTCTTTTCTAGCCAGATTGCATAGCACTTCCTGCAATTGCATTTTGCCATTTGTAAAACAGAAAATGTCTTTTTTGGGGGGCAGATACACGTACAAATGACCTTTATAAAAATTATTTAGGACTGTGGGCATTTCATTTAGATAAGTGAGGGGCACAAGAAAATCCATGATCACCTATTGTCTATAAAATATCTAATTAGTCACTAGATGGTGATGTGTCCAATATTTTTAGATGTTCAAAAGTAGAATGATTATAATTTAGAAGAGAGAAAGGGAGGGAGGGAAATAGAGATAGAGAGAATACATGTGTGCTCTATCTCTCTCTTTTCTTGCTTGAGCAGGGGGATGGACTAGAAGACCTCCAAGGTCCCTTTTAACTCTGGTATTTTATATTGGTATTCTGTATAAGACAGACACATATTTCATAACTGGCAAGGGATGTTTTATATATCATAAATATTTGTAAGTAGTTATGCAAATTTAGATTTTAGAAACAGCATTTTTAAGCAGGTCCTGTACTAACACTAGTCACTTTACATCATTCTAAAATGATATTATTTTATTATCCTAAAATACATTAAACTATTTTCAGGTTTCCCTTGAAGTGCTACCTTTCAATGGCTTAAATAATTTCTAAGTCTACATCATCACTGATTTATTTTTTTTAAACAAGTTTTATTCAGTTTTTCACAGTTCAAATATTAAAAAGCTCTTTTCAGTAGACAGCATATTTCCGGATCATCACTTTTACATGCAAATATGGCAATAGTTATATATTCACTTTTTTCATTCAACTTCCTATCTTATCCAATTTTTACTTTCCATTCCAGCTTTTGCAAAACAAATGGACAAACAAATTAATCCTGATCTCTAATATTAATCTCAATCTAAACGTCCTCTCATTTCATTTCAAATTATTTTTAAAAATAATTCTTAAACATTAATATTTCTTTTGAAAATAAAAATAACAGTGTATTTGCCCTATGTAAAAAAGTTTGTTAATGTCTTTCCTTAAACTATCTTCACTTATTAACACTCTGTCATTTACATATTTCTTTTATCTGTCAGATTTGCCATTTCATCACATATTCTTTCCAGAGTTCTAGATTAATACAAGTTTTTACATGAGAGAAAAAAAAACAACCATAAGCTTACCCCCCCTTTTACTAATTTGAGAGTATCACCTCTGTGGTTAACATAATAATAATCGTTCCCTATAGAAGAAAAAAGATAGAATAAAAAAAGGAAAAAAGAAGAAAACTACATAACATTGTATATCTTTCCAATTGGATTCTGCAACATATTTTCCCCCGATTATAAGATTTATTTGTAATTTCAAGATAAAAATAAAAAATAACTAACCTTGGTCACTGATATTAAATCTCATTTTTAAAGATCTTCACAAATCATTTCAATTAATTCAATTTATTTAATAAACATTAACCTTTCTTTTATGGATAAAGAATAAAGATATACATTCATCTAATAAAAAATATCAGTGTCCATCCCTCCTCTAGTATTCTATATCTGCCTATTTTCTAAGTGTTTTATAATTACAAATATATTCTTATTACCCCTCATCTCCATGCAGAATCCCCCTTAATTCATTAACCATTATCTCTATGAAAACAAATTCCTTTCATCATTTTATAATTCCCATATTCTATTTTCTGCTCCTGTTTCTTATTTACTCTCCTCCCCTTCATCTTCCCATATCTTTTCTCCATCCAGTTTGTACCCCTCTCTCTCTTTATATCTTCTTCATCCCTTTTCTGCTGGACCTTTCTACCTTTCCTAATTTCACAGGTATTCCCCTTTTTAATTACCTTCTTAGATCTCATTATTTTAACCTCCCTTCCTTTCCCTTTTCTTTGTGCTGTTCTTTGTGTTAATTGTCTCTTTAAGATGGCTTCTCCTTGAACTAACTCCTCCCTTTCCAGGATTCCTTCTTCTTGTTCTTCACTCGCCATTTCCATGTCTTCTAGGACAATGCAAAGTGATTCAGCCATTTCCTGTAGTAATTCTCTCATATTTTTAAGTTCCGTTTTTAGTTCCCGAAAAAGTATCATCCTTGCACCCTCTTATGCCTTGTAATCATTAAAGTCCACAAAAACTTTTATTTTCCTTCTTTCTTCTTCAGGTTTTCTAAATTCACAGTCCAAACCCAGGGTCTATACTGGCATCACTAATTAGTCCCACAATCAATCTTTCCTTACTTCTTTTGTTCTAATTCAAACTTTCACTTTCTGAGATTCTTGCTTTTTTGTTTCAATATTTGTTTAAAGTTGTATCAACTCAGGTTCACAAAGAAACAGGATAGTGTCCCTCTTCTTTAAGTTTGAAATTTTGTCCACAAGATGGTGCTGTCTGTTATACAAATTCTTCACCTTTTCCCTCTATTTTATTATTCAGGGCTTTTCGAGCCTCAAAATTCAAATACAATCAAATCTCCAACTTATATATTTGTCCCCCTCCTTTTTCTTTTTTCTTTTGACAATCTTAAGTCCAGCTTTAGTTTATGTCTATTTGTTGCCAAAGTTTTTAAAATCTTGTTCTGGCTTCTTCCTTTCCCGGTTCGAAGCCCCCTTTAGCTGTCAAAATTATTTTTCTTATTTTTTTTTCTTCCCTTTGTAATTCTGCTTTCTTTTTCTTTTTTTAAAAAGTTCATTATTATCTTAATCCTGGGATACCTTTATTTGGTTGTTTCATCCAGTAATCCCGATTCTTGTGCTATCTACTTCTTTCTTCCCTCCTGCACCAATCTTACTCCAGCTGAGTCTTCCTCTTCGGGGTGGCCATATTGACCATCGCTTCAGTCATCTTCAGAGGGAAAAGACCAAGCTCAGAGGGGGAGATGCGGCTTCCCTCAACCTGGCTGGCGTCTTCCCCTTGCTCCACCGCCCCTTCGAGGAAGCTTCAGCCCCTAACCACGAGGATTGGGGCTCTCCGATGAGAGAGCACGGGCTGTAGTCATGGACGGTCGCGAACTACAGCCTGTCGGCAAGGAGGGCTCAACCCGGAAGTCATCACTGATTTATTTTTAAAGTTGTGACTTTTGTCCCAGAAAAATGATGAACAAATCTTATTTTGCTTATCCTAAATACTAAATCAAAAGCAGAACTAGTTAATTGCTAATATCAAATAAAACTGTAAGCGTGTTGTCATAAACATGGTCTTTAAATTTATTTAAGTCCCATTTTCAGCATTTCTCTTGGAGTTTCATAACTAGAGCTTGTAGATCATTTGTTTTTCCAGCTATCAGAGTAGTATCATCAACAGACTGCAGCTTATTGGTGTTTCTTCTTCCATTTTTAAAACCATGCTCATGTTCTTTCAATCCATCTTTCCTTAATCTATATTTTTATAGGTTGAAAAAAATAAATGTATAGTTCTATCACCTTTTCCAGACTGGATCCAGTTTATTATATCATTTTTTTCTGTCCTTTGTAGCTTCTGATGAAAACAATGAGATATTCTGGGATTGTCATTTTCTTTAGGACATTTCAGAATGGATATCTCTTCCTGTAATGCTTTTTCTCTGTACAATTTCCCTAAGATGTCTTTAGCTCTCTGATCTTAATTTGTTGATTAGGACCCCCATAGCTCACCCTGCTGCCTGAAACTGACAAAACTTTCATCAGATTCACACTGAACATTGTTGTTGTCAGGTACATGAAAGTTGGTCATAAATGCATGGTTTGATCAGAAAATGAAATTTTATTACCATTTATTACTGCCATATTTGCAAACGGATACAACCGAAGCAGTCATGCATTTCTGCATCTCTAGTAAACATTTTGCTAAAGATCACAAATGTAGTTTTTTGCTCTAGGTTTTTCCTCAATTTAATTTGATTGCAAACTTTTATTTTACACTACATATTAAAAACAATCACCTTGGTCTTTGATATATTGACTTTCAAGTTCATGCTCTTTGTAACATTGTATAACCTAACATTCTCTTCAAATTGTTCAGGTTTTTGGACAACTTGTAACACTTGAATAAAGTACACATCCCTTCTCACTCCCAAGCAATATAATTTTAACATTACCACCAAGATCACATCTATCTACCATCTATGTATGTATGTATGTATGTATGTATGTATGTATGTATGTGTGTATGTATATGTCTACCTGCCTGCCTGCCTGCCTGCCTGCCTACCTACCTATCTATCATCTCATTTCTTAACTGCCCATCTTCTTCAGAGAGATGGTTAATATATTAAAAAAGCAAGGACACCTCACATATCCTCATCTAACTTCTTACTCAGTGTTGACCATTTGCTTTTTAGTGTCATCCAAGTTGATTTGACTAGAAAATCAAAGGCACCTATATCAATACTACTTATAATGTAAAGTTATAGTAACAGAAGTTTGCAAGTCTGAATGCAACTCCCCTCTCCTTTTATCTTCATTTGAAGTAGTGAGAGGTTTGTCTGAGATATTTCTGTATGTTACAGTTCTATTCCAGCCTCAGATTTCTTGATCTGACTGTTTTGGTAGCAGCTCTTCTCCTGTCCTTCAAGGCATTTCTTTTTCCTTCTAAATGAGCCATTTATTCTCATGGGTGCTTTTCTCTCAGCATACATACATTTTTTCTTCTAAATGAGTCATTCATTCTCATGCATGCTTTACTCTTAGCATACACTGGTTTTATGAGGCTCAGCATAGAATTTTCCACTACATATCTATCTAAACATTATTTTATCATATTGATTTCTCTAAATCAACAAACATACAATACTGTGCTACAATATTTCTTTCTCTATACATTTCTCCATGAGAATGAAATGTATTTTATTATTTTACTCAAAACAAATAAATATATCTCTACCAAGGCATAGAGAACCAGTTTGATATAGTGATTAAAGACACTGAGCTAAAAAGATAGTTTTAGTTTTGCTTTAGCCAACCCAGGTGATATTCTGATGAAATTCTTTCTCATCCTAGAAAAAAATAGCAAATTACTTTTGAAAAATATTGGCAAGTAAATGGCATGGACTTATACATTTGGACACCAAGAGTCAAGATTCAAAGGCAAGCAGATGTGGCATATGGCTATGTATACTCAAAAACAGGATATGGCGATAAAATACTAACATTTTATCCTGAATAACCAGAAAGATCCTCTCTTCCTGTTTTTTTTTTTACATTAACTTGGTTTACAATTCTGTAGGAGTTGTCTACACAGCAGCATTATCCATTTAAATTTACACAATGTTCATAGCTGATTTCCTGTTTCTTTTAAAAAATGCTGAATGCTGCAGAGATCCTAGTTTTGCCCAATATTTGTCAGTAGCAAGAACATGAAAAGCACATCAGAACTGCTGATTCAAAATAATCTACTGTTAAAGGAAATATTATTGCAATGAATGAGCATGATCAGCAAATTAAAGAACATGGGGAAAAGGTCAGCTGTAGATCAGTTGATATACCTCTAGATTATTTGAAATGAATCAAGTGAAGTGAATTAAGGAATTTCAATTGACATGCAATAATAAAACCATTCCCTCCTATCTAAAATAGTATAGAAATAAAGAAAAGGTATAGGCATGCAACAAAAAATAGTAGCCTGATTTATGGTGCTTTGGTTCAAGCCTTTCTCAGTTATTTACTTTCTCTGCAAAGCTAGGCTTTTTCTAAAACTAGAACGCCAATACTCATGAGTTTAAAAAACCTTTCTGTTTGTTAGAATTAAGTAAAGATAATAATTACGCTTGACTGGTGGTCTCTTGGGATGGCAGGATGTAGTCTTCTTCAGTTATTCAATTTATAAGCTGCCCACAATTGCTTTGAATACTGAGAGGGCAGATAGATAGATAGATAGATAGATAGATAGATAGATAGATAGATAGATAGATAGATAATCCTTCTGCAGACCATCTTTGCACATCATTCAATACATTTCTTTTTTGATGAACTCTGAAAGATTTCTACATCTTGTTCTGGAACACAGAAATATTTAATATTCAAAGTTGCCAAAGCCACTACTAGTCATCTTTTTCTCTTCTCAAATTTCTACATCAAGTCCAACTTTTATTTCTGCCAATTCATCAGAATTCATCTTTTTTCATTACCCTACCCTTCTTCTTTCAGGAATATTCTATGTATATTTTCTTAGCTATTTTTTTTTCCTAAGATACTTTTCCAGTAAGTGCTGATCAAAATACAAGAATGGTCTGTATGTAGGTATTGATGTGACAAAATGGCAGGTATTGTATCAGATCCAACTTCCATAGAAAATTTTTCATCTAGAAAAAAGAAATATTGTTCAAGATTTGTCTAAATTTACCTTCGATTCTCCCTAGGATTAATTTCTTTACTTCTCCAGCATAGTCCATCTCTAGTTTTGAGCAAAAGGAAATATAAATTCTACCATTTTACCTATTTTGGGATCACTGGTGAACTCATGATAGTCAATTTTTTCTTCATATTTAACATTAACGTAGATCATTTTATATTCACAATGTATTTCCACTTTCAGTAGAATAGCTTAGATCTACATACCCCAATGTATCTCTAATTTTGATTTCTTTCTTTTACTTTTTTCTTCCTTGTTTTCTATTAGTTTGTGGAGGTTTAATCGTCTTGCTTAAAAGTTTTCATTAAAACTATACAAAAAAAGTTCCTGATAATAAAAAATCAGATTTCTGTCATTTAACTTCATTTTCTGATATGATTTACATAATTCAGAACCTGCTGTAAATACCCACCCACACCCACACAAAAGAAAACCCTTAAATTTTCTTTTTTTTTAATAACAATTTTTATTCAATTTTTAACAATTTTTTAAAACAGCTCTTTTCAGTAGACAGCATGTTCCCGGGTCGTCACTTTTACATGCAAATATGACTGTAGATCTATATTCATTTTGAACATTTAACTTCCTATTTTATCCCATTTTTACTTCTATTCCATTTTGGCAAACAAAGGGTCAGAGAAATTAATCTAATCTCAAATCTTAATCTCAATCTGTATAACCCCCCAGTTCATTTCGAGTTAATTGCAAATATATATATATATACATTTTAAAAACACATTTATAAATCTTACAAATAACAATATGTTTGCCCATCATATTAAAGATAAAGTTCATCCATATCTATCCTTTAATTATCTTCACATTGTTAATACTCTTTTATCATTTACAGAATTCTTTTATCCATCAGATTTGCCCTTTCATCACATATTCTCTCCATGATTCTAAATCCGTACAGGTTTTAACACAAAAAAGAATGAGGAAAAAAAAACCTAGACTTGCCCCCCTTTTACTACTTTGAAAGTGACACCTCAGTGGTTAATATAGTAGCATAATCATGATCATTCCCTTTAAAGCGAAAGATAGAGAAGAAAGAAAAAGAAAAAGGAAGAAAGAAAAGCTACCTTACAATATATCTCTAATCAATCGGGTTCTGCAACACATATCCCCCCTAAGGTTTATTTATGGTTCCCAAATAATAATAAAAATAACTAATCTTGGTTATTGACAAATCTCATTCTTAAACATTTTCTAAAATCATTTCAATTAATTCAATTTATCTAATCAACATTTACCTTTCTTTTATAAATAAGAAATAAAAGTGTGACCTTTTACCAGTAGAAATTGTCAGTAACCCCTATTGTTTTACACTTTTATAATTGCAATATATTCTTATTACCACTTCTTCATGCAGAACCCCCTTCTTAATGCATTAACCATTATCTCTATGCAAACAAGTTTCTTTCTTCATTATGTAATTCCCATGTTTCTCTATCTTCTGTTCTTGTTTCTTGTTCCTTCTCCTCCCTTTTATCCCGCTATCCCTCTTCTCTATCCAGTTTGAATCCCTCTCTCTCTCTTTACCTTTCTGCTCCCTATCCTTCTGGACCTTTCTAACATGCCTAATTTCATGAATGTTCCCCTTTTAATTACCTTCTTAAGTTTCATTTTTGACCATCCTCCCTTTCCCTTTTATTTGTATTAATCTTTGTGTTAGCTGTCTTCTTAAAATGGCTTTCGCTTGTGCTGGCTCCCTTCTCCTCCCTTTTATCCTGCTCCCCCTTCTCTGTCCAGTTTGAATCCCTCTCTCTCTCTTTATCTTTCTGTTCCCTTTCCTTCTGAACCTTTCTAACATGCTTAATTTCATAAATGTTCCCCTTCTTACCGTGTTTCCCCGAAAATAAGACACTGTCTTATTTTTTTTTTTTACCAAACACACTAGGTCTTATTTTCGGGTAGGTCTTATATATTTATGGTGCCAAATAGTGGGTGTGAGTTGTGTGGGGGTGTTTGCTGTGCACGGTTGCTCCCTGAAAAGTCTTCCTGGAACTGGAGATTTACACTAGGTCTTATTTTCGGGGAAGGTCTTATATTAGGGCAGGTTTAGAAAATAGTGCTAGGTCTTACTTCGGGTAGGTCTTATTTTCGGGAAACACGGTAGATACTTTTTAATTTCCGTTTTTTAGCCACCCTTCCTTTCCCTTTTATTTGTATTGATCTTTGTATTAATTGTCTTTTTAAAATGGCTTTCTCTTGTGCTGACTCCTCCCTTTCCAAGGTTCCTTCTTCTAGTTCTTTATTCACCATTTCAATGCCCATGTTTTCTGCAACGAGCCAAGTTAGTTCAGTCACTTCCTGTAGCAGTTCTTTCATACTTTTAAACTCCATTTTGATTCTTTGGATGGCCACCAGAATTTTTGTTTTCCTTATTTCTTCTTCTTTAAATTTTCTAAGATCCTAACCCAAGTCCAGAATCTATATCAATGTCACCAACTAATCCGGTAGTCCGTCTTTATGTATTCAAGCTTTCACTTTCTATGAATCTTGCTTTTTTGTTTCAATGTCTCTTTAAAATGTAACAACTCCAATCCACAAAGGAACAAGATAGTTTCTTTCTTCTTTAGCTTCCAATTTTTCTCCACAAAGTGGCACTTTCTGCACAGAGTCTTAACCCTTTCCTTTTATTTTGATATTCAAAGTTTTCCGAGCCCCAAACTTAAATTCTTACGCTGGCTTCTTCCTTTCCTGGTTCGAAGCCCCTTATAGCTGTCAAGAATATTTTACTTATTTTTTCCTTCACTTGAGACTGGCCGCTTCTGTTTCTTTTTTAAAAAAACTCATCTTTATCTTAATCCGGTGCCTTGATCTTACCATCCGATACTCCCGGTTCCTCTGCTGTCGACTTCTCTCTTTCCTCCTGCACCAATCTTAATCCCGTTGAGACCTTCTCTTCGAGGTGGCCATTTTTGACCACTTCTTGACGTCTTCGGAGGGAAAAGACCAGATCCAAAAGGGGGGAGATGCGGCTCCCCTCACTCTGGCTGGCAGATTTCCCTTTCTCCGCCGCCCCTACGAGGCAGCTTCAGCCCCAAACCTTGCAGGATCGGGGCTCTCGGACGCAAGAGCCAGGCTGCGGTCGCGGATGATCGCAAACCGCCACCCGTTCTCGAGAAGGCTCAACCCGGAAGCCAAGAAAATCCTTAAATTTTCTTGTTCTCTCCCATATATATATGAAGTATTTGATGCAATGTTAGGTTGCCTTTCCTGAACGCAGCCTACTCATTTGTTTTTTTTCTCTCCATGTATATAATTCTATTATTCTTTATGAGAATAGTTCAGCAAAACTTTGCTTCCAAAATATTAATAGAATGAGTTGATACATTTTTCATCTGCCTTCTTTGCTATGGATACACACACTAATAATTTCCAGACTCTAGGCCAGACAATTTTGTTTCATACTGGTCAACATAATTAGCATGCTATCCACCTTTTCTCCCAGAATTTTAAGAAGTTCAATGGATATTCTATCTGTGTCCATTACTTTTCTATTTCACAGCAGCCCTCTCATTTCCCATATCTGCATGATGGCTCAGCAGTTAAAGACAGTGAGCTTTCAGCCTCAGCTGAGAGCCTGGGTTCGACATCCAAGCTCTGCACAACAGGATGAGCTCCCGTTACTTGCCCCACCTTCTGCCCACCTAGTAGTGCAAAAGGATGCAAATGCAAATAGATTAATAGGTACAACTTTGGTGGGAAGATAATAGTGTTCCATGCATCTTTGGTATTTAGCCACGCAGGCCACATGACTATGGAAATTGTCTTCAGACAATGCTGGCTTCCTCAGCCAAGAAACAGAGATAAGCACCATGCCCTAGAGTCATACATAACTGAGGGAAAGCTTTAGTTTTACCTTTCCTCTGCATTGTTTCTCAAAATATTTTGTTATTTTATTATTCCATTTGAAAAATCTTTCTATATCTTAATTTTATGTTTTCTTCTATTAAATTTGATCCATTATTGTTCTTTAGTAATCCTATTAATCTTAGATACATTTCACATTTTCTTGTTCTGTAAGTATTGATAGTTTCCCCTGTTAATTTACATTTCTTTCACTGCTTTCCCTTGCATGATTTTGAGAGTCTGTGTTCAGTCACCATACTTTCTTTTTGTGGCCCCAGATCTTTATCCTCCATCTTTCCCTAAATATCAAAGTGGCATATTCTGAAATCCACTTATATCTTTCTGCTTCAGAATATTAACAGAATAACACAGTTGAAAGGGATTTTGAGGGTCTTCTAGTTCAACTCCTTGCTCAAGGACAAGACAAATAATTGTCCAATTTCTTCTTTAATATCTCCAATGATGGAGTACCTACAACCTTAGAGGCAAGCCATTCCATTGATTAATTGTTCTCACTGTCAGGAAATTTCTCCTTAGTTCTAGATTGGTTCTCTTCTTAATAATTTTCCATCTGTTACTTTTTCTTGCCCTCAGGGACCTTGGGTAATAAATTGATCCACTCTTCTCTATGACAGTCCCTCAAATATTGGAAGATTGCTATCATGTCACCCCTAGTCCTCTTCATTAGACTAGACATACCCAATGCCCACAACCATTTAACCTCCTGTCCCCTAATCATCTTGTAGCTTTTCTCTGCACTCTTTGTAGAATCCCAACATCTTTTTTTGCATTATGCTTACCAAAACTGAATGCAGTATTCCAGCTGTAGTCTTACCTAGCAGAATAAATGGGTACTAATATTTCACATGCTCTTGATGCTATCCTTCTGTTGATACAACCTAGAAGTGCATTAATTTTTTTGGCATCTGCATCACATTGCTGTCTCTTGCTTAAGTGATTGCTCCTTAGGACTCCTAGATCCCTCTCATAGTTACTGCTGTTGAGCCCTGCACCACCTATTCTATTACTGTGCATCTGGTGGTTGTTGTTGTTTTGCCTAAGTGTAAAACCTTATTTTTCTCAATGAATTGCATTTTGTTGGTGAGGGCCAAGTGTTCAAGTCTGTCAAGATCTTTCTGGATCTTGAGCTTGTCTTCTAAAGAATTGGCTATTTTCCTCACCTTGGTGTTTTCTGAAAATTTTGATGAGATTCCCTTCTATCCCCTCATCTAAATTGTTTATGAAGATGCTGAAATGTACTGGATCTAAGTCAGAACCTTGGGGCACCTGACATGACTTCTCTCCATGTAGATGTGGTTCCACTGAAGACTACATGTTGAGGGAAATATAAACCTATCTGATGCTATCTATTCCATATTTTTCTATCTTACAAAGAAGTAGGTTGCAGTCTACTTTGTCAAATGCCTTACTGAAATCCAAGTATACTTATGTCCACAGCATTTTGTTGGTCCATTAATTTAGCCATTTTGTCAAGTAATGTGACGAGATTTGTCTGGAATGATCTGTTTTTGACAAACCTATGTTGGCTTTGTTTGCAATAGCTTTATTTCTAAATGTTCAGAGATCTATTGCTTGATTATATTTTCTAGGATCTTCCCCAGGTATTGATGTCAGGCCGACTGGTCTGTAGTTTCCTAGATCCACTTTCTCTCCTTTTTGAATATGGGAACCATATTAGCTCTTTTCAAGTCCTCTGGTATTTCCACTGTGCTTCAGGATCTTTGAAAAATATGGTGAGATCACATCTGCCTGCGCATTTAGAACTCTGAGATGTTATCCATCTGGTGCTGGTGATTTAAACTAATCTAGAATGGATACGCTTTGTCTTACCATTTTATTTATTTATTTATTTATTTATTTATTTATTTATTTATTTATTTATTTATTTTTGAGACCTGTATGCCGCCCCATTTCCGAAGACTCGGGGTGGCTCACAACTAAAAAACAACAATAAATAATTAAAAAGAAATTAAACAAATTTACAAGCCCCAAAAACAAATTTATAAAACTTAGAAATATAAAACCATCCCCCCACAAGGGTCACAGCCCGGATTGGTCAAACAACCAGGTCTTTAGATCATGGCGGAAGGTGCGAGGTCAGGGCCAGGCGAGCCCCAGCGGAAGTTGATTCCAGAGGTCCGGGGCCACGACAGAATAGGCTCATTGCCAGCCGGCATTGGCCCGCCGACGGGACCCCAAGGACTCCCTGCCTATGTGCTCGCACAGGGCGGCTGGCAATTGCTATCGGCAGGAGTCGCTCCCTTAAATATTGAGGACCCATGTTGTGAAGGACTTTGTATGTTAAAACTAAAACCTTGAATCTCATGCGGAGTGCCACCGGCAACCAATGCAGGCAGCGCAGGAGGGGGGCAACATGGGAGAACTGGGAAACTCCCATCACCACCCACGCCACCGCATTCTGCACCAGCTTCAATCTCCGGATGGTATGCAAGGGCATTCCTAGATAGAGAGCATTGCAGTAGTCGAGTCTAGAGGTAACAAGGGCGTGAGTGACTGTGCGCAGGGCATCTCGGTCCAGAAAAGGGCGTAGCTGGCGAACCAGGCGGAGCTGGGCAAAGGCCCCCCTGGCAATGGCCCCCACCTGCTCCTGCAACCAGAGCTGTACATCCAGAAGGACCCCCAGATTCCACGCCATATCCACAGGGGGCAACACCACTCCCCCTATGGTTAAAGATGGACATTCCTGGCTGGGCCGAGATGCCGGTATGCATAGCCACTCAGTCTTGGCCGGGTTGAGTCGAAGCATGTTCCCACTCATCCAGATCCATACCGCATCCAAGCACTGGGTCATCAGGGAGAGGGCATCACTGATCTGGTTCGGGGTGGAGATGTACAGCTGGGTGTCATCTGTGTACTGATGGAAACTCACCCCAAAACCACGGATGATCTCACCCAGCAGCTTCATATAGATGTTAAATAGCAGAGGGGAAAGAACTGACCTCTGAGGGGCCCCACAAGAGACCACCCTCGGGGTCGACCTCTGCCCCCCACCAATACTGACTGTGACCGCCCTGAGAGGTAGGAGGTGAACCACCGAAGCACAGTGCACCCCATTCCCAATCCCTTGAGGCGTCGCAGAAGGATACCATGGTCGATGGTATCAAAAGCCACTGAGAGGTCTAATAGGAGCAGGACAGAGGAAAGGCCCCTGTCCTGAGCCCTCCAGAGATCATCCATCAGTGCGACCAATGCCATCTCCGTGCTGAAACCAGGTCGGAAGCCCGACTGATATGGATCCAGGTAGTCCACTTCATCCTAGAAGAGTGGAAACTGCTGAGCCACCACACTCTCAACAACCTTCGCCAAAAGCTTAAGGTTGGAGACTGGACAAAAGTTGTCTAACACAGTCAGGTCCAGGGCAGGCTTCTTCAAGAGGGGTCTCACCACCACCTCCTTCAAGGCGGAGGGAAAAACACCCTCTCTTAATGAAGTATTGACAACTGCCTGGAGCCAACCGCAGGTGGCCTCCCTGGTGGCATAAGCCAGCCAGGAAGGGCACGGGCCCAATAAACATGTGGTGGAACTCAGCCGCCGCATAGTCCTGTCCACTTCATCCTCAGAAACAGGATCAAACTCATCCCAGATAACACTGGCCAGACTGCCTGTATCTCGTTCCTCAGACCACTGCAAATCAGAGGACAACCCGCTCCGAATCCGAGTGATCTTATCCGACAGATATTGACCAAACTCCTCAGCCCTTCCCTGCAACGGGTCCACCCTCCCCTCCATACGAAGGAGAGAGCGGGTAGCCCATAACAGGGTGGCTGGGCGATTATCTGCGGACGCTATGAGGGCGGAGAGATAAGACCTCCTCGCCGCCCTCATAGCTCCCAGGTAAGTCCTAATATGGGCTCTTAGCTGGGCTCGATCAGACTGGGAGCGGGTGGACCTCCACCTGCTCTCTAAACCCCTCTGACGGCGCTTTATCTTCCAGAGCTCCTCCGTATACCAAGGACCCATCCGGGATCCATGGTGTGTGAGGGGACGCATGGGGACAACCCTGTCGAGGGCACCCGACGCAGACTGTTGCCAAGCAGACGCCAGATCCTCGACAGAGCCGTGGGCAAGGGAAGAGGGAAAAAACCCCAGCTCCATCTGGAACCTCTCAGGGTCCATCAGGTGTCTGGGGCAGAACCATCTAAGTGGCTCCTCATCCCAGCAGCGGGGCGCGGCCTGTTGGAAGACTAGCCATAGGAGATAGTGATCAGACCATGGAACGGGCAATGCCATAACAGTGGCCTGCCCTCTGTCACTACGCCACCGTTCAGAGACAAAAATTAGGTCGAGAGTGTTTCCACCCTCATGAGTCGGGCCTTGAATCAATTGGGTCAGGCCCATGGCTTCCATAGAAGCCATGAATTCCTGGGCAAAACCCGATGCCCCAGCCAGGGAAGGAAGATTGAAGTCCCCCAGGACTATAAGGTCCGGGAACTCCACCGCCACCCCCGAGAGGACATCGAGAAGCCCAGGCAGGGCCGCTGCCACACAGCTGGGGGAGAGGTATGCAAGCAGCAAGCCCACCCGACCATTAGGCCCCCACCTCACGAGGAGGGTCTCACTCCCGCCATCTCTGAACGGTGACCTCCCTTGGAAACAAGGTCTCCGAATAACCACAGCCACCCCACCACCCTTCCCTGGGCCGTGGCGGTACAAAACCCAAAACCTGGAGGGCACAATTCAACCAGAGGGACACCACCCTCCGGGCCCAACCAGGTCTCGGTGATGCAAGCCAGGTCCGCAGCCTCCTCCTCTATGAGCTCACAGAGGAGGGGAGCTTTATTAGCCACGGACCTGGCATTAAAATACACCAGCCTAAGCCCAGGGATCCCGGTTCCCGTGCCCCCTAGGGAGGAGGCCATAGGGTCGGAGCGTGCCACTGCACAAAGATGGCGGGTGCGAGCTCCCAACACATGATTTTCTTGTTTATTTTGACTTGTATTCCTAGTCTGCCTTTCACGGTACAGCTTTTGATAGGTTGGAATATTTTTTAATTTTATGTATATTGTTTTCCTCTTCAGTTTATACAATATCTCTTATTTCTTCCCTCAAGTACCTTAAGTTTCCTGTCATATAAATTTAATCTATTGGACCTGTTTCTTACATTGAACTTCTACTGTAATTATTTTCCAGGTCAAACTCTGTGACATATCTACTCACTTAAATTACAAGTTTAACTTGTTTTCTTTGTTCCACAGTTTATCTATTTCCTGTTTACTATACAGTTTGCATCCTAGTCAGCTACAAATTTGTAAAAGAAAAGGAAGTTTCTCATCTTGTAAAGTAGATGTCTTGGTTCTAAATTTTGATGGAAAGCTAAATCCACGGATCTAGTAACCTGTCAAAAGCACTCAGCAGTTACAATAATGTGATTAAAGGGTGGTTTCCTACCAGACTGTAATGCAGAGAAAGGGAGAGTTGTAAAGGCTTACTCATCCTAAAATGGGATTCTACTATTTGGTAGCTAGGTAGAACAATGGCTATAGAGACAGGATAGAGATCAGCAGTAGGGAAAGCAAATATTACACTAGTTTAGTTTTTTTTTTAAAAAATTACATTTATATTACATTTATATGCTTCTCCAAGACTCAGGGCTTACAATTTTGGAGCACAACCCAATGTGCTCAGCAATAGCCTTCATTCCATTGTATATGCCTGCTTATTACTAAGCGGCATTTTTGCTAGTTCAAGGACAGATGAAGAGCACTAACTGAGTTACTGAGGAAAGTTCATAGATCAGTGGTGGGCTTCAAAAATTTTTACTATCAGTCCTGTGGGTGTGGCTTGGTGGGCATGGCATAGCTTGGTGGGTGTGGCAGGGGAAGTAAACTATAAAATCTCCATTCCCATCCGACTCCAGGGGAACGATACTGTAAAATCTCCATTCCCTCCCCACTTTTGAGGGAAGGTTACTGCAAAATCCTATTCCCTCCCCATCCCACTAACCTGCTTTCCAGCTCTGTTCTCCTGTGCAGGGCAACAAAAGAAGACCCAGCTCATGAGTTGGGATTGGGAGGCAGAGAATAGATGGGGGTGGGGCCAGTCAGGAGGTGGTATTTGCTGGCTTCCCAAACTACTCAACATTTTTGCTACCGGTTCTCCAGAACTGGTCAGAACCTGCTGAATACCACCTCTGTCATAGATATACCCTTTCAGAATATATTTGATATTCTATTCTTTACACTATCACATAACCAAATTTTCTGGAAATAGAAAAGGTCACATCTAATTGGTGAATCTCAGAATGGAGACCCACTTGCATTAAAGTAGATAATTTCATTGGAATAGAATCAGGTCTTATGTTGTAAATGCCAGGTACAACTAATATTCCAACCAAATCTAGTAAATGTGTTACAGAGGACTTTAATCCACAGTAAGATAGAGTTAACATACCCAATTTGTGAACCTGATCCTTCAGTAAGAATGCAATCCCACCAAAATTCTAAATATATTTTAGCTACTCCTCCAACAGTAGCACTTCTGTTGAATCTAAATTATGCTTCAATCCACACAGTTAACATATGGAAAGAAAGTTGTTAATGAAAACCAGGTTGTGCTCAAGCATTTGCACACATGCCTTTCATGTTATGACCTGGAGAACCAGATTTCTCATGTTGGGCAATTCTCTCTCTCATGTTTGTTTACAGTTGAAAGTTAGCTTCAGCAAACAGATACCTTTAGCCCAAGGGGAATTTCTGTTTGATCCTACCGCTTCAAAATGTCAACACATCCAGGTCGAAGGCAATGTAGTTAGCAATGCATTTCTTCAATAAGTAATAGAGGCTGAATGAAAATTTTCTGATAGATTGTGGGCATAGGTGATAGAAAGGGTAATCAGCAATTAAATGTATGTGTGGGCTATTTCCTCCAAATGGAAGCAATAAAGCAGGAAAGATGTTCTATTTCTTTTATCTTCTTTCTTCATGAAACCATCTCTTAATTTCCTATTTTTAATTACATGGTTAAGATATAAACATACCATCATGAAGTCAATGTGTTTATTTTTGCATCAGAATTGAAAAGCATCATGCTTAAATTATTTTCCAACATTTCAATAGAACTCAATATATTCACAAGAAAGAAGATACCCTTTATCAGTGAATTTTTGGTGGGTACAAGAATGTACAAGTATTCAAATTAGGCAAAAACTCTTAACATTTATAGTGGATTGAACCAGTTTTTATGCTGATAAGATGAACTCAGTAAAACTGGCAGTATCTCATTGTCTGCTGATTTAAAAAAATAAGAATTGGAGCTGGTTAATATTTGAATGGGAGACCAACAGGATCTGAAGGGCACATCCTAATATGAGAAGTTTAAAAAAATGTGAAAAAAGGCAATAGCAGATAGCTTGTGTTTGCTGTCAAAAAAATCTATATGAGTGTCTCCATGAAGACTAGGGATTGAGCTTGACTCTGAGAATTTACTGAGATTCAATAAAATCAATGAAACAAATTAATGAAAACAAAATTTAGATCCAACCCCATGTCAATCAACTGTTAGGGCACACACCACCTTTGAATAATCACATGATAAGCAAGCATAAAAAGGCCCCTTAGATTCTAGTTTATGAATTGCTGCAGGAACAGAATACAAGTTACAAAAATATTCCACCAACATTTGAGAAATCCTTATTGAGCCTAGATACAAAGATGATTTTATTATGAACAGGGATTAAATCTGAAGAGGAAAATAATGATGATATATTCAAAATATGAAAATTTGTAATATGTCTATATGCATGTTTATGCATGAGTGATTATTAGAATAAATAAAAATCTAAATTAAAAGTAGTATCACAAAATAAACTGCACAGTAAAAGTTTGATCTTTTTACAAAAATTTAAAGTAATGCATTTCATCAGTCCATTTCTGAGTAACATTAAACAGCATTGGAAAACAGCAAAATCCATTTTATTCGAAGTACTTGGTAGCATAAAATACAGACATTTTTATTAAAACAATTAAACAATTTTTTTGCTTAGTAATAATGATTTTAGTGTCAGCACCTCTTGTGTCTTTCTGGGACAGCAATTAAAAATAAGAGACCACTAAGATGAGCAGGACCTGTAAACCATCACCATAGAACACAGGGAGGAAATACTGTTACCCAGCCAATAGCAATACAGATACTCAATTTACAACCATTTGTTTAGTAACTGTTTGAAGTTACAACAGTGCTGAAAAAAGTAACTTAGAGCAGGTCCTTGCACTATGGCCATCACAGTGACCCAACAACCCAAAATTTGGGCACTTGACAATTAGAATGTATTTACAACAGTTGCAACATGCTTGTTTATGTGCATTTGTGACCTTTCCAGACAGCCTCCAACAAGCAGTCAATGAGAGGAAGTCAGATTCACTTAATGATTATGTGGTTCACTTAATGACTGATATGAATCACTTAATGACTGTGACAAAAAGGTCATAACTTATTTAATGACCAGCTTACTTATCAACAGAAGTCCTAGTCCCAATTGTGCATATAAATGGGACTGCTTATACTTTGAATTGGACCTGTCAATGAATATCACAAGAGGGACATTTTACAATTATTATGATCAGTTCCAGTGAGTAATCTACTTGCCACAATTTATATTAATCATCTGGAAAGATTTTACTCTTCACAATGCTACCGTTTGGTATTAATTCAATTTACTTGGAGAGAAGGAGAGGAAGAGGGAAAGACAGGCTATTTCAAAAATAAACTCTACTTAGGAACTCAAACCTACATCAGGGTTTTGGTATATAGGTGTATTAATCACTAATGAAGAAAAAAGCAAAGCAGAGTTCATATGCCCAGAAACACATCTGCCATTTTCTAGTGTGTTCTAAATTTTATCTCTGACAGCAAAAACTAATCCTGGAATTGAGACACAATGCTCGTTTACGCCTGCGTTTCATCTCTTGGTATTTGTGGGGAACTGAAAGTTATTTCTCAATGTCCGATACGCAGAAAATATCTGCAGTACTGGCAAATAGTATATTTCACCAAGTGATTAGACTCCTCCCTCCAGTTTCACCCAGCCCCCTCTAGGAATTTTGCTTCCGAAGCTTTGCCCGTGGCATTGACCTGTGAGAGTGTCCCATCAGGACAAGCTGCAGTTTAAGTCCAAGCTTTCGCCCATTACAACAAGTGAATAATCTGCTTCTACCTAATTGGGATCTATGGCTTCCTATTCTCTCCCCTTTGGGGAGAAATACCTAGGAGAGAGAATCAAAGAGGTTACTTTGACCCTTTTATTCTTTACCTGTTTTTGGGGTGAGTAATCCTTTTTTTTTTGGTTTATTCCGCAACAAGCTAATATATGTCCCAAAGGTGCTTTTCTTTTTCTTTCCAGGAGGCAACTGGACTTTCTTGTTTTTTCTTTTGAAGGCATTTTGCTTCTTATCTAAGAAGTTTCTTCAGCTCTGGCAGGATAGTGGGGAATGAAAGGATTTGTACACCTTGAAGACAGCTGGTAAACTGCATCCTCTTAGAGGGTTGTTGAAGATTACCAGCTGTCTGCAAAAAAGATGCAGATTATCAGATGTCTGCACGGAGTATAAATCCTTTCATTCCCCGCTATCCTGTCAGAGCTGAAGAAGCATCTTGGATGAGAAGCAAAACATCTTTAAAAGAAAAAAACAAGAAAGTCCAGTTGCCTCCTGGGAAAAAAAAGCACCTTTGGGACAACCAGGATCTGGATGACTGAGAATCTCTACAGGCTTTAAGGCAATAGAAGGTTGTCTCCCACTCCTTCTGTTACAGGTAGTAACAAAACAAATTCCTTCTCCATCTGCCAATATGCACCTATGTATACATGTGTTTGTCTGTGTAGTACTTAATTACTAGAAATCAATCTAAGCCAGTTGTTAAAATAAAGTAATTGTTGACTACTGGTAATTTCCTGACTCCTTTCTGGTGGACTTCTTGATGCCAGCTAATCAATGATTGTAACTTATGGTGACTTACTGGTCTTACTAGCTAATTTCTAATGGACAGTTTAGTGCTTGCTAGCTTTTCTATTATGTTTTTAATCAAGGCAGCTTACCAGAATATAAACTTTCAAGGTAAAACCAAAGTGGGTAAAAGATGGATGAAGAGTTATTTGTGGCATATCTATTATCTGATGATTGCCAAAGTTCTTACAAAGAAATGTTTACTAAATAAAGGCTAGTCTGATCCAGTAATTTTTCTCAATGTTCTTTTTAAAGAGTACATGCTTAGAAATACTTTGCACTAGTTTCTTGTGCCTTAACTATAGGTAGTCCTCATCTTACTACAGTTCATTTAGTGACCATTCAAAGTTACAACGGCACTGAAAGAAGTGACTTACAACAATTTCTCACAGTTATGTCATAATGACAGTTATGTGATCATCTGATCAAATTTCAGATGTTTAGCACTGATTCATATACTTATGAGTGTTGCTGTGTCCCAAGGTCATGTGATCACCTTTTGCAACCTTCTGACAAGCAAGGCGGAAGCTACATTCACTTAACAACCAGGTTACTAACTTATCAACTGCAGTGATCCACTTAACAACTATGACAAGAAAGGTCGTAAAGTGGGGCAAAACTCATTTAACAAATGTTTCCCTTAACAACAGAAATTTTGTGCTCAGTTATGGTTGTAAGACTGTAAGTGAGGACTACCTGTGTGTCTTTCAATGATGATGATGATAAAGATGACAATGATGATGATATTAATAATAATAGCATTACTCACACAATACAATAAATAAATGCATTCTCAGATTAGGCTATTAAATCTCAGCTCTGGAATAAATACATTCTAAAATGAAGATTGCTTTCAGCATTTATAAAGTTGTTCTAACCATTAAGTGATATATATCTTTTTTTAGAAACCTGATAAAGTTTTCATTGAGCCACTAAAAATTAGAATTACAGTGAAGAAGCACATGAGAAGGCCCTTGCAACTCCTGATTGAATAAAACATGGTTCAGATGGATCAGAAGTATTCCAATGTCATAAATCATGGACTGCTTTTGCTTTTCTTTTCTCATCCATTTTTTGGAGAATAGCATTTTGTCCAAAATATGAGAGGATGTCTTAAGCGATCAGTCTTAGACTATATTCTCCATTTTGAACTATGGGTTCCTAATGATCTGACAAACAACCATTCTGGTGTTTAAATGAGTCTTCGTTAGCTTAGGGAACATCATGCTGGTATGCAAATAATTAGCATATGGAATCCATATCCTCTTTATATTGTCTAAATTTTATACTAGGAAGATAGGAGGAGAAACAAAGGCATATAACCTATTTTTCAGCAGCCAGCTAAATGACAAACAAATAATTTGCTTTACCATTCTTCCCCTCTTCAGCTTGAAGGAACTGAAATTACATTGAAAGGAGTCATAAATATACAAGAGAAAATAATTGAGGCTGCAAAAATCCCAATAAAATTTGATGATAAGAAAGTGATATAGGTTTTGCTGCATAGTAATGGTTGACTGGAATTTTGGAACCTAGATTTCACAATTCTTGTAATGGAGGCAATGAATGAAGTTTGACCCCTTCCCTTGATCTGATTTAAAGCTCTCACTGTACTTTTATATATATGTAAATAAACAAACATAAATACAAATTGGATTCAGACCCCAACCTGTAGCCAGATTTTAGGAAATAGGATTTTCTAAATATTGTCCTTTATTATTGGCCATGATGTCTAAAGTTCTGAGGGCTCTTCTTCATCTTAATATATTTTCCTCTAATTTCTCAAACAATGGAAAAATATGTCAGTAGTGTTTCTACTTTATCAGTTGTTAATCTCATTAGGTTCCTGAAATGGAGGACAGCAACTGATTTCATGCAGCAAACCCCACATCCTTTTAGCACTTATCTAATTGGATAATGAAATATCTGCAAGAAACAACCAAGCTCAGAGAGTGCCAAGGATACCATAGTATGTATGTATATGTGTATCTATTATTGGGTTTTAATCTTCAGTTTGTAGGTGCACATACAGCTAGCAATGCAAGCAACTGTAAGTTGTGAAAATGGGGTTTCTGATTATTTGCGTTCATGCCGCTCTTCGAGAAGATTGGTGATTATGATCAATACAAGGCTATATCCCTGCATAAGAGCTTGTGAAACTTCAACAGCTGTGGTAGTGGGGTGTCTTGGACCACCCAGATCTAGACATCAGACAAATATTGACAAGGAGCATTTCCTGTTGGCTAAATAAAAAAAATAAAATAAAAATGGGGGATAAAGAAAACAAACTTTGATCATTGACTACAAGGTTGCCAAATTAGAACAGGCTCACAAACAAAATATATCCAAGCCAAACTAACCAAAGGTTGGACCTGTATGTTATTATTTTACTTTTTTCCAAATAACTTCTAAACAGTGGCTACCAGAAATGGAGCTAAAAGTGGGATCATGATGAAGAGGACAATTTTGAACTCCAAATTAGCCCTAGAAAAATGCACTTCCCCAAGTCTACTATGGGTATCAGTAATTTCCATTCCCAAGAATATGAAAAAGATTGAAAGTTTAAAGGGAAAAACTTGTTTGCATTAATGCTCCTGTCTCTCTTTTCAGGCTGCCAAATAGAATATCTCTCTTTTTTGTTATTTCTCTATCTCAGTCTATATCTTTCTCTCTTCTCTATCCTTTATCAGTCCAAATCAATTCATTGTAGGATGAAGTTCTTTTCATTGAAGACTCTAGTCTGTAACCTACTATTTTAGCCCAGGTTATTAAGGGTGAATAGAAGCAAAGAATTATACCTCCGTCTTCTTTCATAGGTTTTAGAAAAGCTGGCCAGTGAAGTTTCTTCTCATGTGCACTTGTCAAAGATGTAAGATATAAGACAACAGTTCTACATGATATGAGTTTACATTCCTTGGACCACTTTCTTCTGTGGTTCTGGCTTTGCTCTTTTCTTTGATTCAAAGCAAATTTACTATACCATATCTCTTAATGCTTATGTCTTCCAGTTTTTTCCTGACAGAATTATTATTTTCTTGTTCCTTTTCTACAAACAGATTTAGCATTTCAGCAAAAATTATGCCAATTTTTCTAACCTGGTACTTTCTAGAGGGTTCTAGACAGAAAAAGTTTCTATAAAGATTTTTGAACATGAGCAAGAGTATCACAAATAAAACAAAATATATGAACAGGAAAGACAATATTTCTCTCCTAAGGCACCTCCCTTTCTAATTTCAATACATTGCTGCAATGATCGCTCAGTGGCTGCCCTCAAAACAATCTTGCATGGACATTTTCTGGCTCTACAGCAAGAAATATTAGCACTTGTAGCTGAGCTTTGAAGCAACTTCTCTCTCATAGAGCAAACTAGTTAGGATTGTTAAGCAATATTCTCCATTTTTTATTTCATGATTAAATTTTCCAAGCAACAACCCCTTTCTTAGGAATTCAGTGAGATTATGAAATGTTGCTTTGCAAAACCAACTTTTAAGACGATAGAGTCATACTAAACTTGAAGATAGTCATCCTTGTGAATCTTTTTTCTCCCAACTATTAAAAGCAAGGCTTGGGAGAAAAAAACTAGTCTCACTGACCAAAGTCAATGGGAATTTTCAAATAGTAGAGGCAGGTAATTTTTATCTGGATTGTGATTAAAGCAACAGGACCTCTATATGCTAATTAGTTATTTTCAATAAACGCACAAAGACAGCTACAGAAGAACAAATTTTGTGAAAAAAACCCAAGTTTGGATTTCCAGTAAAACTGATTTGGACTGTCACAGAGTTCTGCTTGCTTTATTGCTCTACTGCAATAGTACTGCAGTTCAAACTTGACATATTGAGTCATTCTTCCAAAGTTCAATAACTGCCACTAAACTCATCATTGTGTACTGTTTTGGTTTTCCCAGAAAGAGGGCCATTATCTTTGCAAGGTTGCTTCAAAGGGAATATTCTTGAGCTAAGATTAATTGCAAATTTCTCTAATGCTTCTGTTTCTCTCAAACTGTCCTCTATGAAACCTCTTAGTTCTTACGAAGCATTTCAGAGTTTTTTGCCAACTGCGCACTCACATTTTGAGCATAAATATGTGTGTTATCTGTCTTTTGCACAGCAGTCCTATCTAGAGTTTTAATGGCATTTTTTTAACAATCCAAAGATATACCAGACTCTGGGTAGAATGGAAAAGGAGGCAGAATGTTATTTATCCATCTCACTGACCATTTAAACATATAGACTTTGTTAACACACACATGCACACACACATTTACTGAAATTATCAGAGGATTAGGAAACTTGTGGATACAATCCATGGTTAACCCCAGTACAAACAATGATCCTTATGTAATCAACCCCTTTTTTGTATTTCTTGAAATTAGAATGGAAATAAACTGCAGTGGGTTTGAAGGGGAGGTGGAAATCCAAGGTCATGTTATATCTACCCTGCTCACATTGAGTCATGCCACCATCTACAAAGCCACATTTTGCTATAACTAGCATCTCTAGAAACAAGAGACCTGTGTAGGCAATAATGATTGTGCTACTGGGAGATTCAACCTGAAAAGGGTTGCAGATTGCAATAATTCTGCAAGATTACTTTCAAATGAATGCATACTACAGAATATTTTCAGTTAACTGAATTCTCTCCTCTCTCAGATTAAGGCAGATTAAGTGGCAAGCAGAATAGTTCAATTCATTGGAGGACATGGGACTTGGTATAATAGTGCAGAGAATACAGAGGATGACCTGGATGGAGAGAGGGAAGATCCATTTCCAAAGCAACAAAAAGGGAAACAGTGCTTAAATCCAAAGAATGAGGGAGGATTATAAAAATATCTCAGATAGTCATCTCCCTAATTCACATGTATATAAAAAGGGAAGAAAGATCAGATTTACAAGTTGTTATTGTAGCCAATCTAAATGGAAGTAGTTTACTAGACTTAAATGGAGTCTATTTCTTAGTCTAGGCTGTCTCATAGGGCTGACAAGAAATGTGCCTGGTGACGTATTATCTGCATTCATTTCCACAATTTTTGCTCATGCCATGTTTCTGGTTTCAATTATACTTTCACATATTAGCAGATTACTCAAGATCAGGAAATAACAGCAGTCTCTGAAAGAAGCTTACTGAGTGATTTTGTTTTTAACAAGAATATATAGAGCAACAAAATCCAGTCCAGAGTTCCAAGAGCCACGTCAAGGTTATCAATCAGTCCAGAGGTGGGCAGAATGCAAACAAATCTCACAGAAGAACTGGAGACTATACATGTTGATTCCAACAAGGGATCATGGGTCAGAGCTACCTCTTAAATCAGGCTGCAGCCAGCTGCCTTTATTCAAGAGACGTATGCCCTTACTTGGCAAGGAGCTTCACAGAATGTCTTTACTATGCTCTTCACTCTACTCCTCAGGTGCAGGGATGCATTATGTATACTCCAGGTCTTTAGATGATACCTGTGTTTGATCAGCCTCAGATGATTATTAACTTTGTTATCTCCTGAGGCTAACATTCACAGGTTCTGCTGGGGCCTTTTCTTCAACTTCAGAACCATCATCTGAGTCCTGGTTGACTACAGCCCATCTGTAGTAGACACATTTAGAGGATTATATCCAAGGAAAGAGGAAAAAGAGATGTAGCTCAAAATTTGTGCTAAGAACAATTGTATTATAACTATCCCTTTTCAATTACTTGCTATATTCTTAAAGTTAGTAAGTGTTCTTCAACCAGGGGATGAGAGACAGCATTGTCTCTAAATGTAGAATTCATTAATTATATTATTAGTAGATATTAAGAAGTCTCCAATTCAAATTAGTATAAAATAAAGGGGAAAAACTCATGATGGCATTCCCAGATCCCATGAAAGAAATTGGTTTTTTATCTTTCTGGGACCGGAAAATTTTTACTTTGGAAATCATCACAATTTTGGGCCAAGGGTTTGTCTGGGAGTAAGCAAAGAGAATAAGAAAGATTCATGTGGCCTTGAATTCTAAGTTACATCTGTTCTTTGCATGATTTTGATTTGGGAGAAGAAAATTAGATCCCCATTTTGCTGCCTATTTTTTTTTCTGTTGAGTGTCAGGGAAGAATTTTTCAAAAATATACAAACAAAAACAACCAAAGGAAGGGAATGGAAAAATGCAAATGGGATGAAGAGATGAGCCAATAAGACATTTATATTCTGGAGTATTCTGATGTTGGAACATATAAACCTATTATATATGTAAAAAGTGTAGTGAACAGGATGGGTTTCTGAAAAGGGAAAAATTAATTATTGGCTCATCGTATGTTAACCCAAAATTAAAATATGAAAATGATTTATTAGAAATGCATATTTCTTAAAATTATCATTGAACAAAACAAAACATTTACATACAAAGCCTGAGATTTGTCAGATTCCTAAAGGACTAGGGATGCAAACTAGATTAGTAGAACTTGCATGGTATGATGAGATTAGGAATGGAATGGGTTGTTCTACTAAAACACTTATTTCTAAAGTTATATTTGGGAAACTTGTATTTTGCAGTGCAAGATTCAGCAATGGACTTTTGAGAAGTATCAAAATTTTGTAATTGTTCATGCAGTATGGACTAAGTAGTTCAACAATGGATTCATGTGTAACTTGAAACCTATGACATTATTTTTATGAAAAAGTTCATGCCAGAGGGGCGATTCAACTGGTGTTACTATCGGTTTGGTGATTACATTTTGTGTGCGCATGCATGGTTTGCGTGCATGCGTGACTGATATGCGCTGCGTGTACGTGTAATACACCTTAAGCTGTGCTGCCCAGACAGCTGATAAGCGCTATTTGAAATGTCACTTTTTTACTGCTTTTTCAAGCTCAGCTGTGCTGCACAAAGTTTAAGTTTATTTGGATTTATTTGGACTTAAGCAGCTGAGGTTGAAAAAGCAGGAAATAAAGGACAGGTAAGAGCCCAGGCGGGCAGGTGGGCGGGCAGGCCAAGCAGCAGCAGACACAGAACTGGTTCGGTGTCTGCTGTTCTTCAGAGCTACCAGTTCTATAAAGTCAGGCAGAACCAGTAGCATCCCACCCCTGGTTTACCCCCTCTAGCACATTTAGTGCGCTCTTGTGCTTTATAATTATTTAAGATATTTATACTCCAAACATTCTTTAACAGATCCAAATTAGCTAAAGAAACATTCTGTAAAACATTTCTTCCAAGATTTTGGAACAGGCAGTTAGGTAAGCACTGTTAAAGATGTAGTTTTTTTTTTTTAATTACATTTATATGTCTTCTCCAAGACTCAGCTTACAATTTTGGATACAACCCAGTGCTCAGCAATAGCCTTCATTCCATTGTATATGCCTGCTTATTACTAAGCTGCATTTTACAAAGTCAGCTTATTGCCCCCAACAATCTTGGGTCCTCAATTTACCTACCCCGAGAGGATGGAAGGCTGAGTCAACCTTGAGCCTGGTGGGATTCGAGCCTACAGTAATTGTAGACAGCTGGATCTTAAGAGCAGGCATTTAACAGCCTGAGCCACCAAGGCTCAGTTTAGTCTTGGCAATTACTATTTAATCAGTGCAGAATGGTTTTGCATTTATTATAATGGATTTATTATAATGTCCAGAACCTGTTATGAGATGGAACGCTCCATAAGAGATTAAAATAAAATTAACAATTATATTTATTTTGTTTATTTAACTAAAGAAAAAATAACATTTTTTCCAAACAATTTGGCAATAACAGTAACACATTTGAATGATCAAAAATACACTAAAAGAGAATAAATTTTGTTTAGTGGTTAAGACACCAGGTTAGAAAACAGGGGACTGTGAGTTGAAGTCCTCATGGCCATGAAAACCAGCTAAGTGATGTTGGGCCAGTGACTCTGGCCCACCTCACAGTTGTTACGGTGGTAAAAAATAAGAGGAAGAAGGTACTTGGATATGTTCACAGCCTTCAGTTATTCGTAAAAATAATGAAAGTTGGATAGACAGTACATAAATAAATAAATAAATAAATAAATAAATAAATAAATAAATATCAGAACTCCAATAGCTATAAAAATATTTAGGCTAGCAATTACATTATGTCTCTCTGAGAAACTGAAAAAACATTTATTTTTGATCCAAATCTTATCAAAAAGAAGATTTGAGGACTTCAGGGGGAGGGTAGGAGAACAGAATATGGTTCTGTGAAAGCAAAGCTGATGACAGCAGCAAAGGCTGAGAAACCAATGAATAAACCAAATCTTTACCACCTCTCCTTATAGGGCAGGAGATCATCCAGATGTACTGAAGACAACTACTGCTCAGGAGGGGACTGCAAGATAACAGTTTTCCATGGGTTTGAGCACCAGGAAATGATCAGATCAGACTTCTTGGTCTCAATCAGAGCAAAGCCTTTTAAAAACCACAAGATTTGCAAATATCTACCTCTTATAAGTTTAGGAAATCACTTATTAACTATATTAAAGCTATTAGAAACCTTATCACATCAAGTCTGAAAATTCTGAATTCATTGAGTTCCCATGCTATCTGAGGGATTCTGGAAGCAGAAGTCAATATGTCTTAAAGTTGCTGAGGTAGAGAAAAACTGGGTTAAACTAATATAGAATTTAAATTGGAATGAGAAGGCAGGGAAGGGAAGGCAGATTGGTTACACAGTTATAAATCACACAAGATCAATTAATCATTGTAATGTGCTATAAAATACGTATTGTTGAGGCCTTTTCAAATAACTGAAATCTTTGATGAATGTAAGTTCAGTAATTTCGTCATCAATTGTGCTGTTAAATTTCTTTTTTTCCAAAATTAAGATCTCAAATAAAGTGTCTTGGGAGAAATGTATAAAGCATCATTTGTTCTTTTGTAATTAAATTCAATTTATTTATAAAGCTAAACAAAGTAAAGTAGTATGGTGGACATTAATAGTTCTTTCAGTTTAGTTCATAATAATATTTCTTGACAATTATAGGTAAGTTCCAAATAATTTCTTTAACTTCCTTAGAGCAGTACTAAATAGAGTTGTAAACCACAGAACATTTTTGAAAAAGAATAATCTCAAAAATATTAGGATCTATTCAATTAGACAACATCCCTTTACCATTGTTTTTTTAGTTTATTCTAAATTCCTGAACAACTCTTTTGTTTTGAAATAAGTAGTAAGATTTGGATTCAACCAAAGGTGGTGGAAGAAGAATTTTGGTCTCACCTTAGGCACAAAGTCAACTGGATAACCCTGGGCTGGTCACTTTCTCTTGCCCTTATGGAGAAGACAATGGCAAATCACTTGTGAAAAACCCTTGCCCAGAGAACTGCAGAGACTTGTCCAGGTACTCTAAGAATTGGATTTAATTGAATTGAAGGGAAAAAAACAGTATTCTTCTGTTTCAGCAAGTGCTTTTCAAAACTTTGCCCAAATGTTCTTCTTTCTCTCCTGTTGCTATATTCTCAAAGCAATTATATGTCTTATTATGTCCTTATTAATCCACTCTGTAAACTTGGCTTTTATAGGTTTAGGTGTGACTGTCCAACCAACTGCTACACAACCAATAGAGATTCGCCTGGTAAATGGTTCAAGTCGCTGTGTAGGGAGACTGGAAGTATTCCATAATGGGTTGTGGGGTACTGTTTGTGATGATAACTGGGGCATAGAAGATGCCCGTGTTGTCTGCCGGCAGTTGGGCTGTTCAAGTGCAATATCAGCACCAAGGGAGTCTAATTTTGGCCGAGGAACTGGTCGCATCTGGATGGATGAAGTTCGATGTATTGGGACAGAAAGCTTCCTCAATCAATGCCCATCAAGACCTTTGGGAGACAACGATTGCCATCATGGAGAAGATGCTGGCGTTGTGTGTTCAGGTGAGTTCATCAACTGAGAGTTGTGTCGTATTTGGCATAGCCTGTGTATGTATTATAAAAGCTGATCGATATGAAGGTTTCAACAAGTGAAAGCTTTTCATAGCATGGGTGGAATTATTGTAACCCATTAATATTTGAGCACCAACCAACAGTTAAATGTCCATATGCATTACAGAATAGATAGATGGATAGCATCTTTGGAATGGTAACTTTGGAATGATAAAATTTACCGCAAGTAATAATGTACTACAGAACTTTTGTATTGTACATTCTTTAGTGAAAACATTTTCTCGTGTGATGATAAATAGTATTTACCATAACAAAGGCAAGGCATATGCATAGAATAGCTCCAGGAGATTACAAGAGGACAGTTTATGTATCCCTTGGAATTAAACTCATTAAACTTTCTGTAACACCAGAAAAACACATGAACCAATATAAGAGTTCAAAATTGTAAAGATATCCTCTAGTTAAATTTGATTCCTGGTGTTTGTGGTTTGCCTGGCTTCATTATAGATGTTGCGTATGCAGGTTTAAAGTCATTGGTTTAGTTTGAACTGTTCTTGTAAAATGTAAGAAATGATTGGTTTAAAAAGTGCGGGAAAACCCTGCACTCTGATTGGCTGGCAACTGTGGCTGCTTGCTATAAGTAGCAGCCGCAGCCCAGCCAAATTGGGTTCATTCTGAGCTGTAGTCACTAATAAACAAAGAGCTTAGCACTCCATCTGTCTCTTCTCTTCATGCAAACTTAACACTGGCTAATTTAAGGTGGATCTCCTGAAGAAGAAGGCAACGCGGAACAGAAGAAGAGAGAGATGGCTGTGCTGAACACCCTCAGCCCCGCTCGATCCTGACGGCAGAAGACTGGGAGACGCGTAAGATCATTTCCAAATGTATCTGGAAGGAAACGATCTTGCCGACATTTCCGAAGCGTGAAGAGGGTGGTCTTTCACGCACTGCAATCCGGCAGTTTTCAAGATGGTGAAGGCATTGGCGGAGCTGCAGATGAGGGTAATGGAATGGCCTGACTTAGAAAAGTTGAAGAGCCCATTACTATTGCTATCGCGGCTCATTAAGAGACACGAAGTTTTACTGTCGGGATCAAGGGGAAAGCTTAAAACGAACGATTTTCTGGCAAGTTTAAGAGACATTGGGGTGCATGTGAATTTAACAATTTAGAAGAGGCCATGCACGATCGATTTGTTCTGGGCCTTAAAGACAAGGTGCTTCAGAGCAAGTTATTACTAAGACCTAAGATCACGCTGAAGGAAGCAATAGAAGAGGCTCTTCAGCAGAAGCTACCAAGTCCTCAGCAGCAGCCATGAAGAAAATTAACAAGGCCGCAAGCCATCCTGATGTGGAAAAGTCCACAACAACTCATTGTGAGCAAATAGATTCTGAGTCAGACTGTAGTGAGGTGGAGGAAGGTAATTTATAGACTCAGAATGGAGAGGAAAAAGAAAGACCTAGGAAGAAAGAGGCAAGATTTCTACTGCAGAGGTGTGGGGAAGCCACCCAGACTGAATGCAAGTTCCTAGATACCATCTGCCTCCAGAAAAAAGAGGACACCTAGCAAGAGTCTGCAAATCATCCAGAACTCCACCCAACAGAAGGAAGTTTCCTGACAAAGAATTCAACCAACAACCTCAGTGAGAAAATGGGGCCAGCACAGAAGCAAAGGGGAAGAATGAAACTCATCAGACAGTAACTATTGGTCATTCTTCTTCTATCAATAACAGAAAAGTGCATGTCAAGGTACTAATTGAAGGAAGGCCTTGCCAAATGGAAGTGGACTCAGGCTCCTATTTATCTATGGTGTCATGGGACACTATTCACAGACTACTCCCAAACATTCAGAAGAAGCATTTCAAGAAGCAAGCACTGACTCTTAAAGACTACCAAGGGAACAAGATTCCAGTAGTTGAACAAGAGAATTCAGCGTGAAGTTCAGGCACACACCAAACGCTTGCCCCTGACCATCGTGGACAAGGATCGTTCAAGCTTGCTGGGACTTAGTGGTTCAATCCACTATGCATTGAGGTGACTGGCATCAATCACCTGAGCAACACTGAATGGGAGGAGGCCTTGAAGTCTGAATTTCCAGAGGTCTTCAGCGATGGATTGGGCAAGTATGGGGACCCCTATCACTTTCAATCTAGATCCCAAGGTGCCACCAATTCGCTTAAAGCCCAGAAGGGTCCCATTTGCCTTAAAGGAAAAAAAATGATGCACAATTAGATAAACTAATAGCTCAAGGAGTTTTAGAGCCCACTGATCACTCCAGGTAGGAGACACCCATAGTCACACCAGTCAAGACTGATGGGTCAGAGAATCTGTGGAGACTATAAGGGGACATTGAACCATGTGTCCCAACAGAGCTTATATCCAGTTCCAGTGGTGCATCATTTACTACATTCACTTGGCAAGGGTATTAGCTTTGCCAAAATGGATCTGGCCCAGGCATATCAACAATTAACAGTTGATGATGCCACTGCAGAGGCCCAACCATTGTGACTCTATAGAGGTGCTTTCAAATGTAAAAGGTTACAGTTTGAGTAACGGGCACCAGGCATCTTCCAAAGCCTTATGGAAAGGATGCTCCAAGGACTGCCAGGTAAACCTTACTTTGATGATGTGTTGGTCTCTGCTGAAAATGACACTGTTACAGAGAGACTCAGAGAAGTCCTTACCAGATTCAAAAAAAGGTTAAAAGTCAAGGAAGAAAAATGCACCTTAGAACTGA
>CM019155.1:118628682-118672650 GCA_009733165.1 Naja naja
TTTTTTATAAAAAAGTTTTTTATTTTTGATACAAACATACAAACAGGACATACAAAACATAAAACCATCTTCCATATATACATACAGTGTGTCAGTTGGTTACAAATCCTTTGTGTCATCCTTTCATATTCATCACTCACAATTTATCAAAGAAAATTTCTCATATTATCAATAAAACATTATGTATTTATCAATTATTACTTGTGTACAATTAAACTATTTATTTCATCATATATACGAGATATATTTTAATCTAAAATTTATGTTATACTTTCATCCAATGGTTATATATATCAACATTATATTTTATATCAGCCTATTATATTTCTATTACAAAATTATATAGTCTATTGCATTACCAAGTCTTTTTATCCAACCATTGATAAAACAAATCCCATATCTTATAAAATTGTTTATCTTCTTGTTCTCTAATTTCAAATGTCAATTTACTCATTTCAGCACAGTCCATAATTTTCCTAATCACTTCCTCCTGCATAGGTATTTTATCATTCTTTCTTCCATTTTTTGGCAAATACAATTCTAGCTGCTGTTAAAACATTTACAATCAAATATTTCAACTCTTTATTGTAAATATCTGGTATAATTCCCAATAAAAATATTTCTGGTTTCAAGTCTATGTGTTGTTGTATCATTTTTTCCAACCATATGTGGATTTTAGTCAATATCTTTTTGCATCTGAACAAGTCCACCACATATGGTAATATGATCCAGGTATCTGATGACATTTCCAACATTTATCCGATTTATTCTTAAACATTCTTGCAATTCTCGTCAGGGGTATGCCACCTGTAAAACATCTTATACAAATTTTCTTTATAAGCAGTTGACATTGTCATTTTATAATTCTGGGACCATAATTTTTCCCATTTCTCTAGATCAATCCCATATCCAAAATTTTCCCCAAGCAATCATTGTTTCTTTAACTTGTTCCTCTCTCCATTTTAATTTCTAAAAAAATATCAAAGTTTTTAATCACCTTTTCATCAGTACCCATCAATATTGTCTAGCCATCAGCTTGTTATAAATACCTTCTACTTTAATATCTTATCAAATCTAGATTGTACTTGCAAATATGAAAACCAATTCATTTTTATACCTTGTTCTTCCAACGCTTGCATAGATTTAAGTTCACCCCTTTCATTCAATATCTCACCATATCTAACTGTTTGTTCCTTTTATATATTGGATATGAAAAGGCTTCAATAGTAGATATCCATATTGGAATTTTCAAGTAATGTTGTTTTAATCTTCTCCCAGTTTAAAAACAAAGCTTCTTGAATATGTCTTCTAAAATACCCTTGTGTTTTAGTTCCCTTATACCAAGGAATGCATGCCACCCAATAGCAAGTCATGTCCTTCTAGAGTCAAAATCTAGTATTCCTTGTGTTATCAATCTTTTACCCACATCAAATTTGCCACCTGTTAGTATAGTTCCCAATTGGGCAAAACAAACCCTCCTCTGAATCTTGCATCCTGCAATAACTTAAGTTTTATTCTTGCTTTTTTGCCTTGCCATGTATTTTAACATCATTCTATTTTAGTCTTGAAAAATTCTTTCAGTCTGATTGGAATTGTCTGGAATAAGTATAGAATTCTAGGCAATACATTCATCTTGATTGTTGATATTCTCCCAATCAATGATAGTTGTAAGTTTTCCATTTTTCCAAGTCTGTCGCATACCTGCAGTTTAAGTTTAATGTAATTATCCTCCTTCAGTGTACTACATCTTAATATATATCCTAAATACTCAACCTTACTTGTGACCTCTATTTCTAAAGCTTCTTCCAACTCTTTCTTCCGTCTGCAACATATTCTTTGTTAATATCTTTGTTTTGTCTTTATTAATTTTCAACCCTGTGTGAGAATTGCTTGTCTTTCTTGAACTACTTCTTGGAGGTTAGAGGAACATCTTGTAGATTAACAAAAATATTATTTCAAAAGATTTGTATTTTATGTTTCCTCCATATTAAATCTCGTTTCATTATAGATTTATGAAGATTAGAATTTATATCACAATATTCAGCCATACTAAATATGCCCAAAACAATTGGCATAAATAAAATATAAATCCCAAATCAGCTAAAACTAACCACACTCCACCCCAGCATCTTCTCCGTGGTGGCAGTTATTTGTTCCCCAGCCTTGCTGTGCATTGACTGAGGAAGTTTCGTTCCTTGGCAGTTCACATCATCTAGCCAAATTGGTCCTGTTCCCTGTCCAAAATATGCCTCCCTTTGGGCTCTCAAAGCAACACCACAGCCCATTTCTCTGCAGATCACCTCAGCATGCTTGATGTCCCAGCGGTCATCACACACAGTCCCCACTGCTGGTCATGGAAGATCTCCACTCTTCCTGAACAGTGGCTTGAGCCATTTACCAGTCGAGTTCTGATGGGAAATCAAAGGATTGAAAAACCACAACATCATAAAATAAATTGTGGGCAAGGTTCTTGAATATCTAACTGCTAAGCTGTTTAACCGGGGAAAATATAAGAAAAACCAGCTTCTTGCTAGGGAAGGATGGTGTTTCTTCTTCTTCTTCTTCTTCTTCTTCTTCTTCTTCTTCTTCTTCTTCTTCTTCTTCTTCTTCTTCTTCTTCAACTTCATCATCAACATCAGCATCAATTTTTGTTTTCTCCATAAGGAGAAGTTCTTGACCTTTTGCTTCCAGCAATCTTGGTTCTTGACATTTACAGAAAAGCAATTTTAAGAAACAAATTATTTACTTGAGATGAATAAACTCATCCTGACTGAGGAAACAACTTTTTAATCTCAATATATAAGAAATAGAAGCAACAGGAGATGAGAAGGAACAAATACTAATTGAATAGGCACTTAAATCTTCTTCAACTCAACAGCTACACTTGACCATTGGATGACATACCAAGAGCCATATATAGGCAATTGTATGTAGGCAGCCAAAATCTAAATGAGCAGTAGATGCAGAGCAAAAACAAAACAAAACAATCTTAATTTATTATTTGGGTCAATCTCCAAACCCATTATATATTACCCTCCTAAATACACACCTGAACATACAGCACCAGCATCCTCTCCATGGTTGCAGTTGTGTTCTCCCCAACTTTTAGACGACAGTCATGGAGAGCAGCTTCTGTTCCTTTACATTTGACATCATCCAGCCAAATGGGATCATTTCCTTGTCCAAATTTTGCTCCTTGTGGGGCTGCTAAAGCTATTCCACAACCCAATTCCCTGCACACAACTTAGCATTGGTGAGCTCCCAGCCATCATCACAGACTGTTCCCCACTGTTGGTTGTGCAGCACTTCAACTCTCCCAGAGCAACGACTTGTACCATTCACCAGTCTGACTTTATTGGGTTCTGAAATGGTTAGAGTCACTGTTATTTTCCTACTTTTCACAAGAGCCTGAATGAAAACTAGGTAGAATCAACACAAGAGTCCGGATCTATATCTGACTTCATGTGTCACACTGAGCCATAATATTCTTGTTTAATTGTGATTTGTGAATGGTCAAGAATTAAACCTTGATTCATCCTAACATAGTAACTCATGATCTGTCATTGTTGACTTCAACTGTTGCTTAACATGCTGGGTCATCAGAAATATGCAATTTGTTTATCATTTCCTGATTTATTCCTGATCAGTTTTATGCCCCACTCAATATTTTAATGAAGCCTAAAGGACAAGGATACAAGACAACAAAACTGCTAAAAAGGAAAGAACTAAAAACTGGCCAAACAAAATATTACTTTCTTGATCTGCAAGATTGTTTCCTTTTGTCTGGGTATGGGCTTCAAACAAGCCATGGCTTAAAGGGATGCTTCAAAGCATGTGTTTTGAAACCATTTCCAAGCTCATAATTAGTGGCATCCATGGTGTGGAGTCAGGAGATTGTCAAAGGAGAGAGAAGAGGGCATCCAATGATGGGATTCAGGCCAGTTTGCACCACTTTGGGAGAACCGGTTGTTAACTTTCTGAGCAGTTTGGTGAATTGGTTTTTGGAAGAAATCATTAGGGCAGAGAACCAGTTGTTAAATTATTTGAATCCCACCACTGAGGGCATCCATGATATCCCAATCCAAGACTACTCCTTGGTATAGTTAGTATGTGTATTGACATGCACAGAGGACAAAGGTTGTACAGTATTGCTGCAAGTGTCATCTTTGTTGTTGTAACAACTTCTACCTTCTCCTCCCATGTTGCTGCTGATTATAACATTTCTTACTGTTTTTTCTCCAGGACTAAACAGCTCAAGCAATCTTTGATTATATGCTATGTAGTGATTGTTGACTTTAAATGGCAGGTGGTTGTTAGATAGTTGCTTGTTCACATACCAGTTTGGGTCACTCCCTCCCTCTTTCTTTCTTTCTTTCTTTCTTTCTTTCTTTCTTTCTTTCTTTCTTTCTTCTTCCTTCCTTTCTTTCTTTTCTTTCTTTCTTTCCAGAGGAGTCTGATGAGAAACCATTTAGCTACTTTTAGGACTATTGACACAACTTTAAATGCTGCTGTAATCTGCCTGCATGTCTGCCAAATATTTCTAACTTATTTCAAGAAATCATTCTTTACCCTCAGCTGAACCAAATCATGTCAGTTTTATCCAGAAACTGTGCCATGGCTGAACAACTGGCAGCTAAACCAGGAGTCTGATCTTGATCTGAATTACTGATTACAATATAACTGACCTGAGCATTCCACACTTGCATCATTGCTGTGGTCACAGCTATGCTCTCCCAAGGCCTTTTGAGGCATTCATTCAGAAAAGCTTCTTTCCCTGTGCAGTTTACTCTGTCTAGCCAAATTGTTCCAGATCCTTGGCCAAACTGTGCTCCCCCAGTGGCCTTTAAGGCAGTTCCACATTCCAGTTCTCTGCACACCACGTTGGCATCATTTAAATCCCAGTCCGCACCACACACAGTCCCCACTCCTTGTTGTGGTACACCTCAACCCTTCCTGCACAACGAGTGGATCCATCTACTAGTCGAAGTTCTGGTGGGACAAAAGAAGTAAGCAAAGTGGTATATCCTCCAAAAACAGTATCCACAACTTTGAGGAGAAACATATTTACCAAGGGGAAACAAAAATATCATGAACTTCGAACACATATTTAAAAAATATAACCAGGAGTCAGATAATAATATTGGAGTAGCAGAAAGGACTCTGACAGCAAAATCACATCTGATTGTTTCTGATATGTCCAAGCCAGCCCATTCAAAGTCCCCCAGGGTTTTTGTCATTGTCCGCATCTATACTCTCAGTGACCATCTGAAAGTCTTCGAGCTACAGTCTTTTGGACCACTTTTGGCTACATCACTTAATCTGAAGTTTTTCTTTTCTCTCTAAGAGGAGCCCCACTAGGTAGCAAGACCTTGATTAAAAAGTCAAGCAGCCCTGGATCTATGTAGTGTTTGAATGGGAGAACCCCTGGAGATAGGTTAGACTGGTATGTCAACAAAACTGAATTTATGAGATGTTTTCAGAAAAAGTGATACAACCCCCCACGCACACTCAGCTTCCTGAGTTTTCAGAAGTACTTCTTACCTGCACATACCACACCAGCATCTTCTGAATGAGTACAGTCATGTTCCCCATGTTTTTGCTGGACATTTGCTGATGGCTGTCTCTGACCCTGTGCAGTTCACGCCATCCAGCCATATGGGATCACCTCCAGGTCCATAGCGAGAACCACGTGGGGCTGACAGTGCATTCCCACAGCCTAAATATTGGCATACAACCTTGGCCATCAATGTCCCAGTCGTCATCACAAATAGTTCCCCAGAGTTTTTCATGCAAGATCTCAACTCTCCTGCACAATGATTGGTACCATTTGATAATCTGATCTCAGGTGGTTCTGAAGAAAGAAATGTTGATAAAGAATGAATATTTCTGGAGATGGTTTACTGTACCATTGGTTTTCTACAATATACTAAGGTCTCTTTTAACACTGTAGCCCTCATTATGTTTATACCTGCAAATGAATATGATATTTTAAAATGGCATTCTAGGATGGCTCCATTCTTATTGTTAATATTCACTCTCTCCTATGCCTCTTTTCTTTTCATAATTAAGTTAATACGTTATTTTAAAGTGAATATTGGACAAAATGCATCATGCGTCATGCTTTTCTTTGCCATTCCAAGTGATCATTTGTATATCATTCCTAGTATTACAAGTTGCTTATAATTCCATAGTTCTGTAGTTATTATGACCATAAAGTACAAATGTTTCTTCTTTATATTTCCAGGTACAAATGCCCAGATATATGAATGCAGACATATATGTGTAAAAGTAAAAGGGCTGATTATCTGAGTGGTATTTGGGGGTGGGGGGGGAACCACTAAAGGAAATTAATTTTTATTTTTCATTAAAATATAAACTTTAGACTTTCCCATCTCTGCAAAGCAAATATTTTCTTCCTCTTATGAGGTCTTAGTATCATTGAACTTTGCTTTCAAAGTTATAGTAGGAAATAAATAATGGATATTCCTAAGAAGATTTAGAGAATCTTTACCAAGGCAACATTGAGGAAAACAATAGAGAAACAAAGAGATAACAGTTAAACAGCACATTTGCCCCATCTTAATTTCTGGAAGACAGCAGCTACGTGTGGAAGATTTTTATTTCATCCTTATGATTGGTGGGTGACATTTTCAGAAAAAAAGAAAGATGGACATTTGGTGGATTGTTTCTCTCTTTCAAGGAGACTTGGACAAATTTCCTATTATTTCCCTTCCCATGGCAATAATTGCTATTTCTTTCTTTCTGGATTTGTTGTCATGGTTTGTCTAAGACCCTTCCCCTTTTTAATTGCCTTACATCTTTGAAAGACAATTACATCTTTGGAAAGACAAAAAACAAATGGGGATCACTCTTCAAGGAATGGCATTCATTATCAATCTGCCAAATTAATCCAATTTGGTGCTGGAATTGATTTCACAGATCCAGAATTAACCATTACCACCACCACCCCGGGGTGGACAGAATAGCCCACAAACAAGAAGAACAGAATATGCAATATTTCCTCCAACATTTTATGATTATTACCTGCGCACTCCACACCAGCATCTTTACTGTGGCTACAACTGTGTTCTTTCATGCTTTTTGGTGGACATTTTCTTAGACTGTCTTCTTCCCCTGTGCAGTTTACCTGATCCATCCATATTGGACCAGTTCCTTGTCCAAATTTAGCTGCGCCTGCTGCTGCCGCTAATGCATTGCCACAGCCTACTTCCCGGCATACCACGTTGGCATCAGCTAAATCCCAGCCATTGTCACATATTGTGCCCCATCTTTGGTTAAACAACACCTCAACTCTGCCAGTGCAAAGGGTAGAACCACCTGCCAGTCTCATCTCTGTGTAGGAAGAAAAAGAGAGAATGGAAAACTAATTTAGTGTAGGGGATTCTAACATGGCAGCCATCCAGAGCAGCCATTCCTGGATTAAAAAGCAAGCAAAGAACATGTTTATAACCTGCAAACAAAAGGAGCCACAGCTTTAATAACACCAGCATTCTCTGCTTTTGGCAGGAGCCCATCTAAGTATTTGTGTGGGGTCGCCATCAGCATACACTAACAAAATGCATTATCTTTGTTTATTCCAACCCCATAGAAATCTACTAGATTTTTTTTATTTTCAATAGCTGTAAGTTGACCTATCTTCTGGGAATCAGCTGAATTTTTTTAGAAATATATATGGACCACATTACATGGCAAAAATGATAAATAAGTTGATGGTGGAAGGAATGGTTTTGTTCTGAGCAGATACTGGGAGATTTTAAGTTAGTTGCAAAAATTTCCCCTTCCCCAATCCTTAACTGCTACCTTTCCAGAACCTGATCCCATCTGAGGTTAGATATTTGGGGTTTCATTACTGAGTCTCATTCCATTTCCCTTCCCTCATGGAAGAATATCCTATATGAAAAATTATTATATCCTTCTTGAAAATAGTTGTATTGTTTGTGCTTTCTGACAGGAATCCGGCAAAGAAGATTGAAGTCCCAGCTGCACAGAAAGTAACCATATTCTTCTTTCATCAGTCCTCCCCTTCATAAATATAATGGTACTCAAGTTTGGCCAGTCTCAGAAGCTAAGTAAAATTAGACCCAGTTAGTACTGGGACAGAGGACCGTATGGCAATCCAGAAATGTGAAATGGATTGAAATAACAAAAAACCCATTCTCAGGAAAAGAAACAAAACAATGATCAACCATCTCTATAATGATGCCAGGCAAACTACAAACACCAGGAATCAAATTTAACTAGAGGATATCTTTACAATTTTGAACTCTTATATTGGTTCATGTGTTTTTCTGGTGTTACAGAAAGTTTAATGAGTTTAATTCCAAGGGATAGATAAACTGTCCTCTTGTAATGTCCTGGAGCTATTCTATGCATATGCCTTGCCTTTGTTATGGTAAATACTATTTATCATCACACGAGAAAATATTTTCACTAAAGAATGTACAATACTTTAGTTCTGTAGTACACTATTACTTGCGGTAAATTTTATCATTCCAAAGTTACCATTCAGAGATGCTATCCACCTATCTATTCTGTAATGCATATGGACATTTAATTGTTGGTTGGTGCTCAAATATTAATGGGTTACAATAATTCCACCCATGCTATGAAAAGCTTTCACTTGTTGAAACCTTCATATCGATCAGCTTTTATAATACATACACAGGCCATGCCAAATACGACACAACTCTCAGTTGATGAACTCACCTGAACACACAACGCCAGCATCTTCTCCATGATGGCAATCGTTGTCTCCCAAAGGTCTTGATGGGCATTGATTGAGGAAGCTTTCTGTCCCAATACATTGAACTTCATCCATCCAGATGCGACCAGTTCCTTGGCCAAAATTAGACTCCCTTGTTGCTGATATTGCACTTGCACAGCCCAACTGCCGGCAGACAACATAGGCATCTTCTATGCCCCAGTTATCATCACAAACAGTACCCCACAACCCATTATGGAATACTTCCAGTCTCCTACACAGTGACTTGAACCATTCACCAGGCGAATCTCTATTGGTTGTGTAGCAGTTGGCTGGACAGTCACGCCTAAACCTATAAAAGCCAAGTTTACAGAGTGGATTAATAAGGACATATAATTGCTTTGAGAATATAGCAACAGGAGAGAAAGAAGAACATTTGGGCAAAGGTTTGAAAAGCACTTGCTGAAACAGAAGAATACTGTTTTTTTCCCTTCAATTTAATTAAGTCCAATTCTCAGAGTACCTGGACAAGTCTCTGCAGTTCTCTGGGCAAGGGGTTTTCACAAGTGATTTGCCATTGTCTTCTCCATAAGGGCAAGAGAAAGTGACCAGCCCAGGATTATCCAGCTGACTTTGTGCCTAAGGTGAGACCAAAATTCTTCTTCCACCACCTTTGGTTGAATCCAAATCTTACTACTTATTTCAAAACAAAAGAGTTGTTCAGGAATTTAGAATAAACTAAGAAAACAATGGTAAAGGGATGTTGACTAATTGAATAGATCCTAATATTTTTGAGATTTTTCTTTTTCAAAAATGTTCTGTGGTTTACAACTTTGTTTAGTACTGCTCTAAAGAAGTTAAAGAAATTATTCGAACTTACCTATAATTGTCAAGAAATATTTTAACACTGACAAGGTAATAAGACAGAAGTCAAGTTTCTAAACTGAAATATAATTTGTGAACTAAACTGAAAGAACTATTAATGTCCACCATACTACTTTACTTTGTTTAGCTTTTATAAATAAATTGAATTTAATTACAAAAGAACAAATGATGCTTTATACATTTCTCCCAAGACACTTTATTTCAGATCTTAATTTTGGAAAAAAAGAAGTTTAACAGCACAATTGATGAAGAAATTACTGAACTTACATCCATCAAAGATTTCAGTTATTTGAAAAGGCCTCAACAATATGTATTTTATAGCACATTACAATGGTTAATTGATCTTGTGTGATTTATAACTGTGTAACCAATCTGCCTTCCCTTCCCTGCCTTCTCATTCCAATTTAAATTCTATATTAGTTTAGCCCAGTTTTTCTCAACCTCAACTTTAGGACATATTGACTTCTACTTCCAGAATCCCCCAGACAGCATGGGAACTCAATGAATTCAGAATTTTCAGACTTGATGTGATAAGGTTTCTAATAGCTTTAATAGTTAATAAATGATTTCCTAACGTTATAAGAGGTAGATATTTGCAAATCTTGTGATTTTTAAAAGGCTTTGCTCTGATTGAGACCAAGAAGTCTGATCTGATCATTTCCTGGTGCTCAAACCCATGGAAAACTGTTGTCTTGCAGTCCCCTCCTGAGCAGTAGTTGTCTTCAGTACATCTGGATGATCTCCTGCCCTATAAGGAGAGGTTCTAGGGATGACATGATAGCAGTGTTCCAATATTTCAGGGGCTGCCACAAAGAAGAGGGAGTCAAGCTATTCTCCAAAGCACCTGAAGGCAGGACAAGAAATAATGGATGGAATCCAATTAAAGAGAAAATCAATCTAGAACTAAGGAGAAATTTCCTGACAGAACAATTAATCAGTGGAACGACTTGCCTCCAGAAGTTGTGGATGGTCCCACACTGGAAGTCTTTAAAAAGAGATTGGACAACATTTGTCTGAAATGGTATAGGGTTTTCTGCTTGAGCAGGGGGTTGGACTAGAAGACCTCCAAAGCCACTTCCAACTCTATTGTTCTTGTTTTTCAGCATCAGATTTTCATTGCTTCTGACTGTTAGGCTTTGGGTTTATGGTAACAACCCACTGTTACTTCTCCTTGCTTTGCAATTTAGTTATTATTATCTATCATTAAATTAAATGTGACTTTGTTATTATTAACTATTAAGAACAATGATATTATTTTTCGGTTGCTGGCCACTGGAAGAACATTACTTATTATTATTATTATTATCCTCACACCTCCTTTCTTTTCTTTGCTGGGAGCTTGTAAGGCGATAGATAGATTGCAAGATAAATAGATAGATCAATATTTTTTCTCAGCTTGGTAGAAGGAAAAGCTGAGCAGAAAAGTTGTCTTTTTGACAAAAAGCCAGGTTGGTCTTTGTGAATATAAGACTGTAAAACCTTCCTCAATCATTATGCCAGTATTGCAGCAAAAAGTTTATAATCATTATTGAGTAATGAAATTCATCTATAATGTGTCATCCTCAAGACATCTTGACTCTTCTTTGCTAACAGCGCAATGTTACTTTCTTTCCAAGTTTGAGGCACTATTGCTCCCTATAGTACACTATTCATTATGTCTGCAGGAGTTGGTCCTCAAAACATTTATAGTATTAATTTGTGAGACTATCTGGGCCTGGTCTTTGCCTGTTTTTATTTCTTTTAGTAACTTCTGATATTTCAAAGACAGTTGCTGGTTTGTTTATAAATTGCCATTGAGCTTGTGAGAGTTTAAGGAAATGTTGCCTTTATAAATAATAATCTAATTTTTGCATGTCCAGTTCCTGTTTCTTGTAAAGATTATAGTAGAAATTATAAAAGGACTTTTTAATGAGACCACTGTCTGTTTTTACCATGTTGCCGTATTGGATTTTGCCTGTTTCTCTTCTTTCCAACCAATTAATTTAGTCACAAATTTAATCATTCTCAGTCAAATGTTTTCTCCAGTCATTTCAGGAACTGCTCGAAAGTTTAGTTTTCTGGTGGAACTCTAGTTGCAAGACAGCAAGCAACCTCTGAAAAGGTTTCATCATTTTGAGTAATATTTCTCTCCCTTTGTCTTTGTGATATTTTGTGGAAAGACTACATTTGCTAGAGAAGGACTCTATGCCTACTTTCCCCTTTTCCAGTAAACACACCACTATGAAGACCCATCTGAAACCGTTTTTATTCTACACTTCACAACTAGCGGAAACCAATCTTCACACATTTAGCTTTCCTACACCATCAACTATTCCCAAGAAGCACAACCCTAAGCTGCATTTGCTTCTAGTTGTTCTTATTTAAATTCATGTTGCATTTTTCAGGGTGGGGGATAGAAGTGACAGGGAGTGTGAATCTTCTTTGTTCTTTCCATTGCTTATGACAGAAACGGTTCTGCTTTCAAACAAATAAACACCTAACCAAGAGAACCCTGTGTTCTGTGCTACGGAGTTGGAAGAAAGCAAAACCTGGCTCTCCTGTCTGATCAGTAGTCAGATGCAGAGGTGATATTCAGCAGGTTCTGACCAGTTCTGGAGAACCGGTAGCGGAAATTTTGAGTACTTCGGAGAACTGGCAAATGTCACCTCTGACTGGAGATTTTACAGTATCCTTCCCCTGCCATGCCCACCAAGCCACGCCCACAGAACCAGTAGCAAAAAAAATTGAATCCCACCACTGGTCAGATGATTTATTTTTTTTGCATTTTATTCTGTGTTTCCATTCTTTAGTATCTGACATCACTAGAATGTCAGGAGCTGATATGGTCTGATGTAGACAATAATGCTCATTATGGTGGGTCATAATATAGATTATTAGTTTTCAGCTTAATGATGTAATGTGTGAAGTCAGTCGCTATAACTGCAAAGGATTGATCATGTGTATATATCAGGGGTGTCAAACTCACCGCCTGCAGGCTGGATGCATCATGTGTTGGCCCGCTCCTGTCCAGTTTAGCGAAGGGGAAAAAGTCCCGATACATCACGTGATGCTGCCGTGGCGACGCAAGTTTGACACCCTGGTATATATTATGTGAAGGAGCCTTGGTGGTGCAGGCTGTTAAATGCCTAGCACTTAATTCCAGCTGCCTGCAATTACTGCCGGCTCGAATCCCACCAAGCTCAAGGTTGACTCAGCCTTCCATCCTCTCGGGTAGGTAAACTGAGGACCCATGATTGTTGGGGCAATAAGCTGACTTTGTAAAAATGCTACTTAGTAATAAGCAGGCATATACAATGGAATGAAGGCTATTGCTGAGCGCATTGGGTTGCGCTCCAAAAATTGTAAGCCGCTCTGAGTCTCCAGAGAAGGGCATATTAATATTATATATATATATATATATATATATGAACTCTGGGTCATTTAACAAACTACTTTTTTAAAAAAAAACCTTATCTTTGTGTTATATGAAAATCTGTAACCGTAAGACTCCAGTCTGATTTACTAACATCATGAGTTTATTTAAAATGTGTGAGAATTGCTTGTCTACCTTCTTGGAGGTTAGAGGAACATCTTGTAGATTAACAAAAATATTATTTCAAAAGATTGTATTTTATGTTTCCTCCATATTAAATCTCATTTCATTATAGATTTATGAAGATTAGAATTTATATCACAATATTCAGCCATACTAAATATGCCCAAAACAATTGGCATAAATAAAATATAAATCCCAAATCAGCTAAAACTAACCTGCACACTCCACCCCAGCATCTTCTCCGTGGTGGCAGTTATTTGTTCCCCAAGCGCTTGCTGTGCATTGACTGAGGAAGTTTTCTGTTCCTTGGCAGTTCACATCATCTAGCCAAATTGGTCCTGTTCCCTGTCCAAAATATGCCTCCCTTCGGGCTCTCAAAGCAACACCACAGCCCATTTCTCTGCAGATCACCTCAGCATGCTTGATGTCCCAGCGGTCATCACACACAGTCCCCCACTGCTGGTCATGGAAGATCTCCACTCTTCCTGAACAGTGGCTTGAGCCATTTACCAGTCGGAGTTCTGATGGGAAATCAAAGGTTGAAAAACCACAACATCATAAAATAAATTGTGGGCAAGGTTCTTGAATATCTAACTGCTAAGCTGTTTAACCCAAAGGGGAAAAATATAAGAAAAACCAGCTTCTTGCTAGGAAGGATGGTGTTTCTTCTTCTTCTTCTTCTTCTTCTTCTTCTTCTTCTTCTTCTTCTTCTTCTTCTTCTTCTTCTTCTTCTTCTTCAACTTCATCATCAACATCAGCATCAATTTTTGTTTTTCTCCATAAGGAGAAGTTCTTGACCTTTTTTGCTTCCAGCAATCTTGGTTCTTGACATTTACAGAAAAGCAATTTTAAGAAACAAATTATTTACTTGAGATGAATAAACTCATCCTGACTGAGGAAACAACTTTTTAATCTCAATATATAAGAAATAGAAGCAACAGGAGATGAGAAGGAACAAATACTAATTGAATAGGCACTTAAATCTTCTTCAACTCAACAGCTACACTTGACCATTGGATGACATACCAAGAGCCATATATAGGGCAATTGTATGTAGGCAGCCAAAATCTAAATGAGCAGTAGATGCAGAGCAAAAAACAAAACAAAACAATCTTAATTTATTATTTGGGTCAATCTCCAAACCCATTATATATTACCCCTCCTAAATACACACCTGAACATACAGCACCAGCATCCTCTCCATGGTTGCAATTGTGTTCTCCCCAACTTTTAGGCGACAGTCATGGAGAGCAGCTTCTGTTCCTTTACATTTGACATCATCCAGCCAAATGGGATCATTTCCTTGTCCAAATTTTGCTCCTTGTGGGGCTGCTAAAGCTATTCCACAACCCAATTCCCTGCACACAACTTGCATTGGTGAGCTCCCAGCCATCATCACAGACTGTTCCCCACTGTTGGTTGTGCAGCACTTCAACTCTCCCAGAGCAACGACTTGTACCATTCACCAGTCTGACTTTATTGGGTTCTGAAATGGTTAGAGTCACTGTTATTTTCCTACTTTTCACAAGAGCCTGAATGAAAACTAGGTAGAATCAACACAAGAGTCCGGATCTATATCTGACTTCATGTGTCACACTGAGCCATAATATTCTTGTTTAATTGTGATTTGTGAATGGTCAAGAATTAAACCTTGATTCATCCTAACATAGTAACTCATGATCTGTCATTGTTGACTTCAACTGTTGCTTAACATGCTGGGTCATCAGAAATATGCAATTTGTTTATCATTTCCTGATTTATTCCTGATCAGTTTTATGCCCCACTCAATATTTTAATGAAGCCTAAAGGACAAGGATACAAGACAACAAAACTGCTAAAAAGGAAAGAACTAAAAACTGGCCAAACAAAATATTACTTTCTTGATCTGCAAGATTGTTTCCTTTTGTCTGGGTATGGGCTTCAAACAAGCCATGGCTTAAAGGGATGCTTCAAAGCATGTGTTTTGAAACCATTTCCAAGCTCATAATTAGTGGCATCCATGGTGTGGAGTCAGGAGATTGTCAAAGGAGAGAGAAGAGGGCATCCAATGATGGGATTCAGGCCAGTTTGCACCACTTTGGGAGAACCGGTTGTTAACTTTCTGAGCAGTTTGGTGAATTGGTTTTTGGAAGAAATCATTAGGGCAGAGAACCAGTTGTTAAATTATTTGAATCCCACCACTGAGGGCATCCATGATATCCCAATCCAAGACTGCTCCTTGGTATAGTTAGTATGTGTATTGACATGCACAGAGGACAAAGGTTGTACAGTATTGCTGCAAGTGTCATCTTTGTTGTTGTAACAACTTCTACCTTCTCCTCCCATGTTGCTGCTGATTATAACATTTCTTACTGTTTTTTCTCCAAGACTCAAGCAATCTTTGATTATGTGCTATGTAGTGATTGTTTACTTTAAATGGCAGGTGGTTGTTAGATAGTTGCTTGTTCACATACCAGTTTGGGTGCCTCCCTCCCTCCCTTTTTCTTTCTTTCTTTCTTTCTTTCTTTCTTTCTTTCTTCCTTCCTTCCTTCCTTCCTTTCTTTCTTTCTTTCCAGAGGAGTCTGATGAGAAACCATTTAGCTACTTTTAGGACTATTGACACAACTTTAAATGCTGCTGTAATCTGCCTGCATGTCTGCCAAATATTTCTAACTTATTTCAAGAAATCATTCTTTACCCTCAGCTGAACCAAATCATGTCAGTTTTATCCAGAAACTGTGCCATGGCTGAACAACTGGCAGCTAAACCAGGAGTCTGATCTTGATCTGAATTACTGATTACAATATAACTGACCTGAGCATTCCACACTTGCATCATTGCTGTGGTCACAGCTATGCTCTCCCAAGGCCTTTTGAGGCATTCATTCAGAAAAGCTTCCTTCCCTGTGCAGTTTACTCTGTCTAGCCAAATTGTTCCAGATCCTTGGCCAAACTGTGCTCCCCCAGTGGCCTTTAAGGCAGTTCCACATTCCAGTTCTCTGCACACCACGTTGGCATCATTTAAATCCCAGTCCGCACCACACACAGTCCCCCACTCCTTGTTGTGGTACACCTCAACCCTTCCTGCACAACGAGTGGATCCATCTACTAGTCGAAGTTCTGGTGGGACAAAAGAAGTAAGCAAAGTGGTATATCCTCCAAAAACAGTATCCACAACTTTGAGGAGAAACATATTTACCAAGGGGAAACAAAAATATCATGAACTTCGAACACATATTAAAAAATATAACCAGGAGTCAGATAATAATATTGGAGTAGCAGAAAGGACTCTGTCAGCAAAATCACATCTGATTGTTTCTGATATGTCCAAGCCAGCCCATTCAAAGTCCCCAGGGTTTTGTCATTGTCCATCTATACTCTCAGTGACCATCTGAAAGTCTTCGAGCTACAGTCTTTTGGACCACTTTTGGCTACATCACTTAATCTGAAGTTTTTCTTTTCTCTCTAAGAGGAGCCCCACTAGGTAGCAAGACCTTGATTAAAAAGTCAAGCAGCCCTGGATCTATGTAGTGTTTGAATGGGAGAACCCCTGGAGATAGGTTAGACTGGTATGTCAACAAAACAAATAACATACAGAAAAGAAACTCCCTCCTGGAAGAAAGCAATGGCTAGCAACTTCTACATTGCTTCAAAAAAGCAACCTGATATGTACACACAGTCCACTGGAATCAAAGCTTATTTCATACTTCTTCATTATTCTACCCTGACAGGAAAGCAAGTTTTATGTTGCCATGATTCCACCTCCCATTCTCTTGACAAAAATATTTATCAAGAGAGGGGAAAGACTGCCTTATTTCATTGGCCATGTCCTTTTCTCACAAGCATTACTGAAAGTTTTCTGAAATAAGAGGTGACAACTTATTGATGTGCAAGTTATGTTTCAAAAATGTTTGCATCTGGTATATCACAACAGGACTTTGATAGCTCCTTGAATTTTACTGCACTGGAATTATTTTGAATACTATATTGGTTATTTATTTTGACACGTTCTTCCAGGCTTTCTTTCCTCTTAATAAGGAAACATGAAGGGCCTCTCAAAACTACACACATGTTTTAGCCACTTCTGCTTTCCTATTATTTTTTTTCACTTATTTCTTTAGCATTCTTTTCTTATATTAAAACCATTTTGGGCTTACCTTTAAAAGAAACATGTTAAAATAGATCCAAATATAAAAGAAATAAATGTATAAATAGAAACAAAAAAAGAATAAACAAATAAATGCGTAACTACTAAGTAGTATATTTATCCACCAAACTATGTAAACTGAATTTATGAGATGTTTTCAGAAAAAGTGATACAACCCCCCACGCACACTCAGCTTCCTGAGTTTTCAGAAGTACTTCTTACCTGCACATACCACACCAGCATCTTCTGAATGAGTACAGTCATGTTCCCCCCATGTTTTTGCTGGACATTTGCTGATGGATGTCTCTGACCCTGTGCAGTTCACGCCATCCAGCCATATGGGACCAGCTCCAGGTCCATAGCGAGAACCACGTGGGGCTGACAGTGCATTCCCACAGCCTAAATATTGGCATACAACCTTGGCGTCATCAATGTCCCAGTCGTCATCACAAATAGTTCCCCAGAGTTTTTCATGCAAGATCTCAACTCTCCCTGCACAATGATTGGTACCATTTGATAATCTGATCTCAGTTGGTTCTGAAGAAAGAAATGTTGATAAAGAATGAATATTTCTGGAGATGTTTTACTGTACCATTGGTTTTCTACAATATACTAAGGTCTCTTTTAACACTGTAGCCCTCATTATGTTTATACCTGCAAATGAATATGATATTTTAAAATGGCATTCTAGGATGGCTCCATTCTTATTGTTAATATTCACTCTCTCCTATGCCTCTTTTCTATATATTAATAATAACTATTTTCTAGTTTCATTCATGATTGTTTTTATTTTATTGATTTATTACTTGTACACTGCCCAGAATATGTTTTTGTGAGATGGGTAACATATAAATTTGATAGTTAAATAAAATGTGCATTGTGATTACGGAAAAGAGCACTAGCTTATGTTTGATTCAAAAGAGGAACTTTTTCTACTAATGGTCTAAACCTGATCGAGACATGATGTCCCTCTCATCAACTACTATGAGTAGTTTAGCAACCTTTGTAAAGTTTCATAATGAAGTTAATACGTTATTTTAAAGTGAATATTGGACAAAATGCATCATGCGTCATGCTTTTCTTTGCCATTCCAAGTGATCATTTGTATATCATTCCTAGTATTACAAGTTGCTTATAATTCCATAGTTCTGTAGTTATTATGACCATAAAGTACAAATGTTTCTTTTTTATATTTCCAGGTACAAATGCCCAGATATATGAATGCAGACATATATGTGTAAAAGTAAAAGGGCTGATTATCTGAGTGGTATTTGGGGGTGGGGGGGGAACCACTAAAGGAAATTAATTTTTATTTTTCATTAAAATATAAACTTTAGACTTTCCCATCTCTGCAAAGCAAATATTTTCTTCCTCTTATGAGGTCTTAGTATCATTGAACTTTGCTTTCAAAGTTATAGTAGGAAATAAATAATGGATATTCCTAAGAAGATTTAGAGAATCTTTACCAAGGCAACATTGAGGAAAACAATAGAGAAACAAAGAGATAACAGTTAAACAGCACATTTGCCCCATCTTAATTTCTGGAAGACAGCAGCTACGTGTGGAAGATTTTTTATTTCATCCTTATGATTGGTGGGTGACATTTTCAGAAAAAAAGAAAGATGGACATTTGGTGGATTGTTTCTCTCTTTCAAGGAGACTTGGACAAATTTCCTATTATTTCCCTTCCCCATGGCAATAATTGCTATTTCTTTCTTTCTGGATTTGTTGTCATGGTTTGTCTAAGACCCTTCCCCTTTTTAATTGCCTTACATCTTTGAAAGACAATTACATCTTTGGAAAGACAAAAAACAAATGGGGATCACTCTTCAAGGAATGGCATTCATTATCAATCTGCCAAATTAATCCAATTTGGTGCTGGAATTGATTTCACAGATCCAGAATTAACCATTACCACCACCACCCCGGGGTGGACAGAATAGCCCACAAACAAGAAGAACAGAATATGCAATATTTCCTCCAACATTTTATGATTATTACCTGCGCACTCCACACCAGCATCTTTACTGTGGCTACAACTGTGTTCTTTCATGCTTTTTGGTGGACATTTTCTTAGACTGTCTTCTTCCCCTGTGCAGTTTACCTGATCCATCCATATTGGACCAGTTCCTTGTCCAAATTTAGCTGCGCCTGCTGCTGCCGCTAATGCATTGCCACAGCCTACTTCCCGGCATACCACGTTGGCATCAGCTAAATCCCAGCCATTGTCACATATTGTGCCCCATCTTTGGTTAAACAACACCTCAACTCTGCCAGTGCAAAGGGTAGAACCACCTGCCAGTCTCATCTCTGTGTAGGAAGAAAAAGAGAGAATGGAAAACTAATTTAGTGTAGGGGATTCTAACATGGCAGCCATCCAGAGCAGCCATTCCTGGATTAAAAAGCAAGCAAAGAACATGTTTATAACCTGCAAACAAAAGGAGCCACAGCTTTAATAACACCAGCATTCTCTGCTTTTGGCAGGAGCCCATCTAAGTATTTGTGTGGGGTCGCCATCAGCATACACTAACAAAATGCATTATCTTTGTTTATTCCAACCCCATAGAAATCTACTAGATTTTTTTTATTTTCAATAGCTGTAAGTTGACCTATCTTCTGGGAATCAGCTGAATTTTTTAGAAATATATATGGACCACATTACATGGCAAAAATGATAAATAAGTTGATGGTGGAAGGAATGGTTTTGTTCTGAGCAGATACTGGGAGATTTTAAGTTAGTTGCAAAAATTTCCCCTTCCCCAATCCTTAACTGCTACCTTTCCAGAACCTGATCCCATCTGAGGTTAGATATTTGGGGTTTCATTACTGAGTCTCATTCCATTTCCCTTCCCTCATGGAAGAATATCCTATATGAAAAATTATTATATCCTTCTTGAAAATAGTTGTATTGTTTGTGCTTTCTGACAGGAATCCGGCAAAGAAGATTGAAGTCCCAGCTGCACAGAAAGTAACCATATTCTTCTTTCATCAGTCCTCCCCTTCATAAATATAATGGTACTCAAGTTTGGCCAGTCTCAGAAGCTAAGTAAAATTAGACCCAGTTAGTACTGGGACAGAGGACCGTATGGCAATCCAGAAATGTGAAATGGATTGAAATAACAAAAAACCCATTCTCAGGAAAAGAAACAAAACAATGATCAACCATCTCTATAATGATGCCAGGCAAACTACAAACACCAGGAATCAAATTTAACTAGAGGATATCTTTACAATTTTGAACTCTTATATTGGTTCATGTGTTTTTCTGGTGTTACAGAAAGTTTAATGAGTTTAATTCCAAGGGATAGATAAACTGTCCTCTTGTAATGTCCTGGAGCTATTCTATGCATATGCCTTGCCTTTGTTATGGTAAATACTATTTATCATCACACGAGAAAATATTTTCACTAAAGAATGTACAATACTTTAGTTCTGTAGTACACTATTACTTGCGGTAAATTTTATCATTCCAAAGTTACCATTCAGAGATGCTATCCACCTATCTATTCTGTAATGCATATGGACATTTAATTGTTGGTTGGTGCTCAAATATTAATGGGTTACAATAATTCCACCCATGCTATGAAAAGCTTTCACTTGTTGAAACCTTCATATCGATCAGCTTTTATAATACATACACAGGCCATGCCAAATACGACACAACTCTCAGTTGATGAACTCACCTGAACACACAACGCCAGCATCTTCTCCATGATGGCAATCGTTGTCTCCCAAAGGTCTTGATGGGCATTGATTGAGGAAGCTTTCTGTCCCAATACATTGAACTTCATCCATCCAGATGCGACCAGTTCCTTGGCCAAAATTAGACTCCCTTGTTGCTGATATTGCACTTGCACAGCCCAACTGCCGGCAGACAACATAGGCATCTTCTATGCCCCAGTTATCATCACAAACAGTACCCCACAACCCATTATGGAATACTTCCAGTCTCCCTACACAGTGACTTGAACCATTCACCAGGCGAATCTCTATTGGTTGTGTAGCAGTTGGCTGGACAGTCACGCCTAAACCTATAAAAGCCAAGTTTACAGAGTGGATTAATAAGGACATATAATTGCTTTGAGAATATAGCAACAGGAGAGAAAGAAGAACATTTGGGCAAAGGTTTGAAAAGCACTTGCTGAAACAGAAGAATACTGTTTTTTTCCCTTCAATTTAATTAAGTCCAATTCTCAGAGTACCTGGACAAGTCTCTGCAGTTCTCTGGGCAAGGGGTTTTCACAAGTGATTTGCCATTGTCTTCTCCATAAGGGCAAGAGAAAGTGACCAGCCCAGGATTATCCAGCTGACTTTGTGCCTAAGGTGAGACCAAAATTCTTCTTCCACCACCTTTGGTTGAATCCAAATCTTACTACTTATTTCAAAACAAAAGAGTTGTTCAGGAATTTAGAATAAACTAAGAAAACAATGGTAAAGGGATGTTGACTAATTGAATAGATCCTAATATTTTTGAGATTTTTCTTTTTCAAAAATGTTCTGTGGTTTACAACTTTGTTTAGTACTGCTCTAAAGAAGTTAAAGAAATTATTCGAACTTACCTATAATTGTCAAGAAATATTTTAACACTGACAAGGTAATAAGACAGAAGTCAAGTTTCTAAACTGAAATATAATTTGTGAACTAAACTGAAAGAACTATTAATGTCCACCATACTACTTTACTTTGTTTAGCTTTTATAAATAAATTGAATTTAATTACAAAAGAACAAATGATGCTTTATACATTTCTCCCAAGACACTTTATTTCAGATCTTAATTTTGGAAAAAAAGAAGTTTAACAGCACAATTGATGAAGAAATTACTGAACTTACATCCATCAAAGATTTCAGTTATTTGAAAAGGCCTCAACAATATGTATTTTATAGCACATTACAATGGTTAATTGATCTTGTGTGATTTATAACTGTGTAACCAATCTGCCTTCCCTTCCCTGCCTTCTCATTCCAATTTAAATTCTATATTAGTTTAGCCCAGTTTTTCTCAACCTCAACTTTAGGACATATTGACTTCTACTTCCAGAATCCCCCAGACAGCATGGGAACTCAATGAATTCAGAATTTTCAGACTTGATGTGATAAGGTTTCTAATAGCTTTAATAGTTAATAAATGATTTCCTAACGTTATAAGAGGTAGATATTTGCAAATCTTGTGATTTTTAAAAGGCTTTGCTCTGATTGAGACCAAGAAGTCTGATCTGATCATTTCCTGGTGCTCAAACCCATGGAAAACTGTTGTCTTGCAGTCCCCTCCTGAGCAGTAGTTGTCTTCAGTACATCTGGATGATCTCCTGCCCTATAAGGAGAGGTTCTAGGGATGACATGATAGCAGTGTTCCAATATTTCAGGGGCTGCCACAAAGAAGAGGGAGTCAAGCTATTCTCCAAAGCACCTGAAGGCAGGACAAGAAATAATGGATGGAATCCAATTAAAGAGAAAATCAATCTAGAACTAAGGAGAAATTTCCTGACAGAACAATTAATCAGTGGAACGACTTGCCTCCAGAAGTTGTGGATGGTCCCACACTGGAAGTCTTTAAAAAGAGATTGGACAACATTTGTCTGAAATGGTATAGGGTTTTCTGCTTGAGCAGGGGGTTGGACTAGAAGACCTCCAAAGCCACTTCCAACTCTATTGTTCTTGTTTTTCAGCATCAGATTTTCATTGCTTCTGACTGTTAGGCTTTGGGTTTATGGTAACAACCCACTGTTACTTCTCCTTGCTTTGCAATTTAGTTATTATTATCTATCATTAAATTAAATGTGACTTTGTTATTATTAACTATTAAGAACAATGATATTATTTTTCGGTTGCTGGCCACTGGAAGAACATTACTTATTATTATTATTATTATCCTCACACCTCCTTTCTTTTCTTTGCTGGGAGCTTGTAAGGCGATAGATAGATTGCAAGATAAATAGATAGATCAATATTTTTTCTCAGCTTGGTAGAAGGAAAAGCTGAGCAGAAAAGTTGTCTTTTTGACAAAAAGCCAGGTTGGTCTTTGTGAATATAAGACTGTAAAACCTTCCTCAATCATTATGCCAGTATTGCAGCAAAAAGTTTATAATCATTATTGAGTAATGAAATTCATCTATAATGTGTCATCCTCAAGACATCTTGACTCTTCTTTGCTAACAGCGCAATGTTACTTTCTTTCCAAGTTTGAGGCACTATTGCTCCCTATAGTACACTATTCATTATGTCTGCAGGAGTTGGTCCTCAAAACATTTATAGTATTAATTTGTGAGACTATCTGGGCCTGGTCTTTGCCTGTTTTTATCTTTTTTAGTAACTTCTGATATTTCAAAGACAGTTGCTGGTTTGTTTATAAATTGCCACTGAGCTTGTGAGAGTTTAAGGAAATGTTGCCTTCACAAATAATAATCTAATTTTTCCATGTCCATTTCCTGTTTCTTGTAAAGATTATAGTAGAAATTATAAAAGGACTTTTTAATGAGGCCACTGTCTGTTTTTACCATGTTGCCATATTGGATTTTGTCTGTTTCTCGTCTTTCCAACCAATTAATTTAATCAAAAATTTAATCATTCTCAGTCTAATGTTTTCTCCAGTCATTTCAGGAACTGCTCGAAAGTTTAGTTTTCTGGTGGAACTCTAGTTGCAAGAAAGCAAGCAACCTCTGAAAAAGTTTCATCATTTTGAGTAATATTTCTCTCCCTTTGTCTTTATGACATTTTGTGGAAAGACTACATTTGCTAGAGAAGAAGGACTCTACGCCTACCTTCGTCTTTTCCAGTAAACACACCACTATGAAGACCCATCTGAAACCTTTTTTATTCTACACTTCACAACTAGCGGAAACCAATCTTCACACATTTAGCTTTCCTACACCATCAACTATTCCCAAGAAGCACAACCCTAAGCTGCATTTGCTTCTAGTTGTTCTTATTTAAATTCATGTTGCATTTTTCAGGGTGGGGGATAGAAGTGACAGGGAGTGTGAATCTTCTTTGTTCTTTCCATTGCTTATGACAGAAACGGTTCTGCTTTCAAACAAATAAACACCTAACCAAGAGAACCCTGTGTTCTGTGCTACGGAGTTGGAAGAAAGCAAAACCTGGCTCTCCTGTCTGATCAGTAGTCAGATGCAGAGGTGATATTCAGCAGGTTCTGACCAGTTCTGGAGAACCGGTAGCGGAAATTTTGAGTACTTCGGAGAACTGGCAAATGTCACCTCTGACTGGAGATTTTACAGTATCCTTCCCCTGCCATGCCCACCAAGCCACGCCCACAGAACCAGTAGCAAAAAAAATTGAATCCCACCACTGGTCAGATGATTTATTTTTTTTTGCATTTTATTCTGTGTTTCCATTCTTTAGTATCTGACATCACTAGAATGTCAGGAGCTGATATGGTCTGATGTAGACAATAATGCTCATTATGGTGGGTCATAATATAGATTATTAGTTTTCAGCTTAATGATGTAATGTGTGAAGTCAGTCGCTATAACTGCAAAGGATTGATCATGTGTATATATCAGGGGTGTCAAACTCACCGCCTGCAGGCTGGATGCATCATGTGTTGGCCCCGCTCCTGTCCAGTTTAGCGAAGGGGGAAAAAGTCCCGATACATCACGTGATGCTGCCGTGACGACGCAAGTTTGACACCCCTGGTATATATTATGTGAAGGAGCCTTGGTGGTGCAGGCTGTTAAATGCCTAGCACTTAATTCCAGCTGCCTGCAATTACTGCCGGCTCGAATCCCACCAAGCTCAAGGTTGACTCAGCCTTCCATCCTCTCGGGGTAGGTAAACTGAGGACCCATGATTGTTGGGGGCAATAAGCTGACTTTGTAAAAATGCTACTTAGTAATAAGCAGGCATATACAATGGAATGAAGGCTATTGCTGAGCGCATTGGGTTGCTCCAAAATTGTAAGCAGCTCTGAGTCTCCACATATATATATATATATATATATATATATATATATATATATATATGAACTCTGGGTCATTTAACAAACTACTTTTTAAAAAAACCTTATCTTTGTGTTATATGAAAATCTGTAACTAAGACTCCAGTCTGATTTACTAACATCAGAATGAAGCATCTCTGATGATGCTCAGCATGAGTTTATTTAAAATGTGTGAGAATTGCTTGTCTACTACCTTCTTGGAGGTTAGAGGAACATCTTGTAGATTAACAAAAATATTATTTCAAAAGATTGTATTTTATGTTTCCTCCATATTAAATCTCATTTCATTATAGATTTATGAAGATTAGAATTTATATCACAATATTCAGCCATACTAAATATGCCCAAAACAATTGGCATAAATAAAATATAAATCCCAAATCAGCTAAAACTAACCTGCACACTCCACCCCAGCATCTTCTCCGTGGTGGCAGTTATTTGTTCCCCAAGCGCTTGCTGTGCATTGACTGAGGAAGTTTTCTGTTCCTTGGCAGTTCACATCATCTAGCCAAATTGGTCCTGTTCCCTGTCCAAAATATGCCTCCCTTCGGGCTCTCAAAGCAACACCACAGCCCATTTCTCTGCAGATCACCTCAGCATGCTTGATGTCCCAGCGGTCATCACACACAGTCCCCCACTGCTGGTCATGGAAGATCTCCACTCTTCCTGAACAGTGGCTTGAGCCATTTACCAGTCGGAGTTCTGATGGGAAATCAAAGGTTGAAAAACCACAACATCATAAAATAAATTGTGGGCAAGGTTCTTGAATATCTAACTGCTAAGCTGTTTAACCCAAAGGGGAAAAATATAAGAAAAACCAGCTTCTTGCTAGGAAGGATGGTGTTTCTTCTTCTTCTTCTTCTTCTTCTTCTTCTTCTTCTTCTTCTTCTTCTTCTTCTTCTTCTTCTTCTTCTTCTTCTTCAACTTCATCATCAACATCAGCATCAATTTTTGTTTTCTCCATAAGGAGAAGTTCTTGACCTTTTTTGCTTCCAGCAATCTTGGTTCTTGACATTTACAGAAAAGCAATTTTAAGAAACAAATTATTTACTTGAGATGAATAAACTCATCCTGACTGAGGAAACAACTTTTAATCTCAATATATAAGAAATAGAAGCAACAGGAGATGAGAAGGAACAAATACTAATTGAATAGGCACTTAAATCTTCTTCAACTCAACAGCTACACTTGACCATTGGATGACATACCAAGAGCCATATATAGGGCAATTGTATGTAGGCAGCCAAAATCTAAATGAGCAGTAGATGCAGAGCAAAAACAAAACAAAACAATCTTAATTTATTATTTGGGTCAATCTCCAAACCCATTATATATTACCCCTCCTAAATACACACCTGAACATACAGCACCAGCATCCTCTCCATGGTTGCAGTTGTGTTCTCCCCAACTTTTAGACGACAGTCATGGAGAGCAGCTTCTGTTCCTTTACATTTGACATCATCCAGCCAAATGGGATCATTTCCTTGTCCAAATTTTGCTCCTTGTGGGGCTGCTAAAGCTATTCCACAACCCAATTCCCTGCACACAACTTGCGCATTGGTGAGCTCCCAGCCATCATCACAGACTGTTCCCCACTGTTGGTTGTGCAGCACTTCAACTCTCCCAGAGCAACGACTTGTACCATTCACCAGTCTGACTTTATTGGGTTCTGAAATGGTTAGAGTCACTGTTATTTTCCTACTTTTCACAAGAGCCTGAATGAAAACTAGGTAGAATCAACACAAGAGTCGGATCTATATCTGACTTCATGTGTCACACTGAGCCATAATATTCTTGTTTAATTGTGATTTGTGAATGGTCAAGAATTAAACCTTGATTCATCTAACATAGTAACTCATGATCTGTCATTGTTGACTTCAACTGTTGCTTAACATGCTGGGTCATCAGAAATATGCAATTTGTTTATCATTTCCTGATTTATTCCTGATCAGTTTTATGCCCCACTCAATATTTTAATGAAGCCTAAAGGACAAGGATACAAGACAACAAAACTGCTAAAAGGAAAGAACTAAAAACTGGCCAAACAAAATATTACTTTCTTGATCTGCAAGATTGTTTCCTTTGTCTGGGTATGGGCTTCAAACAAGCCATGGCTTAAAGGGATGCTTCAAAGCATGTGTTTTGAAACCATTTCCAAGCTCATAATTAGTGGCATCCATGGTGTGGAGTCAGGAGATTGTCAAAGGAGAGAGAAGAGGGCATCCAATGATGGGATTCAGGCCAGTTTGCACCACTTTGGGAGAACCGGTTGTTAACTTTCTGAGCAGTTTGGTGAATTGGTTTTGGAAGAAATCATTAGGGCAGAGAACCAGTTGTTAAATTATTTGAATCCCACCACTGAGGGCATCCATGATATCCCAATCCAAGACTGCTCCTTGGTATAGTTAGTATGTGTATTGACATGCACAGAGGACAAAGGTTGTACAGTATTGCTGCAAGTGTCATCTTTGTTGTTGTAACAACTTCTACCTTCTCCTCCCATGTTGCTGCTGATTATAACATTTCTTACTGTTTTTTCTCCAGGACTAAACAGCTCAAGCAATCTTTGATTATATGCTATGTAGTGATTGTTGACTTTAAATGGCAGGTGGTTGTTAGATAATTGCTTGTTCACATACCAGTTTGGGTCCCTCCTCCCTCCCTTTTTCTTTCTTTCTTTCTTTCTTTCTTTCTTTCTTTCTTTCTTTCTTTCTTCCTTCCTTCCTTTCTTTCTTTTTCTTTCTTTCCAGAGGAGTCTGATGAGAAACCATTTAGCTACTTTTAGGACTATTGACACAACTTTAAATGCTGCTGTAATCTGCCTGCATGTCTGCCAAATATTTCTAACTTATTTCAAGAAATCATTCTTTACCCTCAGCTGAACCAAATCATGTCAGTTTTATCCAGAAACTGTGCCATGGCTGAACAACTGGCAGCTAAACCAGGAGTCTGATCTTGATCTGAATTACTGATTACAATATAACTGACCTGAGCATTCCACACTTGCATCATTGCTGTGGTCACAGCTATGCTCTCCCCAAGGCCTTTTGAGGCATTCATTCAGAAAAGCTTCTTTCCCTGTGCAGTTTACTCTGTCTAGCCAAATTGTTCCAGATCCTTGGCCAAACTGTGCTCCCCCAGTGGCCTTTAAGGCAGTTCCACATTCCAGTTCTCTGCACACCACGTTGGCATCATTTAAATCCCAGTCCACACCACACACAGTCCCCCACTGCTTGTTGTGGTACACCTCAACCCTTCCTGCACAACGAGTGGATCCATCTACTAGTCGAAGTTCTGGTGGGACAAAAGAAGTAAGCAAAGTGGTATATCCTCCAAAAACAGTATCCACAACTTTGAGGAGAAATATATTTACCAAGGGGAAACAAAAATATCATGAACTTCGAACACATATTAAAAAATATAACCAGGAGTCAGATAATAATATTGGAGTAGCAGAAAGGACTCTGTCAGCAAAATCACATCTGATTGTTTCTGATATGTCCAAGCCAGCCCATTCAAAGTCCCCCAGGGTTTTTGTCATTGTCCGCATCTATACTCTCAGTGACCATCTGAAAGTCTTCGAGCTACAGTCTTTTGGACCAGTTTTTGCTACATCACTTAATCTGAAGTTTTTCTTTTCTCTCTAAGAGGAGTCCCACTAGGTAGCAAGACCTTGATTAAAAAGTCAAGCAGCCCTGGATCTATGTAGTGTTTGAATGGGAGAACCCCTGGAGATAGGTTAGACTGGTATGTCAACAAAACAAATAACATACAGAAAAGAAACTCCCTCCTGGAAGAAAGCAATGGCTAGCAACTTCTACATTGCTTCAAAAAAGCAACCTGATATGTACACACAGTCCACTGGAATCAAAGCTTATTTCATACTTCTTCATTATTCTACCCTGACAGGAAAGCAAGTTTTATGTTGCCATGATTCCACCTCCCATTCTCTTGACAAAAATATTTATCAAGAGAGGGGAAAGACTGCCTTATTTCATTGGCCATGTCCTTTTCTCACAAGCATTACTGAAAGTTTTCTGAAATAAGAGGTGACAACTTATTGATGTGCAAGTTATGTTTCAAAAATGTTTGCATCTGGTATATCACAACAGGACTTTGATACCTCCTTGAATTTTACTGCACTGGAATTATTTTGAATACTATATTGGTTATTTATTTTGACACGTTCTTCCAGGCTTTCTTTCCTCTTAATAAGGAAACATGAAGGGCCTCTCAAAACTACACATATGTTTTAGCCACTTCTGCTTTCCTATTATTTTTTTTCACTTATTTCTTTAGCATTCTTTTCTTATATTAAAACCATTTTGGGCTTACCTTTAAAAGAAACATGTTAAAATAGATCCAAATATAAAACAAATAAATGTATAAATAGAAACAAAAAAAGAATAAACAAATAAATGCGTAACTACTAAGTAGTATATTTATCCACCAAACTATGTAAACTGAATTTATGAGATGTTTTCAGAAAAAGTGATACAACCCCCCACGCACACTCAGCTTCCTGAGTTTTCAGAAGTACTTCTTACCTGCACATACCACACCAGCATCTTCTGAATGAGTACAGTCATGTTCCCCCCATGTTTTTGCTGGACATTTGCTGATGGCTGTCTCTGACCCTGTGCAGTTCACGCCATCCAGCCATATGGGACCAGCTCCAGGTCCATAGCGAGAACCACGTGGGGCTGACAGTGCATTCCCACAGCCTAAATATTGGCATACAACCTTGGCGTCATCAATGTCCCAGTCGTCATCACAAATAGTTCCCCAGAGTTTTTCATGCAAGATCTCAACTCTCCCTGCACAATGACTGGTACCATTTGATAATCTGATCTCAGTTGGTTCTGAAGAAAGAAATGTTGATAAAGAATGAATATTTCTGGAGATGTTTTACTGTACCATTGGTTTTCTACAATATACTAAGGTCTCTTTTAACACTGTAGCCCTCATTATGTTTATACCTGCAAATGAATATGATATTTTAAAATGGCATTCTAGGATGGCTCCATTCTTATTGTTAATATTCACTCTCTCCTATGCCTCTTTTCTATATATTAATAATAACTATTTTCTAGTTTCATTCATGATTGTTTTTATTTTATTGATTTATTACTTGTACACTGCCCAGAATATGTTTTTGTGAGATGGGTAACATATAAATTTGATAGTTAAATAAAATATGTATTGTGATTACGGAAAAGAGCACTAGCTTATGTTTGATTCAAAAGAGGAACTTTTTCTACTAATGGTCTAAACCTGGTCGAGACATGATGTCCCTCTCATCAACTACTATGAGTAGTTTTGCAACCTTTGTAAAGTTTCATAATGAAGTTAATACGTTATTTTAAAGTGAATATTGGACAAAATGCATCATGCGTCATGCTTTTCTTTGCCATTCCAAGTGATCATTTGTATATCATTCCTAGTATTACAAGTTGCTTATAATTCCATAGTTCTGTAGTTATTATGACCATAAAGTACAAATGTTTCTTCTTTATATTTCCAGGTACAAATGCCCAGATATATGAATGCAGACATATATGTGTAAAAGTAAAAGGGCTGATTATCTGAGTGGTATTTGGGGTGGGGGAACCACTAAAGGAAATTAATTTTTATTTTTCATTAAAATATAAACTTTAGACTTTCCCATCTCTGCAAAGCAAATATTTTCTTCCTCTTATGAGGTCTTAGTATCATTGAACTTTGCTTTCAAAGTTATAGTAGGAAATAAATAATGGATATTCATAAGAAGATTTAGAGAATCTTTACCAAGGCAACATTGAGGAAAACAATAGAGAAACAAAGAGATAACAGTTAAACAGCACATTTGCCCCATCTTAATTTCTGGAAGACAGCAGCTACGTGTGGAAGATTTTTTATTTCATCCGTATGATTGGTGGGTGACATTTTCAGAAAAAAAATGGACATTTGGTGGATTGTTTATCTCTTTCAAGGAGACTTGGACAAATTTCCTATTATTTCCCTTCCCCATGGCAATAATTGCTATTTCTTTCTTTTTGGATTTGTTGTCATGGTTTGTTTAAGACCCTTCCCCTTTTTAATTGCCTTACAACTTTGAAAGAAGTGCCTTGGTGGTGCAGGCTGTTAATAGCCTAGCACTTAGATCCAGCTGCCTGTAATTATTGCAGGCTCGAATCCCACCAGGCTCAATGTTGACTCAGCCTTCCATCCTCTCGGGGTAGGTAAACTGAGGACCCAAGATTGTTGGGGGCAATAAGCTGACTTTGTAAAAATGCCGCTTAGTAATTAGCAGGCATATACAATGGAAGGAAGGCTATTGCTGAGCACATTGGGTTGCGCTCCAAAAATTGTAAGCCGCTCTGAGTCTCCAGAGAAGGGCGGCATATAAATATGAATAATATATATATATATATAAGAACTCTGGGTCATTTAACAAACTACTTTTTAAAAAAAAACCCTTATCTTTGTGTGATATGAAAATCTGTAACCGTAAGACTCCAGTCTGATTTACTAACATCAGAATGAAGCTCTCTTCACCCTCTCTGATAGTGCGTTGATGCTCAGCCATGAGTTTATTTAAAATGTGTGAGAATTGCTTGTCTTTCTTGGAACTACCTTCTTGGAGGTTAGAGGAACATCTTGTAGATTAACAAAAATATTATTTCAAAAGATTTGTATTTTATGTTTCCTCCATATTAAATCTCATTTCATTATAGATTTATGAAGATTAGAATTTATATCACAATATTCAGCCATAATAAATATGCCCAAAACAATTGGCATAAATAAAATATAAATCCCAAATCAGCTAAAACTAACCTGCACACTCCACCCCAGCATCTTCTCCGTGGTGGCAGTTATTTGTTCCCCAAGCGCTTGCTGTGCATTGACTGAGGAAGTTTTCTGTTCCTTGGCAGTTCACATCATCTAGCCAAATTGGTCCTGTTCCCTGTCCAAAATATGCCTCCCTTCGGGCTCTCAAAGCAACACCACAGCCCATTTCTCTGCAGATCACCTCAGCATGCTTGATGTCCCAGCGGTCATCACACACAGTCCCCCACTGCTGGTCATGGAAGATCTCCACTCTTCCTGAACAGTTGCTTGAGCCATTTACCAGTTGGAGTTCTGATGGGAAATCAAAGGTTGAAAAACCACAACATCATAAAATAAATTGTGGGCAAGGTTCTTGAATATCTAACTGCTAACCTGTTTAACCCGAAGGGGAGGAATATAAGAAAAACCAGCTTCTTGCTAGGAAGCATGGTGTTTCTTCTCCTTCTTCTTCTTCTTCTTCTTCTTCTTCTTCTTCTTCTTCTTCTTCTTCTTCAACTTCATCAACATCAACATCAGCATCAATTTTTGTTTTTCTCCATAAGGAGAAGTTCTTGACCTTTTTTGCTTCCAGCAATCTTGGTTCTTGACATTTACAGAAAAGCAATTTTAAGAAACAAATTATTTACTTGAGATGAATAAACTCATCCTGACTGAGGAAACAACTTTTTAATCTCAATATATAAGAAATAGAAGCAACAGGAGATGAGAAGGAACAAATACTAATTGAATAGGCACTTAAATCTTCTTCAACTCAACAGCTACACTTGACCATTGGATGACATACCAAGAGCCATATATAGGGCAATTGTATGTAGGCAGCCAAAATCTAAATGAGCAGTAGATGCAGAGCAAAAACAAAACAAAACAATCTTAATTTATTATTTGGGTCAATCTCCAAACCCATTATATATTACCCCTCCTAAATACACACCTGAACATACAGCACCAGCATCCTCTCCATGGTTGCAGTTGTGTTCTCCCCAACTTTTTAGACACAGTCATGGAGAGCAGCTTCTGTTCCTTTACATTTGACATCATCCAGCCAAATGGGATCATTTCCTTGTCCAAATTTTGCTCCTTGTGGGGCTGCTAAAGCTATTCCACAACCCAATTCCCTGCACACAACTTGCGATTGGTGAGCTCCCAGCCATCATCACAGACTGTTCCCCACTGTTGGTTGTGCAGCACTTCAACTCTCCCAGAGCAACGACTTGTACCATTCACCAGTCTGACTTTATTGGGTTCTGAAATGGTTAGAGTCACTGTTATTTTCCTACTTTTCACAAGAGCCTGAATGAAAACTAGGTAGAATCAACACAAGAGTCCGGATCTATATCTGACTTCATGTGTCACACTGAGCCATAATATTCTTGTTTAATTGTGATTTGTGAATGGTCAAGAATTAAACCTTGATTTATTCTAACATAGTAACTCATGATCTGTCATTGTTGACTTCAACTGTTGCTTAACATGCTGGGTCATCAGAAATATGCAATTTGTTTATCATTTCCTGATTTATTCCTGATCAGTTTTATGCCCCACTCAATATTTTAATGAAGCCTAAAGGACAAGGATACAAGACAACAAAACTGCTAAAAGGAAAGAACTAAAAACTGGCCAAACAAAATATTACTTTCTTGATCTGCAAGATTGTTTCCTTTTGTCTGGGTATGGGCTTCAAACAAGCCATGGCTTAAAGGGATGCTTCAAAGCATGTGTTTTGAAACCATTTCCAAGCTCATAATTAGTGGCATCCATGGTGTGGAGTCAGGAGATTGTCAAAGGAGAGAGAGAGGGCATCCAATGATGGGATTCAGGCCAGTTTGCACCACTTTGGGAGAACCGGTTGTTAACTTTCTGAGCAGTTTGGTGAATTGGTTTTGGAAGAAATCATTAGGGCAGAGAACCAGTTGTTAAATTATTTGAATCCCACCACTGAGGGCATCCATGATATCCCAATCCAAGACTGCTCCTTGGTATAGTTAGTATGTGTATTGACATGCACAGAGGACAAAGGTTGTACAGTATTGCTGCAAGTGTCATCTTTGTTGTTGCAACAACTTCTACCTTCTCCTCCCATGTTGCTGCTGATTATAACATTTCTTACTGTTTTTTCTCCAAGACTCAGCAATCTTTGATTATGTGCTATGTAGTGATTGTTGACTTTAAATGGCAGGTGGTTATTAGATAGTTGCTTGTTCACATACCAGTTTGGGTCCCTCCCTCCTCCCTTTTCTTTCTTTCTTTTTCTTTCTTTCTTTCTTTTTCTTTTTTTCTTTCTTTCTTTTCCTTCCTTCCTTCCTTCCTTCCTTCCTTTCTTAGAGGAGTCTGATGAGAAACCATTTAGCTACTTTTAGGACTATTGACACAACTTTAAATGCTGCTGTAATCTGCCTGCATGTCTGCCAAATATTTCTAACTTATTTCAAGAAATCATTCTTTACCCTCAGCTGAACCAAATCATGTCAGTTTTATCCAGAAACTGTGCCATGGCTGAACAACTGGCAGCTAAACCAGGAGTCTGATCTTGATCTGAATTACTGATTACAATATAACTGACCTGAGCATTCCACACTTGCATCATTGCTGTGGTCACAGCTATGCTCTCCCCAAGGCCTTTTGAGGCATTCATTCAGAAAAGCTTCTTTCCCTGTGCAGTTTACTCTGTCTAGCCAAATTGTTCCAGATCCTTGGCCAAACTGTGCTCCCCCAGTGGCCTTTAAGGCAGTTCCACATTCCAGTTCTCTGCACACCACGTTGGCATCATTTAAATCCCAGTCCACACCACACACAGTCCCCCACTGCTTGTTGTGGTACACCTCAACCCTTCCTGCACAACGAGTGGATCCATCTACTAGTCGAAGTTCTGGTGGGACAAAAGAAGTAAACAAAGTGGTATATCCTCCAAAAACAATATCCACAACTTTAAGGAGAAACATATTTACCAAGGGAAAACAAAAATATCGTGTAAACTTTGAACACATACTAAAAAATATAACCAGGAGTCAGATAATAATATTGGAGTAGCAGAAAGGACTCCGTCAGCAAAATCACATCTGATTGTTTCTGATATGTCCAAGCCAGCCCATTCAAAGTCCCCCAGGGTTTTTGTCATTGTCCTCATCTATACTCTCAGTGACCATCTGAAAGTCTTCGAGCTACAGTCTTTTGGACCACTTTTGGCTACATCACTTAATCTGAAGTTTTTCTTTTCTCTCTAAGAGGAGCCCCACTAGGTAGCAAGACCTTGATTAAAAAGTCAAGCAGCCCTGGATCTATGTAGTGTTTGAATGGGAGAACCCCTGGAGATAGGTTAGACTGGTATGTCAACAAAACAAATAACATACAGAAAAGAAATTCCCTCCTGGAAGAAAGCAATGGCTAGCAACTTCACATTGCTTCAAAAAGCAACCTGATATGTACACACAGTCCACTGGAATCAAAGCTTATTTCATACTTCATTATTCTACCCTGACAGGAAAGCAAGTTTTATGTTGCCATGATTCCACCTCCCATTCTCTTGACAAAAATATTTATCAAGAGAAGGGAAAGACTGCCTTATTTCATTGGCCATGTCCTTTTTTCACAAGCATTACTGAAAGTTTTCTGAAATAAGAGGTGACAACTTATTGATGTGCAAGTTATGTTTCAGAAATGTTTGCATCTGGTAATGTTTGCAACAGGTCTTTGATAGCACCGTGAATTTTATTGCACTGGAATTATTTTGAATACTATATTGATTATTTATTTTGACACATTCTTCCAGGCTTTCTTTCCTCTTAATAAGGAAACATGAAGGGCCTCTCAAAGCTACACACATGTTTTAACCACTTCTGCTTTCCTATTATTTTTTTTCACTTATTTCTTTAGCATTCTTTTCTTATATTAAAACCATTTTGGGCTTACCTTTAAAAGAAACACGTTAAAATAGATCCAAATATAAAACAAATAAATGTATAAATAGAAACAAAAAAAGAATAAACAAATAAATGCTTAACTACTAAGTAGTATATTTATCCACCAAACTATGTAAACTGAATTTATGAGATGTTTTCAGAAAAAGTGATACAACTCCCCCATACACACACTCAGCTTTCTGATTTTTCAGAAGTATTTCTTACCTGCACATACCACACCAGCATCTTCTGAATGAGTACAGTCATGTTCCCCCCATGTTTTTGCTGGACATTTGCTGATGGCTGTCTCTGACCCTGTGCAGTTCACGCCATCCAGCCATATGGGACCAGCTCCAGGTCCATAGCGAGATCCACGTGGGGCTGACAGTGCATTCCCACAGCCTAAATATTGGCATACAACCTTGGCGTCATCAATGTCCCAGTCGTCATCACAAATAGTTCCCCAGAGTTTTTCATGCAAGATCTCAACTCTCCCTGCACAATGATTGGGACCATTTGATAATCTGATCTCAGGTGGTTCTGAAGAGAGAAATGTTGATAAAGAATGAATATTTCTGGAGATGGTTTACTGCACCATTGGTTTTCTACAATATACTAAGGTCTCTTTTAACACTGTAGCCCTCATTATGTTTATACCTGCAAATGAATATGATATTTTAAAATGGCATTCTAGGATGGCTCCATTCTTATTGTTAATATTCACTCTCTCCTATGCCTCTTTTCTATATATTAATAATAACTATTTTCTAGTTTCATTCATGATTGTTTTTATTTTATTGATTTATTACTTGTACGCTGCCCAGAATATGTTTTTGTGAGATGGGTAACATATAAATTTGATAGTTAAATAAAATATGTATTGTGATTACGGAAAAGAGCACTAACTTATGTTTGATTCAAAAGAGGAACTTTTTCTACTAATGGTCTAAACCTGGTCGAGACATGATGTCCCTCTCATCAACTACTATGAGTAGTTTTGCAACCTTTGTAAAGTTTCATAATGAAGTTAATACGTTATTTTAAAGTGAATATTGGACAAAATGCATCATGCGTCATGCTTTTCTTTGCCATTCCAAGTGATCATTTGTATATCATTCCTAGTATTACAAGTTGCTTATAATTCCATAGTTCTGTAGTTATTATGACCATAAGGTACAAATGTTTCTTCTTTATATTTCCACATACAAATGCCCAGATATATGAATGCAGACATATATGTATAAAAGTAAAAGGGCTGATTATCTGAGTGGTATTTTTTGGGGGGAAAAACCACTAAAGGAAATTAATTTTTATTTTTCATTAAAATATAAACTTTAGACTTTCCGTCTCTGCAAATGAAGTATTTTCTTCCTCTTATGAGGTCTTAGAGTATCATTGAACTTTGCTTTCAAAGTTATAGTAGGAAATAAATAATGGATATTCCTAAGAAGATTTAGAGAATCTTTACCAAGGCAACATTGAGGAAAACAATAGAGAAACAAAGAGATAACAGTTAAACAGCACATTTGCCCCATCTTAATTTCTGGAAGACAGCAGCTACGTGGAAGATTTTTATTTCATCCTTATGATTGGTGGGTGACATTTTCAGAAAAAAGAAAGATGGACATTTGGTGGATTGTTTCTCTTTTCAAGGAGACTTGGACAAATTTCCTATTATTTCCCTTCCCCATGGCAATAATTGCTATTTCTTTCTTTTTGGATTTGTTGTCGTGGTTTGTCTAAGACCCTTCCCTTTTAATTGCCTTACATCTTTGAAAGACAATTACATCTTTGGAAAGACAAAAAACAAATGGGGATCACTCTTCAAGGAATGACATTCATTATCAATTTGCCAAATTAATCCAATTTGGTGCTGGAATTGATTTCACAGATCCAGAATTAACCATTACCACCACCACCCCGGGGTGGACAGAATAGCCCACAAACAAGAAGAACAGAATATGCAATATTTCCTCCAACATTTTATGATTATTACCTGCGCACTCCACACCAGCATCTTTACTGTGGCTACAACTGTGTTCTTTCATGCTTTTTGGTGGACATTTTCTTAGACTGTCTTCTTCCCCTGTGCAGTTTACCTGATCCATCCATATTGGACCAGTTCCTTGTCCAAATTTAGCTGCACCTGCTGCTGCTAATGCATTGCCACAGCCTACTTCCCGGCACACCACGTTGGCATCAGCTAAATCCCAGCCATTGTCACATATTGTTCCCCATCTTTGGTTAAACAACACCTCAACTCTACCAGTGCAAAGGGTAGAACCACCTGCCAGTCTCATCTCTGTAGGAAGAAAAAGAGAGAATGGAAAACTCATTTAGTGTAGGGGATTCTAACATGGCAGCCATCCAGAGCAGCCATTCCTGGATTAAAAAGCAAGCAAAGAACATGTTTATAACCTGCAAACAAAAGGAGCCACAGCTTTAATAACACCAGCATCCTCTGCTTTTGGCAGGAGCCCATCTAAGTATTTGTGTGGGGTCACCATCAGCATACACTAACAAAATGCATTATCTTTGTTTATTCCAACCTCATAGAAATCTACTAGATTTTTTTTATTTTTAATAGCTGTAAGTTGACCTATCTTCTGGGAATCAGCTGAATTTTTTTAGAAATATATATGGACCACATTACATAGCAAAATGATAAATAAGTTGAAGGTGGAAGGAATGGTTTTGTTCTGAGCAGATACTGGGAGATTTTAAGTTACTTAATTTCCCCTTCCCCAATCCTTAAGTGCTACCTTTCCAGAACCTGATCCCATCTGAGGTTAGATATTTGGGGTATCATTACTGAGTGTCATTCCATTTCCTTTCCCTCATGGAAGAATATCCTATATGAAAAATTATTATATCCTTCTTGAAAATAATTGTACTGTTTGTAGTTTCTGACAGGAATCCGGCAAAGAAGATTGAAGTCCCAGCTGCACAGAAAGTAACCATATTCTTCTTTCATCAGTGCTCCCCTTCTTAAATATAATGGTACTCAAGTTTGGCCAGTCTCAGAAGCTAAGTAAAATTAGACCCAGTTAGTACTGGCACAGAGGACTGTATGGCAATCCAGAAATGTTAAATGGATTGAAATAACAAAAAACCCTTTCTCAGGAAAAAAAAAACAATGATCAACCATCTCTATTGTTAAGTGTATGTAGGTGTTATGTATGTAGGTGTTATTGGTTTATTTGAATTGGTCTTGTAAAATGTCAAATGGTATTGGTTTAAATAGTGCGGGAAGAAACCCTGCACTCCCATTGGCTAGCAGCTTCGGCTGCCGGCTATAAGAAGCAGTAGCCTTACCCGGACGGGTCCATTCGAGCTGTTGTCATTAATAAAGTCTTTTGCTGGAATTCCTGCGTCTGACTCTTCATGCAAACTTAACACTGGCGAAGGGTGGGATTTCCCTGAAGAGAAGACGACGCGACGAACAAGCAACTGGCGAGATGGCTGCGCTGAACACCCCCAGCACCGTTCGATCCGGCGACGGAAGACTGGGAATCGTATGCAGACCGGTTCCACATGTTCCTGGAAGGGAACGATCTCGCCGGCATCCCGAGAGCGGAAGAGGCGGTCTTTCTCACACACTGCGGTCCGGCAGTCTTCAAAATGGCGAAGCGTTGGCGGGAGCAGCAGAATTGAAGGTAATAGAATGGCCGAATTAGAAAGACTTTTAAGAGCCCATTCGCCACAAGTATCGTGCCTCATTAAGAACACGAATTTTACCGTCGGGATCAAGGGGATAGCGAGAGTGTTAATGACTTCGTGGCAAGCTTAAGGGACATTGGGGTGCTTGTGACTTTACCAACGTAGAAGAGGCCATGCGTGATCGGTTTGTTTTGGGCCTTAAAGATAAGATCTTACAAAGCAAACTGTTAATGAAACCAAAAATCACGCTTAAAGAGGCTATTGAAGAGGCTGTTTCAGCAGAAGCCACCAAGTCCTCAGCTGCGCCATGAAAAAGATTAACAAGGCCTCGAGCCAGGCCTCAAGCCATTCTGATGGGGAAAAATCCTCAACAACTCATTGCAAACAAATAGACTCTGATTCGGATAGCAGTGAGGAAGAAGAGGGATTTTTAAGCTCAGAATGGAGAAGAAAAGAAAAGACTCTGAGAAAACAGGCAAGGATTCGTTTGCAGAGGCTGTGGGGGGCCACCCCGCACTGAATGCAAGTTCTTTGACTCCATTTGCCTACGTTGTGAGAAACGGGGCCATATAGCCAGAGTCTGCAAATCATCCAGAACTCCACCATTCAGGAAGAAATTTCCTGAGGAAGATTTTAAGCCCAACAATTTAATTGGAAAAATGGGGCGAAATCCAAAAGCAAATGGCAAGAGTGAAACTCACCAAACAATATCCATTGGTCAGTCTTCACATTTAAATAGCAGAAAAGTACATGTGAAGGTGTTTATTGAAGGGAGACCGTGCCACATGGAAGTGGACTCAGGCTCTTATTTATCTATGGTGTCATGGGACACTATACACAGACTCTTTCCAAGAATTCAGAAAAACATTTCCAGAAGCAAGCACTGACCCTCAAAGACTACCAAGGGAACAAGATTCCAGTAGTTGGAGCGAGGGAATTCAACGTGCAGTTTAAAGGCCACACCAAGCGTTTGCCACTGACCATCGTGGACAAGGATCGCCCAAGTTTGCTGGGACTTGAGTGGTTCAAGCCACTTGGCATCGAGGTGACTGGCATCCATCACGTGAGCAGTTCTGACTGGGAAGAGTCCTTGAAGTCTGAGTTTCCAGAGGTCTTCAGCGAAGGACTGGGCAAGTATATGGGGACCCCTATTGCTTTCAGTTTAGACCCCAAGGTGCCCCAATTCGTTTAAAGCCCAGGAGGGTTCCATTTGCTTTAAAGGAAAAAATTGATGCACAATTAGATAAGCTCATCGCCCAAGGGGTTTTGGAACCTACTGACCACTCCAGATGGGAAACACCCATAGTCACACCAGTCAAGGCTGATGGGTCAGTGAGAATCTGTGGTGACTACAAGGGGACACTTAACCATGCGCTGCAGCAGAGCGCATACCCTGTACCTGTTGTGCATCATCTGCTCCATTCCCTTGGCAGGGGTACAGTATTTGCTAAACTGGACTTAGCTCAGGCATATCAACAATTAACAGTTGATGATGCCACTGCAGAGGCACAAACAATTGTGACTCATAGAGGTGCCTTCAAATGTAAAGACTACAATTTGGAGTAAGCGTGGCACCTGGCATTTTTCAAAGTCTTATGGAAAGAATGTTGCAAGGACTGCCTGGGGTAGTGCCTTATTTTGATGATGTGTTAATCTCTGCTGAAAATGACACTCAGCTTCAAGAGAGACTCAGAGAAGTCCTTACCAGATTCAGAAAAGCAGGTTTGAAAGTCAAGGAAGACAAATGCACTCTCAAAACAGACAGAGTTGAATTCCTGGGGTACATGATTGATAAACAGGGCATCCACCCCACTGATGCCAAGGTTAAAGCGATCAAGGAAGCCCCTAAACCTCGTTGCAAGTCAGATCTGCAAGCCTTCCTTGGCCTTATTAACTTTTATCACATGTTTCTACCTCACAAAGCATCTATTGCTGAACCCTTACATCGTTTACTTGATAAGAAGGCTGCTTGGATCTGGGGGAAGGAACAGTCAGCATTTAACAGTATTAAGAGACTAATCACGTCTGATGCTGTGTTGATTCAATTCTCTGAGAATTTACCTGTTGTTCTGACTTGTGATGCATCCCCTTTTGGAGTGGGAGGGGTTTTGAGCCACAGGCTTCCCAATGGCCGGGAAGCCCCAATTGCATTCTACTCTGCGCTGTCCAAAGCAGAGAGGAACTACAGCCAATTGGACAAGGAGGCTTTAGCAGTTGTTGCAGCTGTTAAGAAATTTCATGAATATCTGTATGGCAGGTCATTCACCATTGTTACAGATCACAAACCTTTGCTTGGCATCGTGGCAGGAGACAAACCTACACCTATTATCCTGTCACCAAGAATGCTGAGGTGGACTGAATTTCTTGCAGCCTACTCCTACAAACTGATTCACAGGCCTGGCAAGGACATTGGACATGCTGATGCACTGAGTCGTTGCCCACTACCTTGCCACAAGGAAGACTGTGAACTTGAGACTCACACCTTTTCCTGGAGACCGTTGCTAAGCTTCCAGTCCATGCTGCTGAGATTGCCAGAGAATCTGCCAAAGATGCTGTGTTGGCACCTGTTATGGGCTGGATTAAGAAAGGTTGGCCTCTTCAAGATCTACCTCACTTTGCTCAACCTTTCAAATCCAGGCAAACTGAATTATCTGTATTAAGAGGATGTATTTTGTGGGGTAACAGGGTGGTTATTCCTGCAAAACTGCAAAGGGAGGTTTTGGAAATGTTACATGAGGGTCATCCTGGGATTGTAAGGATGAAAGGTTTGGCCAGGAGTTATGTATGGTGGCCAGGTATTGACAAAATGGTTGAAAACTGGGTTGCATCTTGTCCCAATTGCCAGGTAGTCAGGCCTGCCCCACCTCACGCCCCACACAGGAATGGGAATGTCCTAGGGGCCCATGGTCTAGAATCCACATTGATTTTGCAGGTCCTACAAGAGGGCACACGTTTCTAGTAATTGTTGATGCATACTCCAAATGGCTAGAGGTTATTCTCATGACTTCTACTACTACTGAGGCTGTTATCAAGCAGCTCAAAAGCTCTTTGTAACCCATGGGTTACCAGATGTCCTTGTCTCTGACAATGGCCCTCAATTCACGTCTAACATTTTTGAATCCTTTCTAGCTCAACAGGGCATCAGACATGCCCTTACAGCCCCTGGGCACCCTTGACCAACGGCGGGCTGAACGTATGCGCTTTACCAAAGAAAAGCTTCAGCAGCTGGGTCCTGGGGACATCTCTGAGAAGCTTGAAAAGCTTCTTAGTGTTCAACACATCACTCCTAGCCCATCAACTAACTTGTCCCCAGCAGAGTTGTTAATGGGCAGGAAACTTAGGTCTTCCCTTGACCGACTTCATCCCACTTATGCACCCAATACACCACTGGATTCCACTTCCAAAGTTCGTTCTTTCAGTGTGGGAGATTCTGTCTATGCTAGGAACCTTACAGGTGAACCTTTGTGGATTCCTGCTGAAATAACTCACATCACTGGCCCTCTTTCTTACAGGGTTCAAACAGAGGATGGCCTCCTCTGGAGCAGGCACATTGACCAACTTAGATCCCGGTTCACTCAGGAACATCGCCCCTGTCTCTCTCTAGGTCCCTCACCTGATGTCTCTTCTAGGGGAAGGGGAGGAACAGGAGGAATATCAGCAAACAGGAATCAACCCCTTGTGTAACGAGCCATTGCGGCAGGAACCATCCGAACCCTGTCACAATGCCAAGATCCATCCTTAGAAGTAGAGTCATTACGACAGGAACCATCCGAACCCTGTCACAATGCCTAGATCCATCCTTAGAAGTGGAAGATTGTACATCACTACCAGACTTGGGTGTTGACATTGGAATGGAGATGGGTTGGGAGGAGAGACCAGATTCTAACAGTCTAACAGGGTCTTCTTTCACAGGAAGTCCTAACAGGGAAATGTCAGCAGACACATTTCCCTCTCACTGGGTGAGAACAATAAAGATTCTGAACCACGAAGGTCTCAGCACGTGTAAGAGCCCCACCTATTTAAGGGAATACATTAGATAGGTTGGGGTTTGGTATGGACTGAACCTAGTGGGGAGGGGTGTTATGTATGTAGGTTTAAATGTTATTGGTTTATTTGAATTGGTCTTGTAAAATGTCAAATGGTATTGGTTTAAATAGTGCGGAAGAAACCCTGCACTCCCATTGGCTAGCAGCTACGGCTGCCGGCTATAAGAAGCAGCCGTAGCCTTACCGGACGGGTCCATTCGAGCTGTTGTCATTAATAAAGTCTTTTGCTGGATTCCTCGCCTGACTCTTCATGCAAACTTAACTTCATGCAAACTTAACAGAGTGCTTCAAGCTCTTTGTTTATTAGTGACTA
>CM019155.1:118672663-118805976 GCA_009733165.1 Naja naja
ACTATATATATATATATATATATATATATATATATATATATATATATTTGTTTTAAGTAGATTTTCACGGGTAAGGTATGTAGGTCTTGGTGTATAGGGTCTTGTCCGTGTAAGATTGAGAATACCTTGGCGGCGTTTGCGGCGAGATCCCACTCACCATCTTCAGGCTGGTGCTTTTGGCTTCGTGCTTGTGCGGCGTGATCTGAGCTGCCTTCTCTCTATAAATACTGGAGGGAGGTGTGGTGTGCTGGTTCTGCTGTAAGCAGGTTGATTAGCTGTGTTGTTGGCTGTGTTGTCCTTCTTGATTGGTTGATGGAATGGTGTTTGCTGATTGGTTGGGTTTTGTAAGAGCCTGTGTGGCTGAGGTAGTGGCTGTGTGTCCATGGCCTTTTGTGTTGTAGCTACCTGGGTAGTGGGCTGTGTGATGACCTTCTGAGTCTTATTGTTGTGACATCCTGGGTCTTGTGATGTTATCTCCTGGGTCGTTGTCTGTGTTGCAACCTCCTGAGGTTTTCTGTTGTGATCTCCTGAGTTCCGTGATGTAGTATCCTGGGTGGAAGGCTGTGATGTGACATTCTGGGACTTGGTTTGGCTCCGAGTTTGAGGTCTGGCTATGTGTTCATAGCATGTGTCACTTTGCCTAGCCTGGGGGTCAGAGGGGGGTGTAGCAGCTGGAGTTGCAGCTATGGCCTAGTTTCTGGACAGTGGTTGCCTTTTGTCTGTGGCGTGGGCTTGGGTTTGAGTCTGGTGAAGGAGATTGGTGGTGGCATCATGTGTTATTTTGGGTCGGTGTTGGTTTCTGGCTGGGACTCGTTTGTTGATTAGGGCAAGTTCCAGATGTCTGGTAGGCAGGAAGTATCATCCCATTTATTCATGTTATGGGGGTGTTTCTCTATTTCGATGGCTTCCCTAATTATTTATTTATTATTATTATTTATTATTTGAACTTATATGCCCCATCTCCAAGACTGGTCTGACTTACAACTAAAACAAGGAACAATAAATACATTAAAAACAATTAGATTAAATTATAAGTCCAAACATTTATAAATTAAAAATAATTAAAATAACCCTCCCAAAGGGTCACAGCCGGGTTGGTCAAATAACCAGGTCTTCAACTCACTGTGGAAGGTGCGGAGGTCAGGGGCCAGGCGGAGCTCAAAGGCAGTTGATTCCAGAGGTCAGGGCGCGACAGAAAAGGCTGGTCGGGGAACGCCAGCTGGCATTGGCCCGCCGCGGGGACCCGAGGAGTCCCTGCCTATGAGCTCGCACAGGGCGTCGGTATTTGACATCGGAAGAAGCGGCTCCCTTAAATATTGAGGACCCATGTCGTGAAGGACTTTGTATGTTAACACTAAAACCTTGAATCTCACCGGGCGCAACCGGCAACCAATGCAGGCAGCGCGGGAGGGTCACATGGGAGAACGGGTAACTCCATCACCACCCAGCGCCGCCGCATTCTGCACCAGCTGCAATCTCGGATGGTATGCAAGGGCAGTCCCAAATAGAAGCGTTGCAGTAGTCGAGCCTAGAGGTAACAAGGGCATGAGTGACCCGTCTTGAAGCGTCCCAATCCAGAAAGAGGCCGAATTGTCGAGGTGGGCAAAGGCCCCAGCGGCCCCCACCTGCTCCTCGGGCCGTTACATCCAGGAGGACCCCCAGATTCAGCCCTATCCACAGGGGGCAACACCTCTCCCCTATGGCCAAAGATGGATAATCTTGACTGGGTGGGCGCCGGTATGCACAGCCACTCAGTCTTGGCGGGTTGAGTCGAAGCATGTTCGCTCATCCAGTTCGTACGCATCCAAACACCAGGTCATCAGGAGAGGGCATCACTGATCTGGCCTGGGGTGGAAATGTACAGCTGAGTATCATCAGCGTACTGATGGAATTCACCCCAAAACCGGGATGATCTCACCCAGCGGCTTCATGTAGATGTTAAATAAAGGGGAAAGGACGACCCTGAGGGACCCCAGAGAGCACCCTAGGATGACCTGACCCCCGCCAACACCGATTCGACCGCCCGAGAGGTAGGAGGAGAACCACCGAAGAGCGGTGCCCCACTCCCAACCCCCAGGCGGACGCAAAGGATACCATGGTCGATGGTATCGAAGGCGCTGAGAGGTCTAATAGGACCAGGACAGAGGAAAAACCCTATCCCGAGCCCTCAGAGATCATCCATCAGCCGACCAATGCCGTCTCCGTGCTGTACCCCCAGGTCGAGCCGTGTCACGGATCTAGGTAGTCCGCTTCATCCAGGAAGCGGAACCTGTTGAGCCTGCCAGAAAGCGAAGGTTGGAGACTGGCAAAGTTGTCTAACACAGTCGGGTCCAGGGCAGGCTTCTTCAGGAGGGGCCTCACCACCGCCTCTTTCAAGGCGGCGGGAAGACACCCTCCCTTAAAGCGTTGATAACTGCCGAGACCAACCTGGGTGGCCTCCCTGGCGGCATAAGCCAGCCAGGAGGGACAGGTCCAACAAACATGTGGTGGAACTCATATGCATAATCCTGTCCACTTCATCCTCGGAAACGGATGAACTCATCCCAGATAACCAGACTCCCTGCCCCTTCCCAGACCACTGCAAATGGGAGGATAACCCGTCCCGTCTGAGCAATCTTATCCGACAGATATTGAACAAATTCCTCGGCCTTACCCCTTAGCGGGTCCGGCCCCTCTAACCGAAGGAGGGAGGCAGTAACCGAAACAGAGGCGGCAGGATTATCTGCGGGCGCTATGAGAGTGGAGAGATAAGATCTTCTGCCTCTCTCATAGCTACCAGGTAAGTCCTAATAAAGGCTCTCAGCTGGGCTCGGTCAGGATTGGGAGCGGGTAGACCTCCACCTGCTCTCTAAACCCCGATGGCCTTCATCCCCGGAGCTCCTCAGTATACCAAGGAGCTAACGGGATCCCACGCACAAGGGGCCATGGGGACAACCCTGTCGAGGGCCTCCGGCGCAGCCCGTTGCCAGGCTATTGCCAGATCCTCGGCAGAGCTGTGAGCAAGGGAAGAAGGAAAAACCCCAGTTCTGCCTGGAACCTCTCAGGGTCCATTAGAGGCGGAACCATCTAAGTGGCTCCTCATCCCAGCAGTGGGGGCGGCCTGTTGGAAGACCAGCCGTGGGAGATAGTGATCAGACCATGGAACAGGCAAAGTCGTAATAGTGACCTGCCCTCTGTCCTCCGCCACTGTTCAGAGACAAAAACTAGGTCAAGAGTACCCCTCCATGAGTAGGACCTTGAATCAACTGGGTCAGGCCCATGGCCTCCATAGAAGCCATGAATTCCTGGGCCAAACCCGACCCCAAGGAAGGCAAGTTGAAGTCCCCAAGACCATAAGGTCCGGGGCTCCACCGCCACCCGGAGAGGAGATCGAGGCCCAGGCAGGGCTGCCACACAGCTGGGGAAAGGTATGCTAGCAGCAAGCCCACCCGCTTAGGCCCCATCTCAGGAGGAGGATCTCACTCCGCCTATCTCTGCAACAGAGACCTCCCTGGAAACAAGGTCTCCCGAATAACCACGGCCACCCCACCACCCCTACCCTGGGCTCATGGCGGTGCAAAACCGAAAACCTGGTGGGCATAACTCAGCCAGAGGACACCCCCTCTGGGCCCAACCAGGTCTCAGTGCCAGGTCGCAGCCTCCTCCTCAATGATCTCCCGGAGGAGGGAGATTATTAGCCACAGACCTGGCATTAAAGTACACCAACCTAAGCCCAGGGATCCTGGTTCCATTGCCCCTTGGGAGGAGGCCATAGGGTGAGCAGCAACCAGCCTTAAATGTGGGTCGTGTTCCCTCCTATGGCCTCATCGATCCTCTTCCAATCCCGATCACCCTGGGAATGCAGCCCCCACCCAGGGCCCAGAGCCCCACTGGCCCCCACCCCCACACACTCTCCACGCCCCCGGGCTGCAAGGTGACCCCTGCACCCCTCCTCCTCCTAACCCTTTAAAACAACGAATTAAAAATTTTAAATTAGACCCTAACTCTTAATTTAGAATTTAGCCCATTGATGCAGCATGCCACCTCTCGGGATCCCAAGATCCGTCATCAAGGTAAGCTGTTGATAGTCCCTGGGCCAACTCAAGGACAAGGTGCAGTCCTAAGTGCCCACAATTCAGCGCGAGTAAAATCCCATAAATAGTTGACAAAAGTTTATAAGGGGTCAGAGTATAGTATGGCAATACATAACCGGTGAAGTTGTTAAAAATCGAATGGAGAAAAGAGGAATACAGGCTACAGCAGTCAAAATTTCAGTCTCAAACCCGTCTCATCCGTTCGAGACCAAAGATGATAGTAAATGGCAGCCGCTCTCTCACTGCGGAAAACCAAAAATCTCAAAAACTGTAGGGTTGGATGTTGGATCTCTCCACTCTCCCACAGTAGAGAGAGTCCTCCGTCCTCCCACAACAATGGGACCTGTCCAATCAGAGTCCTGGTAAAAAGGAGAGGTCAGATGGTGATTAAGGACCGTGGTCATTGGATAAGGGTGATGGATATCTCCACAGAAATCCGTGGAGACAGAGGGAAAGAGCCAGGCGGTCAAGTATATATTAAATCGGCAGGGTGATTCAGCGTAACACCATCCAGTTCGATGGCAGAATCCAAAGGAACCCAACATCGGGCTCCTCGAGAGGCAGGGTCAGGGCCACAGAAAATTGCCAACCGCGGGGAATATATATTCCATCCCCGCTAGGCGAGTCACAGCCCACCCGACCGGCCAAGTTCAATCCAGCCATTGAAGAGGAGGAGCGTTCAAGGGCCTGGGCCTGGACCACCAGAAAGCCCCCAAGTCCAGGGGCTTGCCGGTTGGCCCAGAGTCCACAGTGGTAGCCAACAAACTAGCCACCACCTATCATGGTTCGGCGGTGCAGCCTCCGTGGCCCCAAACAGTCAGGCCACCAAGGCCACAGGACTCACCATCCCGGCCAGAAACTGCACCTCAGCTGCTGCCTCACTCCTTTCAACAGCCTCCGCCATCGCAGCAGCCACCCCAGCTGGCGAGTCCACAGCGGAGCCTCCGCCAAGGCAGCCAGCATCGCTGCCTCCGCGCTCCAGCTGCCGTCGCCAGCAAAGAGGCTGGGGTCCACAACTCCGCCTTCGGTCTGCCCCTCCGACAAGAGCAGGCACCAGAGCAGATCCCGCAGCCGCCGCCGGTAGTCCCATGGGGCCATTGCAGCCGCCGCCCGCCCGCCGGAAAAGCCGCCCGGAGAAGCCATGAGGGTGCGAAGCCGCGAAGCCTCCATTCCAAGAACCACCGGCAGCAGCCATCTCCAGGCCAAGGCGACGTCAGCAGGCACAAAGCCAAAAGCGCCTGGCCGACGCCCAGCTGGCTCATAAACAGCCCAGCTCCGCACCGGACTCTCCCATAAAATCCAGGTGGGCGGGCATCCAGGAATCCCCAGAGCCGTCTCAGCCCGTCCTCCTTCTTGGACATGCGCAATCAGATTATTCTGATTATTCTTTTGTTAAAGTGTTCAGTGTTGGAGATAAGTTTGGATCCCTCAAAATCAATTTCATGTCCTGTGGCTTTAAGGTGCTAGAAAAGGAGGAAGTTTTCTTCTTTTCTGACTGCGTTCTTGTGTTCTGTGATGCGAGCATTTATTCTCCTGTTGGTTTGTCCAATGTATGTGGCTGGGCAGGAGAATAAATGCTTCATAGAACACAAACTTGCAGTCAAAAAAGAAAAACTTCCTCCTTTCCAGCACCTTAAAGCCACAGACATGAAATTGATTTTGAGGGATCCAAACTTATCTGCAGGGTGGTGATGGGATTGTGCATTTAAGTAGCAGTTGGTGTGTGTTTTCTTCTGGTAGACAGTGTGTCCTAGGGAGCCATTGGGGTTTTTTTAAATTAGGACATTCAGGAAGGGAAATTGTTGGCTTCTGTTTCCATGGTGAATTGTATTTTGGGGTGTAAGCTGTTGAAATGTGTCTACACTATCTACCAGAAGAAAACATACATATATGTTTTCATAGATTTTCACAGGTACAGGTATGCAGGTCTTGGCGTGTTTGGGTCTTTTCCCATGTAAGATTGAGAGTATCTTGGTGACATTTTGATGAGGCCCACTCACCATCTTCAGGCTGGTGCTTTAGGCTTCATGCTTGTGCAAGCAAAGTCTGATCGGAGCTGCCATCTCTCTATAAATACTGGTGAGGAGGTGTGGTGTGCTGGCTCTGTTGTAAGCGGGTTGGTTGGCTGTGTTGTTACTTCCTGATTGGTTGATGGAGTTGATGTTTGCAGATTGGTTGGCTTTTTCATAAGACCCTGTGTGGCTGAGGTACTGGCTGTGTGTCTCTCAGCCTTTTGTGTTGTAACGACCTGGGTAATGGGCTGTGTGATGACCTTCTGAGTTCTATTGTTGTGGCATCCTGGGTCTTGTGCTGTAATCTCCTGGATCGTTGGCTGTGTTGAAACATCCTGAGGTTTTGTGGTGTAACCTCCTGAGTTCCGTGATGTGATATCCTGAGCGGATGGCTGTGATGTAACATTCCGGGCTTTGGTTTGGCTCCGAGTTTGAGGTATGGCTATGTGTTCATGGTGTGTGTTAGTTTGCTTAGGTTGGGGGGTTGGAGGGTGTAGCAGCTGGTGATGCAGCCATGGTCTGGTTTCTGAATGGTGGTTGTCTTTCGTCTATGGGATGTGTTGGGAGACAACACATGACAACAACACCAATCTCCCTCACCAGACTCAAACCCAATGATGAAAGAGATATAGGCCCATATCTTGATTACAGGCACATATCTTGCCTCCCCACAGTTTTTTATAATCAAGATCTAAACTCTTGATGGCCATTCCCCCTCCCCACTACTCCTGTGATGGTATTTTGGGTGCTCGGCCATTACTTAACATTGATAGCTACAGGGGTAGGATTCAAATTTCTTAACAACTGGTTCTGTGGGTGTGGCCTAATTTGTGGGTGTGGTTTGGTGGTAATGTGACTGGGTGGGTGTGGCTTTATGACTAGGCATGGCTTGGTGGTCATGTGATGCATGGCGCATGGCTTGTATGTAAATATTATAAATAGTTATATAAATATTAATGTTTTTATTAAAAAAGAGCAACTTTTACCCAAAAGCAGGCAAAGCAGGCAGGCAGATTGAGTTGTTCACAGAACTACAGATTCACTTAGAGATCTGTCTATCTCCAGTCAGCTACCTGAATCTGTCACATAAAATTTGCTTGCAAGCTAACTCATAAAATTTGCTTACAAGCAAACTCACAAAATTAACTCACAAAACACCATATATGTAAATATTGATTTTTGTATTAAAAAAGAGGAACTTTTCCCCAAAAGCAGGCAAAGCAGGCAGGCAGACTGAGTTGCTCACAGAATCACAGATTTACTTAGAGATCTCCAGTCGGCTACCTGAATCTGTCACATAAAATTTGCTTGCAAGCAAACTCACAAAAATAATTCACAAATCACCATGTATGTAAATATTGATTTTTTTAATTAAAAAAGCAACTTTTATCCAAAAGCAGGCAAAGCAGGCAGGCAGATTGAGTTCACAGAATCACAGCTTTACTTAGAGATCTATCTATCCCCAATCAGCTACCTGAGTCTGTACTGCAAAGTAGAAGCTTCAGTCCTAGGTTAAACTTTCTGCTTTTAGATTAGCTAGAAAGCAAGAAATCCAAAGATTTCCTGCTTTCTAGCTAATCTAAATTTCCTGGCAGAGCAGAATAGCTGATGGTTGGGGGAGAAAAAGGAAAAATAGCAACTTACCAAACCAGGCAAGTTGGATGGCTGGCATGCCAGATAAGGACTGAGTGGGCAGGGAGGGCCAGGGCCAGGGGTGGATTCTACCAGTTCTATCTGGTTCTATAGAACCCCTTGTTAACTTTCTAAGCAGTTCGGAGAACCAGTAGTTAGAAGGAATCTCCTTTTGTTTTTTTCCACCTTTATTATATTCTTGGCAGACAGCCTAGACTTGCTGTCTCCAGAGCTTCTGAGGCTTTTGTAAAGGGGAAGAGTTGTTTTAAGATTTTTACACTGCTGTTGGGAGGAAATACCTCCCTGGACAATCAGCACTATGAAGAAATAATTGAATAACAAAGCAAAGCTTTTAGTGACAGGGAACCAAGATGAGTGACATTCAGCAAGGCTTCTTGGCTAGCTAGAAGGATTGACATTCAAACGTGAGTTTACATACCCTTTCTGAGTTTTGGTCTAAAAATGGTTTTTGGTGAAGGTTAATTCTGTGCTTGGTGAAGTTTAATCCTGTGTTTATTGGTGGGATAATTTTCCCCATTCAGCTTCAACAAGCAACAGCTACTGTTGTGATTTAATTATTTGTATTGTGTTTGAATTTTTTCCTGCCTCATGGTTTCTTTTTCTATCTGAGGAGGGGGTCTTCCTCACTGCTTTAGTGGTATCTGACACTGTCCTTTTGGGGTATACTTCCAAGAGGCAGGATGCAAGCTTGTCACTGATTTTTTTTATTGCCTTTCTGGGGGGCATGTGACCTTTCCTTAAATCTGGATGATTTCCTTAGGATATCTTGTGAGGTGAGTGAGACCAGCTTTACGTGGTGCAAATGGATCTAAGGATTGTTTTTCCTGGGTGTGCTTTTTCTGGAGAGCTTAAATGACCTCTCTGCTAAAGGGTTTCACTTTATGAGCAAGAGTTGGCTACTTGATAGTTTTCACTGCATTTTAACTATTTTCATTCCTCAAGGTGATCTGGCACCCTGCCTGATTTGTAACTCTGGCTTGCAGGTATTTTTAATCTAATGATTGGTATTTAGGGCAGCTTTTGCAGCTTTTTGCAAAGAAGCTTTTTGTATTTTTGTGCAGGTAATCCTTGACTTACAACAGTTCATTTAGTGACCATTTAAAATTACAATGGCACTTTAAAAAAGTGATTTATGACCATATTTCACACTTATGACTGCTGCAGCATCCCCATTGTCATGAGAGGCCAGGCAAGGAGAAGCGCCCCTTGACATGAGTGATGTCAATTTGGCCATGCCCACTCAGTCACATGACCACCAAGCCACAGCCACCAACTAACCCAATGATGAAAGAGATATAGGTCTCTTTCAAAGAGACAGAACTGTCTCTAACAAAGAGACAGAACTGTCTTTAACAAACAGAACTGGTTATTAAAAAAACTGAATCCCACCCTGGGCAGGGCCAGCCAGTGGAGCGATTTGCCGATTCTCCGAACTATGTGTGTGTGCAGCATTTGCAAGAAATCAGCTGTGCTGCCTAGACAGCTGACAAGTGCTGTGCGTGGGTGTGCAGCATTTGAAAATCCTCATTTCCTGCTTTTTCAACCTCAGCTGTGCTGCACAAGGCAGCTGAGGAGGGAAAAGCAGGGAATAAAGTACAACCTAGAGCCTGGGGAGGCGAGTGGGCCAAACACTGAACCAGTTCGATGTCAGCTGCTCTTCACAGCTACCGGTTCTATAGAACCAAGCCAAATCAGTAGCATCCCACCCCTGGATAGCTATTTATAGAAACCTGCTGCACCCGACCATGATTTATGGCATTTTTGCAAGAAACTAGCGCTAATTTCAGTTTTCAACAAACTGTCACAATCACATAATGACCACACTTATTCACTCAATAATCATCACAAAAAGGAATTGGATGAAGGCTCTGGCCACAAGTGACAGGGTCACAGGCATATACATGAAAGCTAGATAAACTTAATGAGATCTGCAGTAAGATGAAAGTTAAGACAATTGACACAAAGTGGATATTGCATTTTGTAAATTAGTTGTAGATTATATAGATTAGAATGAGGCAGAGCTAGAGGAAGAAAAGAGGCAAGATTGCACTTAAATTTCTGTGAAATTAAGGGAAAAATCAACCATATTAACTATCAATTTTAGAGGACAAAAGGTCATTCACTATCTTCATCTTAATCTAACTTTCTGAGGAGCAGCCTAAATATACTTTTTTAAAAATTCTGAATCACTTCAATTTGCTTCATTTACAGCAATTCAAACCAGGTTGTTGTAAGGATGGCACAAATATCTAAACATTTTCCATGTTTCCATTTTCCATTTTATTCCAATGTTAGCTGGTACAAATGCAAAGCAAGTCAGTTAAAATAATTAGATTTTTCCTATCTGCTTAGTTTTCATAAACTAACAATATAAACCATGGAAAGTTTACTACTTATCCTAGCATAACAGATGGCAAAACATGTTTTCTTTCATGGTTCCACTAAGAATGTAATACACTGGAGACTTAATTATGAACCCTATAATTACTTCCAATGAAACTTTTTTTATCCAAAGCCAATCAGAATTTTCAGTGTCCATTATTGTATAAATAAATCTAAAAACATATAACCTACATTCCTGATCTAGGGTTAGCACTAAAGAATACACCATTCCTTTAATTAGGTGTCTTTAGGGTTATGAAGGCATTTATCAAGTTATTAGAAAAGTAAGGTATCATAGGTGAAAAAGTGATGAGACCTGTCTGCATGCTGGATGACAAGATTGATGGGTCAATATACAACGTTCTGAACAATTCTTCTAAACATGCATCACTCTTTCAATGGGAATCAGGGATTCAGTTGCAAAGAAGCAGTAAATAATGATTTTAAAATGGGCATTTGTAATTCTATCAAAGTCCTTCCTTTCTTCCTCTTTCTTTGTCTGTTGCTACCCCTTGCTAAATCTAGATTATACAGTTCTATGTGCAGCATGAAAGATTATCTTTCTTTCCCACCAGAATATTATCAGCCAGGAGACCTTGTCATTGGTGGGCTTGTCTCCCATCTTTTTTCTCCTGGTGACTTTATATCTTTCAAAGAAATTCCAGAAACAAAATCTATAGACAAACCCATGTAAGAACAATTCTGTACAACAAATATAAGAAGCTGTTGGGAAAGCAGTTATAGTGAACTATAATTTAGCTACAGTATTTATAATATATCCAAAAAGCAAGCTATTTTATTGAAAATGATATAGAATGTTTAGAAGCAAATCATATTATGTAACAACTTTCTTTTTCCAGAAAAACCATATTTCCTTTCCTTCCTTCTTTGTTCCTTTGTCTTTCCATGATTCTCTGTTCCATTGACTGTTGCTTTTTACATGTCAACTAACCTCTTTTCTGCATCTAGTAGCTAAAATAATAATTGGATATAGAGAGTAGTCATTTCATTCTTTATTGTAACAAACTCTGTATCCTCATATTTATATAACTGGCCCTCAGAGAGAGAAAAACAGTTATATGAAACCTAAGTACATTATTTGCATTTTCTTCATTGTCAATTTATAAACCTGCATATATCTAGAAGGTGGTCTCCACAGGGATTGAATTTTGGAGGTTCTTGCTAGAAGTAGACACAGTTTCCAGAATTTAAGAGTAAATTCAGTTTAGTAAATCAACTGAACCATAGTGGTGCAGTCAGTAGTTACAATGTTGCCAGCAACTGTTTCCCATCGTCCTGTGTGCTCTCACAGACAGGGCCTCCTTGGGGTTCTGTCAGCCAGACAATGTCGGCTGGCAACCCCTAGGGGTAGGGCCTTCTCTGTGGGAGCACCCACCCTATGGAACCAACTGCCCCTGGAGCTTCGGGTGGCCCCTGACCTCCCCTCTTTCCATCGGGGCCTAAAAACATGGTTGTTCCAACTCACCGACCTGGACTGAGAAGGGGGGGATGGGAGTTTTAATGATTGTTTTTAGTGTCTTGATTGTAAATTGGGTTTCTTATTTAATTTCTTTTTAATTGTATATTTTGTACTGTTTTTTATGGTTGTACGCCGCCCCGAGTCCTCAGGGAGATGAGGTGGCTTAGAAATCCAATAAATAAATAAATAAACAAACAAACAAACAAACAAACAAACAAACAGTACTGCAGGCTAATTCTGCTGACTGCTGACTGCCAGCAGTTCGCCAGTTCAATTCTCACCAGCTCAAGTTTTCCATCTTTCCAAACTAGGTAAAATGAGGACCCAGATTGTTGGGGGCAATATCCTGACTCTATAAACCACTTAGAGAGGACTGTAAAGCACTGTGAAGTGGTATATAAGTTTAAGTGCGATTGTTATTGTCATAATTTTTTGTATGATTGTTTTAGCATAGTCCTGAAGAATTATCAGCATGTTCTGTCTTTGGTATTTGCTGTAAAGGAGATCAATGAGAACACCAGCATATTACCTAATATCAGTTTAGGATTTCACATCTATGACAACTATTTTGAGGCAAAGATGACATACCAGAACAGCCTGGATTTTGTGTCCAACTGGCATAGGTTTGTTCCAAACTACAGCTGTGGGATTCAGAAGAATCTAGTTTCTGTCATTGGAGGAATTAACTCTGAAACCATCTTCCATATATCTGATATCATAAGCCTTTACAAAGTTCCACAGGTAAGTATAGTAATAAAAACAAGCAGAAAGTAAATTATATTGTTCTTGGTCATCTAAAAATGAAAGATTTCTTCAAGAAAAATAAGGTTTTAGAATTCAGGTAAATTCAGACAAAGGACAAAAATTTCTCTTCATGTTGATACTGAAAAAAATAACTTATTTATTTATTTATTTATTTATTTATTTATTTATTTATTATTAGTGGGACTTGTATGCCGCCCCATCTCCAAAGACTCGGGGTGGCTCACAATTAAAACAATGACAACAATAAATAATTAAAAAGAATTAAACTAAGCAAGCCCCAAAGAATATAATTACAAAATACAGAAATAAGAACCACCCCACCCAAAGGGTCACAGCCCGGATTGGTTAAACAACCAGGTCTTCAAGTCATGGCGGAAGGTGCGGAGGTCAGGGGCCAGGTGGAGCTCCAAGGGAAGTTGGTTCCAGAGGTCAGGGGCCGCGACAGAATAGGCTTGTCATCGGGGGACCGCCAACCGGCATTGCCCGGCCGACGGGACCCCAAGGAGTCCTTGCCTATGTGCTCGCACAGGGTGGTTAGTACTCGATGTCGGCAGGAAATGCTCCCTTAAATAATAAGGACCCATGCCATGAAGGACTTTGTATGTTAAAGTTAAAACCTTGAATCTCACCCAGAATGCAACTGGCAACCAATGCAGGCAGTGCAGGAGGGGGGTAACATGGGAGAACCGGGAAACTCCCATCACCACCTGCGCCGCCGCGTTCTGCACCAGCTGCAATCTCCGGATGGTATGCAAGGGCAGTCCTAAATAGAGAGCGTTGCAGTAGTCGAGTTGCGAAGTAACAAGGGCATGAGTGACTGTACGCAGGGCATCTCGGTCCAGAAACGGGCAAAGCTGGCGAACCAGCCGGACCTGGGCAAAGGCCCCTGGCGCGGTCCCCACCTGCTCCTCCAGCTGGAGCCGTGCATCCAGGAGGACCCCAGGTTCCTCGCCCTATCCACAGGGGCAACACCACTCCCCTATGGTCAGCGGTAGACATTCCTGACTGGACCGAGATGCCGGTATGCACAGCCACTCCGTCTTGGCCGAGTTGAGCCGAAGCATGTTTCCATCCATCCAGATCCGTATCGCATCCAGATAGCAAGTCATCATGGAGAGGGCATCACTGATCTGGTTTGGGGTGGAGATATATAACTGGGTATCATCAGCATATTGATGATACCTCACCCCAAAACTACGAATGATCTCACCCAGTGGTTTCATGTAGATATTAAATAAAAGGGGGGAGAGGACCGACCCTGGGGACCCCACAAGTGGCGCCCTTGGGGCCGACCTCTGCCCCCCTGCCAACACCGATTGCGACTGCCCCGAGAGGAAGGAGGAGAGCCACCGAAGAACAGTGCCCCTCACCCCCAACCCCCCGAGGCATCGCAAAAGGATACCATGGTCGATGGTATTGAAAACCGCTGAGAGGTCTAATAGGACCAGGACAGAGGAAAAGCCCCTGTCCCGGGCCCTCCAGAGATCATCCATCAGTGCGACCAATGCCGTCTCCCTGCTGAAACTTATGACATCAATTTCCTAATTATATCCCTTTTAAATCTGTAGTGGATTTAGCCTTCATTATTTAAGATGTATAGATAGCATTCTTTTTTTAAATGCCATTTATATAATAAATCCAATTCTATACAAAATGATAAATATAAAAGTAAAATTTAACAATTTGTCATTTAACAAATAAGTATGTTGTTCTGACTGATAAAGAACATGTTTTCTTTTAAATACAAGTAATAAATCTTATACATACAATAACTACAACTATTACTCTCAAAATCTATCCACCATGATCTTCACTTATCCTTATTAAACATTTCCCATTATTTAATTAAACACTCTATTTGGCTTTATCTATAATTGGTTAATAATATCAAGCATTATAAACATCATAGGAACATCACATTTATAACCATTATTCTCTAATTCTGTTACTCATCATGTTTACTTATCCTAATTATTCAGTATTTCATTATTTAGTTACACATTTACTTCATCTTTGTTTATATATCCTCCTTCATTCTAAGTTTCTAACTTCTGCTTCTATTTTCTAACCATTGATAAACTAGTTCCCAAGTTAAAAAATATTCTTCCTTATCCTTAATTTTCAATATTAATCTATCCATTTCAGCACATTCTAATGTTTTCTATATTACATTTTCCTCTTTAGGTATATTTTCATTTTTCCAATTTTGTGCATATACAATTATTGCTGCTGTGACCACGTGTAAGATTAAATATGTGTTTCATTTCTTCTGTTACTTTTATTTAAAAGAAATTGTACCCAGAAATTGTACCCATTGTAGATATGGAAATTTTATATATAACAAAGAACATTGCATAAATAATAATAATCATAATAATCATAATCATATTTTCATTCTTTAAACCACTACATGAACTTAAGTCCTAAAACCGTAACTAGGTTTTTGTGTTCTTTTTCATTTACATTCAAAATTCTTTGTATCTCAGCCAGATTATTAATGGTATATGGTACTTTTCTTGATTAAGGAACAATATACCCAACTACCCCTGGGACTCCGTTTGGCCCCTGACCTTCATACCTTCCGCCATGATCTGAAAACCTGGCTCTTCAAACAGCCTGGGCTGGGCTGACCTCTGGGGGGGGAGTTAAATTTAGTTTAGGATTTGTGGGTTTTAAAGAAATTTGGCTTGTAATATTTAATACTATTTTTAGGTAATTAATTTATTGTTGGTTTTTAGTTGTTAGCTGCCCTGAGTCCCTTTGGAGAGGGAGCAGCATACAAGTCAAACAAACAAATAAATAAATAAATAAATAAATAAATAAATAATATATAATTCAGCAGAAAGGGGAAAAAATCAGTCTTCAGTTTTTAAATAGGATCAGCTAATTAAACTTAGTTATCTGCAACCCAAATGCTACAGATGCTATTATCGAAAACTGATCTTAAAGTGTCCTGATTATTGGAAAATTGTATGTGTGTGCATGTGTACACACATATGTGTATATAGTAATTTTCAAATAATTAATTTGCATATAAGACTATATAAGTTTTCTCTATATTTAAAAATATTATTTTTCCACAGTTCACATATTCCTTCCTTGCTGCTGGAAAGGATTATAAAAGTATGTTTCCAACTATCTATCAGATGGTTCCCAATGAAGAGGTTCAGTATACTGGAGTTGTCCAGCTACTTCTGTATTTTGAATGGATGTGGACTGGAATTATTGCAATGGATGATGATCAAGGAATAGATTTCATCCAAACATTGACTCCAAAGCTTTCTCATGGTGGCATCTGTACTGCTTTTATTGAAAGGATCCCATCTACTTTGTCTGCTCTGTATGACCTTGCAGCCTTGCTAGAACATGTGGACATAATGATGTCTTCATTCAAGAAGACCAATGTTGTTATCATAAGTGCTCAGACTCACACTGTGTTTGCTTTGAGTGGGCTAATGTATATGGCAATACTGATGGACGTGACATTAGCAACTATAAGTAAGGTGTGGGTTATGACTGCTGAATGGTCTTTTGCATCACACACATTTCAACCAGGACTGAACACCCAAGTCTTCCATGGTGCTTTGTCTTTCAGTCATCACTTCAATGAGCTGGTAGAATTCCAAAATTTCCTTCAGAGCTTAAATCCTTTTTATCCAAAAGGAGATGGTTTTATCAGAGTCTTCTGGGAGAATGTGTTTAACTGTTCGTTAACAGGCTTTGAGTTGGTTGAAGAGAGACAGAAAATCTGCAGTGGAGATGAAGAACTAACGAACATTCCTGGACCATATTTTGAAATGAGCATGACTGGCCAAAGCTATAACATTTACAATGCAGCCCACACCATAGCACATGCTTTACAGGCCATGCACTCATCAAGATCCAAACATAAATCCAACAGAAATAAAGGGGGAGGTGACCATCTCAAATTGCAACATTGGCAGGTAATGTTTCGCATCAAAATCTTGTATAGGAAAACTAGTCTCTATGAGAATATCAACTGGACGGAGCATTTAGTTTCCTTAGATGCTTGCTGTCTTAAATCGAAAATGGCATTTCTTTTCCATGCTTCATGCACAACTAGTTCTTTACACAGAAATATCTTCTTGCTGTAACACTTTAACAAAATTTTAAAGTCAAGCTTCTGGTTTGGGACTCTTCGGAGACAGACTGAAATCTGCGACTATGTGCAGTTTCAATCTGTGCTCACCGCTGGAGCGCCCCGAGCCAGCTGGCTTCGGGGCTAAGCTGCCCCATAGAGGTGGTGAAGAAGGGGGAGACTGCTAGCAGGGTCGAGGAGAGCTGCATCTCTTCTCCCCAGCTGGCCTTTACTCCCTTTCCCGAAGGTGGTTGCAGCGGTGGTCAGAAATGGCCACCTCAAAGAAGAACCCAACTGGACAAGATCATGCAGGAGGAAGTTGGAAAGAGAAAGTTTGACTGACCGGGCTTAACAATGAAAACTTCTATTTAAGGTACCTGGAACTTGAACAGTTAAGAATAATATCATCCCAAAGAAAGACTCTTAAAGCGGCGGAAAGAAAGGGAAAGGAAAAAGATTTGGTTTTTTTTTCCTCTAATATTGACAGTCTTTAATGATTTGGAATATTTTTTTTTAATTTTAAAAAAGTTTATTTACAATTGTTAAAAAACAAGACACACAGACTTACAGTCACAAATAACATAAATACATAATAGTGCATGATTCATTTTCCCCGCTTGTTTTTTGGTTGCAGATCGAGTATGCATTTTTTTCACATAAAGTTACATTTATACATGACCATAACTATTTTTGTTTTCAACTCGCTTGGTTTGGGTTATTTTAGGGCATTTCCTATGTCTTTTTCTAAATTGTTGCATAACCCGTTATCTCCTGTTATCTATGAATTTCTTCTATTTGCTGTAGTACCTTATTTCCCAATGTTCCCTTTCCCTCCATTCTTGCGTTCTACCCAATTATACCATACATCCCATGCCTTATAGTAGTCCGAGTCCTCTTTTTCATTTAATTTAAGTGTTAATCTTTCCAATTCTATGCATTCATATGTTTTCTTTATTACCACTTGTATGGATGGAGTTATAGGTTCCTTCCATTTCTGAGCTAAAGAAATTCGAGCCGCTGTTAGTAGATGTGTTATCAGGTATTTGTCCTCTGGGGGAAAGTTTCTTTTTGTCATTCCTAGTAGAAACAGTTCTGGTTTCCACTCCAGTCCACATTTCATCACATCCTCAATCCAATTTTTAATTTCCATCCAATATTTTCTTATTTTTGGGCATGTCCACCACATATGATAGTAAGTGCCAATTTTATTTTGGCACTTCCAACAATTTGGATTTGCCTGTGGAAATATTTTTGCTAATCTAGCAGGGGCCAAATGCCACCTATACATCATTTTGTACTGGTTTTCTTTATATGCCACCGACTTTGTGTATGTCAATTTTTTTTCCCATGTATCCTCCCAGTCGTTCAAATCCAGATTATATCCTATATTTTTTTCCCATGCTAACATTGATCCTTTTACTAGTTGTCCTATTCTTTCTTGTTCTAATAGTAAGTTATATAATTTAGATATTAATTTTTCTTCCGGTCCCAGAAGTAATTTATCCAAATTTGTATTCTTTATCTCTATTCTGTATTCCTATATATCTTTATTGTACCTCGTTTTAATTTGTAAATAAGCCCAGTTGTCTATCACTATTCCTTGTGTTTCCAGATCCTGTTTTGTTTTTAGTTTTCCCTCTGTATCCAATATCTGATAATATTTAAGTTTTTTATTTAAATCCAATGTGTTGGGGTGAAAGGTTGCCTCCATTGTTGAGAGCCATCTCAGTATTTTTGTATAGTTTTTCTTCCTTATTTCTACCCAGTTTTTAATCAATGACTTACGTATTATGTGTTTCATTGCATGTTTTTGTTTTTTATCAGTCGGATTCCACAAGAGTGAGTGCCATCCCATTTGTAAGTCATGCCCCTCTAGTGTCAATATTCTTTTATTTTCTAATTTCACCCATTCCCTTATCCATACCAAGATCGCAGCTTTATAATAAATTTCCCAATCCGGGAGTCCGAATCCACCTCTACTTTTATCATCTTGTAGATATTTTTTCTTTATTCTTGCCTTTTTTCCCATCCAAATAAATTTCATCGTCATCCTATCCAAATCCATAAAAAACTTTCTATTTGTTAGTATTGGGATCGTCTGAAATAAGTACAAAACTTTGGGTAGTATATTCATCTTAATTGTCACGATTCTTCCTAAGAAAGATATTTGCATTTTATTCCAGATTTCCAAGTCCTTTTTAATTTGCTTTAAAATTTTAATATAATTATCTTCCCATAGCATTATTGTTTTTGCCCTTATCCAGATTCCTAGATATTTTATTTTATTTACTATTTGTAATCCCATTATTTCTTCCAAATTTTTTTGCTTAGAATTTGTTATATTTTTGACCAACAATTTAGTTTTCCCTTGTTTACTTTTAATCCTGCTAATTCCCCAAATTTATTTATCTCTTGCAATAGTATAGGACCCGTCTCTAATGGTTCTTCTATCATGAATACCATATCATCTGCGAATGCTTGTGCCTTGTACTCTTGGTTCTTAATTTTCGTTCCTTTTATATTCCCATTTCCCCTAATTCTAACTAACAGCGTTTCTAATATTGTAATGAACAACAATGGTGACAAAGGGCAACCTTGTCTAACCCCTTTCTCTATTTTGAACGTTTTAGTGGTTTCCCCGTTTATCAATATATTTGCCTTTTGGCTATCATATATTGCATTAATCATTCTTTCGAAATTATGTCCAAAGTTCATTTTGTTAATTTGCAATTTCATAAAATCCCAGTTCAGATTGTCAAACGCTTTCTGTGCGTCTAAGAAGATCAATGCCATTTGATTTCCCGGGTGGTTTTCATAGTATTCCAATATGTTTATTATCGTTCTTATATTATGCCTAATCTGCCTTTTCGGTAAGAATCCATTTTGATCTGTATTAATTTTCTCACTAATAATTCCTTTTAATCTTTGTGCCATAATTGTCATAAATATTTTGTAATCTGTATTTAGAAGTGATATTGGTCTGTAGTTTTTAATTTGATTGGTGTTTGTCTCTTCTTTGGGTATAAGTGTTATATATGCCTCCCTCCATGAGTTAGGTATTTTTGCTTTTAATAATACCTCATTACAAACTTCTAAGAGAGTATTATTTAGTATATCTCCTATCTTTTTATAAAATTCACTTGGATATCCATCTGGACCTGGTGTTTTATTATTTTTTTGTTTCTGAATCGCCTCTCTTAATTCGCCTATCGTTATTTCCTTATTCAATATCTCTCTTTCATCCTCAGCTAATTCCTGAATGTTTCCTTCTTTTAGGTATTGTTCTATTTTGGTTAATTCTACTTTTTCTTGTTTGTATAAATCCTCAAAGTAATCTCTTGTAATTTCTTTCTTTTTTTCCGAATCAGCTTCAAGTTCCCCATTTTTGTTTTCTAGATATTGTATCGTTCTTTTTTGCTCCTCTTTTCTCAGTTTATATGCTAACCACCTTCCCGGTTTGTTTGCATATTCAAAATAGTTTTGTTTTGTGTATTGTAACTTTCTAAGCAATTCCTCTTGTTCAAGTGTGTTGAGTTCATGTTTTATTTGTGTTAACTCATCTCTAATTTGCTCATTATCTGGGTTTCTCTTTTGTTTATTCTCTAATTTTCCAATTTCTTATTAATTCATCCTGTTTTTTCCACCTTTCCTTGTTTCTTTTTACTGTGTATGCAATTGATATTCCCCTAATACAGGCTTTAATCGTATCCCATAAATTCTGTAATGATGTGTCTTCTTTTTTATTGAAGTTATAAAAATTTATTAATTCCTCCCTTACTTTTTGCAAATATTTTTCTTCCTTTAAAACAGGTGTCTTCAATGACCATCTTTGTCCTTTCCTTCCCCCTTCTTTCCAAATTAGTGACATTGGGTTGTGGTCAGCCCATATATTTGTTAAAATTTTTGTGTCCTGGATTTCCTTATTTAGTTCACTATTTATCCATATCATATCTATCCTGGACCATGATTTATGTGGGCTGGAGTGGAAAGTATACTGTGTGATTCCTGGGTTTCTTTTCCTCCATATGTCTTCCAATCCTAGCTCCTCTGACATTTCGAAAAATATTTTTGGCAAGGTATTTCGTTTTTGGTACTGATTATGTCCACATTTATAATCTTGCTTATTGTCAGTTATTGCATTATAGTCCCCCATTAGACAAACCCTTGAGTTACCACTCTCTATCAGCTTTTCGTATAAATTTTTATAAAATTCTTTTTGGTTTTTGTTTGGTGCATAAATTCCTACTAATAAGGTCTTCTTATTGTGTATTTCCACTTCCACCATTAACATTCTTCCGGCTATATCATTGTATATCAATTTTGCTGTGATATCCTCTTTTACATATAGTACCACCCTCTCTTTTTCCCCTGTTAAGGCCATGAATGCTTTTCCCAATTTCCTGTTCTCTAAATATCTTTTATCCTGTTCTTTTATATGGACCTCTTGAAGGCATACTATATCCCATTTTTGTCTTTCCAATCTAGCAAATATTTTTTTCCTTTTACTTGGGCTATTTAACCCATTAATATTTATCGATATTAATTTTATTCCCCTTCCCATTTGGTCTTTTCCCTTCTAGATTTTATTATGTTTTACCTGTTGTTTGGCTCCTGGTTTTCACCCCTATCTCTTCCCTCTTTCTTTCTTCCCCAGCCGTTGTTTCCCTGTCCCCCTCCTTCCCCTCCTTTCTCTCTTCTCCTCTGATACTAGCTTGTAGGTCCTCACGGCTCATATTTCGTGAATCTCCCCTACTGCTTAATTCCTCCTCTGATCCTCCTATCTGTTCGAAAAATCTCTGGGCCTTGGATAGATTATCAATCTTTGTTCTTTTGCCTTCCCATGTAACCAGGACCCCTTCAGGATCATTCCATCTAAACAATATGTTTTTTTCTATTTAGGTGGTTCGTGAGGAATCTGTATTCTTTTCTTTGTTCCCTCACCCTCCTTGGTATTTGCTTTAATACTATAATTTGTCTACCATTATAATTTATGGTTTCCTCCCTCGTCAGTCTGTAGATTATTTCCCTAATTTCCTCATGAATCTGACATGGACCTCCCGTGGGAGTCCATGCCTTCTTGCATAGCTTGTATAGTCTCTGTATGTCTCGTCTATTTCTTGTATCATCTGGTCTCTCTCCTTTCGCAATAGGGTTGCTAATATTTCCGCCATTATTAGAGTCAGGTTTTCCCCCCTTTCCTCCTGTATATTTTGAAACCTTAAATAATAAGAAGCTCTATCCATTTCTAGATAGGTCAGGGTCTCATTTGTTTCCTTGTGTTGATCTTTTATTTTTTGCTCGATAACCTCTACTTTTTTCCCTGTTTGGTCTGTTTGTTTGGTGATTGTTACAATTTTTTCTTCATTTATCCTTGTCATTTCCTGTAATTGTCCTATTTCCCCCTCTAAGCTTTTAATTTCATTTTTCATCTCTCCCAGTTCACTTTTTAGTTCTGATCTCATCAATTCTCTTTCTCTCTTACTTTCTGCGTGATTGTTCATCATTGTTTCCTGCATTGACAGCATCATGTTTTGAATTGTCTTAAGTGTATTCTGTAATGTTTGGGAGGTCCTTGTGTATTAGATTTGTTGGGGCCTAACATCCCTTCTATTGTTCTTTGGGAGGGAGTCGCAGTAGGGGTGGAGGGAGTTACAGTTATCACTCCCTTTTTCCCTGTTTTAGTAATAGTGGTCGTTGTGGATGTCATTTCCTTTATAATCTTTTGTTGTTCTTTGAGAATTTTGTTTATATTTCCCCACGTCACGTTTCTAACTATCATTTACCAAAGACCCCTCCTTTTCAGCAATTCCACTCAATTACCTCTTACCAGGGAGAAAAAAAATATCTATTTTCTTATTTTATCTTATATTGTGGTTAGGGCCTAGTACCTTTCTTATTAATATTAGGGGAGGGGGGACAATGGTTACAATCTCATTACATTCCTTACTTGCAGTTCGTTATTACTCTAAAAATATATATATAAAAGACAAAGTATACGTTACAGGTGAATTATAAGTTTCCCCAAGAAGAAAGAGGTTAAATAGAATGAAAGAGTATATGTATGTGTATGTATGTATGTATATATATATATATATATATATATATATATATATATATATAATATTTCAATCAAATCTTAATAGACAGTATGAGTTAATTAGTTACTTACTATAAATCAGCAACTTATATATCATCCAATAATCTGCTTTTATCTATTTCAACTCAGTATTATCTTAAATATACTAGATATCTTAAATAGGTTACGTATCTTAAATGTTAAGTGTTAAATATCTTAAGTATTAAATGTTAAATATTAAATCTTAAATCTTATCCTATCTATTAAATAATTCAATTAATTGCAGTATTTCAAATCCTAACGTCTATAAAAGTACAACAGTTCTACTATCTTTCTCTTATATATATATCTATCTCTATTAAATCTCTATTAGTTTCTGTTTACTTAGTTACTTAAATTAGCCTTCTCCGATTTAAATGGTGTAAAATACAATTGAATAATATACGTATAAGATGATATCAGGGTCCACTTCTGTTGTTCAGATCACTGTTATTCGTACCACCGTTCTCAATATCTAAGTTATTGTGCTGTCAGAAACAGCCAATTTGCACCGTCACGATGGCAACACTCTTCTTTATTCTCTTCTCACCGGCGTTCTTCCTTCCCCTTTCTATCTTTCTTTCCCAAAGTATTTTTCCTCCTTTCCTTCAGTGGGCAACAATGTTCTCCAAATATTAATTAAGTTGGTTAAGTTTTTATAACTTTCCTTTTCTGAAGCTGTCTATTCAATCGTTTGTTTGTCCGTGTTCCGGGGGCTCGTCAATTTGCACTGTCACTGTGTTGACCGTCCTTCCCACTCCGTCCGTTCTTTGCTGCTGGGGTTCTTCACAGGTCCTCCCATTTTCCGCTTCAGAATTTTCTTTTCCTTTCTTTTCCTTTCCCTTCGCTGGCAAGGGTTCTCGGTATTCTATTGTTGAATTGTTCTTCTGGTCTAGCTCTTCTCCACCACTCTCTCCGACATGATGGCCGCCTCCGCAGGTACTCAGTCACTGCCCAGCGTGTTATAGTTCTCTTGTCTGCCATTCGCTCAGTTCTCCTTCCAGCCTCCACCGCTTTCTTTCCAGCTGGATAAACACCTTTTTTCACAAAGTACTTTCTCTTTTTCCACACAGGACTTTCTCTCTTCCTATTCTTTGGAGGTGATTGTCTCTTTCTCTTCCACTTTAGTTTCTCTTGGGGTGATCGCTAAGATGGTGCCGCTCTTTTTCACTCTCGCCCCAATCCTTTTTGGCAATCTCCCCCAAATGTTCTCGTCAACCCTTTGCAGTCCCTCACCAAGCTTCTTTTGTACTCCTCCAGTCTGCAACCTTCTCTTTCAGCTTCCTTCTATTGGCACACCGCCTCGTCTTCGGGTCAGCTCTGGCGGAGCTGGCTTCTTCCGTTCGGAACTTCGGGAACTCTTCTTCACCTTTGAGATCGCACTTCCCAAACAGGTTCCAAGTTTTGCTCCTCGTTAGGGTGTTCAAAACATGAACTCACCCTGCCACGAACAGCCGTTCCTGGACGGAAAACCCGAGGTGGGAGAAGCGTTAGTATTTCTCCCTACCTCGCCATACCGAGGCATCACCGGAAGTCTCTAATGATTTGGAATATTAAGAAGAGATTGGCACAAGAAATATATATTAATCCACTTTGACAATAGGATGCTCTTAGCTGAAAAGCGTCAAAGGGATAAAGAATTTTGAATAACTTTAAAGAACTCTTTTTTAAAAAGAGAGAGAGAGAAAGAAAGGAAACTGAGGAGGAAAAGCAAAAGAAGGGTGGAATCTGGAAAATGGAGGATAACACCTGGACTTAAGAAGCACTGAGGGTGGAACTGTAACAAGATCTGAAAAGAATATATTTTAACTGGAACTTTGTTGCAAGATGATAAAACCCCTGGAAAGTGAAAGTGAGCAAAGAAACAAGAAACAGCTTTGGATTTTTGGAGGACTCCTGGAATTTTAGACAGTGGATCCTAGTAAAACGATTAAAATCAATTGGGGGTTGCTTTAAAAACTTATTTCAAAATGCCATCACTCCTTGAAGAATTAAAAATGATACTTAAAGAATATAAAGAAGAAGCACAAGCGACAGGAGAGACTTTTGACCCCGCATTTCAAATTATGGAAATGGAGATTTTGAAATATGAAAAACAACAAGAAATACTGGCTGATCAAGAAGGGCAGGACAAAGAAGATGTTTTAAACATCTTTGATCTTCGGACTTGTTCTAGTCTGGACTTCTCACCTTGCCTGCCTAACATAATATCATGCGGGTTTATTCATCTTTGGACTTGTGGGCCCTGCGGGAGGCCCCTCTCTCCCAGGCTTGGCCCACTGGACTTCCCACAATGTATCTCGAGGATGGGTTATGGAACCCAGAGAGTTGGCATTGCTTGCTGGGGTGGGGGTCTTGGGAGAAGGAGAGGTTCTAGATCTCCATTATCTAAATTTTTGATTTGATTTTTAAGAAGGTTAGGGAGGGGGAGGGGTTTTATAGATGTTCACTGCAGCCCGAGCCAGGATCGCAGTTGGGGGTGGGGGGGGCGGAGCTCGGCGAATAGTGGGGCTTTGATTCCTAGGGTGGTTGGAATGGGAAGGAGTGAGGAGGAGGGGCCGTATCATGTTAGGGGAGCGCGCCCCCGCTATATCCGAGCGTGGCACACTCTGACCCCTTGGCCTCTTTTCAATCTCTGGGGGTCTTGGGATCTAGGGCCCCTGGGCTCCGACTGGTGTACTTTAATGCCAGGTCCGTGTTGAATAAGGCACCTCTTCTTCGGGAGGTTATAGAGGAGAAGGCCGCGGACCTGGCCTGCATCACTGAGACCTGGGTGGGGCCGGAGGGAGGGGTCCCTCTGGTTAATATCTGCCCCCCAGGTTTTCAGGTTATGCACTGGTCTCGACCCCAGGGAAGGGGTGGTGGGGTGGCTATTGTTATCCGGGAGACCCTGTTTCTAGGGAGGTCCCTGCCCGAGATAGGCGGGTGTGAGTCCCTCCTCTTGAAGTTCGGGCCTACGGGTCGGATGGGCGTGTTGCTTACATACCTGTCCCCCAGCTGTGTATCAACCGCCCTACCTGGGCTTTCGATGCCACCTGGGGTGGCGGTGGAGTTCCCAGAGCTAATAGTTCTGGGTGACTTCAACCTGCCTTCCTTGGGGGCGGCGTCGGCGGTGGCCCAGGAATTCATGGCTTCCATGGAATCTATGGGTCTGACCCAGTTAATAGAAGGCCCAACTCACGAGGGGTACGCCGACCTGGTTTTTATCTGGGAGCAGTGGCGTAGTGGTCTGGGGATGGCACTATATTAACCCATCCCGTTCCATGGTCTGATCACTATCTCCTACGACTGGTCTTCCATCAAGCCACCCCTCACCGCTGGGATGAGGAGCCACTTAGATGGTTCGCCCCAGGCCTTATGGACCCTGAGAGGTTCCAGGCAGAACTGGGGTTTTCCTGCATCCCTCACCCACAGCCCTGCCAAGGTCTCACGCTACTTGGCAACAATCGGGCCAGGGCTCTTGACAGGTTGTCCCCATGCACCCCTTTCTTCATCATTGGATCCCGGTTAGCTCCCTGGTATACTGAGGAGCTCCCGGGAGATGAAGCGGCGTAGAAGGGGATTAGAGCAGGTGGAGGGTGACCCATCCCGATCCCACTGAGCCCAGTTGAGAACCCCATTAGGACTTACCTGGTAGCTGGGGGTGGCGAGGAGATCTACTTCTCCACACTCATAGCATCCCGAGATAATCGCCCGGCCAGCCCTGTTTGGGGTCGCCTGCCCTCTTACAGCTGGGGGGGTGGCCTTGGCAGGCAGAGCTGAGGAATTTGGTCTTTATCTGCAGGATAAAATTGCTCGGATCCGGGAAGGGCTGCCGACTTACAGTGGTCTGACGACGGGAGACGGGCTGGCAATAATGTAATCTGGACTGAGTTCATCCTGTTTCTGAGGATGAAGTGGACAGGATTATGCAGCGCTGAGTTCCACCACATGTTTATTGGACCCGCGTCCCCTCCTGGTTGGTTTATGCCTCGGGAGGTCACGCCGCGCTGGCTCCGGCAGTGGTCAACGCTTCATAAGGGAGGGCTGTTCCCGTCAGCCCTGAAAGAGACGGTGGTGAGGCCCCTGCTGAAGAAGCCTGCCCTGGACCCAGCCGTGTTGAGCAACTTGTCCAGTCTCCAACCTTCGCTTTTAGCCAAGGTTGTTGAGAGTGTGGTGGCTCAGCATTGCCACTTTTCCTGGAGGAAGCGGATTACCTGGATCTGTCCAATCGGGCTCTCCTCGGCCGGATACAGCACGGAGACAGCATTGGTCGCACTGATTGATGATCTCTCTAGGCTCGACAGGGGGTTTTCCTCTGTCCTGGTCCTGTTAGACCTCTCAGCGGCTTTGATACCATCGACCATGGTATCTTGTTGCACGCCTGGGGGTTGGGAGTGGGAGGCACTGTTTTACGGTGGTTCTCCTCCTACCTCTCGGGATGTTCGCAAACAGTGCTGGCAGGGGGGCAGAGGTCCACTCCAAGGTCTCTCACTTGTGGGTGCCCCAGGGTCTGTCCTCTCACCTCTCTCTTGTTCAACATTTATGTGAAGCTGCTGGGTGAAATCATCCGTGGTTTTGGGGTGAGTTACCATCAGTATGCTGATGATACGCAGCTATACATCTCCACCCCAAACCACATCAGTGATGCTCTCTCCCGTGATGTCCCGTTGTTTAGAAGAGGTGCGGATCTGGATGGACAGGAACATGCTTCACTCAATCCAGCCAAGACAGAGTGGTTGTGCATACTGGCATCCCGGTCCAGTTTTGAGATACCACCGTTGGTCATGGGGGAGGAGGTGTTGCCCCCATGGACAGGGCACGAACCTGGGGGTCTCCTGACTCACTGCCTGCTGGAGGAGCAGGTGGGAGCCGTGGCCAGGGGGCCTGCCCAGGTCCGCTGGTTCGCCAGTTGCTCATATCTGGACCGGGATGCCTCTGACGGTCACTGCGCCTGGTCTCCCGACTGGACTACTGTAACGACTCTATTTAGGGCTGCCCTTGCATACCACTGAGGCTTCAGCTGGTGGAATGCGCCGCCATGGTAGTGATGGGAGCCCCCCGATACTCCCATGTCACACCCCCCTCTCGTGATCTGCATTGGCTTCCGCCACCTCCGGTGAGATTCAAGGTGCTGGTTTTAACATTCAAGGTCCTGCATGGCATGGGTCCAGGATATTTAAGAACGCATCTCCCAGCATCAGTACCAACCAGCCCTGCACGGGCCCACAGGTGGGTCTCCTCAGGGTCCCATCTGGCACTCCAATGTCGCTTGGCTGGAACCCGAAGGCCTATTCTGCGGCGCCCCGCTTATGGAATCTTCTTCCTGGAGCTCTGGTTGGCTCCCGATCTCCACACCGGCCACCAGTTAAAAACCTGGCTGTTTTTTACAATCTGGGCTATGTTGACTCTTGGGGTTTTGTTTAATATGGGGTTTTAAATTGCTTATTCAGCTTATAACCTGTTTAATATAGTTTTAAGTAATTTATTGTTGTATTGTTTTAGTGTGAGCACTGAGTCCTTGCATAATGCTTTAAAAAAGGGGAAGGGGGAAAGGAGTCAAAATCTAAGATTTGAAGCAACAACCAAAAAAAGTATAATTTTAAAGGTAATTATAACATTACAAAGAAGCAGAAGGGAGGATCGCAGAAGGGGGAACTAGATAGAAAAGGGAACAAAAAAGGGAGGGAGAAGAAGAGGGGGGGATGGAAAAGAAAAGAAGACAGAAAAGAAGATTGAATCAAGATGTACAGCAACAGGGAAAGTGTGCAAGATTAAAAGGAATAAATTTATTTAGACACAGATAATGGTTAAAACTCTAACTTAAAGAGAGAATTCTGCAAGGGTACATGAGATAATATGGTTATATTAGAAATAGAAAGGAGTTAGAAAATGTTTTAGATGGTTAAAGGGATGTGTATTTTTTCAATAAGTAAATGATGTAAAGAGGATAAGAGAATAAGGCTTTTAATAATTCAAAAAGAAAGTATAAAAACTAAAAGAAGTATGGAATGCTTTAATATTGTTTTCTGTTGTTGAAATATAGTGATATGGATGTTAATTGGCAACAAAATGGAAATATTTTAAATAGAAATGAATAAGATGGTTATTAATATTAATGGCTGAACTGAATTTGAATAGAAATAATTATCTTAGTTATTATTGTTATATATATGCACATTTTCTTTTTTTTCTTGTTAAGAATTTAATGGGTATTTGTAAAGGAATGTACCAAGCAGAATCTGGTTGATAATAGTTAGATGTTATAAAATAGAGGTGAAAAAAAGGTAATAGCTGTAAAGGTGAAATTTAAATGTTAAGTAATAATTGGAATAGATAACAATTAAAAGAGATAGAGGTGTTATTCTCCAGATTAGTAATTACAGGGCAAAATATGTTTTACAAGATAGTATAAAATGGTAAACAGGACAGATAAAAGTGTAAAAATATTGATTGGAAAGATATTGAAAATTGGAAAAAGAAATGTAATTAAACTTAGAAAGGAATGGAATAATTGAAATAAGATTTTAGAAGGTAGAGAAAGGAGAAAACTATGGAAAGAAATAGTGAAAATTGTGATGAGAAATGGATTAGAATATATAAGATGAGTGAGCAATTGAATTTATATCTGTATGGAGAAATGATGGCTCGGGAGCATACTGTTCTCAAAAAAGATATTTTAGGTTTTTGTTTTTTCCTTGTGTATTTGTTTGTGTGTACTTGTTTGTCGGGAATGGTTCTGGGATGATAATATGAATTGTTATAAGATAAATTAATTTAAAAATATGGAATATTTTGCATATGAGAATATATAAAAATAATTGCAGTTGAGGATGATGGAGAAGACGTACAAAAAGATTTGTAACCTACCGGCACACTGTATGTTTTGTTTGTGTATGTTTGTCTAAAAATAATAAAAATCTTTGGTATAAACAAAACTTTAAAGTCAAATTAGTTGAGCTGGCTAAATGGGTTGAATAAACTGCATCAAAGTATATGATATCAATTCTATGTCCTGATGTGAATTCCTTGGGTGAGTGACTGCCCACTGCTTGAATATGATGCTATTCAAGATACACCATTAAAATTCTTTCCTCTTCTTCCTCCTCCACTTCTCTGTTTACAGTCATTTACTCTGGCAAATTATGACTTTTTATTAAGAGAGAAACAGCAAATATCTTCTTACTTGTCTTTTCCCTTGCATCCCAAACATCCTGACTTGCAATAAGAAGCAATGCATCCTTGCAGTTTCTTAGCAACAGAACGGAAATGGTTTGCCTTCATCTGTCACATTTTATCCACTTCCCTCTCTAGCTACAGTTCTGAATTCCCTTGATAGTTCTGCTCAATATTGAAACCATATTTGATCTTCTTATCTAGCAAGCTGAGAGAAAGACACTTTTGATTTTTATCACCCTGAATAAAAAAAAGAATTTCATCTTCAAACTTGACCAACTCACTGTTTTTCTCAAAGTCAAGTTTATTTATGAACAAGTGGGGGGAAAACCATTAAATTGGGACTGAGAATCAAATTAAGGACAAGTTATATTTTCCTAGCAGCTTAGCATGTCTGTGTTCTTCAAGAATTCCTGTATCAATGCTTCAATACTTATTGGCCTCTTTCTGTGTACTCTGCCCAGATAAGTTAAAATATCCTCAAAATATCCAACAAGTAAATTACAGCAAGTCATACAATTCATTAGGTAAAAACTATTTGCAGATTAGGCAAAATCTCTAAACCTGGGAAAGTGATATTAGAAAAGGATCATATATATACTAGTATATATGATCCTTTTATAATATCACTTTCCCAGGTTTAGCTATTTTATAAATGTGTGTGTTTGTATTCTAAACTTTCTTACCAAATTTGTGATATGAAATATTTGCTTATCCCATTTCTAACTATAAATATTCAGCCATAACATTTTCAGAAACAAATATCCACTTTCAGTATGACAGACTTCCTCTTTTAAATTCCTTATAGCTTTATTCTTTTATGAAGAGCATCTCATTTAACAACAATGCTGGAGAGGAAGTGTATTTTAATACCAATGGAGAATTAGTAACTGGATTTGACATCATTAACTGGCTTGCTTTTCCAAACCAATCCATCATTAGAATAAAAGTTGGAAGAATGGATCCCATAGCTTCACCAGGCAAAGAGGTCAATATTACCAAGGAGATCATTACATGGCAAGGACAATTTAACCAGGTGAGATTAAATTGAATGAGAAAAAGGTTTTCCCCCATTATGTTTATGTTTGATTCTTGGAGATTACCTGGAATGACCCCTGCAGTTTTTCAGAAGTGGTGTGCCATAACTTCTTCCTAAAGACTGAGAGACAGTGACTATCCAAGGTTATCTTGATGGCTTTGTGTTTCAAGTGAGAACTAGAAGTCATGGTCTTCCCAATGCCTTAACAACTATACCAAACTGACTCTCACTCCAGTATTATTATGGGGGAAATCAGTTTTCAGATAAATGGACTGTTTAACTATTTAATTGAAAAAATGTGTCTAGCTTATAGCTCCCACAGCCTATAGAAAATTTTATCAGAATATTCCTATTGAAACCCCTGAACCTTAAATATGCAAATGTTTCTTCTAAGTAAGACTATTATTCTCTGTACTGAAGATAACAGAAGGGCAGGAAGTAACCTGACATTGATTATGTTATTGCTTATGAATATGTATGCATGCATCATTTCCCCTTTTTTCTGGAAGCCAGTTTCATCTAGTGGTTAAGGCACAATGCTAGAAAGTGGGAGACCATGAGTTCAAGGCCTACCTTAACAATGAAAGTCAGATAGGTGAATTTGAGCTAGTCACTCTCTCTCTCAATCTAAACCACTTCACAGGTTTGTTGTGGAGAAAATAGGAAGAGGAAGGTATATTGGACATGTTCACTGCCTTGGGTTATTTATAAAAAATATTACAAATGGGATACAAATAAATACAATTTGAGTGCATTTCATTGGCTGCAGGGGTATGTCTTCCGCGAATCTTTTGGAGGAAACTCCCTTCAATTCATACTGCCTAATAAATCACTGGAGTGAACCTTGTTTGCTTTGTGTCCTGTGTTTTGATTCTACATTATCCATGTTCATCTTTCCTTCACTGTAGGTCAAACATCTTAGGAAAGCATTGATCCTGATATAGAAGTTTGGATCATACTTGGGCATGTAACAATTATACAATCTTTTTCAATTGATAGGTCAAATACTATCAAATGAAATTTGATTACATCAATGAAGTCATAATAAAAAAAGAACTGATCAACAAGCTTGATAGTGAGTTATTAAAAAGAAATGTGGTAATACAAAATAGAGATTCTTTAAATTACATTTTGATTTCACAGTTCTTCTAAGATGGCTATGTTGGTCCTATAGAAACATGTCACTTTTTTTTAACCACTGCAAAATTATGTGGTTTAACAAAGTGAGAATGTACTAAAGGGTCATGGTCTTCTAATAATTTTCATAGATGAGTAAAAATGTGTGTGTTGGTCTCGCACATCCTTGGATGACTTATTCCCTGGTTGACCATGGAGTTTGACACTGTGATGATTCCTTGTATTTTTTTTTAATTTATTTTTTTAAAACAAACAAGTACAGACAAAACATAAAAAACATAAAAGAATCTTCCATTTTATATACATATAGTGTGTCAATTGGTTACAAATCTTTTGTGCTATCCTTTCGTAGTCATCACTCACAGTTTATATAAATTCTCATATTGTCAATCTAAGATATGCTTATATATTTATCAGTTATTAATTATTTATGACTAAACTATTTGTTCCATCATTTATATGAGATATTCTCAATTTTGTTATTAAGTTTATATTACACTTTCATCCAATGGTTATATGTATTTATATTATATTTTATATCAATCTATTAAGCTTCTATTATAAGATTTCCTAATGTATTTCATTACCATGTCTTTTTATCCAACTATTGATAAAACAAATCCCATATCATGTAAAATTGTTTATCTTCTTGTTCTCTAATTTCAAATGTCAATTTACTCATTTCAGCACAGTCCATGATTTTCTTAATAACTTCCTCCTGCATGGGTATTTTTTCATTTTTCCAATTCTTAGCAAATACAATCCTAGCCGCTGTCAACACATTTACAATCAAATATTTCAATTCTTTATTGTAAATTTCTGGCATAATTCCCAATAAAAATATTTCTGGTTTAAAGTCTATATGTTATCATTTTTTCAAAATGATTCCTTGTATTTCTAAATAGTCTATACCTACAACTATTCATGGAACTAGTGGAAGATGTTTTACTATGAGTATTCCAGAAAACTTGTATTATACAGATAAATAATACAGAGTCAATTAACATCTGAAGTATGAATCGATGAATATACCAATGATCTTAGTACCAATGATTTCTAATATTTATCAATTCTTTTAAAGATTGATTCAGCTGAGAATAAATGGCAGAATTGTTACCGATAAATAGCATGATTAAAGGAGATACATCCCTTAAGGAATAGCATTGTTTCTGGAGTCTGCTGCTTTTATTGATGCTACATAGCAAGTAACCAATGGAAGATATTTTTCTAGGAAGCTAGACTAGCATGTGATAATTGCAAAATTGTAGCCATTTTAGCTTTAGTAACAAATAACATTTTAATGAATTCCAAGTACAAAGTAACATTTATAAAATTGCTTCAAATATATGACATTCACCAGTATAAAATATCAACTGTTATTATTTCTTTCTGATTACATTTTACCTAATCACACATTTGCCATACCTAAAACATTTTATCCATAATCTGATTTCTAGAATTTTTAAAATTTCTTCTATTCTATTTACAAATCATCTTGAAATAGTAGAAGAAATAAACACTGATCATCAATGGGAAACTCTCCCATTAAAGTATAAGATACAAGGAACAATAATATGGAAATTGAAATTAATAACAAAAATATTAAAACATTGTTCTGGTTTGCAAACTTTCTTAAAAAAATATTATTGATTGATTCACCTGAAAGAAAATATATCACATTCTTTCACTGAACTTAATTTAAGGCATACTAATTATTTGTAAACTCTTTACATTTCTTAATTTTTAATACATAGGTCTTGCCACTTGCAGTGTGCAATAATAAATGTCACCCTGGATATAGCCGGAAAAAGAAAGAAGGACAGCCATTTTGTTGCTATGATTGTATCAAATGCCCCACAGAGAAGATATCACATGAAAAAGGTAAGAAATAGATGTCTGCAATCCTACTTTATAAAACTCCAACATGAAAACTTTTACTACTCAACCACGCTCCTCCTAAAAAAGAAAAATAAGAATGTTTGATTAACTGTTTTTCTTCTTTTATGACACTTTTAACTCTTAATCCCAAATCTAATCTCAATTTATATTTAATATTTTGTATATTTATTTTATTGGCAAAGGGCCGCCTGACTACATAACAACATTTAGCAACTTGCAATGATGTTATTTTGAAAATTATAAATGAAGCAGAGGGTGTTCAACCAACCAACTTGGGGCTTCTGTTGAACCAGCAAGGCAAAACCATGCAGAGAAATGTATGATTGTGAGTCTGTGTCTTTGGGTTTGTGTAGAAGTTACATGGCCACATATATATGTAATATCCAGTGGTATCTAATTTGCAAATTTGGGTGCTTCTTTAATAAGAATCAATATATGTTTTTACTGAAATATTGAAATTATCCTCAATAATAGGACTGGATACCTGAACTGGTTAAATTCATTACAATTAGTTTGTCATCTTGATACATCCAAGTAATTTGATCTATCTAATGAAGCACTTAAAAAAGAAAGAAGGAAGAAGGATAAATGTTCACTTTTCCATTTCTATTCTAGCTGTTTAGTCAATCTCCATGTGATAATATTTGATGAACAGCAATGGCATCTACTCTGTTTTTCAGATTCGTATGATTGTTACAGTTGCCCAGAAGATCAATATGCAAACAAAGGCAGAAATCTATGTCTTCCTAAGATCCCAAATTTTCTTTCTCATCATGAACCTTTGGGAATCATTTTAGTTTCTTCATCTCTGTTTTTTTCTCTGATCACAGTTTTTGTGCTAGGAATCTTTATTAAGCACAGAAATACTCACATCGTCAAAGCCAACAATCGAGATCTCACCTACTCTCTGCTCATATGTCTCTTCCTCTGCTTCCTTTGCCCCCTTCTATTCATTGGCCAGCCAAATGCTGTCACCTGTTATCTCCAACAAATATCTTTTGGCATCATCTTCTCCATGGCTGTTTCTTTGATATTGGCAAAAACCATCACAGTGATTGTAGCTTTCATGGCCACCAAGCCAGGAAGTAGAATGAGGAAATGGATGGGCAAAAGATTGGCTAACTCTGTAGTTCTTTTTTGTTCTCTAATTCAAGCAATTATTTGTTCTGTCTGGCTATATGTTGCTCCCCCATTCCCAGATTGTGACATTCATTCTTTCATTGAGGAATCTGTGATGGGATGTAATACAGGATCTCCTGTTCTGTTTTATTGTGTTCTGGGCTATCTGGGATTCTTAGCTGTCATTAGTTTCCTTGTGGCTTTCCTTGCTAGGAGCTTACCCAGCACTTTCAATGAAGCCAAGTTCATCACTTTCAGCTTGCTGGTGTTTTGTACTGTCTGGATCTCTTTTGTCCCCACCTACCTGGGCACCAAGGGTAAACACATGGTGGCTGTGGAAATCTTCTCCATTTTGGCTTCCAGTGCTGGATTACTTGTTTGCATATTTTGTCCAAAATTGTATATAATTATTATCAGGCCTGAATTAAACTGTAAGAAGCAACTAATAAAGAATAGAAATATGTCATAAAAGGGCAGAACGTATGGGCCCACAGAAGCACTTTTAAGCAAGTTTCATTCATTTACATAGGTTCATTAGTTTTTCTTGCTATTACAGCCACTTAAAACCTAAGCGAAGTGAGTTAAAAAGTACAGTAATGTCTCAAACTGATGTTTCAAATATTGCTTCATTCTTTCTACCTTTTAGGAAAAGTAACTAATTTGGCTGCCTATGTAAGCTAAAATTCTTGAAATATTAGCAAATGTTGCAGAAATAGGCAAATAACTTCAAATTAGGAATGAATTAAACAATCAGCTTTGGGTTAAAATGCTTGGGAGTTCATATATCTCACTGAAATCAAACAGAAAATCTCTGATTAATTTAAGGTCCTTCTATAGCTAAACAATCCATATTTAGCTAAATCAGGATGTAGTCCAAGTATGTCTGCATGTAAAAAGGGAAGTGGTCCCTTGATTTTTGAACAATCTATGGCTACATTAATCCAATCTATCAAATGACAGAATAGAAATTCAAACCAGTTTAATTTGTTTCTATATCCATCCACAATGCAAAATATTTCTGATGCATGAGGCAATGTAACAAAGAACACCTCACATCATCACATTATTGCAAATTCAACACAGGTGCTCCAAAACAAAAAGAAAAAATATTCTGCATGGGCAAGTTCATTGAGAAGTTAATGACACAGTCTAAGACTATTGTTGCAGGTAATAAATATGTTTTCTTCCAAAGAGACATAAAAAATGAATACTTTGGGGAGATAATCCTGAGATCAATAATTACTTCATATTAATATGGTCTGTTTGGATTTATTTTTAAAGCTTAAAATGTATTTCTGAAGCTATCAGTTTAATCATATAAGGAACTCTATAAAAAGTTTTAAAGTTATCTATGTAATTTGTTCAAATATATCAAGGAATTGGTTATTTCTTTGGCAACTTTCTTTTTTAGAGTTTACAGGTCATTTCAATGGGGAAGAGGGTTGCAATTAAGTGTGATAAGACTGCATATCATATCAAAATGGGAATCACAAATTCCAAGTTGAACAATCAATTCAGTAATCTCTCAAAATGGGGTTTTGCTACTGTTTTTATGGTGCTGTTGTTTGATGCATTAGTACTGTACAATCAGGATTGTCTCAATTTTTGGTTGACTTTGCATCTTTCAGAGAATCTCCCAAAATGAAACTCTTGGATGGGCCCAACTTAATTTACATACTTGATCAAATCGAAAATGAGCAATTCAGATTAACTATTTTTCTTCCTTTGGTGCAAATATTCACAAACATGGCTCTGCCACATATTTCTTCAAATTCTCAGGGCCATCTGACTGAGGGAAACAGGCTTTTGCCTAAGCTTCACCAGCAAAAGTAACAATATTCCGGACTGTCAGTGTGGTTAAGAAGCCGTTCTGAAAGAAGAAAATTCATGCGAATCATACTCATTTCTGGATGTGAAGGGAGGTAAGAATTAGCCCGCAAAATCCTTCCTTGAACCAGGTTGGACTACAACATGGGCAAATTGTGAGAAACTGAACTGGGATGAGATCACCATTTCACTATCGATGCGTCTTTCAGTCATTTCGGCTGTAGCTTCCATCAAATCCTGACAACAAAGTCATTGGCTGGGGGTTAGGAGAATTAAGAGTCCCGGAAGATGATGGTGAACTGTAGGAATTGTCCTGTCACCCACCTTCCTTACTGAGGATTCCTTTGTGCTCTCTGAACTTGTTTTCTTGCAGTCGTTTCATTACCCAAAGTAGGTAACATCATCAATGGGCAGCAAAAGTAGCTTGCATCCTTGTTTCTTTGCACACATTTTATTACCTGATGGTTCCCCTGCTTGTTTATTTGCAGATATTTCATTACCCAAACTAGGTAACATCAGTGCTAGTCACTGATGTTGCCTAGTTTGGGTAATGAAACGTCTGCAAGAAAACAAGCAAGCTCAGAGAGCACCAAGGACCCCTCACGTCAACAACCTGAGCTACAAATATTCTTTCGTTGGTCCCTTCCGTGTTGCATTGTTATATTTGAGCAAGAGTGGGTGGGTGGAGTAACGGGCATTTCCAAGGATGACGCGAAGTTCACGTTAGTTGTACGGTGAGGGACGAAGGAAAAACTGAAAGGCCAAGCTGTCTCTCCGCAGGGATTGCAATGGGGAGTTTAGCATCCTCGGATAAAAGGAATTTTGAAAGGCTCGCCGTTGCGTTTAACGTTTCCAAAATGGAGGAAAAGAGGGAGCGGTCGCAGGGCTAAGGGAGTGGTTCCGCAGAGCGCAGCTCCGGAACCGAGACTGGTGTAGTTGCTGCCCGAATAAGGGGCGGGCATGATCGGGAACTTCTCGAGAAAACCATAGCTTTCGCTTTCTGCTGGGTTATAATCGAAGAGGAGAAGGCGACCAGATCCTTTAAGGTAGGCAAAATTGTCTTGCGTACCGGAGCGCTTTCTTGCATCTTTCCCACGACTACCGTTTATACTGCTTCGCCTACAGGAAAAACAAAATAGTGTAAACTTGCCTTCCCGATAGTTACTGTCACGATCTCCTGTTCTGAATTTTTTGCGAACTCCACCCCTTTACACTGAAGTCTCCCAAAGAAACAATGAACTTCTATGCCAGGGATCTCCAAACTTGGGGCTGGCTGGGGAATTCTGGGAGTTGAAGTTCACAAGTCTTAAAGTCGCCAAGTTTGAGGACCCTGTTCTATGCCCTTAATCCACTTATCCTTGAATTTCTATTTCTCTGTTCTTGGTCAATAACCTCTTGTTCCCCTAATCACATATATAGTCTTGTTCCCCTAATCCAGGGGTCTTCAAACTTGACAGCTTTAAGACTTGTGGACTTCAACTCCCAGAATTCCTCCTCCAGTCATGTTAGCTCAGGAATTCTGGGAGTTGAAGTCCACAAGTCTTAAACTTGTCACGTTTGAAGACCCTTGCCCTAATCACATATATAATTTCCAATGTTCTGGCTCCTCTTAGTGAACTGAAAAAACCAGAAAGGCACACATATCTTCCAGTCAGCACTGATTTCTGGCCACTATCTGGACATGTTGGAGGCTAGAAGGCTGACTAAGTAGGGAAACTGAGGAAGCCAATTTCTGCTCAAGATGAAGGAGAATTAAAAATGAAGTTCTGTTGCCTGTTCTCAAAAGAAAGTATATATCTACCCATACCCATAACACACACACACACACACCATGTATGTATGTATGTATGTATAAATATTAATCACTGTCTATTTTGAATACATAACGGAAAGAGGAAATGAGAGTTTACAAGGTTGGTGCTGTATGGAACAAAACTGTGACTGAATCTGGATGTTCTGCTTCGGATACCACAAAGCCCCCTTCCAGAAGGTAACAAGGAAAACAGGTTGTGAAGAGGATGTGTAGCGTCCCAGACAATCCTGTGGACCCTGCTCAAGCATGCTATGTCCTGGATAGAAAGAAGTGAACTGCCAATAATCTTTTCTGCCATCTTCACCACTCTCTGCACTGCCTTCCTGTCTGAAGCAGTAATGCTCTATTAACTGGTTACTCCTACTTCATTACCGTATAAGTTGACTGCCCTTGGATGTGGTTTTTATTACACTACTGATAAACTTTATTCACCTCTAAACCTTGAGTGTCTGGAGGCCCCTAACCACTCTTTAAGATAAATACCATGTCACCTTACATTTCTAATTATGGGCTGGCGTGCAATGTATTTTAGGCAAGTGTTAAAGCCACATCCTATCAGTAGTCTGTATAAGAGACATTTGTGGTCAGCCTATTTGTGTCAGCTTTTGCTGGCAGATATTTAAAAAGTGGCAAAGGCATAGTCAGTAATTCTGGCTGATGTTCATCATAGCTTACAAATGTCTCTGATTGTTAATAAGTTAATAATTGGGGAAATTTACACTCAACTTACAATATTGCTGCAGTTCTCTTGGCAAAATTTTGGAAGCGGTTTGCCATTGCCTCCTTCTTAGGGCTGAGAAAGTATGACTGGCCCAAAATCACCCTGCTGGCTATATATCTAAGGTGGGAGTAAAACTCAGGGTCTCCCAGTTTCTAGCCCAGTACCTTAACCTTTGCATCAAATTGGATCTCTGAGAATTTACCCCTACCTTAAATCTGGAATTTCAACACAGCCTGCATTGGACTGCAACATCCATATTCCAAAATAGGGTAGTTGGAGATTATGAGAATTGCAGTCCAACAAGATCTTGAATAGCATCCAGTTGGAGAAATGAGGTCTATGGCAAGTGGTACTGTCCTCAGCCCTACTTCGTTTCTAGATGTTTCTGTGGGCTAAGCTTTCAAAATCTTTGACTGGCAGTGGACACTAGGTGAATTCCTGCTGCCTAAAAGAAAGTGAAGAATGAGACAGAATGTCTATTAGAAAAGTGCTGAGCAGCCAGTGTTTCCATTCCAGTTGCTATCAAAAAAAGTTAAGTCCCTGATCAAAACCGCCTTCTCCAGAGTTGGCTAACAGCCCTGCCTAAAATCTAGTAAATTCATTGCTCTCAAGAATGACTTCCAAGAGTCTAGTTAATCTCATAAATCAGAGCAAGCAAAATAGCCAGTTGTTACACTACACTTCCCCTAACTTCTGATAATTAGTGATGTTGGCATGGGTTTATGGGAAACAAACAAGCTCTGGAAGGATACAATTCCTAGTTTTAACTTAGATTGGTGTATTAAATATTTGGCAAATGTCTTTGTGTCTTACCTTGAAATGTGCCACAGATATGACTATGGAGAAGCCATCTAGAAGCTGTTAAGACAACAAATGGAAAAGGATGTGCATTAAAATATATTCTAGACGTCCAGTGGAGTCATTTTTGTGACCTGTCTTATCTACCTTATAGGATGACAGTACACAATTACATCATAGAAAGAATATCTGGCTTGAGTTTTTTGCATTTGCTGTTATCTCTTATATCTGACTATCCAGAAAAATCATTTCATGTAGCAGGAAGTGATAGCGACTGTATCAATTTGCACTTATTTTGAAATCTGCTCCCCTAAAGAAGAACATGAATATATTTCCTCTCAAATCTTTCTTATGCTAGTGGGATGTTGTGTTAGCTTTTCATTGCTCAGAGATAGCTAAAATATTGTTTGTCTGTGGGTTTTATAATTTTGATGATGTTCAATCTCAGTGGCTTTAACAGAACAAAAAATTCTATTGCAGTAATAGATTCTGCTGAAGAAAGCAAAGTTTTAGCCTGCTTTAGCTGCAGAAATCTTTCTCTGGATGAATTCACAAACTGAATTAAACTAAATTTAATTAAATTAAATTTTAAATTAAATTTGTTTAATTTGGCTTATCATGATGCATACAGGGGCAGTAAATATCCCTTGATTTTATAGAGGTAAACTAAGACTTCAAAAATCCCTTGTTGTCCTATGATTTCATTATTCAGTTATTCTCTGCTGGCTTCCTGATAGCAGATATGACATAATGGACTATGCAAACAGGGAAACATGGTTATTCTGGGTTTGTATTGTGCCCCATTTAACCTCTAAATTCACAGAAGACACAAGGTAATAGTGGCTAAAAATGAAAGAATTCACACCAGGAATTGGCCAGATGAGCCATATACTGTGTCAGACTTTTGTTTTTCAGTTGAAATAACTTATCAATGGTGTGGGAATATACTATTCTCTTAAAATAAAAAAGGTAATATTTTCTGTCTTCCACAGTTGGTGTGCCTTGTTTCTCCTCCATAGAGCATCAATTATGCATCAATGTGGCCTTCTCACATCCTTTAATGAGCCAGGTAAACTGAGTATCTGATTGCCAGTTAATGTTGAGTAAAATGATAGCTTCGAATGTTCCTAAACTGAAAAGATAAACTATAGAAGGGAGGGCTGGAAATTATCTCCCAAAGAAAAAGTTCGTTAGCTCTAATTGACCAGAGTCTGGTTTGTCTGTTCGTGAACTCCAAACAGCCTTTTCCTTGCTAACATCTTAAATGTTATGCCTCTTCTAACATCAGATCTCATTTAAATGGACATACATGTAATATGTTTGACTATATGTAGCTGATTTACTGTAGGAGGGGATACTTTTAACCTGCTCAATCAACTTTTCCTCTTGCATTGTCTTTGTTATTGTTAGGAATCTGTACACAAATTAGTTGGGTTGGCATTATATAAACCCACAATGTATGTTGGTAGCTTTAAGACAAAATCACTGTATTGATTTATACTATATTCCGATTGGTTGATTATATTGCAAATTACCATAAGAGGGAGCTAGAGATCATAGCTTGCTCTCTCTGATATTCTGTTGCTATCTAAGGTTCTGTGTTGTATTTATGCTGTGCTTATACTTTGATATCTTTGTTTACTGTAAATGACTTGCAACCGGTAAGAAGACTTTATAACTGGATATTATTTGGACTGTTAAACGTATATGACCTGGACCGTTTATTGGACTGTGCTATTTCTTAGAGTAAACTTTAACTCAATTTAGTGTATCTGTGTGTGGCTAAATAATTATTCATAACTACTCTCATAAACGTTTCCATGTGCATATCCTTGTTACTCAAGGGTTATTCTGTACATATCATAACAGTTGTGTTAACTATAAAATGGAATGTAAGATAAGGATCTGTTTTCCCTCTTTGAGAGGAATGCCTTTTGTCTGAATATTCTGATAAATTGTCATTAAACAATCTTTCTGTCTCAGTCTATCTCATTGGAAAATAGGCCTACTGAGGAAAAAAGAAAAAGAAAAAAAGCCATATTTGGCCTTCATTGCTAAATAAAGTTCATTGGCTGATTGGACCCACAGCATATCTGCCAGATATGATAGAATGGATAAATGGAATTAGGCCCCTCAAATAACCTAATCCTGTGCCATGTAAGGTTTGAAAAGTTATACAGGTAGTCCTTGACTTACAACAGTTCATTTAGTAACCGTTCAAAGTTACAACAGCACTGAAAAAAGTGACTCAGTCATGACCCTTTTTCAGTTACAACCTTTGAAGCATCCCTATGGTCATGTGATCAGAATTCGGATGATTGACAAGGAGTTAACTTTTATGAAGGTTGCAGTGTCCTGGGGTCATGTGATCTCCTTTTTTGACCTTCTGACAAGCAAAGTTATTGGGGAAGCCAGATTCACTGTTTACTAACTTATCAACTGCAGTGATTCACTTAACAACAGGGGCAAGGAACATCGTAAAATGGGGCAAAACTCACTTAACAAATGCCTCAACAACAGAAATTTTGGGCTCAGTTGTGGTCATAAATTCAGGACTACCTGTAATTAGCATTTTGAATTGGATCAGGAAGCAAACTGGCAACCAAAGCAGCTTACAGAGCAGAGGTGCAGTTTGTGCAGGTCTTGGCACACACAAAGCTGTCTACCTTGTTGTATTTTGCACCAGCTAAAACATCCAGATATTCTTCAAGGGCAGAGTATACAAATGAGCTGCAAAGCTACACAATTAAAATCATAAGCTCAAAGAAACCATAGCTTCCTTTTAAAGTCATACGCAACTTGCCAATCAATCTATACAGCAACAAAGTAAAAACATCTCCTACATTCCAGCCTATAATGAGCCTTAAAAGGTAAAGGTTCCCCACACACATATGTGCTAGTTGTTTCTGGCTTTAGGGGATGGTGCTGATCTCTGTTACAAAACCAAAGAGCCAGCGCTGTCCGAAGACGTCTCGGTGGTCATGTGGCTGGCATGACTAAACACCGAAGGTGTATGGAATGCTGTTACCTTCCCACCAAAGTGGTCCCTATTTTTCTACTTGCATTTTTACATGCTTTTGAACTGCTAGGTTGGCAGAAGTTGGGACAAGTAATGGGAACTCACTCCATTACGCGGTGCTAGGGATTCAAACTGCTGACCTTTCTGATCGACAAGCTCAGCGTCTTAGCGACCGAGCCACCATGTCCCCATGTAATGAGCCTTACACCATTTTAAAAGAGAGAAAAATAAGTTAAATTAAAATACAAAGTAATTATGTTAGTTAACAAGTTAAAGTCATGTCGTGCCCCCCTCAGTGGGATAGCAATAACACTTAAATTTATGTACAGTGCTTTATAGCCCTCTCTAAGCAATTTACAGATCAAAGAAGAGAGCCTTTCTATTGGGGCATCCATCCTTTGGAACAACTTTCCCCTGAGGTGAAGCTAGTCCCATCCTGCCAGGCCCTCAAAAAAGGCCCTCAAAACCTGTATATGCATCAAGCTTGTGAATCCCATGCAATTGTAGAGCCCCAATTGGTTGCATTGTATATAAGTTTAGAAAGTGTTCCCCTTGCCTTTTTGTTACTATGGTTTTTGCATTTTTTAATTGGTTTTGATCATTGGATTTTGTGATTGTTCATTTTTTAATTATGTATGCTGCCCAGGGTTTGCACATGTGAGATGGGTTGCCATATAAATCCCATACATTAATAATGATTTGGGGGTTACAGATCTTGGGATAGGGGCATAATACCTACAAAAAATATTTTGTCAGCACTTTCAGCAGTTAACGCTTAGCAGAGGGTTTTCTGCTCTGGGCCAGGCCACATATTGAGTTAACTATCCTCTTTCTGCTATTTCCATACCCCAGTGCCTTTGAAAAACATTTCAGTGGATATCATTATACGAGGTTTCGTGGCTGACGTCGTATCAGAACTCCAGTACCAGAATGAGGAAAAGAATCCAGTGGAGGCCACTTTTGTCTTCCCTCTGGATGATGAAGCTGCAGTTTATGCCTTTGAAGGTCTGATAGGTGGGAAACGGATTGAGGCCCAGATCAGAGAGAAGAAGCAGGTACAAAGTAATAAAACATTTCATATTGCAAGGGTATAGCTTTGGGAAGGCATAAGAGGTTATATCACTGCACCCAGCTACATGTCATAATCAACTCTGCTACACAGGTTTAAATACATTTCTTTCAGGTTTGATATATTTTCTTGATGACATTTGCTCCTCTACCATAGTGAAAAATTAAGTGATGGTAGGAATAGTGTAACTGCACATACCTGTGAATGTGTTTTTTATTTGAAAGGAAAACTATCTGGAAAGGTTACTAAAATCCTTGTCTGAGAACTAGGTGCATGTAATCTTGCCAACATTATGAAAATGAATTGCCGTTGCTGGCTGGGATTTTTTTTAAACCCCCAGAGGTACTTTATTTGTGACCACTTTAATCACTTGTCCTGTTCTTGCCTCTTTCTCCCTCTTCTTCAACCCAGGCAGCGCAAGAATACGACGATGCCCTGAGCGAAGGCCACCAGGCTTTCCTGCTTGGGAGAGAAGAAAATACCAGTGACATTTTCACATGCAACCTGGGCAATCTTCCTCCTGGTGGGGAAGCCACACTGAAACTGCGCTACGTTCAAGCACTAGCAGTGGAACCAGATGATGCCGTCCGTTTTGTCCTGCCAGCTGTCTTGAACCCCCGCTATGTTCCTGAAGGTAACTAACTCTATTCCCAAGTCCAGCATGGAGTCCCCAGAACAAAGCCTCTAATAGGTCCCTTCACTGCCCTCCCTGCTCAATGTTGTCAGGCACTGGGATAATTAACTCAGTTTCATCCTAAAAATCAACAGCTGTGGCTGGATTCATACAGGACACGAAGGCATAATATACAATGTTTGCATAGGAGTCGACATGTTGTGTACATTCTTTGGGGATGTGCAGCTAATAGTGTTTCAGTCACAATGTGCAAACACAGCTATGGTTTGCCATTAAAACAATAAACTATTGAAGTAAGAAGCTTGAGAAGGATGCATGCTGCCATTTATCTTTTCCATTTAATTTTAGCATTTTCTTTATTTTTATTAATGGGTAGAGCTCAAAACCGTGTGCAATTACTAGACTAGACTTTTGCAAGATGGTGCCCTCCAGATGAGTAGAAGAAGATGCAAAGATCTTGAAGACCTTCAGCTATCACATCCCATTATTTTTCTTTCGAAATTGAAAAGAAATACTGATATAAATTGATTGTCTTCCCTTCCTATTTTCTTCTAACACCATCTTCATGAAGTAGGCTAGGTTTGCAGGCTAGGGGCCTAGGACAAGATAACATGTCCTCCAATTTGAGCAGGATTCCTTATGGTTTCGTGGACACCTCCTTTTTTGGCAGGAGTAATTTACAATTGGTTTCTTCTGCGGTAGCCAAATAGTAAGCATATCCCTCCCTGCGTAGCTTTGAAGTAAAGCATCTGCTGGAATAAAAAACCAGAGTGAAGATTGTTACCATAAAGAGTTTTTAACCTGAGGTATCTTGGTCTAACGCAGGGGTGTTAAACTCAATTTCATTGAGGGCCGCATCAGGGCTGTGGTTGACCTCAGGGAGGCATGGCCAACTGGGTGGGTGTGGCCAGCTTGATGCCACTCCCCAAACTGCTGGCACATTTCCTCTTCACACTGGGTAGACCAGGCCGAAGCCACGCTGGCCCGATATTTCCTCTTTGCATTGGGTATACTGGACCAAAGCAAAACGGGTTGGCCTCTTATATTTTCCAGGACAAGCTGGATCCAGCCTGTGGGCCTTGTGTTTGACACCCTTGGTCTAACATAATAATGCCAGCACCACAGTGCCTCTTTCCTATTTTGGATGGTATCCTGCTTGCCCCAGATTCAGGCAGCCATCCTGGGAATCCTCAAAGAGCCTCCCCAATTTCTATAGGCAGAACCTCACATGTGTTTTCTCTTATCAGGCTCAGAAGGGGGCACTGTTTCCCAGCAGATACCACGAGTGTCCACAGAAGCTCTACCTTATGCTCTCAGCCTCAGTGCCAAGGTGGAGTCCCCCTATGGCATCAACCGGGTGGACTCAAAATGCAGTCTTATACAAAATATATCAGAGGATCGCACTGCTGCCCAGGTAAGGCTGCTCAGGACCTAAAGATTTGGATTGGGAGAAACTTTGGATAAAAAGTAATCTCTCAGCTTCTGCACACTTCCTACACCACATCAAAAGTCTGTATGAAGCCAACAACAAAATGAAATACAGGATTGTCCACATCATTTGAACTGACTTTTAGAAGTAAAAAACAAAAATAGGATGTGGGATTAAGACTGATGCTGAAAAGCAGTGGTACTGCTGCCCCAATAGAACAGGCCCATGATGGCTAACCTATGGCAAACATGCCAGAAGTGGCATGCAGAGCCATCTCTCTGGGCATGCTAGCTGTTGCCCGTTGCTCTTCCAGGTTCTGGTGCATGCCAGCCATCTGAACTTTGCACAGGCACGAGCAGCAGTAACCAGAAGAGCAGCTCCCAACACGCACATGCATGCCGGCCACCTGATCTTCCGGTTTCTAATACACATGCATGCACGAAAAACAGCTGGCTGGTGCATAAGTGTGTGATAGAAACCGGCTGGCCAGCTGGTTTTCACATGCACATTAGAAGCTGGAAGACCAGATGACCGGAGCACATGCGCATGCCAGGAACTGCTGTTCTGGTTTCATTTCATTTCAGCACTCAATGCCTTTTCGGGGCGGGGGGGGGCTCCCATTTTGGCACTCAATGCCAAAAAGGTTAACCACCACTAGAATAAGCTCTAAAAGCGTAGGGGCTGCAAGATGTAGTTCCTTTTAGAACTGCTGAAAAGTTTTGGTCTGCTATGAAGTAAGAGCTATGAGTAATGCTCGACTTAACAACTGCTCATTTATTTAATGATGATGTAGAATTACAATAACTTAGGAAAGGATGCTTTACAGCCATAAAGCATCCTTTCCTAAAGACCATTGCAAAACCCCATCAGTCATAACAACACTGTCTGGGTGCCTGGCAACCTGATTCACACCTACAATCAGTTGCCAAGCACCTCTCAATCATGTAATCGTCATTGGAAATCTTCTCTACTGGCTTTCCCAGAAAGTCAGTAGTTGTAAGCTACTACATCTGCTGTTAAAGGGCTCCCTCTGGTCTATAGATGCTGGCTGAAAGAGCCGCATTCTTGCACCCAATCAAAAGATTTTTCTTTTGTGCATTGAGGGGAGCTGAACTCCTTTGGCAGACAGGTCCGCCAAAGACAAGAGGGCACCAAAATCTAAATTGAGAGACTGTGTGGTAAAGCAAGGAGTGTGGGGTGCCTGATGGATGGGACAAGCCCAGCACAGGCCGTGCACAAATGTCTCTTTGTTCAGGGACTGAAAACCCTACTTGGAGTTTGGTAAAGAAGACTTTCAGCTCCTGAGCAGAGAAGCAGTTTGATAAGAAAAGGAGTGAAGAGGGCAGGTCCAGCACAAACTGCACACAAGTATCTCTCTCTGCTGGGATTGTAGCTGTTGAGCAAAGTAGTCTTGCTCAATGACTGAGATTATGTGATAATTGTGGCTGTAAATCAAGGGTTACCTGTACATGGTTTCCCAAATAATTATTAGAAATAATCATTAGAAATAATGAACAAATCCCACACTCACTTGCCCTGATGATATTATTAGGGCTGTAAGGACTGATTGTGCTGGCCAAAAGATTCCCAGTTGCCTGTTCCCCGATCAGGTAGTCTTCGGATATATTATGCTATCAGTCCCATTATTCCCAGAAAGCATGGCTTATGACATTCTGACAAAGGGTAGATGAGCTTGCAAGACTAAACAAATCTTCTGAAAGTACTCTTAGAATGGGCCAAATGGCTAAGTATCTGGATGATTTATGGAAGACTTAAGCCAAGGCAGTATTTACATAACAAAATTTTAAGCAACTTCCTTGTTTTAGCTACTTAGCACAGCATTTGCTACAAGAACTAATGGCCTGGGGTCTACCACAATGTTAGAACTACAACCTGCAAGCACTTTGGTTTCACTTATCTTCCCAAAGGTCTCCTTGGCAAAAGGGCACCAATTTGACCGTGATATGGAACTGCTGATATATTATGAAGATGTGCACAAGACCAGTACCATTTTAGAGGCTGGGAAATCTGGAGCTGCCCCAGGTAAGCGAAGCTGAAGGCAGAAGTTGGAATTTATGCCTCTGTGCTACAGTTCTCAGCAGTCCCTCTGAGAACTAGGCCTACCAGTGAAGGATGCTGAGAGATGCAACTCAGCAACATATGAAGGAACACAAGTTCTTTATCTTTGGCATAAGCTATCATGTGGCTGAAGTAGAAGTCCTAAGAATTGGAGGAGTTCTGTCTTGAGTGAAAATGCCTCCTACTTCTTGTGCCATATCCATCATCAGATGTTGGCAATCATGTTGGTGATCCTGTTTTTATCAACAGCCTCATGAAAAAGTGCTGTTGAGTTAAGTGTCCAAACCAATCCCATAGGTTTTGAAGCCATGATGTTCTTCTTCTGCCTGGACCTCATTTGAAAACACCTATTGATTGCTTTCTTCCTCCAAATATAGGTTCACTGATGGGAGACCCAGCCCTCCTGCTAAGCCTGTACCCAAACATTCCAGCTGCCAAAGCAGGTCAGTGTGTTCCTGGAGAGTTTATCTTCTTGCTGGATCGCTCTGGCAGCATGGGTACCCTCATTGGTTACAGTTTTGGCTCACAATCACGCATCGAGAGCGCTAAGGTACTTAAAGGTGGATGAGTGGGTGAATCGATTGTTGAAGGTGGAGAATGAAAAGTGATCTAGAACAGTGGTTTGCAACCTGCAGTCCTGTGGGGCTGCTATGTCATCATAGTGGGTCCATGAAAGCTTGAAGAAATATCATGATTTAAATCATGAGTTAAGTCTTGCGGGGGGGGTCCATGGTCATGGTTTATGGCCACAAAAGGTATTTAAATGGGGTCTGTGGTGAAGAAAAGGCTGCTCTACAATAATTATAGGCCGCATGTATTGCCTGTGTAGAATTTCCTCAAATCTTTCAAGGTGCTTTACAGGGTCCTTTCCCTCCGACCTGTAAAAACAACTCGGTGAAGTACAGTGGATTTAGTATCTAGGGAAGGTCACAAAGTGAGAGCTGGGATGATAATTGAAGCCCAAGTCCCTTTAACCTACATCCAAACACAACAGTTGACCTTGCAAAGGGAGGACCTCAGAAAAGTAGAGGTGATAAATATGGAAACTGCCATTTTGAATCTGAAAGGATGTGCTGGAGTATCTAAAGTGACTCTGGATGTTTCTCTCCCCGTTCCATTTCAGGAGACCTTGATTTTCTTGCTAAAGAGTCTCCCGCTGGGATGTTACTTCAACATCTATGGTTTTGGCTCTACTTATGACTCATTTTACCCGTGAGTATTAAAAGATGCCTTTTCTCCATCTTTTTATTTCTTGGTTTCTCTACCCCCTCCTTGTTATGTAAAATATATTTGGAAAGAATCAAATGACTAATTGGCTTTTAACAGAAATACGGGTTTAAAATAGAAGAAACTCCAAAGTCCTTAAATTAGGAGTAGAAGAAAACAAATTACACAGTGATGTGTCTTGCATGTGCCACTTCCTTGAAATCCTTTTTCTTAACTTAAAAATCGTCTGAAAGCTTTATCATAGAACTTGGTTTAGCTTAGTAATAGCTTTCACTCTCTTGCACCCTCCACAGGCAGAGTGTTAAGTATACCCAGCAAACTATGGATACATCTGTCCAACGTGTGAAAGAGCTGCATTGTGACTTGGGAGGTACAGAGATTGTAAAACCCCTGAAGGCTATTTACAGCCAGCCATGCTTTGAAGGACATCCTCGACAGGTATTCAATTCTAATAAGATCTTTCTTTTTAGAATCAGGATTTATGCATGAGCACAAAAATATTTATAGAAAAGCACATAATAATGCCTGTAACTACCAATAAGCTTTAACAATAAGCTAGAACAAGCTTTAACTTTTATATACTATAAGTATTACAAACATAGTCATGTATGGCTTGCATAGTCTTTTTTGGCTTGCAACCAAATAGATTTAGATGATACCAATTCGTATTTTCTACCATACAGTTGAGACCTTTCATCCATAACTAAATGTTCACGTTAATTTCTGTATATATAGCAATTCTATTCTACAAGACCTTCATGTAGATCTATTACATCTTTCTCTTGTTCTTAATTTCACAGGTACGTTTCTGTTTTTCTTCCATGTATTCCATTAATCTGCATTCTCTACGTTTCATACTCTTATATTCTTCCAAATGTAATGATTATCATCTGGTGGGCCCATAAATATTGACCTCCAAAGCCTATCATGGCATTAGATCATGAAAGTCTTCACATGCCACTTTAATAAGATTGGGAAAATATTGGTAAGGGGTCCCCAACCTGCAGGCGGCGGCTCACTACTGGACCGTGGCCTATTCAGAATCGGACCACATGATAGGTGGGCTGGTGAGTGCACGCAGATCCACCCACGTGAGCAGCCCCACAAAGACCTCTCTCTCTTGCGTGAGTGTGCATGTGCACCCACCAATCACATGGCCCAGTGCCCCTTTCCCCCTACACCAGGTCGCCAGCCGCCTGTTCCAAAAGTGGAGCTGTGAAAGAAGAGGTTGAGTGGGATGAGAGTGCCTTGCTCAGCTTTTCTGATTGAGTGAGCTGCCTGCACAGGACACCTGATCTGCTTTTGGAGGATTGGGCAGCCTCAGTGAGTCTGAAGGAGCATGAGACTGTGCCCCCAAAGGCTTCTCTTCTCCATGCCAAAAGCTTTCGCAAATGGACGAAAGGATTTAGGGGAGCGATCTCACACAGATTCAAGCCTTCTGCCCCTTTGCAAAAGCTTTTGGTGCAGAAAAGCATGAAGGAGCTTGAAACCATTCCCCAAAAACTTCTCTCTTGCATAAGTAGAGCTGTGTGCGCGCGCACACACACACACACACACCAGCCCACCACTCATGTCGACCAGTTCCTGTCTTCTCCACCACCAGCCGAGCTGCAAAAGTTGGAGGCCACTGAACTAGGTTACCAGTCTCAGTTATACCAATACTATATGCATTCTTTATTAATGGTAAACATTATTGATAAGTTTGAGTGTATTTTAGTCAATATTCCACCAAGAAAACCAACATGAATTTCACTCCAAATTTGCTTGTATTATTTTTATCAGGTTAAAATTTCTAATATAGAGTCTACTTCGCAAGCCAACATACTCACCAACATTGGTAGAACAGAAACAGTAACTATATATGAGCAGGTCACCATTTCTAGAACCAAGCCATTTTGTGGAATGTTGAGATTGTTAAGCAAATCTTTGGCTTCATTCGAGCCCTGTTGTATCTTTGACAAGCCATAGAAAGTTCAAATTAAATTTCTTTTTGCTTGTTTCCAATCTTCTTCTTCCTTTCCTTTACAATTTTCACTTCAAGTTATTCTCTATCTCCATAGATCTTTGTGTTCACTGATGGAGAAGTGTCCAATACAAATGAGGTCATTGCTGAAGTTCGACATAACAGTCACTTCCATAGGTAAGAAAAGGTAAAGGTTTCCCTGTCAGTCGTCTCCAATTTTAGTGCACAGTGCTCACGGAACAGGTAAGAAGAGAGGATGCAATTATTTTCTTAATGTTCTTGTCGCTTGGTTTCCATCAGCTTCTTACTTCTTCACCAAACAGGTGCTTCTCCTTTGGAATTGGGGAAGGGGCTTCCACATCCCTGATCAAAGGCATTGCTCGAGCTGCTGGAGGCAGTGCTGAATTCATTACTGGCAAAGAACGCATGCAGGCCAAGGTGAGGTCTCTTCCTATTAATGGGTTTTAGTTTTGCTGCATGTCATTGATATATACTGTAGTTCCAGGATTTACCATCTTTTTGGCTGCCACTTAATTATAAGTTTTTAATATTTCAGCTGCAGTAGTTTAATACCTTTGAGATAAGGTGGGAGAGCATCAGAAATTACATGGATTCGTTTCTTTAGTGCTAACAAGAACTAATGTGAAAACCAATTGTTTGTTTTGGTTTATAATACATTTTCTACATGAGGCACAAGTTTTGGGGTAGTAGATACAGATCCTTGTCTCCTTGTTCTTTGGAGCTTGGGGATTAATAATAAAATTATTACAGGTCATCTTCAATTTATAAGTTTAGTTAGTGTTAGGGTTGCCTTCTTTGCAGCCAAAAGCTGCAGTTTATATTTAGTTTTCATCAAATTGTTTGTTTTGCTAATATTATTACCAGTCACAGTCCAGAGGACTTGCCATGTCATGTGGAGTGGGAGCAGAAGAGAACATCTATGTGCAGCCGAAATGTTGATTGTTTTTGCAAACGCTGTTCTGTAATCTCAAAGCTAGAGCAGTAACAACCTTAACATTTTCAAAGTAAATTTTGTATTTTATTTCTCAGAGGATCCTGAAATCTTATATTGCTTCTTCATAAAATTCCTGTTTCCCGCAGGCTTTACAAAGTCTGAAGAAGGCCCTTCAGCCAGCGGTATCGGGGATCTCTCTGAGCTGGGAACTGCCACCTGGCCTTGAAGCCAAACTTGTGGGGTCAGGCCCTCAGGTCATTTTCCAAGGTCAGCGCTGCCTCATCTATGCCCAGATCCAGGGCCAACTTCAGGCAAGTGATCCACCTGAGGCCCACCAACTTGAGAACCACCTCCTGTGGTGTGGACTATGCCTTATGCTGGCTCAGCTAAGGGTATTCAGTGGCCCTTCCTTGGCAGCTCTAATCCTAAAACATCCTGATTCTCAGAAAGAATTTCCCTTTTTTTCTCCTTCCTTCCTTTTGTTTTTATACAGACGTCAGGCTCCATGGAGGGGACAGCCATTGTTCAGTATAATTTCCAAAATGAGAGTCCCACAGAAACAACAAAGTTCTCACTCCAACTTGAGAAGACAGACAGGTAGAACCCGAACCCAGAACCTTTCCTTCGAGGTGGAACCCAAGTCTGAACAAACCCTTTAAAAGAAGCACAAGTGTGTCAGTAGGAGCACATTCAAATGATTTCTCTGAATCCTGAAGCAGATGCCTCTTTTTTCAGATTCACAGAGTTTCTTCATGAGCTGCTCCCAGCTATCTCTTCATACATGATGCAATCAGGAGTAGCTTATGAACCAAGAAAAAGATGAAGCTGTTTTGTTGATTCAAAGAGAGGTGCTTTTCACCCAGCACAATCATTTCCTCTTGGAGATAATATGTCCTTTCTATGTTAATGCCAAATGACAGTAGGAAGCCACCACCTTAATCAACTTTATTGCTCAGATGTGTGTGTCATCTCTTGCCCTCTGGATTCATATCCTTTAGCCAAGAGATTTGGCTGGTTTCATAACTGTTCTGTCAGTTTTCAGAATGAAAATATAGTTAACAAGACATTAACTAAAGTCCAACAGCTCAAGCCAATGCAAAATAAAACACGTGTTCTTTCATTTTACTTCCAGGCTATAGAAGTGTTCCCCAAGGGGTACATTCAGGCTCTGCTTTTTCTCTTTTCAGAGAAGAGACAACAAGGAGAGCCTAGATTTTTAGCCTAGATTTTTCAGCTTCATGAATTAAAATGCAAAACAAGCCGTCGCTATTAACTTTTTCCTGTATTTACTGTCAGCTGACCCTCTGGACAGAAAACCATGATATAGAAGGAACTGACAATCAATTAAGACTTGGTGTGTGATGTAATGGCAGCCCTTTCTCTACCCATCCCTGCCCTTTCTGTGCAGGCTCCCTGTTCACCGTCTTGCAGCTCAGGCGCTGTTGCAGGAATTAGAAGAGGACAAGGAGAAGGTGGAGGAAAAGCGGCTCTTGGCTCTAGAGACAAGCCTGAGCTCTGGGGTGGTGTGTTCCCAGACAGCCTATGTGGGTGTGAACACAGAGCTGGGCAAGCCAATTCAAGGACCTCTCCTCCACCGACATGTCCCCTTTCCAGGTGAGTTGGGAGCAAAAGGTGGCGGATCAGTCCCAGGCCTTGAGTGGCCATTGAATCAAATGGGGGTCCAATTTGCAGCTGAGCTTCTCCAGACAGTCTGGACTCTTGCCTGGTGGAGCTTCTGTTAAAAAGCCCAGTGCTCCCTGGATTTTAGCTGCCCAGCAATTGGCAGAGCAAGTGGCAGGTATCCACTCTTATTGATTGCCAGGTATCGTCAACATATCATATTTTTGTAATGACCTAGCTGGATTGCTAGTTTTTTTACCTCCTTCCTGAGCTGTCAGGTTGTTGGATGTTTTATATCTGAATAGGAATCATTGATTGTAAAATCTAAAAGAATAAATACAGTAATGATTTCTATATTAGGCCATTCCCTCTTTCCTTCAGAGAAACCATTTCCAGGAATTTTTCTGACTTCTCCTTGTAGGCAGCTGCAAATCTTTCTTGAGAAAGTTATTATCCTTATAGGGATGGGAGGGAAGCTTTTTAGTAGTTTGGGGTCACACTTAATGTTTAATGTTGGTAAAGAATTGGACAATGATGCACTGTGAATGAAGCTGCATAATGCTGCAGATAGTCCCTATTTTCCCAGGTATTGAAACTACAGACTGGGATTATTCTAAGAAGTATGTGTGTGTACTTGTGCCTTCAAATCAGTATTTTGAGAGTTTACTTGTCAAAGTTGCAAAAGTGGTTTGCTATTGCCTTCCTCTCAGAATTAAGAGAAAGGGGTGGGCTCCAGGTCACCCAGCTGACTTTGTGACAAGACTAGAACTCACATCTCCTGCTTTCTAGCTATTTTAAAAAGATAATTCAGGCTGCCAATCATATTCCAGCTCAGACTTGCTATCTCATTCACTCTGCATCTGCTGGAATTTAGGCTAACATTTCTCAACTATGGCAACCTTAAGATGTGTGGACTTAACCTCACTAGGGAATTCTATAAACTTGAAGCCCATGCATCTTAAAAGTTGTCACGGTTGAGAAATACTGATCTATATGATCTATTCTAGACCATTCAGCACTCATGGGGGAATAGGACAGGAAGAGAAGGAAGAATTAATCTTGTCTTATTATAGTTCCTATTGCAAAACATTTTCCTGTGTTCTGTTTTACTTTGGAACATCTGCAGTTTTGATGCGATCGCCAGCAGCACTCCGACTGCAAGGCAGCACCTGTAGATTTTCAGGTGAAAGTCTAGGGGCAAGTATGTGTGGTAAGCTGAAAGATAATTCCTGTCAGTTATTATACAAGCAAATGAAATGCTATTCTCATTAATTTTCTTTATATTCTGTATGAAGATCAAACATGGAGTACATTTGCTCATATTAATAAATACAATAAATGCTTGTAGAATATTATTTGTGTAATGTTGTTTTCAGTTTTGCTGCAATCACTCGTTTTTGTGAGGCTGGCAGAATTGAGGTGAAAACAACTGTTGGGAATCCAAAATTGGTCCTTTAAGACAATGCCTAACATTTGGGCCTCTGAAAGTCTTGCTTTTGAAGCTGCAGGTAACAAAATGTAAAGTATTGTGACATGGCAGGAGGAAAGAAACAGGCAGTTTTATAGTTAATAATAAGGAGCTCTAGAAAGCTGTTGTTTAGTGACTGATTGAAACAATGATTTCTAGTGAGGGCATTTCAACCTTGTCAATTTTAAAATATGTGGACTTCACTTAGCTGGGGAATTCTGGGAGTAAAAGTCCATGAATTTTAAAAGTTTAAACAATACAATTAAAAGATGGACAGTGAGTGGTAGATGCAAGCATTTCGTATTGATCCATCAGTACCAAACTTACAATAACACGGGTAAAATTGGCATAAATTAAAGGGTCTAGCAAGAACATTAAACATATATCGTGTGCGAGGAACCAACCAATGACAAACCTTACACCCACAGAAGGTATAGATTGATACAGCTGTTTCTGAACACACAAAGGAGGCTTCAATCGATTGATGGCAACTGCTTCAGCAAACCGCAGAAAACGAGAGTTCCTGTGGCACAATAAAACTTTGAACGCGATGTTTGGATCGACTTGGTGACCCTTAGCTGGTATATGTCTCGTGATGACCAAAGAAGGCATTTTATGGCCATGATTTGCTGGAACTCTCATTTTCTATGGCTTGCTGAAGTGGTTTCCATCAATCGACTGAATCCTTTGTGCATGCAGAAACAGCGGTGTGTCAATCTATGCTTTCCGTGGGTGTAAAGTTTATCATTGGTTGGTTCGCACACATTATACATTTAATTAATATTCTCGCTAGACCTCTATTTTATGCCGATTTTAACTGTGTTATTGTAAGTTTGTACTGGCTAGTCAATACGAAATGCTTGCATATACTGCTGTTCGTCTTTTAATTGTATTGTTTAAATTATTAAAGGAGACTAATTGTTTTAAATATCTTAAAAGTTGAAGTTGAGAAATATTGTACTGATTTAAACCATCCAGAGCTCATGGAGGACTGGAAAGACACGGAAGGAAACATTAATATGGGGCTATTACAGCTTTTATTGCAAAAGTTGTCCTGTGATGTTTTATTTTGGAATGTCTACAGCTGCCAAACCAGTTCATGGAACATATTTCAGCTCACAGTCAGGTTCAATTTTCAACTCGAGGGCAAAGAGATGTGCTGTACCACAAATGGAATTTGGAGGTAATTCCCATAATCACAGTGGAAGGCTATTTTTAAAAGGCCATTTTCACAAATGTCCATGATCCTAAAGGTGCTTTTTCAAGAGGCAACTGGAGTTTCTTTAACCAGAAAGTCCAGTTGCTTCTTGAAAAAGCACCTTTGGATGACCTGGATGATTGAGAATCTCCATAGACAAATGTCCCTTACATTTTGCGTATGTCATACATGGAATGTAGCTGTGTCAATAACTGCAAGGTGACTAAAATTGTTCTGACCCAGCTCCCCAAACACGACAAATCCTCTGATGTGAACTCAAAAGATTCCTTTATTAGGAATGTTGGCAGCCCTGGCAAAAAGTTTCTCTTGCAGGCTAACATGTCCAGCCAGCTGGAAGATGAATAGTTGTCTGCCACTTAACTCATCTCCACCCCCTGCTTTTTATCCCCAGAACTAGGGTGGGGCCTCACTAGCAGAGATGGCTCTTCCTTCCCCAGGATCGGCCCAGGGCTTTCCACTGCTCTCCCCTTTTCTGCCTTTTCTGCAGCCGCATGTCAGGCACTGAATATAAATATCAGAATGGATTTGTTCTTTTATTTAAAATCTATTTGGTTTTATTAAAACACGATTTCATCTTATTAAGAGTAGTCTCTTTGGTAAAAAGTTAAGATGGACGGCAAATGAAAAGGTGAAGATAACATTTGTGAGATGATCAGTTATATGGATTTGATTAAATAAGTAAATATAGAGTTATATTAGTAGTTCCCCTCTTACGCTATGATTTTTGCCTCTGTATTTAGTGGGAAAATCAACCCATCAAGCAAAAGATATGAACAGGCAAGTTGACACATTCAATGTAAAAAAACCAGCTAAGAGGAAATTGAAGGTAAACTTTGATGGGTTTTGAACATCTCCAATACTGAGATCCCCTTTTTCACCAGCTCAAGAAGCAGAACTAAGAAAGAAGAATCTCCTCTTTTGAAGTTGGTATCCCTGCAGAATGCAGATGGCTCCTGGCCTCATGGGCCTGCCTTAGCTGCCATACTAGACCTGAGTGAAGCTGAGATCTCAGACAAAGCACCAACCCATGTAAGTTTCTGTAATGAACAGCAAAAGCTTTATTCTATTGATAGAAAAAGCTTTCTTGAGTCCACGTTCAGCTAATTTGAGGGAAAGGAGTACAGAATTAAAATCATGTAAGCATTCTAGAACCCTCCAAATGCAGTGGGCATCAAATCACCCATTGCAGGTAGCAAGGATAGAAGCAAGAAATTGTGAGAGTTGTATTCCAGAAAATCTGGAGGATAGCAAATTCCAGAGTTCAGAACAAACTAAAAAAAACCTGTGACACTGATAGAAAGTAAGCAGGCATTTTTAGGAACATAGGAGTTGTCATAACAGGTGGGAAGACAAGCCAATGCATTTTTACTCTGCCCTTAATCCCTGATTTTGCCATGATGGGGGATGGAAAGGCACAGCCATGTGGCCCTTCCTAAAAACATTTTAACATCTTCAATATTTCATACATATCATGGAGCATTTAGCTCACTCAACAAAGCTATCTCAGCATTAGGATATGTAGTGGACTAGACCCTGGTGGTTGCCAATAATCAGGAGTTGGAGAGGTAGGGAAGATGTCTTAATTGAATTTTACTCCATGGAAAACATAGAGTCTTAACTATTGTTAACTATTGTTAAATCCATGGAATCCATTATCTATTTCAACCTATTGTTTTGAATTCCGGATAACAGCTAGCTTGTATTTCTGATTTTGTTACTGAATAGTTATTTTAGCCATCATTTGGAAAAAATATTTTGCACTTCTGTACAGGAATAATATGTAAGGCTCATGTAGCATCTTTTCCCTACCATTGTTTTCAGGTGACCCCAGATATATGGGTAACAGTGCTGGCTATTCTCTGGCTTCATTTGAATGCTGCAGAGAAGAAAGATGAATGGGAACTGCTGGAAGGAAAAGCTGTCCATTGGCTCCAAGTGAATTCAGGTGATGTATTGAGAGCAGCTTGCCAAAGGAAATCAATGTCAGGATAAGAAATACTAGTGAGTGGCAGTCCTTAACCTACCTGGGGTGATTATGGAAACAGCTAATCAATACCACATCTTGTTAGTACTTGGAGACCATGGGGAAATCCTGAGACTGCTTCCCAGACCAAGAGTTGAAGAAGCATCTTAAAAGAAGGCAGTAGCATCAATTGTGCATTATTGCCAAGAAGGCTACCTTGAAATGTCCATGAGGTAACCAGGAGTTTGATTCAAGGGAATCTTTGTTTTATGGAAAAAGAGATTTGGTAAATGCAATTCCAGCAGCAATACTATTTAATGTCATCCTTCTTGCGATTCTAGTTCTTCTTGAAATACTTTTTTGATGGATCAGTTCCTTAAGATTCCCCCAGCCATAATAGCCGCTGCTGAGAATTCTGGGAGTTGAGTTCCTAAAGTTTATAGGGCATCCAAATTCATGTGAACTTTGGACATTGTAAGATGTGCTAAATGCTATTATGTTGTTTAAACTGAAGTGGGTATTGTTGAACGATCCTGATTCTTGACTATTCATTTACAGGAGGTCAACTGGCTAAGTGTGTGAATGCTGGCAATGAAGTTCTGGGAAGTAGAGTCAGCCCCCAGGTATTTGGGCTCTGAGTTTACAGTGTCATCCTATGCCTGAAACTGGAACATCTGCATCTATTCTGCTTCTATTCTTGCCGAAATGTAATCTGCTACAACCTCCATTAGAACCTATTAGGTCCTGGGTTGTCATTCCCTTGAAAGTACCAGTGCCTTGCTTACAAGCTCACTAAGTTCTAATGCATCACAAATTGCTCTGCTGGTGCATTGATATGCAAGCATTCTAGGCATAAATGTAGCAATAGTAATAGCATTTAGGCTTATGTATCACTCTATAGTATTTTACAGCACTCTCTGGGATGTTTACAATATTGAAGCATTATTTGCATATTGCCCCCAACAGTCTGGGTCCTGATTTTATCAGTCTTGGAAGGATGGAAGGCTGAGACAACTTTGAGCCCTATCAGGATTGAACTCCTGTGTGTGCAGAGTTTGCCGACAATATTGCATTCTAAACACTATGCCACCAATAGATTCATATTTATTCCATGCTATATATATGTGCCTGGGGGGAAAACATCACTTTTGAAAGAATGAAAATTAAGACTAACACCTACCATCCCAATATTTCTGCTTTAATTTGCAATTTAAAGTTTATATTAAGACCTTGGAAGATAAATATGTATGCATCCTCCACTAATTAAAAATTAGGGATGCATTCCTAATCCCAGCAAAGCGTGAGATGGATTCATATAATAAATGAGATTTTTACTGATCTGAGAGAGCAATAAAGGATTAAACGTTCTAGTTAAGAAAAAAAACCCAGATAATATTTCTGATTGGTTGTCAATTTTATTATGCTGGCAATATAAAATAATGAAGGAGATGCTTACAAAAAGAACCACTTTGGTATAGTGATTAGGCATCAAGCAGAAATCAGGTTGTTTTGAATCTTGCTCCAGGCACAAAACAGCTGGGTGACCTTGAGCTAATTATACTCTTAGCCTTTGGAAGCAGGCAATGGTAAACCACTGCTGAAATACCTTACCAAAAAACAAACTTCAGTGTCTACTCCAACCTTTACCAAAAGCCAACAATAACTCAAAGGTACACACATGCTTAAAAATATGATATGAGCTTCTCTTACTATTTTTGTAGTTTGATTTAATATCCATAAATATGTTAATAAAGTTTGGAAATTGGAACAATAAGTTTAAAATGTTGAATTATGCAAACACTTGTAGTTTATCAATATGTAAAGAATTTTGGATTTATTGAATTTGAAGGTGATTATTCTCTAATAACCATCCCAGACATCTTAAATAGATGGTACACATTCACACAATTTATATAATGAATAGAATAACTACTCTGCATTAAGTTTTAATGCTGTGTTTAAAAACTGGCCTTTGTTTTTTTCTTGGATATAAACGTGACTTTACTTTTTGGTCAGGTACTTATTGTGGGGTCATCCTCAATGAAATCGATTACTGAGGGAATGAAATTAACAAAGTTTCTAAGATGCATTAATGGTCTACTGTTTGACAAGGTGTGCTACAACAGACCCTTAAGTCAAATACTTTTCCTAAACAAATGAGAATTTTCTAAGACAGGCACAAATGATAACACACCTGCTCAAATTGTCAAGATAAAGCCTATAAATAACATTGCATGCAATCTCTCAGCAGATGGCAGCATCTCTCCAATTTTGCCTGAGCTAAGATAAGCATAAGACCTTATTAAATAGAAGGCCACATAAGCTTAGGTCAAGGATATCAACAAGACCTTCCCCCAGTGTCTTCAATCTTCTTTAAAGTGATCCAGTTCAGATTTGCTCCCAGATTAAATTGGTTTAATGGGCTCTGACTGCAGATAGTCCTTGACTTATAATCACAATTGAGCCCAAAATTTATGTTAAGGGAGACATTTATAAGTTTTCCCCATTTTCTGACCTTTCTAGCCACAGTTGTTTAAGTGAATCATTGCAGTTAAGTTAGTAGCATGGTTATTAAGTGAATCTGCCTTCCTCATTGACTTTGCTTGTCAGAAGGTCGCAAAAGCTGTTCACATGATCTCGTCATAAATATGAACCAGTTGCCAAGAATCCAAATTTTGACCACATGACTACAGGGATGCTGCAATGGTTGTAAATGTGAACAACGCTCAGAGGCCACTCTGTTCAGTGCTGCTGTACAAATAATGGAATCCAATGCATCATTTTTGAAATTCTCTCAGATTACATATGTAACAATTAGACTTTTGCCACATATAGCAAAGGTAAAATAGAAGGGCAGTAACTGGATAATAATTACATTTAAAAAAATTAATGAAAAAATATCCCAAAGTGCTCTGGAGTAAAGCAAATTAATAGCTACAAAAATGTAAATATCTCCGTAAGAGAGTTAGCGGTGCTTCTCCAAAGATTATATTCTACAACCTATCAGGTCACATGACCAGTAGATGACAGTAAAAATGAGGTTTCTATGTGTCTGTGTTGCCATCTAGTAGTCATTCAGATTCTTGCAGCTCAGATCTTTTTAAATAGTTCTATACTTGGATGATTATAGCTTATCAGATTTGACTCCATGACAACAGATCTGACTAAATCTACAGCTTTAGCGATTGGGGGAGGGGGGTCCCATTCAAATCTAGTCTTAATCAGAGTTCACCCAGTTGCACTACGTAAAGCCCTAATTTTAGACTTCAATTTTTAATAGAGATGCTAAGCTATCTTAAAAGGTTGCAGTAAGGTCTGCTGAGATATATGGAAATAACTGAAATTGATTTTTATTTCTACTGTTTTGACCTCATTTTTACCATTTCTTAGATGTCATTTTTGAGTGTGCTGAAGTTGTTTTTCTTACACATCTCTCAATAACTCTGCAATGTCCTTGATACCTAGGCTCTCTAACTGAAAAAGTCCTGTGGGAGATGTTTCCACACAATTTTCTCTTCTGGGATTTCATCAAAGTAAGAGAGATTGCAGATCCCTAGGAAAATGAGAAATTAAAAGCCAGACATTAACACACTTTTATCAATCATTTCAGTTACGATACTTCAGCAGAAGAATCTCATGACCCACTCAATATTACTAAGCACAAATTGAAATCATTGTATTAGTGTGGCCAGTGGATATTAAGGCAGGGGTCTAAACTGGTGACAGGGCATTCAAGAATAAATGTCTCCCACAAAATTTCTGGAGTGGGGCTTGCAAAGTATTTGATTACTCAAGAGACCACTCCTATATGCTTGATTCTAAATCAATGTAATTGAGTATCTCCACACTGAGAAAAACAATTCAAATAACAACAAAGAAAATCACAAGAATATAGAGATATGCATTAAATCATTCTAGAGCCCAAAGCCCCATTGAAATAAAGTCATTTTCATTGCCTTCCTGAACACAAGGAAAGTAGGAGAAAATTGTACTTCTGGATGAAATATGCTTTATTATTTATCAAGTTTATACAGCCATCTCCCAAGACATTACTCTGGGCAGTGTGTGGCAAAATTATACATACACACACACACTATAAACATATTGAACACAGACATATAAACTGCCCCATATAATTGGATTAGCTATGAGCCACCTCAAGAGCTCATTGGTCTCCTGAGAACCCTAGACATGATAACAAAGCCAGATCTTTAGGGATTTCTGTGAAATAAGGGGTGAGGCTGACCTAACTTTGGAGAAGAGATATTCCATAATGCCCAATTCTGGTCATCTGGCCCTTTCTGGGAAATAAGGGGTGAGGCTGACCTCATTTTGGAGGAGGGATATTCCATAATGCCCAACTCTTGCCATCTGGCCCAAGCCCCCTTAATTTCCAGTTGGAGGGAACTTTGAGCAACTCCGCCCCCAAAGTTCAAAGTAGAAAGGCAAAATCATGCTTGCCAAGGCATTTTCTGGTATCTCCTATTGTCATGCCATATAAGGCTTTATAGATGATCAGCATTTTGAAGTAGTCCCAACAGCTTACAGGTTCTACTTCCAACAAAAGAAGACAATTCCTTCCCCAGTTTCTGATCGACAAGCTGGAAAAAATGTTCAAGAAAGGTATGAGTAAAGAATAGAATTGTGTAAGTTCTTTACAAGCATTACAAATATTGGTGGGGCCCCAAGCCTCTTCTCTCATTTCCGGTTCTTCCTGAATAAACTGGATATCTTGTCTCCATTGCAAAAAGTAACCTTTCTTGTAGGGCTATCGCAATATACAAGCAGTATATATCTATGGAGAAAATAAAAGGAAGACCATTATTTAAGCACAGCTCTTGTACCTATATAATATATAAATAGGCTACCAATATTCAATGCAACCTTTCCAATTTATAACTGGGTGCCATTCTCTCTACCTTGTATGACATAGAACCTGTACCTTCAGGAAATGCTGTAAGTTGGGAGAGCAAAATGATCCCCCAAATTACAAGGAGAGCTAGGTTTAGATAAATAATATAAATAATATAGAGGCCTTAGCCTCTTATGAGAACTGAAACACTGACTTAAAGATGGTATTTTGCTTGCTGAGCAAACATAAAGACAAAAAATCCTTACAACAGAGTATTGTATGAAGTAGATGCCTTCCTAAAAGATGACACTCAATAGGATGCCCTTAGGAAGTTTCAGACTGCAGGTCCTATCAGGTCAGTAGCTGGGACTAATGGGAGATATGTTCTAAAACATCCAGAAGCAACATAGTTCATGAGAAGTGATTTTCCCCCCCTAATAATGCTGTTTTCTCCCTCCTAGGAATCCTGTCACCTCTTATGAAAAATATCCAAAACAAATCAGATGGCTGCAGTTAATTATTTTGCTTCCTCAAAAATCACTTCCTCCACCCATATGCAAGCAATCAGGAATTAAAACTGTTTCTGAGCTGAACAAACTACAGGACAGTGATCTTGGACTTCTTTTATTATCCAAAAATTGAGGGTCCAAACAACAAATGATTTCTGGCCCAAAATACAATATCATGAGAGTCTTTTGAAGCTGATGACTTTTCTTCCAAGATTTCTTCTTTCTTTTCCACATTATAGTCTAACCTATAATGGCTGGATTTCCAATGCCTATTCTACTAGTAAAGGAGCCAAAGTCTGCTTAGCTTTTCTGATATCAGCTGAGACCAACTAAGCACTGTCATCTGCCAATAAAGCTGCTCTTAAAGGTATAGCAACAGACTAAATTTGAAAAATGGCCATCTTAAAAACAAAAAAAAATATTTTAGGGGAGGATTCCCTAAAACAGAATTCTACAGCATTTAAGAAGATTAACTGTCTAATAGAAATACTCAGTTTTTTTGTATGAAAAACCAAAAAGGGGTATAAACCAAAGCAAGGAGTGGGTAGCAACCTCTTTAGCAGGTCCAGGCTCCTCAAAGTGAGGTAAAAATGCGGTTAGCCATTAGTAAACCTCAGGATTACGTGAACCAAGTTCGGTTCACTGATTAGTTTATGAGTGTGCTACACAAACATGCAACCTGTATGAAATTTGTATGCGAAATATATTCCAATTTGTATTTCCTACATCTACAATAACCAAAGTGGTATAATTAATCCCTACCGTCTTCTTCCAAGCCTCCTCTTCTCTGGTGTCCTCACCCCAAACTCACTCTTAAAAACTTCTACACCGAATCCTCTAAGCCTTGGGGGATCGGGGAATTGGGGAACTAAACTCTTAAACGTCTTAAAAAGAGTTTTAATTCCCTAATCATGACGGACGGTTCTAGGACCCTGAAGGTACTGCCCCTTTCATTCGTTCTCACCTTACTTTCCACTGTGAGAATTTGCTCGCAACACCGGGAGCCGCTTTTCTGCACAGAAAGCCTCAATGGTGGGAATAAATAAATAAACACCCGAGGATGGAAGAGAAAAGGGTTTAAAAAAAACACCTCCCAACATTTCCAAAATACCTTCCCGCTGCAATGCATCACTGAAGTCAATTTCTACATTTTTGGGATGATTAGGGGGAAGGACTTCCCGGGTCAGGGGGAAGTGGCTTCCGGGCAGCTTTGAGCCCCGGCACATTTTTTAATTTGGAAATTATCCGCTGGCAGAAGCTCAAGGGAAATAGCCTGCGGCATTCTTGGGCAAAGTTGCGTTACCAGGATTCCTTATTTGAAACCATGGTCGCGAATCTTACTGTGATTGGTGTTGAGTGCACGCTGCTGGGCAGAACTTAATTTCAGCCAGGGCTCGACAAAGGTATAGTTCTTCTCTTCGGATCTGCTCCATCAGCTGTAACGCCGTAGGTGAAGGGCTTAGGTTAAAGGATCCGGTCGCTTCCCGTTTTGATCAGAGATCTCTTCCTGATAAAGACTTCTGTGCAACCTGCAAACTGGCTGGGAAAGGGAAGGAGGAAGCAAATTGAGAAAGGGTCTAAGTACTCTGCTGACATGATAAATGTGCTAGTTTTAAAAATCCACTGTTGGCTTGGAAGATAAGTTGGGAGAAGGAACTTGTCAGAGTCGTTAACCTTAAGGGAAAGATGGGATCTTGGGGCAGGAGTGGTCAGAAATATTCTTCAGGAGTTCTGTACTGTTCAGGGGTTTGTTTTTTTAATCTTCCTCCTAATAATCAATGGGCGGAGCAGATAATACTCCTCCCAGCACGCAGCTTCAGTCCGGCTCTTAGACAAATATAATCTGCGTTATATTTCGGGGACTAAATTTAATTGAACGCAGCGAGCCTTGCTCCTCAATACTGTACACAGGCTTAGGATGGAGGTGCAGAAGTAAAATAAGCGGAATTAAAGGCTGGTGGGCAATGATAAAACTATTTTTTGAATGCTGGATTAATTGATTTTGTATTTTAAAAGGGCAGACTCTTTGTGCCTACATTGATAGAAACCATATTGTTTCAGTAGAGCTTATACTTAAGCAAGGGCATCTAGGGGTATGGCTTTATTACATCAGTGAAAGATACGTGTTTACTACCCAGATTTATATACTGCCCCATCCCAAAACACTCTTTCTGAAACACACCCCCTCGTATTCCATTCCACTCCAAGGGTAGTCTTAGTATCTTTTGTATCTAACTGTCTTAAATCTAGATCAGGGCAGCTTGGCCTCTGTATGTTTTATTTAATTTTGCAGAAATTACTTAAGAAAATATCCAAGAAGAAGGCAATGTTGAACTACATCTGTACTGTTGCCAAGAGAAATTTGATGGATGTAACACATTTCCATAGAATCAGTTCTGTCCAAAGGGGCCTTTACCTTCAATTGCTTTATCATTGTAATTTAAACCTGTCCTTGAGGCAAGTCATTTGACTCCACTTGTTTGAGTCATTTGGACAGTCAGATAACAATTGTGTTTTGCACAGTAAATAGCCCACCTCATTTTAGCCTGCTGTGTGAAATCAACCCCTGTGGTCAGTCTGATATTTGTACCCTGGAAAACTGGATTGAGTTCATTATGGTTCAGTTAACCATGACTTGTACGTGAATGTAATAATGTCTTTGATGTTATATTCAGATAAACATCACTCCTAAAAGCTTTTACTAGCAAATAAGCTTCAGTAAAAGTAAAACTTCTTGTGAACAGATATTTCAAATATTCATGACAGCCTGAAATCAACTAGTTATGCTTTTCCTATTGAGAAGTGTTCCGTTAGATAATTTCAACCCTTTTTCTCTTTCTAGGAACATTATATTCTGTTGGTGTTACTTATATTGTTTCTGAGCACATTCTTATTTCAGGATCAGTCTGACCCAACTGCAAGCTTATACATTTTTTAAAAATGGAGGTGCTAGATTCTGTGGCTATAGAATGGTGCATCATATAAAAATGATGTGCATGTAAAGATAAAGATATTTATTGGGCAGACCTCTGGAAAAAGAAGGAGCCAGGCAGTCTGGATAGCTGATGGCTTGCTTTTGTGAAGTTAATGCTCTGTTATGGGCTGGGCTTTTGTTTGCAAGCACACCAATGGCATGCATACTAACAGTTTTCCACTGTTTGTGGGAAATCTAAAATGGGTTGTGAGACCACATGCTGCAATGAGGCCTAGTCAGTTGCACAACTCTGTTAATCTGAGCATGCTCTGAGATGGGGGGGGTGTGATTCCTGAATAACAGGTTCAAGAAAGTGAGGGCTACAAAGGCAGGAGTCAACTAAGTCTTTGAGGAGGGGTCTTAAAAGTATTTAAAAAACTGACACCAAGTAAAGCATTTGGAGTGGGCAAGCAAGCACATGCTGGACTGAATCTACAGTTTTTGGTTGGCAAAGCTGGATGAGTAGAAGACTCAAAACTAGTAAGATTTCTTTTTTTTGGTCTCCCCCCCTTCCCTATCTATCCTGGCATTGTACTTACACTTGAAAATATTCTTTGTCTATTTGAAACTATTTGAAATCTTGTTCCATTAATATCTTGAGTATGCCTTAGTTAGCGAAACTGCTCTTTGGAACAATGAATTTGTTTGCAGAGAATTAGATATTGGTATGGTGGTCTAAAGACCCTATTAAAGAAAATTGGATAGTTCTAAGAGTTACTTAGATTCAGATGTATTCCAGCTTTCTAAGGATTTTGGTCCCTCTCTTCTCCATACAGCAAGCAAGGAAGATTTGGAAAGATGGATTGACTTTTAGTGAGACATAAGCTTGTAAATCCTAAATTTACTTTTGACCAGCATTGCATGCTTAGAAAAGGCACTTTATCTTTGTTACATTTCTACTAATGGCTGTAAATTGAGATTTAATATAATTCTTAGTTTTGTCTTGCTGATCAACCTGAACAGAAAATCTTCCATCCACTTGTCACAGTTATAATAGGAGTAAATCAGGTTGATATTTTAAAAATGCCACCTCCAAAAGATTCTCTTTTTTTCTTTTTTAAACATCAGTCTCAGGATAATGGATAAAGCTGGCACATTTTTAACGGAGGTAGCTAAAAATACTATTACTGTATTTTTGTTTAATGTAAACATGATTGATTGCATTATATATTATTGTTAGAATGTATAATAGTTAATTCCACCATGATTTCACACCACTGAATTACCAACCCTTGTGCAGTTTTTGGTACATACTGAAAAAGTTTTGGTATTTCTTGGCTCAATGCCCTGTGCACCATTCAGCCAGTAGAATTCAGAGCTGAACTAATGGCAAAGACAATACATAGTTTCTTGTTTCAGTAAGCCTATATAACAAAATCTGGTTTAACACAACATCTGATAAGAACTAAAATATTCCTTTTCATGTAGATGGAAGAATTTGGAAGTTTGTGTTCATAGTTTCTGATGCGGAATATGTGAAATGCTTCTATATATTTTGGATTTCAATTTCCATCATTTCCATCAACCTAGGGCAATATAACTTAAATAACTACTGACTATAAGAACAACCCCATTGGATAAGACAAGGGCCTAACTTAGTCCAGCATTTTTTATTACAACTAGATTGCCCTGATCAGAAGCAAGATATTATCCTGCAGTTGGTATTTAGAGTCATGGTATAACAGTTTTTAACATAAACTATGATCAATTATAAATGAGTTGGCCTCCAACCATAAATTATAAAACTATGGAAAGTAACATAAAACTAATAATAGTTTAAACCATCCCTTTATGCTTCTTTATTTCCAATCAAATTTAGACTTTACCCTTTTCTCATTGATTGGCTTTCCTCTTTCTCTCCCATGCCATGCTTAGTTCAGTTCTTGAGATATTATAACATAGAAAGTATTACATTTAATAAAATGGAAATATAATCATTGAAAGGGGAAAGTTGAATTCTTATACGGTATGTTACAAGTATGACCAGATAATTGCAAACTGAAACATTTTAGGGTGCTTGTCAAGAAAAGATTTTGCAAAGTTTTCAATCCGAAGAAAACTATGAACCTCGCCTATATATTTCCAGAAGAATTATATTTATTAATTTTTTATCTTGCCTCTATTATCTTTTATAAATAACTCAAGACAGTGAACATATCTAATCCTACTTCCTCCTCATATTTTTCCAACAACAATCCTGTGAGATTAATTCAAGTGAGAGAGAACGACTAGCCCAAAGTTACACTTTCATGTATAGTTTTCATGCCAAAGCAGGACTAGATAGAATTCAGTCTCCTGTCTTCTAGGCCATGTTACTGAATTCAAATAAATATACAAAGGATTGTAGTTTTAATAGCTGAACAGATTACTTTAATCAAAATAATAAACTGCTTTCTCCAGTTTAGCTAACCTGAAAGTCCACACAGTCATTTTACGGTACTATTAGTTTAAATAATTTTTAATGCAGCTTGGTCAACTTGGAAAAAGCAAAAGAATTGTGTCATCTTTCAAATACTAGCTTTATGTACCCTTTTGTAACCTGCCTCCCTAGTCATATCGAGCTTTCTTTTGATGTTAATTATAGTTATACACGCTATTGGACAGTCAAGTCTGATTTGTTCTGGTAGCATGTAATTGTAAAATATTTATGGATTGGTGTCATCAATTAATATATTAAAATAGGTAGTTCTATTGTAACTGAGTTTTTTTAAAAAAAAAAACACCTGTGTTCATATTCCTGTCTGTTGTGTCATTGTCTATCCCTCTAGTTTGAGATCCAAACCACTCAAGGAATTTCTCCACTTGGTACCCTTTCTAGTTGGCAGACCAGTTATTGGAAGCTTCAGCAGAAGCCTACATAAACTCCAAGTCCAAACAAAGAATGAGGAGAAAAATAGCAGCAAAGCGGAATATGGTGGCCCAGTACTTCCCATGTCAGACACCATTCGAACGAGTGCAACCATTGGTAAAAATGGAAAAAGAACCAGACCCAGCAGGCTCTGATTCATTAGGAATGACAGAAGGCTCTGTAAAAACATATCGTATAGTACCAGTAGGAACAGGAGGAGGAGGAGGTGTCCGGCTAGTAACACCACAGCAAACCAGGAATGAACGACTAGAAGCACCTCAACGTTGGGAAATCCAAGGGCAAGAATTGCCAACTCCAGAACTTACCCCAGTCCAATCACCTGCATGGAGGAATCTGCAAGTACCAGAACTCACCTTAACAGAAGACATTGAGACCTACTTGACTACATTTGAAGATGTGGCTGAGGCCTGCAAATGGCCTCAGGAACAGTGGGTGACCCGGTTAGTGCCAGCCCTCAATGGAGCTGCCCTCCAGGCCTACAACAGTTTGGATCCCAGAGAAAGTGGAGATTATGGGAAGGTAAAAGCTGCAATCTTACGAGAAGATGCTGTCAGTCTGGAGAGGCAGAGGCAGCATTTCAGGCATTTCCGTTACCAGGAGGCTGAAGGGCCCCGTGACGTGTGTTCTCGGCTGCGGGGGCTCTGCCATCGCTGGCTGGAGCCAGACAGCCGCACCAAGGAACAGATTGTAGAATTGTTGATCCTAGAGCAGTTTCTGACTATCTTGCCCGAGGAAATGCAGGAATGGGTTCAAGAATATCGTCCAAAGACCTGCATTCAGGCAGTAACCTTGGCAGAACATTTTCTTCTGAAGCAGCAAGACAATGAGAGATGGGATCAACAGGTGAGCACTTTCCAGCATGAAATCTGGGAGCTTATGTCTTAACATGCAATTAGAGTTTTAAATCACTTCTACCCAGCTTCTACCTAGACTCATGATAGTATCCAGGAACCGGGGGTGGGGCACACTACCTACCTTCAGGGAGCTAGTTGTTGCTGAATCATTCCCCCCCTTTTTTGTTTTTTGTTTTAGTTTTTACAATTTTATTAAGTAGTGCTCAGCTCCCATGAGAAACTTTTTCTTGTGTGTATTTTTTTAAAAGGGTGGCTTAGTTCTGATTTACATAATAGAAATGGTCAAGTTTTACAAAGGCCATTTGAGCACCTATTTCACAGGCAAGTATTTATTTGATAACATCCCTAATGTCAAAATCATATGCCTGTCCCAAAAAGGTCAATATTATGTTCATTTTAATAGTTTAAAAAAGGTGCTTACTTTGTTTATATATACAACTATTCTTTAAATATAATGAAAATGATTTATGAAAATTCATTGCACTGAGCTGAAATTTAGCTCTTACTCAATTTCTGCTTTTTAAATTTTCTGTTTGTTCACAAAGTGAAAACAACTTGAAAGTGAGGAAGCGACACGGAGTATTTATTGTCTTACATTGTTTAACCACACAAGTGTTGACATCCCTCTCCTTCACTAGAAAAAGTGTTTCCTATCTTTAGGGCACAGCAGCATTCTGAGAGAACCTGAATGATTTAAATGAATATCAGCTGATACAGGCAACCTTATACACTATTAAAATTCAAAGAAATAATACCAGAAGACTCTTGGAAAGATTCAAGTTTTGTTCATTTATGTCAAGCAAGTGTGAATTCTAAACTACCAGAAAGACTTCATGCATTTTGCAAGGTGTGGCAGTTAGTGACATCCAGCATCCAGCCCAGAATTGGCATTGTCTAGTTAGGATTTGGTGACTCCCAGGTTAAGTTAAAGACAGCACGTGTAAAGTGTTTTTTCTTGGATTGACACCTATACAGTCACAGATATATTTGAATCTTATCTTACACCACTGGCTTCCCTAGTCACTAAAGGTGATAGAAGATGTTTCTCATATGTTGCTGTTTTCCTGCTTACATTCTACCTTCCCCTGACAATATTGTATCCCTCTGCTTGGTGTATTCCCTTGCCTTGAATAGTGTCTAACTGCTGTTTCAGGTGCTAGGGCCCTATATGCTTGAGGAGTCTGTGAATTTACCAGAAAGTGAGCAAGTGGTCTCAGATACCCGGCAGGTTCTGTGCAGAGAAAATAAGGAAGAGCTGAATGAGCATGCCTCCTCATTAGGTAAGGTTTTTTGAGACTCCAAATATCTTGGGTCAACTCTGATAATACAGTCATTTAGTTAGGGATTATGGGATTGAAAAACAGCGTATCTGAAGGGACCAAATTGGGCCAGAGAGTCACTCTGGGACTAAGAAGATCCAAGTTCAAATGATTCTTCAGCCATAAACTTCTGGTCTTCTATTCTTTCATATCGTATCTTATTTTGCAAAATTGTTGTGGAATTACAATGGCTGCCAGGGGGGGAATATCAGTCTCTTTTTTCTCTTTTAATCCAGCAGGTAATGAAATCCAGACTAAAAATGAGGAAGAGTATCTGTTACAGGAAAGTTCAAAAAGACAGAGAAGTCGCCTTCTTCCCAATTTGCAAGCAGCTGCCTTTGCTCACCAGACACCCAACAGTCAGCTAGCTTCGAAAAAACAGCCCTTGCACAAACAAGAGGTGCTTTTCCCTTGCCCCGAATGTGGGAAGAACTTCTCACGTAAATCTACCCTCACTAGACACCGGAGAGTACATACAGGGGTCAAGCCCCATCAGTGCACTGAATGTGGGAAAAGATTCTTGCACAAATTCAACCTGGTGAACCATATGAGGACCCACATGCGAGAAGAATCAAGCCGTTGTTCATTGTGTGGAAAAAATGCAAAGCGGAATTCAGGGCAAGGGAGCCAAGAGCGAAAGGCTGGGTGTTGTGAATGCACAGGCAGTTTGGAACCACAGTACAGTGTGGAGCAGACAACACAGGACATGGGCGAATCCTTTAACTGACTTGAATCCTAGGAAGAAACACAGTATAGCTGACTTGAATGTGCAAATAATTTTTTAAGAAATAACTCTAAATCAGGGAAATGTTCTGTGCCCTGGAGTCTTCTAGAAGCCAGAACCACTTTCTGATGACAAGGCAGTTATCCTGAATATTGGTCAAAGCAAAAATGCCTTCAGTAGCTCAGTTCACCTGTTTGAATGTTTTGTTATTTGTTAATTTCTAAAATCATCCAGGGGAAGGGGAGGGAAGGGAGAAGAGCAGCAAAGTTCTAACCTTCAATGATAATAGAAATATTTTCTTCTTGATACCACAGTCAGAAGAAAGCTAGACAATCACACAGCAAAAGCTAGTGGAAATTCACCATCCCCAGAAATCAAAATGTGATTGACCATAGAAATGTGCAAAATGCTTCAATGTCAGTACTCTTTGATATCTGAATATACTGAAAGCTGTCTGATCTTTAAATGAGTTTCAAGATTGGACCTCCTTTTGTATTCTCAGAAGAGATGCTCTCACATCAAAATGGAACATTTCAAGGATGGAATGGTTCGATCTCAAAATGTTTTGCACACTCAGTTGAAGGGCCTATACTTAAATGAACTCAGATAGCTGAGGCTCTGCAACTGGATACAGAATTTCTTTAGTAAATATCAATTTTACAAATGTCCTAAACAATAAAAAAATAAATCTCGCTTTCAGGTTGATCAGTCATATTCTTAAGTGCAAAAATGTCTTTAATTGCTTGTGCATAAAAATCATATGGAGGGAAGCTTATCCAGTTAGCTACTTAATGATGTATGAGATTTTTTACAAATTTGGGGGAATTTCTAGGTAATGTGTAATGGAATGTCACCTTAAAGGCCTTCAATCCAGTGCCTCTTTTGTGGAGATCTTGAAAATTGTATATTTGAAACTGTGATAGAGGTGTGAACCATTCTGTTGATCCGTCAATTTTGTGTGTGGGTTTTTTTTTTACCTCAATAAGGGATGGTAAAATTCACAATAATATTTATGGTTCATTGGAACTTTTCTATTAGACCTTTTTTGTCCTAGGATGTTTGTTTTCCTGAAAATAGATTGTTTTCCAAAAATAATCACCAGAGTCAAGATAAAACCTAGAGAACAACCTGGCTTAGCAGACATCCTGGTCAGAAATACAAGGAATTTGATTTAACTCATCTGAATTACCTCTCTTGGAAAAGTTGGCCTCATTTCCAAGGAAATTTACAGTTTGTGTTTGTCAGACAATAGTTCTCAGTAGATTATGACAAACTTTTGAAATGGTGACTTTAAAAACTGATTTGGCTAAGAATTGAAGAATCTTGTGTTTTGAAGATGGGACAAAAATCCAATTAAGTATACTGCAAGTAGAAGTTTTTTAATTTCATCCTCTAGCTCTTTGTAAATTCCTGTCAAGCAAATCGTAAGTATTTCAGGATCTTCTAACACTACCAATTTTAATCCCTCTAACACTGTTGATATACCAAAACTGCATGTTTGGAATTTTGCAATGGTTATAGCTGCACATGTAAATGTTAGTTTTTTTAAGAGAAAAAAATGTTTTTGTAATTTTTTTATTAAAGCTTTATTTTTTTCTAGTTTGCACATTAAAAGAAGTTTAATGTTGAAATCAGAATTTATAGTTCTTCATTTCTCACTTAACTGGGAATTGATAATTTTATTAATTTGTAGTTTAGCTATAAACCCATAGTTCTGATTTTTGAAATGTGCTTCAGAGCAAGCTAAGCTATTAATATATTTGCCATATGAAATATGGGAATTGAATCACCTGCAAGCTCCAACTGAAACCACTGGCAGTGGATCTGGGCATTTCATAGGACACTTCACCAGTGCCAAAATGACCTGCAAAATATACATAATAAATGATACATGTATGTAGGACTCAATCTAAATATAATAGGATTTATCTCTTAGTAATACGTAACATACCGATGTACCAAGTATTCATTTTAAAATCTCATTAGAGTGAAATTTGTTTACTATATATCTTCACAGATAAAGTGTGTCTCAAACTGTTAGTGTGCAGATTTATGAGATTGCCATGGTGATTAGAAATTAAAATGGTAATTCCAACACATCTGGTTAGAAAAGAAATGGATTTTTGCTAGATTTTTAAAGAAATGGCTCTTTGCTGCTTTATACTTAGAGTAGAAAAGACTCCTGGCATCCAATCTGCTGCCAGAAGTCAGCAGACCATCTCAATAATGCTCCCTGGCAATTCAAATTCTATAATGAAAGCACTGTCTAGGTAAGTCTATTATTGCCTCTTAAACTAAATAAACAATTGCAGCTATGTATTACTTATGAGGAAGAGATTGCAAACTCACACTATAAGAAATGCATGCTTTAGCAGAACTTTTCATCAGCTAAAGTAGCACAGAAATAAAAACATTACACAAAATTCAAAAACCATACATTATTTTGTAAAACTTTGGTTGTTTATAAAATGATCAGTTCTATATTTTAAATCCTTGCCATAGATACGGGTATCATGTGATTCCTTGAATATGCAAAACTTACAATAATAATATTAATGTGTTTTTTTTTCTTCCAATCAGTTGTGCTCATTTCTTGGAGACTGCCTAGACAAGTCCCAGTAGTTTTCTTGCCAAGGTTTTTCAGAAGTGGTTTACCACTGGCATAGAATTCGTAATCTTCCAGTTGTTAACCTGATGCCTTAACCATTGTACCAAACTGACTATTGTTAGTGTGTGTGTATTTATAAACTTATAAAGTCTAGTAAATAAAACATTCAGTATAATATTTAATCTAACAACATGATAGCCAGAATGGTATGATATTTGGGGTCTTGGATTGAGTCAAAGAAGATCCAAATTCCTTTATTAAATTAAATTCCTAATGAAGAAGCTGTATAACATTATGTCAGTCCATAGCAGTTCTCATAAACACTGCGTTACCATGGTTTGCATCATGATAATTTGTTAATTATCAAAATTAAACAAAGTAAGTTAGCTTATTGTATGAATCCAGCCATTACCTCCTAAACATGACCCAGCAGTTAATATACCCAATCCGGACTGCAAACATCTGGATGATTAATAGATGGTTTAAAAAAACCACCTAACTTTTGCTGCATCTGGATTTTTGCTCCCAGATCTGGTAGTCCTAATTTAGGTTAAATTAGAATCTCCTGGTCCCCATTAGGCAATAGAGAATGGCTAAGAAAGAAAAAAATATGGAAGCTGCTTGCCGTGTATTAGCATGCTCTCTAATCTTTATCATGACCATTATTCCATCCAGTTAAATGACTAATATTTTTCTCCACTGAAAGGTTTAATTTGATTGCAAGATTCTCACTGTCAAAGGTCATCAGACACATATGATGTAATGACCAAGTAAGTATGAAAAGATAGGTCCACTACCATTTCCTCCCTGAATTTTGGAACTTAAAATATTTTCTCTACCCTAGGCACTTAAATTTTCTAAATAATCCTTGACAAGTTCCTCATGAATGATAATACCACAATCTTCTTTTGTCATTAAAAGCTGTATTGGCTTGTTAAAGACTCTCCAAAGAAGATACTTGTTAAAAAGATAAGCCTAAAGTGACAGCACCAAACACTTCATTAACATGTTATTTATTCTTCCCCCCTTCTAAAAAAAGAATTGACTTAAGATTCTAAGCTATTTTAACATGCCCTAGAGGCTGATATTGCTTAAGATCAGCCAAGAGGGGGAAATTCCATGCAGAGATCTGAATTAGACCCAGTCTGATTCTATGATGGGGCTATTCAAAACTCAAAGGTTTGAGGGAGGATGCTTACTAATTTAGATGTGCTTCCCAGACCTCGCCCTTTGAGTTGTCCATTGTGGAACTATTCTTTCTATTCTTTATCGCATATTTCTGGATGATATTCCCTTAGCCATCTCTGCATTTCCTCGGGCAAAACAGTCAAGAGCTTCTCCTTAATTAGAAATTCCAAGATATATTCCTTTAAAGGAGAATATTTGTAATTCAGGGTTGACATGAGGAGTCCTTGGTGCTCTCTGAGCTTGCTTGTTTTCTTGCAGATACTTCATTACCCAAACTAGGTAACATCATCAGTGCTAGTAAGGAGTGTTATATGCTCTCAGTTATACTCTGGTGGCTTGCCCTATCAGTATTGGTGGGGGTGGTCTTAGATATTATTTGGTTGGGATGTTTGCTGTTGGCTCTTTGGCAGTTGTTTGATTGAGATATTATTTACTTGATTATTGGTCTGATGTTTACCTTGGAAGGAAGATTAACCTAATATCTTCCTTAGTGTGGTATTGACTTCAATTAGAACAACTAAGTTCCCCAAAGAAGCTACATAACTCATAGATTTCTGTTTATAGTAGTGATGGAATTGCCAGATGTCAACTGTGCCCCCTCTCACGATGGCTCTATTTTTCATCCATCATATCAGCTTTTGTATCTGTAACTCATCATGAGCCTACTTGGCATCTCTGCTAAAAAATGGCACAGCTGAGTCACCCACTTCACTTGTGGGCAAGCCTGCAAACTCTGACCATTTACTAAAAGATAACCAGGAAGATATAAATATTGGCCCCAAGTTCTCACAAATATTTTCCAGTCAGGTATTTAGAATGAAAAATCTTCAGATGTTTCAAAGATGTCCTGAGGGGTAATGTTGATATTAAGATCATAGCACTGAAGATAAGATTTGGGTGAATAATAAAACCAAGTTTAGAGCTCAACAATCTAACACATCAATCCTGAGTTATGCATCTTGTCTGCCTTTGCCTTAGATCCTGAAAACACTGAATTGCCTGATTTGAGTTGATTTATCTTTGGATAAAATCTAGGTATATATTTTAACTATTCACACTGTACATGTATGAGGGCCTCCAATTGTAGTAGAACCAGGCTGGAAGTTTTCAAGTACAGCTTTACCTCAGACAACTGGTCTTGAAAACTCAGATGGAAATAGTTCTACAGCCCAGTAGCCATTAATGGACCTATGTCGCCAGTCTCCGTTTCATGGAGTTGTGACTTGTGAATGGAAAGCATAAATATTTAAAGGAAGTCTACCCTTCCATAAAAATCAGAATTAATGGATAAAGCAAATTCTGGAATTTTCATAAAAGCATCAGAAATCAATTAGATTATATGCACATTATAGAAAAATTACTTTCAAAAAGCTCATGCCTTTGAAAAAGCAGATATTAGGAATGTATGTAGCAACATATGCAAGTGTTCATGTGGAATTTATAATATCTTAATATAGCAAAAATGTCACATCAAAATAGTACTTGAGCTGTGAACTGCAAAACAGAGCAAGGGCAGTGAAAAAAACAGTTCTTATTCAAAGACATTTTACATCTGCAGGAATAAATTGTTTACAGAATAATCCATCCTGCCATTTGAGTTTCTGTTCCCACAACAAAAGAGGTGAGGGATCATACTTGAAATTCCATTTGCTTTCAACATAGTATAGTCATTATAGTAGGTCTATCAGAGATCAGGATCCTACTGAGTTCAAACAGGAGCTATGACAACCTAAATAATCTGGGCCATGAGGATTGCAGACAGCATGAGTGATATAATCACTATACTATTCACAAATACTTATTCCATTTGACCCAAGATCAAGCTGCTGCTGTTCCTCTCTTGAAATGACTTTAGAAACATTGTCCCGGTTCTGCTAGATTTACGGGTTTATTTTGGACCTGATAATAGGTGTGACTGGTATACAGTAGTATGCATAAATGCAGTAAAGGATATGGCCTTTTTTCACAAGAACAACCCTAAGAGATAGATTGGGTTGAGAGAACACAAGTCAAAGTTATCCAGTAGATTAAGGGGAACTAGCATCTGGGTTTCTTTGCTTATAGGCCAGTACCATAACTACTATAACATACCGTAATGCTCCTGGGTTTGGCTGTCTTGGGGCTGTGAAAGTGACAGCATTGTTGAGCATGTGCAAAGTGTAAAGACTTGCTCCATACTTAACACATGCACACAAATATGCTTGCGGGTTGCCCTCTTGGAACTACTACAGTATTTTCCCAATCTTCAAAGCTTGCTTTGCATGCAATAACAATAAATTCTTATGCTGCAACAGTGTAAATGTGGGGAATTGCATCCTTGTCTCACCAGTACCCTGCGAAGTCAAGCTTCCCGGCTCAAATCTCTTTATATATGCCTGGAGCTACTCTCTTTCATGCGTCGCCTCTTAACACTGCAAAACCTTCCGCCTAATAACCGTCAATTCTCGTCTCTTCTCAGCATCACTCAGATTAATTTTTCAACATTGGCCGAGCGACGTCATTTTAAATCAATTGTTGTGCTGGAAGCTCTAGCAGGGGGAGTGCGCGGTTCGCCTCTTTGCTTGGCCAGACAGAGTGATGAGGGTTTATTTCCCCAAGCTCATGCCTATTTTCAGCTGCAATCTGGGGTTGGGTGAAAGCCCAGGAAGTATGGTTCTACTGTTGTGGATTCCAGAAGGAAGGGAATCGTGTTTTGATTAAAAGACAGCAGAGGATGCACTGCAGCTAAAATGGCTGGGATCCAGGGTTCGGAGCTCTGGATCGATCAAGCTTAGAAAAATATGCCTATCTGCATACATTTCCCTTCTAGTATGTGCCTCACCCATCATCCCCAACATAATATAGGTATATATTGATTTACTGCATTATATATTAAATGCACACATTTGTACTTCAAACTGGGTTTCTTACCTGCAGAGACAGGTAAATAAAAATCATAGGTTTGGGAGAGAATCAGATTTAGTTTACTTTACTTTACTTTATTGTCATTGCACCTCGTACAACAAACTCAAACACCATCTTCAGTGCACATCATTCCAGACACTCTTCTAAGTAAATTAAACCAACTAGCGGTACCTGAACACACTTGTAAGTGGATCATAAGTTTCCTAACAGACAGGAAGCAGCAAGTGAAGCTAGGCAGAATCACATCCGATACCTGTACAATCAGCTTCCTAACAGACAGGAAGCAGCAAGTGAAGCTAGGCAGAATCACATCCGATACCTGTACAATCAGCACAGCCCCCCCCAAGGCTGTGTGCTTTCCCCACTTCTCCCTATATACCAATGACTGCATCTCAAATGATCCATCTTTAAAATACTGAAGTTTGCTGATGACACAACAGTGATTGGTCTCATTCAAGACAACGATGAATCTGCATACAGACAGGAGGTTATACAACTTGCCTCGTGGTGTAACCAGAACAATCTGGAACTGAACACACTCAAAACCATAGAAATGGTGGTAGACTTTAGAAGAAACCCTCCCATACTACCACCTCTTACAATACTAGACAACACCGTATCAACAGTAGAGACCTTCAAATTTCTAGGTTCTACTATATCACATGACCTAAAATGGACACCTAACATCAAAACATCATCAAAAAGCACAACAAAGAATGTTCTTCTTGCGCCAACTCAGGAAGCTCAAACTGCCCAAAGAGCTGCTGATCTAGTTCTACAGAGGAATGATTGAGTCTGTCATCTGCACCTCTATAACTGGTTTGGTTCTGTAACCCAACAGGACAGACCCAGACTTCAGAGAGTAATTAGGACTGCAGAAAAAACAATTACTACAAACCTGCCTTCAGTCAAGGACCTGTATACTGCATGAGTCAAAAAGAGGGTTGTGAAAATATTTACAGACCCTTCTCATCCCGGACATAAACTGTTTCAACTCCTTCCCTCAAAACGACACTATAGAGCACTGCACACCAGAACAACTAGACACAAGAACAGTTTTTTCCTGAAAGCCATCACTCTGCTAAACAAATAATTCCCTCAACACTGTTCAACTATTACAAAGTCTGCACTACTATTACTGTTAATCTTCTCATCACTCCTTATCACCCATCCCCTCCCACTTGTGATTGTAGGACTGTAACTTTGTCACTTGTATCCTTACGATTTATATTGACTGTTTCCTAGTATGATTTCTGATTGTACCCTATGACTATCATTAAGTGTTGTACGTTATGACTCTTGATTCTTAATGAATGTATCTTTTCTTTTATGCATACTGAGAGTATTTACACCAAGACAAATTCCTTGTGTGTCCAATCACACTTGGCCAATAAAATATTCTATTCTATTCTATCATGACCATGAAAATAAACACAAACACACATCCTTCACACTACACACATTGAACCAAAAACCTGCAACACCGCACCAACACTGCACTATACAGTAGAATTCAAAAGAGCTATTGCCCTGGGATAGAAGCTGTTTTTCAGCCTATTTGTGCTTGTTTTTAATATTCTGTACCGTCTGCCGATGGTAACAGTTCAAAAAAAGAGTGCCCAGGATGAGATGAATCTTTGAGAATATTTTGAACTTTCTTAAGGCAGCAGGAGCTATAAAGCTCTTCCAAAGAGGGGAGAGGCAACCAATGACCTTCTGGACAATGATGTTAACCCTCTGGAGTGCTGTCCTATCTGCCACTGTACATTTGGCAAACCATACAGAGGTGCAGTAAGTTAAGATACTCTCTACGGTGCAGCGGTAGAAGGTCACCAGCAGTTTTTCATTCAGTTATTGTTTTCTGAGAAGTCTTGGGTAGTATAATCTCTGCTGGGCCCTTCTGACCACTGCTGCAATGTCTGAATTTCTTCAGACTAGCAGCATCCACACAGAAGGAATTTGTTTTCAGCGTTGAGATTCCTGGGCTGAATTTAAGGGAACTCAGGTGACGGGCTTATGTACTGGATTTCATGTGTACAAATGTACATACTTAAGTGGATATACATTATTCTTTCACATGAATATTTTCAAAAGTTAGATTTGACAGCTCCAGCATTACATTTATATGAAAATCCCAATAAACAAACATATTTTTTGCTTCTAACAAACAAGGGAACTGTTCTTACTGATGGTTTTTAAAAGTACATATTAAAATATACCCATATTTATTATATTGTTCTTTTTTTCTTGGGTTCCTTTTAGAATAAGCAAAGTATATTAATTCATAGAAAGGCTTGCTTTAAGCAAGAATAGTATGTTGTCCCATATGGTTGCTGGTAGATACTAATTTTGTAATGCTGAGGCATGATTTCCAAGTGTATTTGTTATACTTTTTTTTCACCTTATATACTGTAGATACTCTCTGATTTCCAGCAGCTAGTTAAAAATAATTTCAAAGCAAATTGCAGAAAACAAAATCACTTCCCAAGAAATGTAAAAATATACAACTTATGGAAAGGAACTCAGATGTCCCATTTAATGTCCCCTATTTAAATCTGTGATATACTGCTATATTTAATTCTGATCATATAATACACAAGCTATGATGTTGTAGGGCATAATTTAGAAGAATGAACAAGAGAAGAATCCAAACCAACAGGTAGCTTATCCCAAAGGATGGAAGTCAAGTAAATTTATACAACAGATTCTGAAAAACTCCTCTCTCCTTAACATTATTAGATGCCTTATCTAAATGACTTAATACATTATACAAAGTTATCCTTAATAGAATTTAGATTCTTAATGATAAAATGCCACAATGAGGTAAAACAAGAAACTCTTGTTTTCTTTAAACATAGCTGTTTATGACACAATCGGAAGTAATATACATAAATTTTTTAATTGGAAACAATAACTCATGCACTTACATTTATATTGAATCTGAAGAATGGGAGGATTTCCATACAGAGTTTTCCACATATACTTTCATTTAGCAAAAAATTTGGTCAAAATTCCCCCATCATCTGAATGACAGTGTGTACAATACAGTAGTCCTCGACATATAACTACTTGTTTAGTGACCATTCAAAGTTACAAAACTGCAAAAAGTGACTTACAACCAGTTATCACACTTATAACTGATGCAGTCGTGTGGTCAAATTCAGGCACTATGTATTTGTCACGTATTCGTCATGTATTCATGATGGTTGCAGCATCCCTGGGCCATGTGATCAACATTTATGACCTACCCAGCTGGCTTCTAATAAGCATAGTGAATGGGGGAAACCGGATTTACGTAATAGCTTTAAGATTCACTTAACTGCAATGATTCACTTAACAACCATGGCAAAAATCAGGTGACTCATTTAACAACTGCCTTGCTTAACAGTGGAAATCTTGGTCTCAATTGTGATCGTAAGTTGTATTGTATCTGTGTATGTGTATGCATATACCGTGCTTCCCCGAAAATAAGACACTGTCTTATTTTTTTTTGGCTCCCAAAAACACACTAGGTCTTATTTTCGGGGTAGGTCTTATATATTTATGGTGCCAAATAGTGGGTGTGAGTGTGTAGGGGGTGTTTCTGGGTGCATGGTTGCTCCCTGAAAAGTCTTCCTGGAACTGGAGATTTACACTAGGTCTTATTTTCGGGGTAGGTCTTATATTAGGGCAGGTTTAGAAAATAGTGCTAGGTCTTACTTTCAGGGTAGGTCTTATTTTCGGGGAAACACGGTATGTGTACAGGTCTCAGTAATGCTTACCAAAGATTCCTGAGATTTTTCCTTGTCCACTATTGGGAAGCACATGAACAGTACTGATTAACTAAACATTACATCATGGTACGTATTAAAGTTAACATAATCGTATAAATGCATACAATTAAACAATATTTTCCTGTTTTTAAATTAAGCATTTTAGAAGATTAGAACAAAAAGAGATTAAAAACATGTAAAGGAATAAATAACAAATAAGTAAACAATGTAACTAAAACACAGCAATAGTACTTAGACTTATATACTGCTTCATAGTGCTTTACAGCCCCCTCTAAGCGGTTTACAGAGTCAGCATATTTCCCCCAACAATCTGGGTTCTCATTTTATCAACCTTGGAAGGATGGAAGGCTGAGTCAACCTTGAGCCCGGTAAGATTTGAACTGCCAAATTGCAGGCAGGCAGCAGGCAGCAGAAGTAGCCTGCAGGCCTGCACTCTAACCATGTGCCACAAAATGTCAGGGAAATTATACTTTTTCAATATATCATTAATTATCTATGGATTATAAAATATATCACTTTAAAATTAAACTAGAAATCACTATCAGGCTTGAAGCTAAGCATACATATTAATTGAGAATTATCTGCGCATGCTCGCAAAGATGGCTGCCCATCTTTAGAGTCCCGTGGAGGAGTGATTGATGATTGTCCGAGAGGGTGGTAGGGGGCTGTTTGCAATCCCCCTGACCCCCAAATCTTGGTAGCGGAAGACCTGGAGCGTCGCTGATACCATCGGGGCCGAGCCTGCTGGTGAGCCACAGTGCTTTTGACTGCGAATCTGGTCGGCTGGCTGACTTCGGGCCTCCGGATCTTGAAATTGGGCGTGTTGGGGGCAGCAAGACAAGGAGCGCTGGGAGCGGTGGTCAATGTTGGCTTCTACTCTGGAACCCGACTCCAGCTGCGATCCTGACTGCTGCAGGGGCCCGCAACATCGTTGGTGGCAGCAGCAACAGCGGGGAGCAGCGGTATGGTCGTGGACGCTGGGGGTGTCACCAGGGACAAGGACGGCGTCAGCAGCAGTGCTAGTGATGGCGGGGGGCAGTGGACTGGCTAGTGACCACATCGGACCTGGAAGTGGAGATGGCATTGTCCCGAGGTCGCTGTTGGTCCTGGCTTCCTGTCGTCAGCTCCGTTGCGATCAGACCATTTCGGAACTGGGTTGGCTGCCTTTCCCACCCTCCCCCCCATCGCCCCTTTGACCATATTGCTTTATCTTGCCATGGCCTTTTTATCTGTGCCTGGTTAGAGACTGTGGCCACCGGCCTAGGGACTTTACCATCACCTCGGTTTGTGGACACCGGATGGGATGTTGCTTCTTGCCATCCAGCACAGAACCGGCTTTGATGTCTGCTGCGGCCATTTCCCTCCTCCCCCTCTATACTCGGTGGATGTTGGCTTGGGGGATTTGGGTTCGTCCTGCCTGCTGCAGTGAGAGGGCAGCGTGGTGGGAGCACCTTTTCCTTCTTCAACTAACTTTGTCATCAATTACTGTCCCAATCAGTTTGCCAGGGATGCCTGCGGTGAGAGCGCGGTGGCTGGTCCGGGTGAGGGCCCTTACCATCGACTCACAGGACTGCTGTGAGAGGGCAATCCTGGTTTATGACCTTGGACCACTTGGCTGCTGAACATTACAATTAGACCGGGTTTTAACATCTTTAACATTTGGACATCTTTCTTTTCATCTACCGACCACTCCCCTATATGTTACACCTATATAGTATTCAGACCTATTCATCGACGGACTTGCAGGCTTAAGGGAGTCCCCTCTCTCCTGGGTTTGGCCTGCCGGACTTTCTATGGCCTATCTCAAGGATGGGTTATGGAACCCACAGAGATGGCATGGCACGGGTAGGGGTTGGGGTCCTGGGAGAGGTAGAAAGAGGGGTCCCAGGGCCTCATTGGTAAAATTTTTAGATCATTTTTAAGGGAGCTAGGGAGAGGGGTGGGTTGTGAGGAGGGAGCTCAGCACAGCCTGGGGCAGGATCGTGGTGGGGAGGGGGGGCCTGTGGGGCCCCGGGGAGGAGAGTGGGAGTGGCGATCTCCAGGGTGGTTGGGTTCGGCAGGAGACGAGGCATGGGGTCATATCATGTAAGGGGAGTGTGCCCCTGGTGTCTTCGAGTGGTGGCACGCTCCGACCCCTCTGCCTCTTCCCAGTTCCCTGGGGATTTGGGATCTAGGACCCCTGGGCTCTGACTGGTGTACTTTAATGCCAGGTCCATGGTTAACAAGGCATCCCTCCTCCGTGAGGTTATTGAGGAGGAGGCCGCAGACCTGGCTTGTATCACCAAGACCTGGTTGGGGCCAGAGGGTGGAGTCCCTCTGGTTGATTTATGCCCCCCAGGTTTTCAGGTGTTGCACCGGTCACGAGCCCAGGGGAGGGGTGGGGAGGTGGCTGTTGTTATTCGGGAAACCTTGATTCCAAAGGAGGTCTCTGTTCCAGAGATAGGCGGGTGTGAGGCCCTCCTCCTGAGGTGCGGGCCTGGGGGTCGGGTGGGCTTGCTGCTTGCATACCTTTCCCCCAGCTGTCTGGCAGCTGCCCTGCCTGGGCTCCTCGACGCCGTCTCGGGGGTGGCGGTGGAGTTCCCAGAGCTTATGGTTCTGGATGACTTCAATTTGCCCTCTCTGGGGGCAGCGTTGGGCTTGGCCCAGGAATTCATGGCCTCCATGGCCATGGGCCTGACCCAGGTGATTGATGGCCCGACCCATGAGGGGGGTAACATGCTCAACCTGGTTTTTGTCTCGGAGCAGTGGCGTAATGATCTGGGGGGTTGGTGATTTTACCGTCCATCCTGTTCCATGGTCAAATCACTATCTCCTATGGCTGGTTTTCTGACAAGCTGCCCCACACTGCTGGGGTGAGGAGCCACTTAGATGCCTAATGGACCCTGAGAGGTTCCAGGCAGAACTGGGGTCTTTTCTTATATCCCTTATCCACAGCTCTGCTGAGGTCCTGACAGCTGCCTGGCAACAGGCTGCCGTGGGGGCCCTCGACAGAGTTGTCCCCATGCATCCCCTTACTTGGCGCAGATCCCGGTTAGCTTCCTGGTATACCGCAGAGCTCCGGGAGATGAAGCGCCATAGAAGGGGCTTAGAGAGTAGGTGGAGGTCGACCCGTTCTGGCTCTGACCAAGCCCAGTTAAGAGCCTATATTAGGACTTACCTGGTAGCTTATGAGAGCGGCGAGAAGGGTTTATCTCTCCGCTCTCATAGCATCTGCAGATAATCGCCCAGCCGCCCTGTTTAGGGTCACCTGCTCCCTCCTACAGCCGGGGGTAGCAGTGGATCCATTGCAGGGTAGGGCTGAGGAATTTGGTCAATATCTGCTGGACAAAATCGCTCGGATCCGGGAGGGGTTGAGCTCTAGTTTGTAGTGGTCTGATGTTGAGGGTGCAAGTAGTCTGGCCAATGTGATCTAGACTGAGTTCGACCCTGTTTCTGAGGATGAAGTGGACAGGATTATGCGATGGCTGAGTTCCACCACATATTTGTTGGACCCGTGCCCTTCCTGGTTGGTATATGCCTCCAGGGAGGTCACGTGCGGGTGGCTCCGGGCAGTAGTCAACGCTTCATTAAGGGAGGGTTCCTTCCCTGCGGCCTTGAAAGAGGCGGTTGTGAGGCCCCTCCTGAAGAAGCCTGCCCTGGACCCAGCCGTATTGAACAACTTTCATCCGGCCTCCAACCTTCGCTTTTTAGCGAAGGTTGTTGAGAGTGTGGTGGCTCAGCAGTTTCTGCTTTTCCTGGAGGAAGCAGACTACCTGAATCCATACCAATCGGGCTTCCGACCTGGGTATAGCACGGAGACGGCATTGGTCACACTGGTTGATGATCTCTGGAGGGCGCGGGACAGGGGATTTTCCTCTGTCCTGGTCCTGTTAGACCTCTCAGCGGCTTTCGATACCATCGGCCATGGTATCCTGTTGCGGCGTCTCGAGGGGTTGGGAGTGGGAGGCACTGTTCTACGGTGGTTCTCCTACCTCTTGGGACACTCGCAATCGGTGTTGGCAGGGGGGCAGAGGTCGACTCCGAGAGGGCTCTCACTTTGTGGGGTCCCCCAGGGGCCGGTCCTCTCGCCCCTCTTGTTCAACATCTATATGAAGTCGTTGGGTGAGATCATCCGTGGCTTTGGGGTGAAGTATCATCAGTACGCTGATGATATGCAGTTGTACATCTCCACCCCAGGCCACATCAGTGATGCCCTCTCCATGATATCCCGTTGTCTGGATGCGGTACGGATCTGGATGGACAGGAACATGCTTCGGCTCAATCCGGCCAAGACAGAGTGGTTGTGCATACCGACATCTTGGTCCAGTCAAGAGATACCATCTTTGGTCATGGGGGGAGAGGTGTTGCCCCCCGTGGACAGGGCACGGAACCTAGGGGTCCTCCTGGATTCATGGCTCAGGTTGGAGGATCAGGTGGGAGCCGTGACCAGGGGGGCCTTTGCCCAGGTCTGGCTGGTTCGCCAGTTATGCCCATATCTGGACCAAGATGCCCTACACATGGTCACTCAGGCACTTGTCACCTCTCGACTCGACTACTGCAATGCTCTCTATTTAGGACTGCCCTTGCATACCATCTGGAGGCTTCAACTGGTGCAGAATGCAGCCGTGCAGGTTGTGATGGGAGCCTTCCAGTACTCCCATGTTACACCCCTCCTGCGTGACCTGCATTGGCTACCATTTGCCCTCTGGGTGAGATTCAAGGTTGTGGTATTAACATTCAAAGTCCTACAAGGTATGGGTCGGGGATATTTATGGGAGCGTCTCCTGCCGGCATCAAATGCCAACCGCCCTGTACGAGCACACAGGCACGGGCTCCTCGGGGTGCCATCTGCAACTCAGTGTCGTTTGGCGGTGTCCCGGGGGAGGGCCTATTCTGTGGTGGCTCCCACCTTATGGAATCAATTACCCCTGGGACTCCGTTTAGCCCCTGACCTTCGCACCTTCCGCCATGATTTGAAAACCTGGTTATTTGGACAGGCTGGGCTCTGCTGACCTCTTGGGGGGGGTTATATTTTAAATTAGTAAGGGTTTTTTAGATGAATTTGGCTTGTTTTATTTAATACTGTTTTAGTTAATTAATTTATTGTTCTGTTTTTAATTGTGAGCCCCAGTCCTTTTTGGAGAGGGGCGCATACAAGTCAAATAAATAAATAAATAAATAAATAAATAAATAAATAAATAAATATTAGGAACTCTGATGAGCAGAATTTAAATGTCTGATTAAAACTGTAAGCTATACTAAATTGAATAAATTCTGAGAATCTATTCAAATTAGAATATCTCAGGAAGTTTATATATACTATCTGTAGAAAACCCATATTTTGGATGTTCACATCCATGTATAAAATCTTAAACATACTGCCAAATAAAAGTAATAATAATAAAATAATAAAAATATTATTAAACTTGAAAGTTCCATCTTACCTTGAAAAAGTAGAATATAATTGTATAAATATTATATATTAATTTTTTTCAATTATCTCCTAGTGGCTTCCCCTCTTCAATTTTTGGCAACGTTTTACAGCTAATTCACCTTCTTTTAGGGAGGGAGAACAAGCTATTGCCTTTTGAAATAGTGTGCAAATTCCAGTTCTGTCAGGCAGTGATTGTGCTCCAATTCTGGCCTCAATTACCACTAGACGATTCTTGGGGCCTAGGTGCAGAGTAATAGAGGTTGGGCAGCCAATCTTCTCACTGCTGCAATAGGATAAATAAAACTCCATTTCAGAGACCACATGCAAAGGCACCAATAATATAGAAATTGGGTCTCCAAAACTGCTCAAATTAGATTTTCCTCAAAATTAATAAAATATTTTTCCCACTGTTATTCAAGATCCTTTCAACTGGACAGCTTGAGGCTGCCTAGCCGCATTACAAGCAGTATTTCAAAGTGCTTCTTGGCACCTGACCTCATCTGGAATCTGGAGAAATATAAGCCAAAGATAAGGGGATGTATGAGTTCTAGATGGACTCTTCAAGGCAGATACAGGCCAAAATCAAACTGGTTTTTGTGGAGGATGTGGCCGTTCTTAATAGCATTTTCTTACCACCTCACACAAGTAAACTTGTGAAGCACTTCCCTGACTGCCTTTTCTTGGAACGTGCTGCCTGCCTTATTGAGGATTTTGAACTCTATACAATATGGTGTCAAGATGCTAATGGGCATGGACATGAGGTAGTCTATTGTTTTGTACGTCAGGGCCTCTCTGACCTCCATAAATTCATTATGGCCTCACTGGTGTAGAGTGTTCCAGATATCAAGTTACAAGTGAAGGTAGTCACAATTGCCTGAAAGTCTTGGAAACCCTTTACTGTAAGGCCTGTGAACTAACAATACCAAAAGAGGACCAGATTCACAATCTGTTACTCAATCTGGCTAAATGCTGATTCACCATGGGTATATAGCCAGTATCTGTGATTTGGAAGATATGGCTCCACTCTCTTTTCTGCAGTACTTAAGAGTGTTGGCATCACAGAGGCACATGGATGGAGTGTTGGGCTTTTGAGAAGAACAGGCAATATTATTTTCTTGATCACCTTAATACCCATTGCCATAAGCTGCTGACCACGCTCAATCCTCCTATGGCTCTGGCTTCCTGGGTTCAGGATCTACTGGATTTCCAGGCCTTGCATGTGGAGACTTCAAGCCTCAATGTGACACCAGTGATTGCACTATACCACACTTTCTTCCCTCATGCCTATGCAGATTTGGTAGTTGAGGAACCCAGGTGCCCCATACATATTATGAGCTCAAGGACATGCACAATGGGTTCCTCCTAGAAGGTAGCACATGTTTCTTCCTGGTGAGCCAAAATCTGACTACTTGTAGCTACTCTGTTTCTATGGTTCACCAGTTTCCTTGCCAGTACATATTTGCTGCACGTCTTTGGGTTGCAGAGGCCCTCTTTGACCTCAACCTTCTATCCAGCTCATCAAACAGAAATCAAGATATTATGTAAGAGGAATCCAGCTATTGTATCCCTTAATTTAAGTATTACCCTGTACCACATGTACTGAACAACAACACATCTTAGTGACTACCCTAATAGTTGCCATTTTAGCACAATGAAGATAGTGGTATTATACTCTCCTATAGTGCTCAGTTTGAAATAAATAATAAATTGAGAGTTGGCCACCATTATAAAAGCAGGCTGGCAGTGCTTATCTATGCGCACAAAGATATGTGGCTGTTAAGTAAACGCTAGAACTGAGGTATTGAAAATCTCCACAGCTAATGCAGAACGAAGGAAAGGGAAGCATGCTCAGCTATAAAAAGATATTTGTAGACCCATCTTACATTTCATTGGTTCTAAATAAAAAGCCTCCACATACAGGAGGCACATGTTGACATTCTAATCTATATCCAAAACCAAGTTAATTCTGGGGATCAAAGCAGAACATTTCAAAGGATATGAATGTTCTGTGATTTAGCAGAACCAGCCGAGCAATCTTTTCCTCAACATTTCTTGCCAAGATAGTTTAAATCCCCTTGGCAAGGAAAGATACATTTTGCAGTTTATGCAACTGAAATGTGTGATCCTGTGTGGAATTAGATGTATCTGAAATCACTAACTGTGTTTAATTAAACAGGACCAGGCCAGTAAACCTATTATAGAGATCCATCAAAGTACTATGCAGAATGCTTAAAAAGATACTTTCTAACAACTAAAAGTCATGTTCACCAGCTTCCAAGTTTTCCCACAGAAAGGCTCACATGCATTGCCTTCACTTTCGATAGTTACCAAATACAGCAGACCAATAATTAGCAGTGCTTCTAAAGATGCAAGTGTTATATTACCCTATTTGGCTTATGTGATCTATAAACACCTGATAGATTTAAGGATGTAGGGATGAGCAATTAGCTATCCTTTTTATCCTCTGTAATTGTGGGACAAATTCTAACAGGAAACTTTTTTATCTATGTAAACTGTGAATTCAGAAAAAAAAATTCAGTAAAAGCACTGCAGTTTTCAAATTCTGAATTCAGTATTGAAACGCATCAATAAAAATACTTTAGGAATAAAGATTCGAATGGCAGAATGTCTCATCAGTTTTCATTTAAACAAAAGGGCCACAGCAGCACCATTTTAGCTATTTGTGTCTTGGCGTATACAGGTAGTCCTTGGCTTACGGCCACAAATTTATTGTTGCTAAGGGAGACATTTGTTAAGGGAATTTTGCTCCATTTTGCAACTTTTCTTGCCACCATTGTTAAGTATCACTGCAGTTAAGTTAGTAACATGATTAAGTTACTCTGACTTCCCCATTGACTTTGCTTGTCAGGTTATAAAAGGGCAGATCACATGATCCCAGGACACTGCAACCATCATAAATATGAACCAATTGCCAAGCATCTGAATTTTGATTATGTGACCATGTGAATGCTGCAATGGTCATAAGTATGAAAATGGTCATAAGTTACTTTTCTCAGTGCCATTCTAACTTTGAACGGTCACTAAATGAACTGTTGTAAGTCAAGAACTACCTGAATAAACATCCTTTGAGTTAAGCTCAACTTTGTGCTGTGTTCATGTTAATGGTGTGTAGTTTGCCACCATTGTCTAATACAGTAGTCGCCAATTGGTGGGCCAAGGACCACTGCTGGTCCGCGAGAAAATTTTGGTGATCTGCAAAGAAATGTCCCCCCAAAGCACCCTCCCCCAAAGCAATTAATCCAGGTTATGTGGGAACACAAGGTTGCGCCACCCACATGGCCCACCCACCCGCTGGCCCCCACCCTTTGACCAAGCGCAAACCTTACTTTGAGTAGAGCCACATGAGCTGGAACTGGAAGGTAAGACCAACCGCAGGGGAGGGAAATCCACTCTGGGGTGGCTTGCTGACATTGGTGGGAAAGTCAATCCCATATTCCAGAGCTGCAGTAGTCACAGACTGGCCCTTTGGTCACCCAAGAGCAGATGCTCCTCACCCAGGTGCATTGGCCTGCCATGGATGAGCTGTTCCAGGATGACCAAAGGGCCAGTCTTGTGACTACTGTAGCTCTGGAATATGGGACCAGCCTGTGGAAGGGTTGGAAATATTCCCGGTAGGGGCTGGCACCTGTAATGTGCAAATTTGCGGGAGGTGCAACATGCAAAAAGCAGTGCAGCCCTTGCCAACCAGGACAATGTAATGGTGCTGTTGCAGCAAGAGCGGGCTGGTGGCACAGGTGGGTTGAAGCGGCTGGAAGGTGCAGGAACACCACGCTACTTGCATTTGTGCGGCACTCCCGCACCTTCCAGCCTGCCTCTCCTGGCCTGGGCTCTTCCTTGATGGCCGTGGGCTATACGGACAGCCTAGGGCAGGAAAAGTAGCAGCTGGTGGTGGTGGGAGGTGGCAGAGTGAGCAAGTCTGTGCCACCATCCAGTTCAGAGGCCTGGAATGGGGCGGCGTCCGTTTTCTCGTCCCTTTCGGCGCTCTGCTCTGCTAAGAGTGGGGCTCAGTGCAATGGCCAAGCTCCCAAAGCCCCTTCCTCTTCCTCCAACCTGGGCTCGCTGATGGTGGGTAGGTGGGGGGCCTTGGGAGATGCCCTTACATGCGTGACCATGTGAATGCTGTGAGCCCAGCACGCGTGCGGCTTCGAGGCCTGGAGGGAGTGATCCTTCTCTGCTTGTAAGTGGCAGGAGAAACCTGGAACTTAGTCTCTGGGAGTCCTCTCGTGTGGAGGCCAAAGGGGGAGGGTGTTGTCAAGCCTAGAAAAGCTTGAGCTCTCGCCTGCACAAACAGCGACGAGGCAAACTATGGGGCTTCCAAGGCGCTCAGCTCAACCCAACCCGGAGTTCCCATCGGCCCTGCAACAAGCCAGCAGTGAAGGTCGGCTGCCCAGACCAAAATAGTGCCAAGGAAGATGGGCTCCTAATAACCAGGCAACACCTGCAGTAGTCACAAGACTGGCCCTTTGGTCATTCTGGAGCAGCTCATCTGTGGCTGGCCGGTGCACAGGCCAGTCCTGTGACTATTGCAGCTCTGGAATATCCAACTTTCCCACCAACATCAGCAAGCCACCGCCAGTCAAAATTCATGTTACTGGGAGGGCGGGGCTGGCGTTCCGGCGGTACTACATGCAATCGGGAAGCTCCCGGATTGCTGTAGGTATCTTCTCTGCTGGATGGTCCTTTTGGACCTAAACCGTCCCGAAGAGATGGTGAAGGGAAAGAGCACGTCCTGTCGATCCCAGGGACATCGCAAAGTCCCTGGTTGATCCAGGAGAAGCTCTTTTTGCCGGCGGAAAGAGCTGCCATCGCTGCTGAAGCTGGGACAGTCTCAAAGAATGGCAAGAGTGGAAAAAAGTGTGTCGGTTTGGTGAGAGGTTTTTTCTATTTACTTATCCTTGAAGAGAACACCCTAAAAGTTTGAAAGTGGACTTAAAAGTAAAGAGAACAGTATTAAGCGGCAAGATTAATTTTTTTTTAGGATTGTTGGGTTTTTTTCCGTTTTCTTCTGATCTCGGAACTTGACTAAGCTTTTAACTTTAAAATGGACTGGTTTTTGTTTTTGTTTTCATTTAAATAGCTTTTTGCTTTGAAGGTCTTTTTTCTTCTTTTTTATGTTTATTCTTTTTTGGATTAAAAGCTTTTTATGATTTTAAGACCTTTAAAAAAAAGAGAGAGAAATTTCATTAGTTAGATATGGTGAGATATTGAATGAAAAGGGTGAACTTAAATCTATGCAAGCGTTGGAAGAACAAGGTATAAAAATGAAATGGTTTTCATAATTGCAAGTACAATCTAGATTTGATAAAGATATCAAAATAGAAGGTATTTATAACAAATTGACTGAGCTAGATAAAATATTGATGGGTACTGATGAAAAGGTGATTTAAAAACTTTATGGATATTTGTTAGAATTTAAAATGGAAGAGGAACAAGTTAAAGAAACAATGATTGCATGGGGGGGAAATTTTGGATATGGGATCGATTTAGAGAAATGGGAAAAACTATGATCTCAGAATTATAAAATGACAATGTCAACTGCTTATAAAGAAAATTTGTATAAGATGTTTTACAGGTGGCACTTACCCCCGACGAGAATTGCAAGAATGTTCAAGAATAAATCGGCTAAATGTTGGAAATATCATCAGATACCTGGATCATATTACCATATGTGATGGACATGTTCGGATGCAAAAAGATATTGGACTAAAATCCACACGTGGTTGGAAAAAATGATACAACAACATATAGACTTGAAACCAATAAAGAGTGGAAAATTATGTATCTTAACAGCAGGAATTGTATTTGCTAAAAACTAGATATACCTACAGGAGGAAGTGATTAATTATGGAGTGCTGAAATGAGTAAATTGTGCTTGACATTGAAATTAGAGAACAAGAAGATAAACAATTTTATAAGATATGGGATTTGTTTTATCAATGGTTGGATAAAAACACTTGGTAATGTAATAGATTATATAATTTTGTAATAAAAATTTAATAGATTGATATAAAATATGAAGTAGACATATATACCATTGGATGAAAATATAACATAAATTTTAGATTAAAAATATATCTCGTATACATGAGGAAATAGTTTAGTTGTATATAAATAATAATTGATAAATATATAAGAATGCCTTATTGATAATATGAGAATTTTTCTTATATAAATTGTGAGTGATGACTATGAAAGGATAACACAAAGGATTTGTAACCAACTGACACACTGTATGTATATATGGAAGATGGTTTTTATGTTTTGTATGTCTTGTTTGTATGTTTGTCTTAAAATAAAAAACCTTTTAAAAAATTCATGTTACTGGTCTGCGGGATTTGAAATTATGAGTTTTGTGGTCCCTGAGGTCCAAAAGGTTGGTGACCCCTAGTCTAATAGGACGCCTTTCAATTTCCCAACCCTCGTAGTTTGGGCTGATCTCCCATTCAAGTCCTGTCCAGGACTGAATGGGATTAGTTTCCAAATCCCAAGTTAGCCAGGCCATATAAACAATTATTTCCTTCTATTATGTATAGAAATACATAATATTCCGACTTATGGAACGAACTGCCTCTGGACCTCCGTCTGGCCCCTGACCTCCGCACCTTCCGCCGCGATTTAAAGACCTGGTTGTTCAACCAAATCGGGCTGTGACTACATCACCAGGGGTATGGGATAATTTTAAGTATTTTAATTTGGTTTTATTGGGCTTTATAATTGTTTAATCCTTTTTAAAATATTTATTGTATTGCATGTTTTAACTGTGAGCCGCCCCGAGTCTTCAGAGATGGGGCGGCACATAACTCCAATAAAATAAATAAATAAAATAAATACATATGTTGTATTTTGTTAGGTTCCTTCATCAGCAACTCAAGCAACAGCTCAAGCATTTTCAATTCCCATAAGGAAATTCAGGTCAAACCAGCTCCAGTTCCAAAGCCCTTGATTTCTGAGGTAATAACACTTTGGAGCAAAGAGGAACTGGACAATTACAGTAGGTCTCTGCTGCCATTATCACTTCACTATACTGTAAACTGGTTTCTCTTTTCCACACCAGCCCTCTGGAGAACCAGGAGTGGGTAGACTGGAAATCCACACTCTACTTTGAATTTGGTCAATCACCTAAGGGAAACCAAAACAAGACTTTAGCTTGTAACCCGGCCAAGTTGAGAGGAGTGATAGAAAGCAACCAGTTAGGATCGAAATGAAAAACAAACTTCTTTAAAACATGCCAAGGAAAATAATTTTTCACACACAGAATACACAGTTTAAATACAACAATACCCCTCCCCCAATGTGATTCCAAATAATATAACCATCAACTTTGTTTAAGGCAACTCCCTCATCTGGCACACCAGATAATCCCCTCAGGAAATTATCCCAAACTCTTGCACCAAAACCACGACCACCTTTCTCTTCTTTCTGGCTCTTGGTGATCAGGCGCCACCCTCAAGGTCTTTCAAATTGACTTTTGATTTCAAGGGCCAATTTCTCTCGACTAGTAGATAAATGGGTGCCACTTCTATGGGAAAAACCTAGCCGTGTTCGTGTTTGTGAAGAGCGGAAGCAGACATTGGAGCTGGCTGGACGCGAGTCAACACAACACGAGGCAGGCCGAGACCTAGCTGAGGAGCTTGGAAGAGGCAACAACCTCAGCACCGCCAATCAGATTTATTTATTTTTATTTATTTTATCTATTTTGTCAAGTGATTATGAGATAACAGGTATAAGTATAAACATAGTTATGAATACATGAAATGGATACATAAAAGAAAAATAAAAAGAAACAATAGGACAGGGACAGTAGGCACGTTGGTGCGCTTATGCATGCCCCCTACAGACCTCTTAGGAAAGGGGTGAGGTCAATAGTAGACAGTCTAAGGTTAAAGTTTTGGGGGTTTGGAGAAGAAACCACAGAGTCAGGTAGAGTATTTCAGACATTGACCACTCTGTTGCTGAAGTCGTATTTCCTGCAATCAAGTTTGGTGCAGTTTACCTTGAGTTTGTTTCTATTGTGTGCTCTTGTATTGTTATGGTTGAAACTGAAGTATTCATTGACAGGTAAGACATTGCAATATATAATTTTATATACTATACTTAGATCAGACCGAAGGCAGCGTAATTCTAGGTTTTCTAAGTCTAGAATTTCAAGTCTGGTGGCATAAGGTATTCTGCACCGATTAGAGGAATGGAGAATTCTTCTTGTGAAATATTTCTGGACTTTCTTAACTGTATTAATATCAGATACATAATGCGGGTTCCATACTTATGAGCTGTATTCAAGTATTGGTCTAGCAAATGTTTTGTATGCTCTAGTTAATAGTCTGATATTACCAGAGAAAAAGCTACGTAGGATTAGGTTAACAACTCTTAATGCCTTTTTGACTATGTAGTTACAGTGGGCTCTAGCACTTAGATCATTAGAAATGAGTACTCCAAGGTCCTTGACAGAGTTTGAATCATCAACAAGGTCTTGACTATTCAGCTTGTATTTTATTTTCTCATTTTTTTGCCAATATGTAAGACAGAGCATTTATTTGTTGAGATTTGAAGTTGCCATTTGTTTGACCATTCTGATACATAGTTGAGGTCTTTTTGAAGGGTAGCAGTATTGTCAGTGGTGTTGAATAGCTTTACATCATTAGCGAAGATAACGCAGTTGCTCTTAACATGATCACAGGTCATTTATGTAGTGTATGAAGATAGTTGGTCCTAGAACACTGCCTTGGGGGACACCACTTTTGACAGGTACAGAATTCAATAGGACGCTCCCAATTCTGACCATTTGTTGTCTGTTTGACAGGAATGCTTCTATCCAGTTATAAAGATGTACAGAGATACCATAAGATTTTAGTTTTAGTAGTAGTTTGTCATGTACCACTGAATCAAAGGCTTTACAGAAGTCTATGTAAATTGCCTCTATTGCTTTGCCCTGATCGAGTTGTGTAGTCCATGTTTCTGCAGTGTAAGAGGTGCAGATTACAGGATAGTTTTTTTCTGAAACCAAATTGTTTATTAGAGAGTAGGTTGTTTGTCTGTTAAGTGGAGGATAATGGATTGGTTAATAATTGATTCCATGACTTTACAGCTGACACAACATAGAGATTGGTCTGTAATTTTCAACTAGGCTGGTGTCTCCCTTTTTGAAGATGGGGATGACTGTGGCTAGTGACCATAGGTTTGGCAAGGAGCTGGTCCTGAAAGGTTTTTCAAAGATTATGCTTAGAGGTTCGGCTATGGCAGTGGATAGCTTTTTAAAGAAGTAAGCACATATTCCGTCCAGTCCAATGAGATGGTTTTAGATTGCATAGTGCTTTTTCAACATTGTCTTCTGTAATGTAATGTAATGTAATGTAATGTAATGTTGTAAACTAGTTTGTCCCTGAGATGTACCAAGGATTAGGCACGCAAGCGATTAACATACTGAACTAGCAATTTAGGCTGTCAGGATTCCATCCTGTCTAGCTTTTGCAGATTTTTCTGTCATTATATGCCATTCGCTAAATAAATAAATCTCCACCATCGTACAGCAGGATTGAAAGAGACGAGAAAGGGCAAAGCTTTGTGAACTTCCATGGCTGAGAGCCAACTACTTCTACCAGGCTTTCCAACCCCAGTTCCTCCTCCCTCATCTGCCTCCCAAGCATCCCCTTCTTTTTCTGGATGCAATCACAGAAGTTCTTCAAAATCCTTCTGATAAACAGAAATGAGCGAGACATTTTCAAACCAAGCCACCCTTTCCCAGCAGGTTTTTTGGGGGGGGGGGGAATGACGAAAAAAAATGGGGGACATTATATACGGAGTTTTTATCAAGGCGTCGAGGACTTATGACGTCAGGGTCCAGGGTTGTGGTTTTTTTTTCCGCCGATCGCTAGCTTCTGTTTTCGCGCGAAAAAGAAAATGGGCGGGATGTTGCTAGGTGAGGGAGAGCCATTGAAGCTGGGGCAGGTAATTCTTTTTCACTTTTTGCGCGCGCGCGCAAGCTTGTCCCTGCTGCGGGGCTGCAGAAGGAGCTTTTGCACGACCGGGCGAAGGTGGGGGGATACTTTTGGCGGGAATAATTCGTGCGTCCAGGATAGAATTGGATGATGGAGATTGCTCTCTAAAAATTGCGAGGAAGGAAATGGCGGGAACGCTCCACTATGAACTGTCCTTGTGAATAGCACTTCCCCCCACGTACTTCCCCCTTTTTTTCTCTATATACAAACGAGACTTTCGAGTATTGTTATACGTATTAGCTCTTCTCTCTCTATAGTGGCTGCTGGACGGGTGGCAAAGTTTTTCTGTCTGTCTCACCTATTTTGACTGCCTTTTGATGCCCCGTGAGGTGTGTTTTGTAACGTATTTACTTGCCGCTATGGTCAGGCCTTGCCCTTCACCAGAGTGTCAAATTTGGCAGGGAACAGACAGAGGGGGAGAAATGGAGGCAAGCTAAATAACAGAAAGAGCTATCCATTCCTCTCAAAAGAAATATTAGTCCCCAAAGATTCTTTTTATACTGTTATTCTATTTGTATGCTCTAGTGTAAGTTATTGTAAATTTTATGGGGAGGATATGATGTGTGACATTTTTTAAAATAAAGAAAAATCGATATAAAACTACTCATAAGAAATGTATTATGAAGATGAATTAAAAGGAAAGAGCTGCATTGCAAAACATTGAAAAGGCGTTTTCAGACTTAGCTCTTTGATCTGTGGGATTTTATTTCTTCCCTTGCTCTTCTATATATATTTCCAAATGTGTGTTAAATGAATGAGAAAGTCTAGTGACCCTTTTTGCAGGTATGTGTCCTGCAGACACATACTTGCAATTTTGTGTAAATATTAATATGGAATAGAAGAATGGAGAAAGCCTGTTAACTTTTATCTGCTAGTACTGCAAATGTTATAAATAGTTTGATGCAGAAGAAAAGCTTTGAATAATTTTGAAGGATGTCAAATAGGTTTTCTATATATGGGTTATATTTATGCATTTTTACCATGTTAAACATTAAAATTGATCATTCACTGCCACTACTTCTTTTCACAATTATTTGATGGGATTTTAACATTGCATTATTTTTCAACATAGACTGATAAAAAAGTTTCATTTTGCAGGCTCCTTAGGGGACCTAGAACTATACTTTAAGAAATTATCTTAGAATATAACTAGCTAATGCTCCAAATAAAATGACACCTCCCATTTAATCAAATTAGAACAGCATGTTGACGTTTTACACATGGACGTCCTTCATATGGAAGGAACCAAGTTACCTGGTTCTAGCTTATCTGACTTTTCTTTGTTTCAGTTTTGATGAAAGAATAGAAAACTGTGGACTTGCATTTCAAATTGTAATACTATGATTTAAAATTTAAATTAAATTAAAATTTATGACTTTGAAGAGTGTTGAGCACTTCTCTGTTCTACAACTCAAGCAATCCATAGTGTTTTTATTTCACAAATGTCTGTTTTAAAAACTACTCTCTAGAACAGGGGTCTCCAACCTCGGCAAATTTAAGCCTGGTGAACTTCAATTTCCAGAATTCCCCAGCCAGCAAAGCTTTTTGGGAGAATTCTGGGTGTTGAGGTCCATCAGGCTTAAAGTTGTCAAGGTTGGAGACCCCTGCTCTAGAAAGTTACTTATTTCCATTGCCTAGTGCTATAATATGCTATCATATGTTTATCCATTTTATGGACAAGGTCTGCAACAGATCACTTGTTCAGTGAGAAGTAATATTGAAAAGATTTTGCAGGCAGCTTCCACAAAATAAAAATAAATAAAACTGTAGATATATAATTGTGCGCTAGCAATCATTAAACATTTTTATGAATAATGTAGAAAAGAAGCAATGGGTGGAAACTAATCAAGGAGAGAAGCAACTTAGAACTAAGGAGAAATTTCCTGACAGAACAATTAATCAGTGGAAGAACTTGCCTCTAGAAATTGTAAATGTAAACTTGAAGTTTTTAAGAAGAAATTAGATAACCATTTGTCTGAAGTGGTGTAGGATTTCCTGCCTAAGCAGGGGGTTGGACTAGAAGACCTCCAAGGTCCCTTCCAACTCTGATATTCTAAGACAATTCTAAGATTTAAGAGAGATTAAAGAAACTGAGAAAAGGTACATGAGAGGATGATTAATAACATTCTTCAAAATCTGAAAGGATGTCACTTAGAAATTTAAGACCTGTTCTCTCTCATTCCAGAGTGTAGAACATAGAACAATAAATTAGAGAACAGTAAATTCCTCAAATGTTAGCAGTGGAACCAACCAGAAGTAGAAAGTAGCAGGTTCTGCTCCATTATATGCATTCAAGTAGATGTTAAACAGCTATCTTTATAAGTATGCCTGTGTTGAGCAGCAGTGGATTTCTGGATTTAAAATCAATCCAGAAAAGTCATGCTATGCTTTAAAAAGTAGAACCAAAGAACATCCCTGCTGAATCAAGCTAAGGTCCTTATTACACCATTATTCTTTTTTTCACATTAACCAAGAGGGGCTTCTAAGGTAAAGCAGGAGAGGGAGACATATTTTTCTTTTGAAATTGGTATAGGGAAGCAAAGGAAGCATCAAGTCCTCCGAAAACTTGATAAACACACATTTCATGAATTTATTCAACCTTCTTTTAAAGCTATCCATGTTTGTGGCCATCATTACATCTTGATGGAATACCAAAGGTTACATTTTTACACAGCTCAAATTCAATCTATCATCTCTTACTTTCTTGCAGCTGTAAGAAAATAGAATATAATCCATATGATAATTCATGAATTTGTTTATGCTGTTTTGTGAACTGGTGAACTAAGAAAATAATCCAGATCTCTTACAATGCAGAGCAACATAAGGTATGTGACAGTATGACATCTATAAGCAAATAAGATGTATAGTAAGTTGAAATATTTCATTTCTGATGTCGAAGACAGACATTTGAAACAAGGTGAAGTGTCTATCTATGAAATGATTTTTCTGGACTGAACGGCATTACCATTTTTTAAAAATGCTAACAATTGAAGTATATAAAAGGAACTTATCAGCAATTACAATACTTAACAAATATAGTGATACTCTAAAATAATAAGTTTTTAAGCAACACTTCTTTGTTTGTTTATTTGTTTATACAGTTCATGTGGCCATAAACTCAAGCACCCAGTGGCTTGCAAAAAGGAAACCAAAATAAAACAACAAACATAAGTTTTCAGGCATAGAAAAGTGTATCATCTTTTTAAAAATAAATATAGATATAGTATTTTTTGTGTGTTTTGAAGACACAACTTACTTTGGGAGAAATTAGTTGAGTTCTGTACTCACCATGAGCAGGAACAATACCAAAGTAATGGCACCCTTTCTTCTTCATTAGTATTTGGGCAAAGACAAACATACTAATGTTTCCAAAGGGGTTTTTTTAATCAATGATTTTTAAAAAAAATATCATTATGGTTGGTCAGTCAGGTTTTAAGACTGGATTTGGCATTTTTATCCACCTATCAAAAGCCTTCCCAAGGACCTGGGATTTAACATGTTGTTAAAGGTGTCATTTCAGAATGCAAGCTCTTCTATCTAAAAGTACATGGTTTTGTAGGAGTTGGTGGTGTTCAAGTGGGGCTCCAATTGTTTTGGGATTAAACACACTCTTAATGTTGTTTCTATCTATCCATTTTATTTTTGTTTTCTTTTGCCATAGCCATTCTATGTCTGTTTGCAGGTCTTTGTGATTTGGGATTTTCTCCAGTTCTTTCTCTCCTATTCTGCTGTCTCCATGTACTACAATATCCACTATCCAAACTTTTTTGTCTTTCTTATTGACAGTTAATTCTGTGGCAGATGTTGGTTTGAATTCTAAAGTCCCAGAGCACTTTAGCTTCCTCATTTTCTATTACTTTGCCTTGTGGTCCTACAAGTTCTTGTTTGCAGGCAAATGGTTTCTTGCAGATATTCCAGTGCACCATTGTTGCCATTTTGTCATGCCATTTTTTTAGTTAGTTTGTGTGACCTTCTTACAGCTGCTACAGTGGTTCATCATCTCTTCAGCTTCTTTGTAGAGGTAGCATTTGCTATTACTATTATATATTTATCTGCCCTTTTATTTAGGTGCACTTTTCCATTATCTGTCTTAAGCTTTCTGTGTACTTGGTTTATTATGAAAGATGGATTTTTGAACTGGAAAGCTGCCAGAAACTATGGTATCATTCTCTCTTAAAAATTATTATTACTCTGTAGCACTGAGAATGGGAAAGAATATGTATAACCATGTTTGTTTATGTCTGAACAGATCATTCTTCCAGCCTCTGGCACGAGTAAAGTCTGAAAAAGAAAAAACAGAAGACAACAACTTGGAAGATGTGCTTATTTCACAAAAGTGAGTTACTTTGACATATGTACTCGTACTGCAAAGTCTGTTCATCATCTTAGACATTCTTACAGTGATTCTTTGCCAAATCTTCAAAGAATGCTGATTTTGAATGCAGTCCTTGCTGCTGAAAACTGACTTAACTGACTTAACCAATATATAAAATAAATAATAAATGGGATATTTAGTAGTTCAGTAATTATTGCTAAATACTTGGTTCTCAGGAAATTAGTAAATGGTTCAGAACTCTGTGAAGACTTCGCAGTGAACTCTGCATCAAAAAAAGCTCCTAAGGTCCTTAAGAGTGATGATGAAGAAGATTCTGTGGAATTAGATAGAAAGGATGCACAAGCAGATGACAAGAAGTTGGTAAGTCTGTTCCTATAACATCTTAATCTTTGACAGATTAATAATGGAAAACTCGTAATGAAGATTTTCTGCTTCCATCTTTTAAGAATACAGATTTTATTTTTAATACATGTTTTTACTTGTGATTTCCCAGAGTTGTTGGGAGTTGGGTTTCTCATTTAATTTCAATTGTAGCACATATTACAAGCTAGATTGCTGTTATCAGACTAACATAAAAGTTATAATAAACATTGGTTTGTCCCTCTTTTATTGTAACGTTCAAGATTATGATTATCTTTGGTTATTCTTTCTATATTTTGTCACTTAATAATTCTCCCTTTTTAGAGCCCTGACTGTGTTCCTGAGCAAAAGATCTCTGAAGAGAGCATCTCTCCAAGTACTAGCCCAACTACCTCCAATTCAACCACATCTGTCAGTATCCCAAGGCGCAAAACTGGTAAGTTCACCCTCTTGAACATCCAACTCAGAAAAAGTTTGTGTACAGAAACTGCTACACCACTTTGATATCTTTGCTTTGCAGGTACTTTAATTCTAACATTGTTATTTAAAAGTTTATTATGCAGTCCTGATAGAATTAGGAATTCTTGAACTTAGAGAATAGTTCTAGTTTTAGATAGCTTTCCACAACTTTCCATGTTGTTGAGGAATTTAGTAAGTGGAAGTCCACCCATTTAAGTTGCAGAAAGCTGGATGAGAATGGAACCTTAATTGCTGACCCCATCAAAGCAGTTTAGCTCAATTTGATTTTGATAGAGTGTTAGTTTTAATGCCTGACATTTATTATAGTCCCCTCATTTCATCATGTTGTGTATTAGAAATGTCAACAAGCAGTGCTACCCAACCTCACCGGCTTCATTGTGATAGTTCTGCCATAAGAAAGCAGATTAAAATCTCAGCTTCTTGAAAATATTCTAATATGTCTATACTATATAGAGTCAGGTCAACAATTTGGTTGCCTATGCAAAAAATCATAATTGCATTAATTCATGGAAACTGCCCAAATCCCAGTCCTCAATCAGCAATTAATCTACCAAGAATAATGGAGCAATGTTCTTTGAATTTTTAGAAATGTGGAAAGTTGTCATGTCATTTGAATATTAAATGTAGTCCCCCACACCCACCCTCTCCCCACCTCACCCTGTACTAGCAGCAACATCAGGCATTATTTCCTTAAGTACCTCAAATAATCTTTAAATAAATTAGGATAATGTTGCCTTGCTCGGTTTTCAAAAGCTCTCAAGTGTTACACAAAGCCCAATCCAGAATTGAGGCCTAATTCCCTGCTTCTTCCAACTCCCTATTTTTGCTACTTAGAAACATTTGCATTGAGTTTGAGGAAGATCAGAAAAGGAGAAGAAATTATGCTCTCCATTTAAAATAATGAGGTTTTGTATGGCATTCTGTAGACATCTTTTAAAATTTAACTATTTTTTTGATCTGTATCTTACCACTTTTGTAAATCTTTTTTGCTTAAGTTAAGACAGCTTTTTGGTCAAGAAACTATATAGGCAGGACTTTTGATATGAATTAAATTCAGCATATCAAGTCTCTATGATCTCTTATTTGCTTTAAGGGCAGCAAAAGTTTTTTAACTGTTGAGAAAAGTCGTGACAGTTTAATTGCAAATGAAATTTACTTCTACCTTTAGCCCGCAAGCAGCTCTCTAAACGTAAACCAGAGGAAGATGACAACAGCTATTATTCCCATGAAAATCGCAGTAGTAAAAGATGGAAGAAAGACCTTGATGGAGATGGTGAGCACCTTATTGTCTGGTTATTAGAAGAGAGTGGTTAATATGAGAGAATCAAAAGGGAATATCATTGAGTCATCATGAATGAAAGTCTGGCTATTAGACAACACAGTAGGAAAGCTGGTCTAAAATATTGGATGTAACTTTTTTTCCTATTTTTTTTAGGAGTAAAGTTTCTCTGAATTATTATGTAGTAATATAGTTTGCACAGTTAAAGAATAAGCTTATGTTCGACTCAGTCACTAAAACTACATGCCTTTTTATACATTCTAAATTAGGTCCACAGTTTTAGTTGCAACATATTTTTTCATAAAAGATAATATACTGTAGAGTCCAGTCGTGTTTGTCAATGCTTACATGAATTTGTCCTGTTTTCAGATCTTTTCAAGTTCAAAACATTGTTCTCTAAATGTTTGTTTCACAGAAGCCGTTTGCAACTACCTTGGGTATCAAAAATAGGTATTAAAAAACAACTCAAAGCAAACTTGAGTTGAAGTGGGTTAGGCTTTAAAACTTAGTTGAATTTTCTACGAATAATGTTGGATATTTGGTTTCTGCTTCATAAACAGATTCTGAAGATAAAACCAATGAGAAACCCGTGGAAGTGGAAAAAGTTAAAAGTGAGAATGCAACATTGGTGGAGCATAAAACAGACAAAAATGCAAAGGAAAAAGAAATCCCAGATTCCTCTAAGCCATCCAGCAAGTCCATTTCTAGTTTCTTTGGTAAGATTGAAATGTACCACCATTTCTGCATAGGAGGAAGACCAATGAAATAGCCAATGTTATCAATTATTTGGGAAGTTTTTGTTTAAAAAACTCCATAAACTTGTCTTTTTTTTACTTAAGGGTGCAGAAGGAGAAAGTACTTGTTTATAAGAAAAGATGTGTAATATAATCAAAGTGCCATATTAAGAGAAAATGTACTGTCATATGCTTTCCCTAGGGGTCTGAACTAGTGATGACTGATGAGGAAAGATAGCAATATCACTTAGACTTATATACCATTTTACAGTGCTTTACAGCCCCCTCTAAGCGGTTTACGGAGTTAGCATATTGCCACCAACAATTTGGGTCCTCATTTGACCCACCTCGGAAGGATGGAAGACTGAGTCAACTTTGAGCCTGATATTATAAATGGGCTGATAGCTGAATAACAATATTGTATTCAGTTACTATGGGAAGAAAACAATCTCCATTGGTGATAATTAGTAAAGAAATTGCAAAAAAAAGCTATATCATAATGATTTTTAAACAAAATATAATGTTACTGTACTTAGAATACTCTGTGTAATCCTAGTCACATCTCAAAAAATATATTGAAGAAATGGAAAGGGATACTTTGAAAAAGTATATTTGGTATTGTCCCAAAGATGCTTTTTCAAGAGGCAGCTGGACTTTCTGGTTTTTCTTTGAAGACATTTCACTTATCAGACCTGAAGAAGCTTCATGGATGAGAAGCGAAATGTCTTCAAAGAAAAACCAGAAAGTCCAGTTGCCTCTTGAAAAAGCATCTTTGGGGCAACTATAACCTGGATGACTGAGAATCTCATAGACATTTAGCGATATATTCACTATTAACCAATGCTTTGTAGAAATGAGGATTATTTCTAATATTCTACAACATACAATATAGATAGTCTTTGACTTACGACCACAGTAGGGACCTGAATTTCTGTTGCTACCAAAAGCGATGTAGTTGGTAAGTACATCATCATGTGACTCGACCTGATTTTTACTGTAGTTGTTATGTGAATCACTGTTGACTTTAAGCAAATAATCATTGAGTGAATCACATGAAGAGTAAATACAGTTTCCCCAATTGAATTTTCTTGTTGAAGCCAGCTGGGAAAGTTGCAAATGCTGATCACATGACCATAAGAAGCTTCAGCCATCATAAATGGAAGCCACTTGCCAAGCACATGAATTGCGATCACATAGCAGATTTAAGTCACTTCTTCTCAGGCCATCATAACATCAAACCATTGTTACTTGAATAGTCATAAGTCAAGGACTACCTGTAAAGAGAAAATATGCCCACAAACCAGCATTCCAGATAAGTGAGATTATCATAATTCTTGGCTCTTTTGATAATTTTAGCAGGGAGACTACTATTTTGGCTGATAACAGATTCTGTTTAATGGCTCTGACCTGATTTAAGAACCATGGTAGGGACCAGAAAAGTTATCATTAAGCAGTGCAGTCATTAAGTGTGGCATCATATGACTATATCTGATTTATGACCTTTCTTGCTGCAGTCACTAAGCAAGACATCACTTTACTGCTTGCAACCTTTCCAGCCAGTGTCCCTATTGACTTTGCTTGTTGGAAACTGACTGGGAAAATTGCAAGTGGCAATTACATTATCACAGGAGACTGCAAAAGTTGTAAATGTGAGGATTGATTGCAGGTCACTTTTAAACACTCATAACTTCAGATAGTTGGTAAATCAATGGTCTTAAGTCAAGGACTACCTGTAGTTTGGAATGTCTTTGTGTTTTCACTTTCAGCTCCCAAGAAAAGTTCTGTGAAAATAGAAAAGAAGCAAGCATCTGTAGTATCAGAAAACATGCCAATACCAAAGTGTCTTAATAAAGTTAGTAATGATGAATCCAATAGTATGGCTGACAAGTAAGTGATTGGTGGTTTTTTTCTAAGAGGGCTCTGTCTCATATTTATCTTAATACTACATCAGTATTCCAAAGGATAAGGTCATGTAGTAAGCCTAAGATCACAGTACTTTATGCCTTTTGTCCAGAAAGGATTTAACAATTCTTACTAAATCAGAAAGTTATTTCATGAAAAACCAATGTGAGTGTTAATGTCACAAACAGGGAACAAAGTATAAAATATTATATTTATAAATAAGTACTATGAAAATGATAAATAAGCTGCTCAAAAAAATAAAGGGAACACTTAACACAATGTAAGCTGCTCAAAAACATAAAGGAAACACTTAAACAACACAATGTACAGTAGTTGAATGTGCTGACAACAAAATCACACAAAACAACGGAAATCAAATTCATCAACCCATGGAGGTCTGGATTTGGAGGTACACTCAAAACTGAAGTGGAAGAAAACACTACAGGCTGATCCAACTGTGATGTAATGTCCTTAACACAAGTCAGAATGAGGCTCAGTAGTGTGTGTGGCCTCCACGTGCCTGTATGACCTCCCTACAACACCTGGGCATGCTCCTGATGAGGTGGTGGATGGTCTCCTGAGGGATCTCCTCCCACACCTGGACTAAAGCATCCCCCAACTCCTGGACAGTCTGTGGTGCAACGTGGCGTTGGTGGATGGAGCGAGACATGATGTCCCAGATGTGCTCAATTGGATTCAGGTCTGGGGAACAGGTGGGCCAGTCCATAGCATCAATGCCATTGTCGTGCAGGAACTGCTGACACACTCCGGCCACATGAGGTCTAGCATTGTTGTGCATTAGGAGGAACCCAGGGCCAACCGCACCAGCATATGGTATCACAAGGGGTCTGAGGATCTCATCTCGGTATCTAATGGCAGTCAGGCTACTTCTGGTGAGCACATGGAGGGCTGTGTGGCCCTCCAAAGAAATGCCACCCCACACCATTACTGACCCACTGCCAAACCGGTCATGCTGGAGGATGTTGCAAGCAGCAGAACGTTCTCCACGGCGTCTCCAGACCCTGTCACGTCTGTCACATGTGCTCACTGTGAACCTGCTTTTATCTGTGAACAGCACAGGGCGCCAGTGGCAAATTTTCCAATCTTGGTGTTCGCTGGCAAATGCCAAATGTCCAGCACAGTGTTGGGCTGTAAGCACAACCCCCACCTGTGGACATTGGGCCCTCATACCACCCTCATGGAGTCTGTTTCTGGCCATTTGAGCAGACACATGCACATTTGTGGCCTGCTGGAGGTCATTGTGCAGGGCTCTGGCAGTGCTCCTCCTGTTTCTCCTTGCACAAAGGCAGAGGTAGCGGTCCTGCTGCTGGGTTGTTGCCCTCCTACGGCCTCCTCCACGTCTCCTGATGTACTGGCCTGTCTCCTGGTAGCGCCTCCATGCTCTGGACACTACGCTGACAGACACAGCAAACCTTCTTGCCACAGCTCACATTCATGTGCCATCCTGGATGAGCTGCACTACCTGAGCCACTTGTGTGGGTTGTAGACTCCGTCTCATGCTACCACTAGAGTGAATGCACCGCCAGCATTCAAAAGTGACCAAACCATCAGCCAGAAAGCATTGGAACTGAGAAGTGGTCTGTGGTCATCACCTGCAGAACCACACCTTTATTGGGGATGTCTTGCTAATTGCCTATAATTTCCACCTGTTGTCTCTTCCATTTGCACAACAGCATGTGGAATTGATTGTTAATCAGTGTTGCTACCTAAGTGGACAGTTTGATTTCACAGAAGTGTGATTGACTTGGAGTTACATTGTGTTGTTTAAGTGTTCCCTTTATTTTTTTGAGCAGTGTATATATTTATTATTTATAAATACAATTACAGTAATTATCTAAAGATCTTTTCGACTGTTTTTATTGCTTAGGTATGGTAGCTCTTAACAAATTGATCAAAAAGTATGGAAATAAAACTTGTGAAGTTTTTGCTCCAAGCAGTTTTCATTCTCATATAACCTGATTATTTGTGCATTGTTTAGATTCCCAAGAATGCTCTAGTTTCACTGGATTCTGTATTCCAGCTAAAGATAGAGCACTGTCATTCTAATTATACTACATTTACCTGAAACAATAACAATATTTATTGTCCAGATACCTGTGAATAGGATATGTGGGAATTATATTATTTTACATTTTCTAAGAATACAGTAATAGATGCAGATGCTGTTGAATATTGGATAGGGCAAAGTGACAGAAACACAGGAAAGATATAGAAGTAGTTAATTCTTCAAAGCAAATAGGGAAGAGCATATTAGCCTTGCCTTCAGTTGACATCCTCCATGTGTAGAGGGAAATATCTATAGTGGAGAAACGTGTGTATCTAAATAGTCAAATAAAGAGACTTTAAATTGCACACACTCAATTTCTAGTGTAGAAGAAAATAAAATGAAAATAAGACTAGAACTGAATTGAATTTAACTTTCTGCAAAATAAGAATGCGTAGATTTTCTTCTGCTTGCAGCCCAGCATCAGGCCTCTATAGATTCTTTTATATTATGCAAAGAAAAAAATAAAAATGCAGTTCAGTTCTCCGTTTCATTTCTAAATTTTCCAGTGTTATTTTTACTGTGTTGTCTACAGTTCTTGATGACAAGTAGAGAAAAGGTTGTATACATGATTGTTATGCGTATTTGAAACATTTTTTTCTGCCTGATTTTACTGATGTGGGGATATCTTATTGTAATCATCTTCTTTTCATGTCAGTGGTAAGGTTAGCAGGTTTACTGATCTGATTATATAAAATGTATTCCATTTGAAAAGATTTGACTCTTACTTAAATTAGCCTTAATAGCAATTTGTGAAAAGTTGCAATGATTCTCCAGGACTCAAGAAAGTATAAAAATTTATGCAGAAGTTACTTCTTTCACATGACACCTTTTACCAGTGTCTGATTTGCTACAAAAGACTTGGATACTTTTGCATAATCTGATGACAGACTTAGAAATACCAATAGGACTTAGACTTATATACTGCTCCTAGTACTTTATAGCACTCTCTGAGCAGTTTATGTATGTCAGTATATTGCCCCGAACAATTTGGATCCTTATTTTACCGACCTCAGAAGGATGGAAGGCTGAGTCAACTTTCAGCCAATCAGAATCCAACTCCTGGTATAAGCAGAGGTAGTAGCCTGCAATATTGCATTCTAAACGCTGCGCTACCATGCCTTAAATCTTAAAAAATGTGAATTAGTCATTTTGTGTAGGATAACTACATACTATGTATTTCTTCCTTCTTCCCCTGCTTTTACAGTTTTCTCAAGCCATCTCTTACCCTTGAGCCTGCAGAGTACAACCCTACAAAGAGCAGTTATCATCCTGTTCGTGATGCTTGCTGGGGCCCTGGCCAAAAGTGTGTGCCACTGAGGTTACATTTTATGCTACAAAACATTGCTTCTTTTAAAAATTTATCTCTTATTATACATTTCCTATCTGTTTTCATGTCAGTCAGTCTCTATAAACTTCATTATAGAATCATGTTAAATTACTGTATTAACTATCTCATGTCCTAAACAAAGAATTGGTATTTAAGACCTGGGAAGAAGAGTTGTGTCTCCTCTTCCAGTCATAGTTATCATCTAACACTTCTTTAATATAAACTAGCTTTTGTTTACAGTCAAGCTATTATAATCGAGCTACTATTTTTTCTAAAACACTAGAGTTAGTTATTTTGATCTGCATTATTGTTATAGCTTAGCATATATGTGAGCCCACACAATGGTACCTTATTTAACAGTCATAATATTTTTTAAAAATCATAGCCTATCACAATATGCAAGTCCAATTGAACAAAATAGATGGAATTTAGTATTGATTTTTGAGAGAGGAGGCCCTTTTTAAGATTTTAGCATTTTTTTTCACTGATTGCTGTTTTTTCTTTTTAGCAAATTCAGGGGATATAAATATATGCAAAGAGAAGGTTCACTTTGTTTACTCCTTCTGGATGATGCATTTTAGTTTCACAGTTTTAAATATTGCTGTTATCCTAATTCTTTTGACAGGATACCATACATGGCTGTGGCTCGTACTTTTGAATATATTGAGGAAGAATCTGCCCGGTAAGATGACTTGCTACAAATTACAGAATAAGTAAGGATAGTTGTAGCATTCAATCTTGTCCTTAAAAATAATACAATATCTCTCTCTTTATAGACTGAAAATTATAGAGACTCTAAGCAATCTCTTTCGTTCTGTGATTGTCCTATCTCCACAAGACTTGCTCCCCTGTGTCTACCTCTGTCTCAATCGGTTAGGTCCAGCATATGAAGGACTAGAATTGGGCATTGGCAAAACCATCCTCATGAAAGCTTTGGCCCAGGCCACAGGTGAGTCTGTCCAATTATAATCTTCCTCTGAGTAGTAACATTAGGTAATAGCTGCCAATAATACAAACAATATGCTCTTCTAATAAAGTTGAACATTTTGGTTCTTATCTGAAAAGATGAAGGATAATAGAATTAATAATAAGTTAGTGACTCAGGATCATGACTATACGGTCTTGTCTTCTCTCTAGGTCGGCAATTGGACCAAATCAAGGCAGAGGCAGCAGAGAAGGGAGATCTAGGTGTAGTTGCTGAAAACAGTCGCACAACACAAGGAACTGTGTTTGCTCCACCCAAACTTGGTGCTGCTGCTGTCTTTGGCAAACTGCAAGCAATTGGTCACATGGCAGGAAGTTCTGTAAGTAATGAGTGAGAAGATATTAACAATTTTGAAACAGCCTGCTGTGTTGATTTATTAGGTGATATGGCAAGGGATCAGTTAGTTAAATGTAATATAGGATATAAATTTTAATGTTTGTCTGGCACAAATATTTGATGTTATCATTTCTGAAAGAACAGTCTAATAGAACACTGGCTTGGAGGAAGATAGTGTTTCTGAAAGCATCATCCAGAGTAATTTATTTTCAACCCTTATGCCTATTGTCAATAAAGGGGGGTGGTTGTAAAACTATTTTCTGAAGTGTCCTGTCTCGTCATGTATGTATAGGAAGATCCTCTTTTATAAGGTTGCTATCATTATGTGGAATGAGATTTTCTAAAATTACTATGCCTAGCTATCCTTCCTCCTTTTCTTCCACCCCCATACATCTCAAAACTTATTTCCATTTCTTTTTCCTCAGTCTATGAACAAGAAAATTGACATTATCAAATCTTTGTTTGTTGCGTGTCGTCATTCAGAGGCTCGTTATGTGGCTCGGTAAGTGCAATTATACTTGTAGCACAATTGTTCTTGTGTCATTTTAATATATCCACATTATATTCCTAAACTGATGTGCCCTGATATTTAGTTTGCATTATCTCCAGTGATTTCCTAAACACTATTACCATAGTTATTTCTTTACTTACTGGTTTGTGGCAAACCCTTAGCATTCTATTTCTCAGTGTCCTTAATCCAACATACATAAAGCTACGTATCTATAAAGTTCTCCTTTAGCCATCAACATCTTCAGCATTGTAATAAAGTTATTTGTGCATTGCAGGTCACTAGAAGGAAAGTTACGGATTGGGTTAGCAGAGCAGTCTGTCCTCTCAGCTCTTGCCCAGGCAGCATCACTCACTCCCCCAGGACAAAGTGAGTTTGGTTTACAAACATGAAATAGCACTAATGCTGGCTAAAGGGAAATTTATGGAGTTCTGACCAATACATGGGGATATTTGATTAGTATTCTAGTGCAGGGGTCGCCAATCTTTTGGACCTCAGGGACCACCAAACGCATAATTTTAAATCCCGTAGACCAGAGACCCTGGGAAAATCCCAAAAAAAGTCTGCAGGAAAATTCCCCACTCTGTTTTCCTACCGATTAATCATTCTTTATTTGGGATCTCATGATACCATCTCCAGCTCCATTCTCAGGGGGAGAGAGAAAGAGAGAGACTTTTTGCTTCATGCAAGGAAAGCAGCAGACGTCTTTCTTTCTCTCCCCCAAATTCCACCAGAAATGAACCTTTGCGAGCCGATGCAGCCTCTTGGAGCAGGATGCCTTGCAGGGTCCCAAAGATTCATTTCTGGCGGAGTTTGGGGGAGAGAAAGAAAGACTTGCTGTTTTTCTTGCATGCAGCCAAAAGCAGAAGAAGAAAGAAGCAGCCTGGTGGCCAGGCCAGGCGCGTGGGGTGTGTGGGGCAAGTTCCCCCCCTCCGCCCTTTCCCCCCTCCCCTCACTACCTCATGTTGTTCGTAATGCAAGCAACGCAAGCCTTGTGTTCCAACGGGCCATGTGGATGGCTCAGGCTTGTGTTCACATGCAGCCTGGATTAATTGCTTTGGGGGTTGCTTTGAGGGTGATACTTCTCTGTGGACCACCAAAAATTTTTTCCACAGACCACCAGTGGTTCCCCCGCCCCACTGGTTGGCGACCACTGTTCTAGTGCAAAAGAATTGAATATATATAAAACCATCTGGGAATTGGGGTCATCCATAGGACAGAAAATTTGTATTCTGTAATGAGTCAGAATTAGTTAAAAGGCATAAGCTATTTTTATTATTGCTAAATCAGAATTTGAAGATTTGAGTCAGAGAACAAAAAATACAATTATTAACAAAAAATGTAGGAGTACTTGCAACATGATTTTAGGGGCATGGAGAGCATATTCAGTCTCTTTAAAATTTCAGATAGAACCCTTATTTCTAAAAGTCCATGCCATTTAATATATAGGTATTCCTCACTTACCAACCACTCATTCACTGACCATTTGAATTTATGACAGTGCTATAAATAAAGACTCATGACTGGTCCTCAAAGTTACAGCTTTGCAGCATCCCTCAATTACATGGTTACAATTCAGGTGCACCAGCAGACATTTACAATAGTTGCAGCATCTTTCAATCATGTGATTTCTGTTTGTAATATTCACAGCTAACTTCTGACAGGCAAAGTCAGTGAGGAAATTGGCAGCAAGTCATAGTCACATGATGTTGTGCTTAATGACCTGCGGTGATTTATTTCAAGACCTCAAACAGAACTGACATCGTAAGTCAGCAGTCATGTGTGCAATAACCATTCCTTTTAGCAACAGAGTTCCCAGTCTCTATTGCATTACTTTGAAGTAATGGTCAGTCCCAATGAGATATTCTGTATTTTTACACAAAAAATGCACATCCTAGCTAAAGGATTCCAATCGTTAATATGTAAGTTAGTCAGTATGCATATATTCTTCCCCTTCTAGAATTTCCCCCAGATGTTTTGGATGCTGCAAAGGGCAAATCTGCAGATGCACGCAAAGCATGGCTGGATGAAAGGGCCTTGATTGTTAAGCAGGCCTTCTGGTAAATATTATTTGTATTAATAAATTAGTCATAATGCCTTTTCATTGCCCGTAGCTCTCAGTTTTCATATATTGCAATAGGTAAAGTCACAGACAGCAATAAATGCTACTAAGTGTATCTAGCTTCAGTCATGTCACTCTTGTTTTTCCACTGGTAAAGGAAGCTTTTTGTGAATGGATAAAAAGGAAATTATGCTTTCACTTTCTTACACTTATTCACCTATGCCCCTTCCTAAGTGGTTTTCAGGCTAATTCAGTCCATATGTACTTACGCATAAATTTTCCTTTGTCTTTGTTTTTATTGTATAATTGCTAGGAAACACCCTGCCAGGCAAAAGGAGTGACCAACTGTAGAACTAGTCTTGTATCCTTATGCAGCAAGAAACTTAAGCTTAACCCCTCCTAAATTCCATGGAACCTTAGCCGTTTGTTCCCAAGTGAAGGCAAGCACTCTGGGAGATTCTTGTACTACTATAAGTAGAACATAATAAAGTAATCAACATGAACTTTTCATGTGTGGATTCAGTTGCTTATGCCTGACATAACTGGAATGCTGTCAGATTCCCCCCACCTTTTGATGGCTTATGTTCTCTGGGCTTTCTAGAACTTTTGGAAAAGGCAGGAAAGTGCCTGGGGGAAAAACTGATAGAGCCTTACAGAATATTAAAGAAGTATTAGCGTGAATCACTTCTGAATTAACAACCTAGAACTGTGAACAATTAAAAAATCACTAAAAATTTTGGATTGGGACTTTATATCCTTTAGCTAGCAAAGCTCTAGTCACAGATCTCTGTCATTTTAATTTCTTTCTTTTCAGTGAACTACCAAATTATAACATAATAGTACCTGTCCTTTTGGAACATGGTGTGGAGAGCTTGCCGCAGTACTGCAAGATCACGCCAGGTATTTTTAAACTATCCCAGTGGGAGAGGGGCACTTGATAAACCAGGAATCTATCACTTAAACAGAACTAACACTTTCTCTCAAATTTTATATGCTTTGAAATGTATATATACATTGCAGGTTTGCTTTAGTTTTTCAAAAACACATTGCCCCCCCCAAAGCCCCGTTTTGGCCAGCAGGATGCTGCAGGAGGCCATCCAGGCCAAAAATGGGGTGCAGGGGGGGCACACGACGTCCCCCTGGGCCCTGTTTTGGCTGGTAGGGTGATGCAAGAAGTATCTGTCCCATCCCTGTCCGCCTGCAGAGGACAACTAAAATGTTGATCTGGCCCTCAAAGAAATCCAGTTTGACGCTCCTGTTCTGCAACATACTTGTAATCAATTTCTTCTCTATAATCTTTGTGTCGGCTAGCTTTTACCTGTCCTCTTGGATTTTACTATGCATTGAGTCAGATGTTAACAGTTACTGCAAATCCCAGCTTTGAGTATTTTCTCCAACAGGTATTCCCCTGAAGCCCATGCTGGCTCATCCAACCAAAGGAATTGGGGAGGTATTAAAACGCTTTGAAGAAGCAGCCTTCACTTGTGAATACAAATATGATGGGGAGCGGGCACAGGTAACAATGTTTGGTGTGAATAAAGAAGAGAAGCTCCTATTCTCCTCCTTTCCATTTGTAGTTCATTCATTCTTTCTTTCCATACAGATCCACATTCTAGAGAATGGAGAAGTACATATTTATAGCCGAAACCAAGAGAACAACACAACAAAGTACCCTGATATTGTCACCCGTGTTCCCAAGGTGCAATTGCTGTTAGAAATGTCAGATCAACAAGGAAGCAAAATGGAGATGATTTTGCTGGCACAAGAGCAATTTCAGTAGTCAGTGGGGCTCCTGCAAGAGGAATGCTTTAAAGGATGAGACTGGATTGAGAATTTGCAGCATGCAGAAATTCAGTTGAGTTAAACTTATATTCTTGTGCAGGTGAAAAACAGCACTGTGGAATCATGCATTTTGGATGCAGAGGCAGTGGCCTGGGACCCTGTTTCAAAACAGATCCTTCCATTCCAAGTATTGACCACCCGCAAGCGCAAGGTAAAACATGACTGGATGATTCTAGAACAGGGGTGGGCAAACTTTTTGACTCGAGGGCCACAATGGGTTCTTAAACTGGACCGGAGGGCCGGAACAAAAGCGTGGATGGAGTGTTTGTGTGAACTAATATAAATTCAAAGTTAGATTACTTCACCTAACCTTCTGGGAGAGCAAGAGAACCCTCCGCTCTTTCGGCTTCGCGGGCTGGATAGAACAGCCGAACGGGCCGGATCCGGCCCCCGGGCCGTAGTTTGCCCACGGCTGTTCTAGAATGTGTTAATCAGTGCCTGCTACAGTCCTTTCTTTAGGGCATATCACAACTGTGAAATATTACTTTTTGGATGATGCGGGGAGGAGAGGTGAAAGACACCGTATGTTGGAAATTCTAATTTTTGAAAATAAAACACCTCATATAGGAAAGAAATATTTTTCTTTTAGCAGATATTAGTTGAGAGTATGTAAAAGTCATGCAAATAAAATTAAACCAGAAATGTTTTAATTAATATTCTGTGGTATAAATAGCTAGCTTCCCTTTCCCTTTATGGTACCACTGTTCTCTAGGATGTGGATGCTGCAGAAATCCGAGTTCAAGTTTGTATATATGCATTTGACATGCTCTACCTTAATGGAATAGTAAGTATAACAAGTTTTTTCCCCTAAAAATGAATGCTTGATACTTTTAGTAATCTTGCTTCTTATTCTTTCTGCATCCTCAATTGTTTTTTGTAGTTACCTCTTTTTTTTCTTTACTCTTTTGAAGGTCCTTGCTTTGTGCCTTCTTTTTAAATGTGTAATTATCTGTATTTTAGTCTTTAGTCCAGAAGCCTCTGTCTCAGCGCCGGACCTTACTGCATAATTCTTTCACTGAAGTTGAAGGCCAATTCCTTTTTGCCACTTCCATGGATACTAGTAATGTTGATGAGATAGCAGAATTCCTGGAACGCTCTATCAAAGGTATTGTGTAGCTGATACACGTTTCAGTATTTTTTAAAAACTCAACCTTCTGTTGAGCATCAAATGAAAGCCAATATTGCAGTGTCTTAACGTTTAGAAGAATGAGGTTCACCGTCTTACTTAACTTTGTACCTCAGTGGATTAATTTATTTTTAATTTACTTATTTTTTACATTTTTGAACCATCCATCTTCAGAGATGGATAACCTAGCATCAGTACAACTATGAGAATAAAAAGTGAATCATTTATTTCACTTTTAAGCCTTTAAATAGTAAAACTGAATAATAACATCCTGTAGAAGATAATAAAATGGTTTGCCCTCCTCAGACTCATGTGAAGGCTTAATGGTAAAAACACTGGAAGTGGATGCCACATATGAAATTGCAAAGAGGTCACACAATTGGCTGAAGGTAAGAACTAAATGCTTGATCAGCTCTAAATACCATATGTTACAATTGCTTAGCTGTGCTGACTTGTGGCAGAATTGGCCCCTTTCCTCAAATTGCCCATGCTACAGTATTGTTCAAGGTTGGGTGGTATTTTATTTACCATTTTACTTGTTTCTCAGTTTGAATAAAAGAACCCAGAATGGTCAGGAATAAGGAATGCAAATAATAAAAGTTGTATTCCAGATTATTCTTTCCTACTTGACATATTCCTTCCAGTACTGGGAAACTCTGCCTAGATATTGGTTCAGACCCTGACCAGCAGATGACTTACTCCATTACAAATTATGTTTCCTATACCAGCTTAAAAAAGATTATCTGGAAGGTGTTGGTGACACCCTTGACCTGGCAGTGATTGGAGCCTATTTGGGCAAGGGCAAACGGGCAGGCACATATGGAGGTTTTCTTCTAGCATGTTATGATGAGGAAAGTGAAGAGTTCCAGAGCATTTGCAAGGTAAGATGTTTATACTACCACATTTAGGACATTTTGATAATTGATTTACAGGTTATAAATTTTTGGTACTGAATAGTATCAAGTGCCCTGTCTTTAACTGTGGTGGAGGGAAAACGATTGTGTGCATGTTTGAGTCAGTCTTGACTCTTGGAAACCACATGGACAAGTCTTGGCAGTTTCTTGGCAACATCTAGTGCTTGGTCACTAGAGAGTGTCAGGAAAAAATTAAACAGCCATTTGTCCAGGGTAAACTGAAAATTCCTGCATTTGGGGCGAGAACTATAATGGAAGAGTTCCAAGATCCTTCCAAGCCTACAATTGTATGTTTTTGAAAAGTGATTTGCTGTTACCTTCTTTCCTAGGGCTGAGCAAGAGTGTCAAAATTACTCAGCTGGCTTTGTGGCTAAGGCAAGATTAGAATGCATAGTGTCCTAGTTTCTAGCCTAAGTGTTTTTAACCACTAGACCAAAATGACCTTGCCTATCCTAATTAGAATCTATAAAATGAGATTGTCATAATGACAGTTTATCTTACTACTAATTTTACCAGGATAAAGAAGGAAAAAACTACCAATACTACAAAAGAAATACAAAGTAAATAACTGATGTATAAAATTGGTAGCTTTTATATTTTCCATACCGTGTCTCCTTGTCCCTTTAGTTACTTGTATCTAATTGTCAGTATCCTTTATCCCTTCTCAGATTGGCACTGGATTCTCAGATGAGGACTTAGAGAAACTCCATAACTCACTCAAGGTAGGAATTTTTATTTATTCATTTGAATATGCTTTACTGATATTTTCTATTCCTTCGTGTTTTAATATTTAAGTCCTTAAGAACTAAAGAGGAAAAAGCAGACTCTTTGGATTTGATGGGGCAGTTACTCTTGATTTCTTCTCTGATTTACATGCCTCAGGTGACAGACCTATCCATTGAATTCAGAATAGTATTATGCAATATTGCTAGTGCACTAATTCCTCTGAAAGTCTAATGCATAAATAATAGTTCTTGCTAATGATCTGCAAAACAAAGCTCAGTACTGAGTTTGAAATAGCCCATTTTGAGCTGGAAATGGCCCATCGTACAAGATATTCAGAGAATTTGGGCTTTATTTCAAGTTCTAAATGCTTTCAAAAGTGTCAAAAAGTACATTTTATATATGAAGTAGAATGTTTCCAATTTTTAAGAGAATCACATATTCTTAGTACTCACCCTAGTCTCTGCATTACAGGATTACGTGATTCCACAGCCACGACCATACTATCGTTGGGGTGGAACAGCTGAACCTGATCACTGGTTGGATGCCCAGCATGTTTGGGAAGTGAAGTGTGCTGATTTATCCATTTCTCCCATCCATAGAGCAGCATCAGGTTTGGTAAGTGATGGAAGGGATCCATGTGTGTATAGCAAGGACTACATGTAATTTGTACTTACCACAAATAATGAATAAACTGTTAATTGGCTGTCACTAGGAAATATTTTGAGATCACAGTTCAGGCAGTATTAGTTTCGCATTCTGTAGCAATTTCAACACATTTTCAGCATTTTCTTAGGCAAATTTGTAAAGCTACATCTTCAGCTGTTAAAACGACATTTTAAAATTAGAAATGTGTTATTGTTTAATAAATATAAGGATTTTATTTTTATGCCATGCATGTAGTATTGTAGTTTTTTTAATTGGGCCCTAGTCACTGAAAGAGTTTAGTTTTGTATATAAGTATATAAGGTACAAACATTTAACTTGTAATGCACATATTTAAATATACAGTTCAGTAATTTATACTGGAAGGAAATGCAGAATTGTATTATGGGTGATTTGATAATTTGAATGTTTAAAATGACCATAATTACATAGGTTTTTGATGTTCAGCTTGAAAGACTATATTTCCAAATGCTGTGTCAGCAACAGAATAACTGGGTAGAAATAAATATAAAATACTACTAAATAACTTTTAACGATGGGAATGGGACACTAAATGGTGTGGTCATAAAACGTGACATGATGTGACCATGTCACTTAGCAATGGCCATTCCAGCACTGTCTGGTTGCCATCATTAAGCAAATCCCACACCCTCATTAAGCGAAGATATGTATTTGCGATTTGCAACCTCCTGCCAGCTTCCTATTGACTTTGCTTGTAGGAAGCCAACAAAGGTCACAAATGGTGATCATGTGATTGCAGCACCACTGCTAACATAATTGCAAGATGGCACCAAGCATGCAGGCTGGGATCACATGACCGGAGATGCTGCAATGGCTAGAACTTCAGTGACAAATCATAAGTGCCACTTGTTCAGCTCTATCACAACTTTGGTCACTGAATGAATGATCATTAATCAATGATCACCTGCAATGGGGAAATAAATTTAGAATATGCTCTTAACCTAATGTAACCTAATGTAACTTATTAATGCTAGAGGCATGTCCAAGGATTTGCTAAGATCTGGTGGATTCTAAGCCCTTCACACAACTCATAAACCCAAAGCCTCTCTAAGAGACTTCAGATATCATTGTATCAGAAACCAGTGAAGAATCATTCTGGTAGTGCTGGTTTTTCTCCTCTAATAAATCATGTAGAGCCATTCATGCCTTAAAAATGACCTCTGAGTATATTTCTGATCTCATGTGACGATCTCACGTCTCCGCTATTACACATGCCAAATTTATGTAAATCTAGTATTATAACATTGTCATAGTCTGTGCCTCAGATTAGCAAGCAAAGTTGAAACCATAAATATTAACTATTATAGCCAGTGCCCTAACATAAACTTTTATATTTGAATATTGTTGCTTCAGAATATAAATGATTGTTCATAATAATGGTTTCTATGCTTGCAGAGTTGATAATTGGAAATCAATTTTTGATGTGTGGTCCTCTTCCGATATTTCCCTGATGCATGTGTGTAGATGTGTGTGTGTATGTGTGTGTGTGTGTGTGTGAAGAGAGAGAGAGAGATCAAAGTTACCCCCAGAAGTTATAGCCTTGTGGATGGATTAAAATTAAGATTGAAAGTCATCTTTGCTAGCAAAAGAAATTACTGGGAACTAACAATTAACATTTCTCTTCTTTGCCCAAAAAACACTATTTCAAAGGAGCCCTTAAAAAAGTAGCCTTTATGAAACTTCAAGGATAATTTCTTATTCCATGCAGGTGGATGAAGAAAAGGGCATCTCCTTACGTTTTCCCAGATTCCTGCGCATCCGAGATGATAAGAAACCAGAGGAGGCCACTAGCAGTGCTCAGGTAAAGATGGCAAGACATCTATACATAAAGGGGAAATGAATCAGTCAAGAATTATTTGCAGTGGATGCAAAATTGGATTCATGTCCTTTACATTATTACCTGTAATCACGAGAAGACAGACTAAGCAATCTTTGTAGCCTAGGGCTACTTTTTTTTTAATAAAACCATTTTGCTACAAGTGCTAAAAGAGACATGTATGGGCATGGACAACATTTCCATCCTTTTGGATTGAGCTTCAGATTACTTAAATTGCTCAATTGTCTAAATGAAAGAATTGGCCTGGTCTGGCATGGGGTGGGGTTCATGGTAAAATAGATGCCTTATGTATACTAACATGACCTAGACCCATGAAAAGGGTAATTTCAGGCTGCTCTTATAGCTACAAAGAAACACTGGTCAGAGGGGGATGGGTGAAAAGGAATTTATCTTGCTCAGATAAATTTTGGGAATTGCAAAGATTGCTTTTGTATGTTTGAAAAGAAATATTAGTATAATAAAGAATGTCACCAAGGTTGTAGAAGTTTACTGAAAGTGGGACTGTAATGTTGGATAAGCAGGTAAGCAAACTACAAGTTTAGGACAAGAGACCATCCTACAATTTTTATGTACAAATACTCAGCCACATTTTTCATAATACAGGTGGCTGAACTTTATCGGCAGCAGCAGCAGATCCAAAATCAACTGCCACTGGAAAAAGATGATGATTTCTATTAATAATAAAGCTTATCTAATAGAAGTTGTTGGGGTTTTTTTGCATGAAGTCATAAGCACTGAACGTAACTGATTTGTATTAAGTTTGGAGTAGAGAGTAAAATGGCAATATCAGTTACAGCTTTTCGTTTCTAATAGTAGTTTGTTTCCCAGCTGAAATATTCTGTGATCGAGTATGAAACTTAAGTTGGCGAAAGTGTATAAATAAACATTGATATTTTTAAACTCCTGTTTGTGTGGTTTGAGACATCTTCCTAGGACAACTATAAGTTTGACTCAGAGCAAGTGTTTAAAGTAAGTGTTTATTAGTGCATAGTTAGGTACAGGTAGCTTAAATTCTATAAAGTACATACAAAAAAAATGCTATTACACAGCTTCAGGACTGTTGTCCAGGTTGGGAGGGGGGAGAGGGGAAAGGACACCATCCCAATACAGCCTTCCCTGATAATCATAATAGTGGCCACAAGCTGGCTAATCTTAGCTCTTCCCTACAACAGTATCAATTTCAAACTAAATTCACTCTTCCTACATCATTGCTTATCTCTAAAACTTTGCATCTGTCTTGCATTACTCATTATCTCCTACCCCAAAGGGTAATGCCAGCTACTAAGTGCCAACATTTCCCAAATTTAATGTCTAACATTCTTGATCTGTTCTTGCCTATATACATGCCTCCCCTCATGAACTTTTCCTTTCATGAGCGTAGAGGGCCTCTAGGGGGCGGTTCGCAAACGCTGACTGCGTGCCTTGTACACTTCAATGAGCAGGTCCTTGACGTACTGGATCTCTCTCTCAATAGATTCTGCTTTCTCTCGCAGCTCACGATTGTGTGCCTCCAAGGCCTGGCACTCATCCCCCAATGCTTCGTGTTCAGCTCGTTTACGCTGACGGTACCGCAGGGCTGCCGTCTTGTTCTGATCTCTCTTCTTCTGGCGTCGATCCCCTTTAGGCGTTAGCACAAGTGACTGCTGAACTGAGGCACATATTTCATTGCCCTGCAGGGGGAGCTCAGCAGGCATTTCCCCACCATAGAGCTCTAACAATTCTAAGCAACTTGAATCCAAGGTTTGCAAGGGTGCAGGTGTACTGTGGTGGTGGTCCAGTGAATGGAAGCCATCACCAAAAGGAAAGTGAAAATTCCCATCAGAGGGAGGGGTGCTGGGTGCTACCTGATCAGGTGAGAGAGTTTCCTCCAAGAAATAATCCTCCATCTGCTCCAATTCTTTTTTGAGCAGTGAGGCCATGGCCTCCAGGTCCGGAGCAGGAGGAGAGGGCAGTGAGAGTGGCGAGGACTCCCCTGACACACTCAGGAGCGTGGCCAGGTCTGTGCGTTCCGTCATCCAGTCTGAGAAGCCATCGCCTATGGAGTAGCAAAATCAAAATCTGACAAAGCCACAACTTACAAAACAAACTAGAAAGTAAACTTGTTTTCATGTGTCTTCCAGAATAAATCTTGTTACAGTATGTATGGAATTTTTGAGAAAAATGTGTTATCTGAATTATTAGAGCAACAACAAAATTATAAACAGAAACCAAAGTAGTGATGATGGGAAAGAAGCTAAGGGAAGGAATATTGAAAGACTATTAAAAGACCTATTCTTTCCTTGCTTAATTATCAAATTTGTGCTGGAAAAATTTATATGTTCCCGAGTTAATAACAAAAAGATAACTGACCATGCAGATTAGGCCTCAGATCCTAAATGGATTCCTCTTTAAGGCTTTACTATCATCCCAACGCTATGAGTAGCCTGTCAGAATATTAGCACTCAACTATATTAAAACAGCCTAGCAAACTAGTATTAATCTTAATGCCCCCTAAAGCAGATATTTCTTGTCTCGTACACGTAAATGTACTCAAATTCTAAGATTTATTCTATTCTCACTCAAACTGGTCACCTGTTAGCACTGGGCGCTCCATGCCAAGGGCAAAGCCCTGATCCACAGGTCCGGGTAGCAGCTCACTGTGACCGGCATGGGGCAGCCGGTGCTTGAGCAGCTCCGGCCTGTAGGACATGGTGCTAGCTGGGATCGTGGTCAGGTCCAGGTCCAGGGTCACTGCTGCCAGCAGAGACATTGTATTGGTCATCACTCAGGTTCAGTGCAGGATTTGCACGTAGCAGGCAAGACGTGGCTCTGCTCCTGCAAGCAAGGATAGTGGTGGTGGTGGTGGTGGCCAAAGGGGACCTGGAAAGAGATAGAAATGAACCTTATTTTCTCAATGAAATCACTAGCCAAGATTTATTTGTAGAACAGATCAGGATTTGTTTTACCTGTAATCTTAGAAATCTTAGCATTTTTTTCTGTGGTACAATCAACTTCTGTGAAAAGAGTTATAGAACAGGCGTCTGCTGGCAGGCCAATAACGGATCCATAACTAGGCTGAGACCACATCCTATACAGGTAGTCCTTGATTTACAACCAAAATTGGGTACAGAATTTCTGTTGCTAAGCGAGGCACTTGTTAAGAGACTCGCACCCCATTTTATGACCTTTTTGCCAGTTAAGTGAAACACTGCAATTAAGTGAATCACATGGTCATTAAGCGACTCTGGTTTTCCCCACTGACTTCTCTTGTCAGAGGTCATTTGGGAAGATCATAGATGGCAATCACATGACCCCAGGACACAGCAACCATCATAAATATATGCCAGTTGTCGAAGTTTGATCATATGACCATGGGGATGCTGCAGCGGTCGCAAGTGTGAGAATCATGTCACTTTTTTCAGTGCCATTGTAAATTTGAACGGTCACTAAATGAATAGCTGTTAGTCAAGGATTACACGTAGTAGGTATCTAATTACAATGTTAGCCAGACTGATGAAAATTAAGGGGAGTGTTCAACTCTTCAAAATACCAAGGAAAGCATGCAACAGGGACTATGAGCTTTGCTCCCTGCATCAGTACTACAAGCATCATAGTACAAATTCCTCTTGCTAACAGCTGGAATCACCTCTCCCCGTGTGCTGGACCAACTCCCATAATCCTCAAACCAGCGTAAGTTTTGTGGAAGTTTGGTCCAAGTTCGAGGGCAAGTGCGGGCAGGTGCAGAAACTCATGTTTGCGGGAAGCAGGGGAAGAAAAGGCAGTGACAGAGCTGCGGTCACACAAAGGCTCCGCTCGGGCGGCCCGGCTTTTCTCAGTGGGGTTACGCAAGCCGCATCTGCTTCCTTCCCTAGAGAGCAGGATGTCTTACTGTACTCCCCGATGGAAAGAGAGGCGGGCAGACAAACAGGTTTTAGCATGCTAGGAAACGGGGGTGGGGAGGAGAGGAAACTAGCACTGCTACTCTGCATCTATTCAGACATTTGGAAAACCCCAGGATCCTTGAACGTGTCGCCCCCGCTTCGCTACTTTTCCTTCAGTTATCCCCACCCGCACTCTACCCCTGGGTTGCAAGAGTCCTGCCACCGTAAGAGAACCCCCTCCCCATTTTCCTAGGGTGGGCCGGGAGAAGTGAATGGGAAGAGAGTAATCCCAACGTATTACTTACTCCATGTTGCCGATTCTGTTGCAGCGTGCAAATACACGCACGTTTTCCTTCGAGATCCACGCAGCTCTAGAAAGCCATGTCCTCGACCTTGCGTGCCTCACCGGCGCTCTAAATCTCGAATCCTAAATTTGTGACAGGAGCAGAATGAGTCATAGCGGGGTGGAGCCTCCGTATATATACCTCTAGCCACCAAGCCTCATCGCAGCGGTCTCGCGTATCCTTCCGCCACTTTCCTGCCTGATGCTGCTTTCACTAGTGCGCATGCTTCGGAGAAGGAGGCCCTTTTAGTATTTTTTTCCCCAACCCAGTTAAGGCGGTGATTGATTTTTTTTTTGTAAAATGTGCCGGCAGTCAACATTTAGCTGATACATTCAGAGTCATGAAAAGTTAGATTGCCCTTAATGGATACACTTTGCACATGCTTAAAAATCACCTTGTGTCTTTGATATTATTGATTTCCAAACTATTTGCTTATATAGTTCTTACTATATAAGAACTATATGGAAAGATAGTCCTCTTGTGCACAAAACCTGATAGTATTTATTTATTTGGGTAGGACATTCGGTATATTTCAAAACATGAGCAGAGGCAAGCCTGTTAGGCAGTAAGTCTCAAATCTAACTGTAAACTCCTGAGTTTATGTTCCCATGACGAATAAATGAAGCCACCAAATTATATGAGCCAGTAGTGTGTGGCAGCAGCCAAAAAGCTAATACAATCCTTGGCTGTATAAACAGAGGCATAGAATCAAAGTAACATGAAGTATTAGTGCCACTTTATAAAACATTATAAGGCCACAGTTGGAATACTGCATCTAGTTTTGGTCACCACATTATAAAAAAAGATGTTGAGCCTTTGGAAAAAGTGCAAAGAAAAGAAACAAGACAATTAAAGGCCTGGAAACTAAAAAATATGAAGAATGGTTGCAGGATTTGGGTTTGGCTAGTCTAGAGAAAATAAGGACTACTGGGGACATGATAGCAGTATTCCAGCATTTGAGAGGTTGCCACAAAGGGGGGGGGGTCAATTTACTTTCCAAAGCACCAGAGGGCAGGACAAGAAAGAATGGTTGGAAACTAATCAAGGAGAGAAGCAACCTAGAATTAAGGAGACACTTCCTGACAATGAGCACAATTAACCAGGGGAACAGTTTTCCTTCAGAAGTTGTGGGTGCTTCATCACTGGAGCTTTTTAAGAAGAGACTGGGCAGTCACTTCTCTGGAATGGTATAAGGTCTCATGCTTGAGCAATGGGTTGGACTAGAAGACCTCCAAGGTCCCTTCCAGCTCTATTCTGATTGGATTGAATTCAATTTGATTCTTTAACATCCTTTGCTAGCAAGAAGAACTAGAGAGATGGAATGAGATGTCAAAATCCTTTGCTGCTATATGGAACTTTTATTTTGTTAATTATAAAATATAACAAGTAATTTTGGATTGTCCTTATTGCATAACAACCTGAGCATCAAGGTTTTATTATTCCCGTTGCATAGATGTATAAAACAAGTTACTTCACATTTGATACTGTATGTGTATTATGATAACCCAGTAAATTTGCTGGGTGGTAAGGGGCAGTATTAACTCAGATTCATGCCACACATGTAACTTAAAATGACACGCTTCATTTATACTTGTAATGCTTTAATAGGAAACAAACACTCTGCAAGTAGACTGCTGTCACCCCCACCCCTCAGTGCTCATGTTTCCAGAAATGCTTTTAGGCCTCAGATTGTCCTCATAAATGTGACAGGCAGCTGTTTGCTCAATGCTAGGAGGAAGCTAGTCTAGAAAAAGAGTAAAAGGAAGCAAGGATAATAGGAAAGTGTATTCTGCTAAATATAAACAGTCATATGTTATAACCAGCCATTTTGTAAATGGGTTACTGTTGCAGCATCAGTTTTGCCAAGCATGTCTTCAGCCTGCTCACAATGTTGTTCCTTTGGAATCCTCAGATTTTTAGCTTGAGACAATACCAGCCTCAAAAAAAAGTCTTGTTCCAGGCCTTAAAAGATGGAAGAAGCCTTAGAAAAAAATTCTTTCAGACTGAACATTTTATTTTTCCTAACAGGAAGATTTATTTGTCACAGTGTAGTGTAGTGTAGTTGGAAGGGATCTTGAGGTCTTCTAGTCCAAGAAACCCCATGCCATTTCAGATAAATGGTTGTCCAATCTCTTCTTTAAAACTTCCAGTGTTGGAGCATTCACAGCTTCTTGAGGCAAGTTGTTCCACTGATTAATTGTTCTGTCAGGAAATTTCTCCTTAGTTCTAAGTTGCTTCTCTCCTTGATTAGTTTCCACCCATTGCTTATTATCCTGCCCTCAGGTTCCAGAATAGCTTGACTCCTTCTTTGGGCAGCCCCTGAGATATTGGAACACTGCTATCATGTCTCCCCTCGTCCTTCTTTTCATTAAACTAGACATACCCAATTCCTGCAACCATTCTTTATATGTTTCTTTATATGTTTTAGCCTCCAGTCCCCTAATCATTTTTGTTGCTCTTCCCTGCACTCTTTCCAAACTCTCAACATCTTTTTTTACATGGCGACCAAAACTGAATGCAGTATCCCAAGTGTGGCCTTACCAAGGCATTATAAAGTTAGATTAACACTTCACGTGATCTTGATTCTATCCCTCTGGTAATGCAGCCTAGAACTGTGTTGGCTTTTTTGGCAGTGGCAGCACACTGCTGGCTTATATTTAAGTGATTGTCCCACAAGGCTCCAAGATCCCTCTCAGAGTTAGGTACCACCTATTCTGTATCTGTGCACTTGTTTTGTCTTGTCTAAATGGGGAACCTTACTTTTTCACCAATGAGCAAGTGATAAACTTGCTTCATCCCAACCATCACACAGTGACCTTTATTTCCAACAAGTCTTCAAATATTGTTCCTTTTATTTGGAATGTTTTTCTGGCAATACTTATCAGGGGGAAAAGTGCAATCTGCACAGTTAAACAAAGAACAGGAGCTGCCAAGCAGGGTCATCTTCCAGTAAAAACAAAACTAAATCTGTAGTCCCCCATTCCGGACTGTTTACCTTCCTAATTATTCCTGTTACAGTTATTCCTTTCCCATTTCAGCTGTTAATTGGCAGCCTTTGATCCGTATCTTGATCTCCTTTCAAAGAAAGTAAAATAACACTAACAAAACCCACATAGCACTGGGCAAAATCTTATATAACACGTCAAATAACTGATAGTTTAAACGCCCACTGTGAAATTTTCCATGGCTCACAAGGTTACACTCCTCCTTCCAGATCTCCATAAATGTAGCAATTAACTGTACATTAAATATATCGCTTTTTCTAATCGCCTCTACACAGTGGAAATCCCCGATTGTGGCTCATGCCCTTTCACCACAGAGCCAGAGAGTCTAACAATCCACTCCGACTGGGATCATAACTCCGGCTTTGTGATTCATTTCTGTGCCGCCTACGCGGACTAGACATTAGCAGAGACAAAATGAGATTTGAGGACTATTTTATCGGCGCAGACAGCGGAACGCGCTCAACCGGCCAGAGACGAGATAAATTGCACCAGAGTTGCATCAGCTGTGGGCGTTCTAAGTGAACTCTCAGAGCTTGGTTGCCTCTGATTGGCTACAAGTGAGAGAATGCAAGCCTAAGACTGGTCTCAGGAAACGTCAATCTCTCCACCGGTAAATTCCAAAAACGTTTTTTCTCCGCTTCTTTGACCTGGCAGTCATTGCGCCCAATGCAGGGCAATTCTTCCAGAACAAACAAACGTACTATTTGTTGTCCTCAGTGCTAATCAGAGTAAGAGTGACAAAAACTAGGTGAGGATTCCACAAGTGCTTCCAAGGAAGGAAAAGTTTTACAACCTGTCCTAGGGTGAGGTGAAGCTGGCTCTGCAGATTTGTCCCATGTCCATATTTGTCCATACATTTACAATGCCTCCAGAGATTCTTGAAAGAATGTCTGGGAAGCTGCATCAGAATATAGGTTTCTGAATATTGGGTCTGCTTGAGAGTAGATTGCAGATTAAAACATTCCAGGTTTGTTTTTGGTGAGGAAAGAGGACAAGTGTGGGTGAATACTGAATTCTTGATGGAAAAATCCCATCATTCTAGGATGGGAAAGTCCTAGAATTCTTAAATTCACTGGATTCAATTAAATTCATTAAATTCAATTACATCCTATAAGCATGTTTCTCATTCACAGCTTTTCTACCTTTGTCTATTATTTATTTCCCTCTGGCTTTTATCTTAATTCTGGTGAAGACTGGAAAATGACTTTAGACAAACCTGGACACAGAGAAGTGATAGAGAAAGTTGCTGTCAAAGAATTGTAAATAATTTGTGAAGAACTCAACCACACAATTTTCTTTTCCTAAGCAAATGTTCTCCTAGTAATTTTGAACTACAGTTTCTGAAAAACTGAAAAATCTCTATCCTTTTCTCTTACCTCAAACAAGCTTTCTTAATTTTAATTGTTTTAGAATACTCCTGCCCATCATACAATAATTTTTCCTACCATTTCAAAATATAGTGGTGACTTGAGTTACTACTTTTTTGTTCAAGTTTTATTGGATTTTTATTATTTTTTAAAAAAGACTTACTATGGTACGTTTTTTAAGACAAAGATTGCATTCTCTTTTTTTACAAGGAAGTATTTGTCTATATAATTGCATTTACTATTGTGTATATCAAGAACTGTATTCATAATGTGTGCATACATTCTAGAAATTTCTACATTGTGGTGATTGGTAATTTATCTACTTCTGCAAGGTAGATTAAGAGATTCACAGTTGAAGGCTGAAAGAACAAATGGAGCCCTCAAAACTTGGATGGAATCCCCAGTGCTGCCCAAAATATTGTGTAATTTTTATGAATATAACAAAAGATAATCATTAAATGTATTAGGAGATATTATCTTACTGAATGTAATTTCTTCTTTTAGTTAAATTTAATGCTTGATTTGTTTGACCCCATTCACTTTTTACGCTGACCCTACTAAATGTTCGCAGTGCACTCCCAATATATTAGTCAAAGGCTAAAAATAATTTTATCCTTAATTATCCTTCTCTAAAAGGAAAATACACCTTCAAATTAGTAAATTAATTTTCTAAATCATAATTTGATTTAAACAATCTCAAGGATTCCAAAAAGCTTTTATGGAAGCACTAAAATCACTAAAATAACAATCTGGATATCTTCATCTACATCTACGTTACTGGAATTTTCAAACTATGTTTTCATCAGTGACAATTGGGGTCTTGGAAGGATAATTCTGGGAGCACTCTTAATGGAACAAATTCTTAATACAACTCCCCAATCCATTGATTTGTAGTATCATATATAATATTTATGGGCTCAAATTCAAAGGAATACAAAATGCCTCATGACGGTCCTTGTGAAAATCTGATTGAATGTCTCCAGCAATTCTGAATTGTTTGTTTCACCTTCAGTATCAAAGACTGGGCTATAGGTCACCCCCACTATTGCCTCTGGTTCTGTTCACCAAAGAGATGATCCTTGCCCCGTTCCAGGTCCATTCCTAGAAGTCAATAGCCCTGTCAGGGCAGAGATTGCCACATGTCACCAACATGGCAGGAACAAGACCTCTGACACTCAGGTTGTGATTCCTCTCTGTTCCCTTGCCAGACATGAAGAAAGCACGTGGAGATTGCAAACTCTTGCCTAGTTGACCAGACTAGAAGAGATAGGGCCTGTGGACTTTTCTTTTCCATGAATTTTATTAATTGGATGTTGGCATTAACTTCATTGCATATAAGAGCAACACACACAAAAAAATATGTCCACAGTATCTCCAAACCAAAATTTGCAATGTAGGTAATCCATTGGGATGAGGAGTAGGCAGAGAAGAAAGCCAACACGAACAAAGCAACCACCTAGCTCTTCTGCTTTTTAGCAGAAAAACATTTCTTATTTAATTGTACAATAAATTGGGAAAGACACAAAGTGAGATTGTTTCAGGAGTGATGAAAACTAAGGAGTTATGCCAAAGACTTCTTGAAAACAAGGTTCTCAGGTTGACTTTTAGCTCTTAATCTAGCCTTCCTGAAAATATTGTTTTGTGCGAAGCATTGAAGGATCGATCTCTATGGTATCTGGTGGAAAGACAGGATGTAAATCAAGCTGGTTATAGCATCCTGAGAAATCTTGTTTTGTCTGGACATTCATGGTTTTGTCTATCTACTGTTGTTTCTATTGTTTTCTTTATTCCTTTATAATGTAAACCACCCAGGGTCATTCTGAAATTGTGGCCTAAAATCTAATAAAATAATAAATACATAAAATAAAACCAAATACAGATAGTACTCAACTTACGACCACAATTGAGCCCCAAATTTATGTTGTTAAATTAGAATGTGTTGAGTTTTGCCCTATTTTATGTTTCTTTCCACAGTTATTAAGTGAATCACTGTAGTTGTTAAATTAGTAACATGGTTGTTAAGTGAATCTGGTTTCTCCATTGTCATTGCTTGTCAGAAGGTCACAAAAAGTGATCACATGAGCCTGGGAAACTGCAACCGTCATAAATATGAACCAGTTGCCAAAGATCTGAATTTTGATCACATGATCATCAAGATGCAGCAAAGGTTGTAACTGAAAAGTGGTCACAAGTCACTTTTTTCAGTGCCGTTGTAACTTTGAATGGTCACTAAATGAATTGTTGTAAATTGAGAACTACCTGTATATTTTTTCTTGCAAACTCATAAAATCTTAATATGCTTTTCAGTTAGGAAAGTTTTACTAAACCAAGGTGTTAAACTGGGACAGATAAAGGATGAAGTATGCAAGAGTCTTTTATTAAATCTGTATTCACTCTTGAAATGTGCCACTTGACCTAAGAAGAGATGAATCATTTTGCCCTTTCCCATTTGGACTGACTGTTATCCAACTGGAAAGTGCCACTTGGTTGAAGCCA
>CM019155.1:118806976-118970599 GCA_009733165.1 Naja naja
GTAAAATGAAATGTCAGCAATGTTATGGCAAAATATTGCCAGGGAAAGTTTGTCTTCTGCTTAGGTGCATGTGGGAAAGGCCCTGTATATCATACTCCTGCAAGGACATGGGGAGAAGATCTTTCTCCCATAGTGTCATCTTTGCAGCCCCAAACTAATGCAATTTTGTTATGTGAGATGCTGCCCGATAGGTGTCAGTCTCAATGCTGTTTAAAGATTAATATCAATGCCATTCCATTAAGCAATAAGCAAGCACGAGACTTTCAATACAAATATCATATGATCCCAGTACCTTGCGTCAGTTATTATCATTCTATTGCAATTGTAGCTTCCAGCCCATTTAAAGATACCCCTATCAAGGTGTGGTTAATTGTTCCCAAATCCTATACACTTGGAAACAGTTGCCATTGATACATTGTGTGTAATTTTGCTTCTTGCTCAGTCTGTAAAATGTGAATCTGGCAACAGTTGAGGATCAATCAAGACATAATCCCAGACCAAGAATAAATTCCCTGAACTTCACTTTCATAGTGCAGTTTCCTATTTACTATTGCACCTTTCTCTTATCTAGATCTAATATCAGCTTGTGTTTCTTATCCAGCCCATTACCAGGCTTGTAGTAGAAGTTCGGAAATACCGACAGCTTCCTTTTGGAATTGGATAGTGAGGAGCAGTAGAATTGACTATCATCAGCATGCTGGTAACACATCACTTGATAATGCTGGATGACTTCCTTCAGTGCTTTTCTGCTAAACAATATTGGAAGTCAGATGGAATTCTGTGCAACTTCACAGAAAAGTACCCTAGATGTGGAATGGTGTTGAATAACAATAACTCAAAATCACCTTCTGAAATACAGCAGAATGGAGGTGTCAGAAAGTAGAACTTTCTGGAGTTACTATGCAGTTTACAAATTAGTAGAGTTTGATGGGGTGTTCAAACCTACCAATGACAGGGTGGCATTGAGCACCTCACTGTGATACTGTAGGACACGCCCCTAAGTATAAAAGGGCTGTCAACTGTCATTTTCAGTGTGAGAAAAAAGAGAAAGAAAATGAGGAGATTCTAAGGAGATTCTGTGGAGACTCATTTTGTCTGAGGGAGATTGGAGATACTGAGAAGATCCAAGACTCTGAGGAGATATTAGGATCTGACAGACTGAGGTCTGTGTATGAGAAGATATAGCAAAGAGATCTGAGAGAAGATCTATAACCTAAAGAGAAAGGGACTTTCTAAAGAGGTTAGCTATATCTAAGAAGAGGTTATGAGAGGAAGAACTGTGAATCTCTCATAGTAACTTCTAGTTCCTTGAAGGACTGTTTAAGAGGAACGAATGAAGAAAAGACTCTGTATATATTTAAGAATAATATATTTATTGATTATTCTGTTATAAATAAATCTGTTTTGATCTGACACAACTTGGCATTGCAATTTATTGAATGACTCTGTGAAATAGATATAGGTTTAAAGATCCAGGCCAAACTAAATTAATATTATTTAACAGGAGGGAACCAGAGACATTGTAAAATAGTTGCTAGCATAGCTCATCCAGCAAAACAACCAGTATAATTTTGGTATTCTGATTGGAAGCCTAAATGAAATGGTTCAAGATTGCTTGTATCATCTTTTTTTTTAATTACATTTATATGCCGCCCTTCTCTGAAGGGTGGCTTACAATTTTTTGGGATACAACCCAATGCGCTCAGCAATAGCCTTCATTCCATTGTATATGCCTGCTTATTACTTAGCGGCACTTATACAAAGTCAGCTTATTGCCCCCAACAATCTTGGATCCTCAATTTACCTACCCCAAGAGGATGGAAGGCTGAGTCAACCTTGAGCCTGCTGGGATTCGAGCCTGCAGTAATTGCAGGCAGCTGGAACTTAAATGCTAGGCATTTAACAGCCTGCACTACCAAGGCTCTATTTGCATTTGCTGTTGTAAGATGATCATATTCTTGGTCCATTCTCCCAAAAATGGAATATTTGAGACCAGTCTACAATTACACAGATTTCTTGAGTCAAGAAAGACTGGGAAATATCCATGGTAGGAATTCAGAAAAACATACATACAACCTCTGTGTTAAAAAATACAATAACTGTCCAGATTATTCATGAAATACAATCAAACCATTACCATACCTCAACAATACATATATTCAGCCTAGATAGTGCCACTTCATCCACATATATTCTGTGGAAAACTCCAGTAATGAAACACAACAGAATTTATATGCTGTGTTAATTACTATAGAGAGTATCTATACAACTCCCAGTGCTAACTTTTTAAGATCCATCCTTGTTCTTGGCCTTTAATTATAGAAAGCTCCCTCCCTCCCTCTCTCTTTCTCTGTAACAATTCTTGCATATTATGTGTGAGGAAAATTTGTAATTTAGATTTTGCTGACTTAATAGCTCTCAACAGACTCAGCAGCAGCTGAAGCTATAGCTTAATTGAATGTATAAATCATAACGTAATAGAATAACAAAGCAGAATAACAGTTGGAAAGGACTGTGGAGGTCCAACCCCTGCTCAAGCAGGAGACCCTATACTATTCAAGACAAGTGGCTCTGCAGACTCTTCTTAAAAAGATCCAGTGATGAAGCACTCATAACTTCCAAAAGGCAATTGTCCCCATGTTAATTGTTTTAATTGTTAGGAAATTTCTCCTTAGTGATCTTTGGATTAAAGTATGTGTATATGTGTTATTAAATAGCATAAAGAAATTAGTTGGGATGCACTTGTACCTTTACCACATCCTTCCTGGATAATGTTCTAAACAATTCCTAAGATATTATACACCTATTTCAGAAATGAACATTAAATAACAAAATCAGTAATTGGTATCCCTTAAACGTTTATATTTATATGTCTTTTATAATATCTAAATCATGTTCACTGATCTTCAAATGTCTTCCTTTCTTCAGCTGGATTCCCTCTAGATGTGATGGGTTTGTTGGAAGAAAAATCCGGTACGGTTCCCATCAGGGAGAAAAACACTAGAAATAAAATGGAGGCTGATTGGAAAGAAGGACTCTGTTGATGAACAGAACCAACCACAGCATGCAGTTCTGGGACATCTGACACATTGGTTTGAAAGTACATGGATTTTTATAGGGTTCTGAGATGCTGAAGGGGGGTTGTGCAATGTGGTGAGTCTGGTGTCTATTCTAATGGTGGTGATTAATTCTATTAAGGTCATGTCCTGTTCTTAGAATTTGGGGGGGTGGGATGTAAATTCTTAATCCCATCATCTGGACCTGAATGGTTTTGTTTGTGAATAGGCTGGCTTGGATTTCTTAATGGGCACAAAATATGCACTTCTAAAGACTTCAGGCAACTGATTCAAGGTTCTGGTATTAACATTCAAAGTCCAGCATGGCATGGGTCCAGGTTATTTACGAGAACGGCTCCTCCCAACATCAAATACTAACCACCCTGTACAGGCTCACAGACGGGTCTCCTGGGTGCGTCCTGCGACTCAATGTCGCTTGGCGGCGACCCGTGGGAGGGCCTACTCTGTGGCGGCTCCCACTCTGTGGAATCTTCTTCGCTGGAGCTCCGCCTGGCCCCGATCTTAGCACCTTCACGATTTGAAGACTTGGCTCTTTTTACAATCTGGGCTGTGCTGATTCTCTGGGGTTGGTCCTATTTTAACTATGGGTTTTAATTTTCAATTCAGCTTAACTTGTTTAATATACTTTTAATTTATTTATTTATCGTTGTATTTTTAGCTGTGAGCCGCCAGTCCTTTTGGAGAGGGGCATATAGTCGAATAAATAAATAAATAAATAAATAAATAAATAAATAAACTGTTGGATGTTGTTGGGGCTGCTTTCTGCCTCTTAATATTCCCCAAAATATTTCATTCTTTTAGGAGGGGTGTGTGTGATTACTTCTTACAGGTTTTAGCTCTCATTACATTCTAGGGAAGGTATAGTCTGAATCTGGGTCACCAGATCCCGGTGACCCAGATTCGGACTACATCTTCCCTAGAAGATGTATTGGTGACCAGCCCAGATTTGATCTTGCAACATTATCCTGGGACACGTGCATTTAACTTTATTCATAAGGTGTAGTCCATTCTGCCTGGAGACTGCATCACTCAGGAAAGACTTCTCTACAAAGTTGACTCTGCCCATTCTAATGGACAAGAAACTCTTAAAGATCTAGTCTATAGGTACAGTACAGGCCGTTGACTTGTCACTTTAATTAGGACTAATTTAAATATTTTCACTTTTAACACATTGATTCATGTATGGACATGGTTTGATCCCTCTTAATAATTTTCTGTTAGCTTCTTTTAAAAGATACAGGAGAGAAGTAATAGATTTAGAAACATTACAAAATAGAATTCCTGTCTGGAGAGGAAAAGAGACACATATGCCATCAGTAATCCAGATGGCCTTTGTCTACCCTGTCTCTGTTTCCCCTTCCTAATGCCACTTTACGGGTTAACCAGCAGGGGGATAGAGACTGCTGGTCAGAACTGTATAATCTGGACTAGTACAGAAACCTGTAGGGGAATGGTTTAAAAGTGGATGGAGTCCAAGCAGACTGCAAAGATGGGAATGCGTGACAGTGTTAAAGAGGTAGAAAACCAGAGGAGGGAGAGGGGAGCAGGCTATGGAGATGGAGCGGGGGGGGGGAAGGGACTACAGTAATCGGAATAGCTGCCAGTTCTGCAGAAGTGAACAGAGGGCTGAGCTTTGAGTTGTAGACAGCACACATTCGCTGGCTAGGGAGGAGGGAGCTTCAAAACGTCTCAAGCGTAAAAAGGGGCGGAGATGGAGGCTGAAAGATGAGTGACGCCAAAGCTCCCGCAGGAAGCAAAAAGGGGACTGTGTGTTTGCAGCACCTTATGCCCGGGGTGGGTCTGTCCTTTAAAGGGGATTTCCAAGCAGCTCTCATGTTTTCCCCACCCCAACGTCTGTTATCTCTTGAATGGTGTTTGGGGGGAGGGATCATGAATCTCTCTCTTCCCCTTCAGTAAGAAAGTGGTGGCGCTAATTTACTGCAGGGAGAACTGGGTTTACTCTGAACGTTTTGTCTACATACACTGCACTTTTTAATTCGCTGACCAAGTAATTTAGGAATATTGGCGAAAGGCCACCAGATTTCTTCTGTTAATTTTGTCTCAAGGCAACTCTCCTCCCAAAAGTAATATGAAACTCACCGCCCCTTATCTAACCATTACTTAGTATCCTCAGATATGTGGGGTTTCAACTGCATTCCTTAGGTGGCAATAACCATGTGGAACATTGACATTAAAAACCAGTAGAAAAGTTAGAAGCAAAAAACCAATTATATTTCGATGTTTGAAAGGAGAATTTCTGCAGGTTGATTCTTGTTTATGTTCATTGCCTAAAACAGACACTTCCAACCCATGGCCCTGGTCCCCGGGGATGAATGCTGCCCTGGACATCTAATAATGTGACCCCGCCCCATAAATGTAAACTTTATAATATATTTTATAATATATATTATAACTTATAATTTATAAATTTATAATATATTACAATTATAAATAAGACTGTTATGTGATATTGTAACATTATTTTGCCAATTTGATCTAATGGTTAAGGCACCAGACTAGTTTGTTAAGTGAATCATTGTAATTGTTAAGTAAATCAATGCTGTCATTAAGCAAATCCAGCTCCCACCATTGATTTCGCTTGTTGGAAACTGGGAAGATTGCAAATGGAAATCACATAACCCTGGAAAGCTGCAACCATTGTGTATACATGCCAGTTGTCAAGCGCCCAAATTTGGAACAGTTGCTAAATGAATGATTGTTAATTGAGGACTATCTGTACAATATGCAGTAAAATCTACATAACATATTTTGTAAAATGGATGTCTGTAGGAGCAGTATATGATGAAACATGCACAGTTTTGTTAGATGGTGGGATGCAAATCTGAAAAGCCAACAATTGTGTGATAATATCCCAGTTCATGTGTCATCATTTTGGCATCATCATAATCTGCTATGGATGCTGCTATGTTAAAGCCAATTGCATGCCAAAAGGAGATTGTCAGAAGAGATCATAAATCACATTTGTTTGTGTGGCCTCTGAAGCCTATTACAAAATATGCTAAGTCATTCAGACTACTGGCTCTTTTCATATATTTTTTAATGTTTCATGAAGTTCATGAAGGTTCAGCCCTACTTTTATAAATATTGGAAGAAAGTGTCCAGCATTATATATTCATGGAACCACTGTTTAGTGCTTGAGAGACATAGAAAATATTTGTTTTGAAATAATTGCTGTGCCTGTATTGGTATTTCATCTCCTTCAGCAATAACGGAATTAGAATCTTTATTTAGATAAGTGTAAAACAATATAGTACATGCTATGACTTTCAGGCTTTTATCAATTTTAGGTGTAATGGATTCCTGAGATGACAGTGCTATACTACTGTAATTGGCTGCCATTTTATCTGATTTTTGGAAATTAAAAAAAAAGAAAAGAAACAATTGGAAATGTCAGAGCTTGGCACTGCAAGCGTGAGTAAAGTGCATTCATTTCTCAAATCATGCATAGTGGTAGTTGAACTCCAATGTATCTGAGATGTACAAATATGTTCCCGGGAAAGCCAGCATCAGTGATTTTTCCACATAAAAATTTCCACAAAGCGAAGCAAAAATATTTTCCTTGATTCAAGATCTGTGTAATTAACTTTCTTTTGAGTAATTCCATAGTGTACAAATGTGATTGGCAACATAATTTCTTTGTAGTTATTGAATATTTCAGTAAAAATCTCTATGTGTATCTCTGTGTTTGTATATGCATATATATGTGTGTGTGTGTGTGTGCATTCATTCATTCATTGATTTTAGATATTTCATTGGCAAGATTTCACTGAAATTTAAAGTTTTTTTAGAACATGAAAAAAATTCTGTACAAAAAAATCTCTTCTATTTTGGAAATAGCGAGTTAATTGCATATAGTATATAAATATGATGTTTATACAAGAATTTGCATTTGTGACTTGGAATGCTTATACTTCTACATGTACTTTTTTTCTTCCTAGTTTTGGTGCAGGATCAACTGAGTGTTGATCCATTTGGTTGCAACAAGAATTGATCAACCAGCTTGTTGTCTGAGCCTGATATGGGCTAAGAGAGTAACTGACCCCAAATCATCCAGTCAGCTTTCATGGTTAAGGTGGGATTAGAACTCAGTCTCTTGGTTTTTAGCCTGGTGCCTTAACCACTAAGCCAAACATACAGTAAAATCATCTGTGTTACTTGGTTTATATCAATTCATGAGTCTTGCTTATTTCTCTTTCTACTAGAATACTTTTTATTAATGTGTATTAATTTCATCTATATTTGGAATGACTCTTTGTAATTGTCCAAAATGTGATATGCTTGCATTACCAACTGGCTTGCTATAACTTCTCATGGAACCACTGTTGTAGTAAAGTCTAGAACCTACTGACACAGGATGTCAAAGCATCTTAGGGACCCAGTGCATAGTCAATGATGAAATGTATGAAATGGAAGAGAGTCATCCTAACCATATTGGAAAACACTTGCTTCTGAACTACAAATTGAGATCTCACCAAGAGTATAGATTCTCAAGACAGTTTTAGATGAGCCATCACCTCTCAACCATTGTTGTAGTACAAATAAAATGAAAAAAAATATTGTCATGCAAAGAAATATTGTATAGGTGTCAAAATTTGTTCAAAGCTTTGAGCACTAAAGTATTAGAAGTGTCTTGTTGTTGTAGCTAACCCTGCTCACAAAAGTAGCAGTACAGTATCTGTTATGAAAGACATTCCCTCGCACACACATGTAGGTTTAGATGTTTCGCCTGAGATTGACTTGGATCAGAAATGCCAGTATTCTTCAAAGACTATAGTAGTGATGAAAAGGAGATGATTTCAGGTCGAAAATCTCCCAAGTATCTTCATGTCCCTTCTCAAGACAAGGAAGTCACCATTGCTAACCTGCACAGAAAAATAAGCACAGCTGCAGCTCACCTGTCTCCTGTCACAATCTTCAGCAGTGTTGAAAGGGAATCGTGACCAAAGAGGTGGGAAATCCCTGACTAATATTAGTGAAGCAGGACCATCCCATGGGAAGTGTCTAAAGCTTCAGAAGAAAAAGACAGTGAAGAATGGGCAGATAGTGAGAGAATCACTTGACATTTCATATTCAAATGATATTGTGCAACTAATTGATAAACAAGGAGTATATTCCTGAGCCAAGCTGGTGCCTGCTAGGCAATGGTCAGATAGAGGCAGCTGAGCTCTCAGAGGAATGGGCAATGGGGATATCGCAGAAGGGACCTTCCTTAGTTTCTTGGACTGTAAGGGCAAGAGGGAGATGTAATTTCAGATTTGCTCAATTTTTTAAATTGTAATTTTACAATATAAAATAGAGGTAGTACAGGTAGTCCTAGACCTACAACAGTTCATTTAGTTATTGTTCAGAAGTATAACAGCACTGAAAAAGGTGACTTATGACCATTTTTCACACAACATTGCATCCCTGTGGTCATGTGATCAAAATTTAGATGCTTGGCAACTGATTCATGACAGTTGCAGTGTCACAGAGTCATGTGATCACCTTTTGTAATCTTCTGAACAGTGGGGAAACTCCATTCACTTAACAACCATGTTATTAACAACTGCAATGATTCACTTAATAACTGTGGCAGTTATGATCATAGAAATGGCAAAATCCACTTAACAAATGTCTCATTTAGCAACAGAAATTTGGGGCTCAATTGTGGTCGTAAGTTAAGGACTACCTGTGCTGCTTGGAGTGCTTCATATCTGGACTACCAGAAGAGGGCAAGGTGGGGGGATGGGAAGGAATTCAAGACTCAACAAATTCTTGTGGATGACAAGCCATTCCAGGTGCCATCTGTGTTGTTTCAAGCAGGCCTGGGAGCTGTTCAGCCATCAGGTGGTACACAATGAGAAACATCCTTTCTGCTGCTAATCCTGTCTGGTAAGGGAGTGAGAGTGGGTAAGAAGCATGTGGTGGGCTGAAACTGTAATCTTTCCTGAGCTACAGATATTGGAGTGCCAGGAAATGAAGGGTATACATTACAAGGAACACAAAGCAAACTATTGTTTCCTCGACAAGCCTCTAGAATGAGTTAAAAATTAAACCACTTCTTTCAGACAGAGCTTTCCACAGCTGGGAAGGATCAAGGATATTGCTCCATGCTTCCCACTTAAATCCAGTTTTTTTTTAAGTTTTCAAAGCAAGGAACTTTTTTAGTGATTTTTGACACTATACAGAATATGTATATATGGAGCAAGGAGTGGGCGAGCAAGCTAGTTGTAAAACATCAGCTGCCCCCTCCCACAAATAAATGCCAATCCCTTGGAGTCTTTCCCCTCATCCTACTCATTCTTGGAAGCAGCTACTCAACTTTCCCCTTTGCAGCTGCATTCAAGGCTGCTTGACTACATCCTTTAGCTGCTAGACAATGAAGTGTAGTGTATTCAGTACAAAAAGGGGAAATTGAAAGGATGCAGGGGGAAAAGTTGTAAAATACCCTACCTATAAATTTTCTCATAGCTGTCCGCCTCCACTCACTTGTACATACAGACTCATTCATTCTTTTTGTGACTGTTCAGTCTTTCAGCATCCTCTCCCCATTTTGTTTAATAACTAGTAGCTACCAGCCACCCAAAAGCCATCAGCATTCCTTGAGCAAGCAGAGATCTTTTGTTATTAAACTGAAGAGTAAGCCCCTGTAAATTTACACAGTCATAGCAGTTGGATAAATGAAAGAAGCTGCTGGTAATTTGTACAAACAAGCCACACTTTTTCTCTGTCCCACAGGTGAACTCTGGAGCTTGTTCAGTGGCTGGCTGCTGGGTTGCTTTCTGTCCTGCTACCCCTCTCCCACTTCAGGTTTCACTTAAACCCCATTCTGATTTCAAAAGCCACTCCCTTGGGCACCACTGTGAGCTTTGTAGAAAGTGTTTCAAGCAGGCATCCAGTCAAGCCAAACATCACCACATCTACTTGGAGCAGTGGGTACATAAATTTTGCAGTGGCAGGAGCCCTCCTGCAAAAGAGGCAGTGTTGTGATGCCAAGTCCCATGTTGATGGTATTTGTGGCAAGCACTGTGTCTACAGACACAACCTTTGTGTCCATAAACAGATGCGCTTGTGGTGAATGTTTATTGTCTTGTGCCCTTTGTGATAAAGCTTTCAAGCAGTTCAGTGCCCTGGCTTCTCACAAGCATGTTCACATATGAGAATGGCCCTTTGCCTGTTCAACATGTGGCAAAGCTTTTAAGCAATCATCCTATTTGGCTATCCACTCTCCCCCCCTCTCTCTCCCTCCCTCCCTCCCTCCCTCTCCCTCTCATCTAATGACTACCCCATCTCATGTGATGTATGAGGGGCATTCAAGCAGTTATAAAAAATTAAATTATTCAATAAATACAAAAATTAAGTATGAAAAGGCTAAAGAGCATTAGATTATGAGCAATGGAACCATCGCATCATTTTTATGCCACAGATATATTATTCATTCAATGTTTCTCCTGTACTAGTCCAGGTCCTTAAGAAACTGTTGTTGAAAATTATGTGAACAGCAAATATGTAATATTTAGAATAGACTGCTTTGAGAATCCTTGCTGCATTTGTTTTTCTTCTTGCAGCTAAGTTCCCTAGCACACAGATAAGATTGCTTATTTCTGCTAAGTCAAAATACAGACATTCAAGCATGCAGTTGATCAAGGATTTTGTTAATTATAATGCAAAAGCTTCAGTTCTCTATATAATCCTGGCCTGTTGAAAACAGTGTTCTATTGCAATGTATTTTTTCCCTTCTCTTCAGCTGAGTCCAATGTATTTTTTTTAACTTCTCTTCAGTCAAGTCCAATTCTCAAGACAAGTCTACAGTTTCCTGGTAAGATTTTTCAGAAGTTGTTTGCCTTTGTCTTCTTTCTAGGGCTGAGAGAAAGCGACTGACCAAGGTCACCCAATTAGCTTTCTGACTAAGGCAGGACTAGAAGTCATGATCTCCACTTTCTAGCCTAATGCCTTAATTACTAATTGTGTCTATTTTATATTTAAAAGCAATTTATTTGCACTGTGAGCTCAAATTCTATTGAGTATTGATTGCCTCTTAAATAACTTAGGGGAAAACACATTTGAAGTTTTTATATAAAAATATGAACAAATAACCTATCTAGCAGGGAAATATAAATGCTTGTGTATAAACATTTTAAAAATTCTCATCTTTCCTTACTGTCATTGAATAAGGAAGGGTTTTTGTGGTACTAAAGCAAGAAGGTTAGCAAAATGCCATGAACATCTCTCCTGTTCAAGAAGCGCAAATTGAAAAGATTTCCTCTAGTTGTAAGGATGTTTTATGGTGTAAGTACATTTTATTATTTCTAGAATGCAATAATGTCTATGACCTTTGATGCTTATATTATGAGGAGTAGACATTTTGTGAAGAAAGAGATCAAAAGATTCAAAACCTTAGGCCATCAGATGGAGCTAGTCTAGCCATTACATCTATCCAAATAAGCTTCCAGTTATGCTAATTATATGTAGTGGAACTACATACTTAAATTGAAATAAGCACTTTTCAGGAACTTACAGCAGCTTGCATATATTAGTTTGGTTTTTGATATAATGGTCAGGGAAACATGCAACAGCAAGTCCTAGCATTTTGAACTCATGTCCCTATTCTTCTGTATGCAACAAAAAAGACCTTAAACATGGCATCTGGGGTAAGCCAAAGAAAAGACATCTCATTTGGTGTTTATCAATACCTCTGCTCCTTCTAACTTGGATAATAGATCCTAACTTGGATAATCAATGCTATCCTACATGCTGCAAAGGGAAGTGCTACCCTTCCATGTTGTCTTCATTGCAAGGAATATCTATAGGGCCCATAAATAATCTCAGAAAATTAAAATGATTCAAATGAAATCAGAATCATTCAGAAAGGTGCTTTTCTATCCACCTTTCTACGGCCGGGGTAATAAAGGGTGCTTTGCAGAAGGTAATTTAAAGGGTGGCAAGCAGCATTCTTCTCAGAAAGTTCTATTAAAGCAGTGTTTTTCAAACTTGTCAACTTTTAGATGTGTGAACTTCCAGAATTCCTCAGACAACATCAGATATGGTATTCAGCAGGTTCTGACCAGTGGAAATTTTGAGTAGTTCGGAGAACTGGCAAATACCACCTCTGACTGGTCCCGCCCCCATCTATTCTCTGCCTCACGAGTCCCAGCTGATCAGCCGGGCCTTCTTTCGTTGCCTTACACAGGAGAACAGAGCTGGAAAGCAGGTTAGTGGAGTGGGGAGGGAATGGGATTTTGCAGTAACCTTTTCCCAGGAGTGGGGTGGGAATGGAGATTTTACAGTATCCTTCCCCTGCCATGCCCATCAAGCCACGCCCACAGAACCAGTATACAAAATTTTGAATCCCACCACTGGACAACATAACGTATTTTCTGGGAGTAATTCTAGGAGTTGAAGTCTACGCATCTTAAAGTTGCCAGGTTTGAAAAACTATCAAAATAATGCAGAGCTTTAACAAATGTACATAACTCTTTTCAGCAACTTATTAAACAAAAGGCTTTTTTTTTGGCTCTCACATGTGCTGGAGAAAACTACCCAATCCTGGCTTTTATTGAGGAATTGATAACAGGTGCTCCATAAGGGCCATTAGGTGCACTAAAGATTTTTTTTCCCTGTTGAATCTGAAACACTGCCTTATCTTGTTTTAATGGATATTTGTGAAAAAACAGTCACCCTCAGCAACCATTTTATGACAGGGCCTGCAATCCATTCATAAATTGCAATATGTCCACCACATTTGGTTGAGAAATCTAGAATATGATCTTATTTGAAGATAATTCATGGTAGCTTTTTTTCTTTCTTATGGTTCCAATATATTAGATTTCAACTTCCATAATTCCCAATCACTGTGACCAAAGTCTCACAAAAGTTGACACTCCACACATCTGAAAAGGATTTTGTTTGGGAAGATTAATTTATTGTTGGGTATAAAGAGTTTATTATAATTAAAAAAATACAGACTAATTAGAAGCTACAGTAATATCTGTCACAAAAGGGAAGAAAAGGAGAGGCAGTTCAAGGCTATAGTTCACCTGCTTATATGCATTTTGTATGTATGCAGATTATAAGGGCAAATCATCAAGCCATTGGGTAGATTATTCATTGCGCTAAACTTTAGTTGATAGGATAAGCTAGAATGGACATCTTACATATTATCTCATACTAAGATAAAAAAGGTAATAATTACAGGTAGGCCTTGACTTACAACCATAATTAAGCCCAAAATTTAAGTTGTTCAAGCAAGCAGTTATTAAGTCACTTTTATCCCATTTTATGACCTTTTTGCCATAATAACAGTCATTAAGTGAATCATGCAGTCATTAAATAATCTGGCTTCCCCCATATTTTTTGCTTGTCAGAAGCCTGCTGGGAAGGTTACAAAATGTGATCAAATGACCCAGGATAGTGCAACATTCATAAATACATGCCAGTTGCCAAGCACCCAATTTTGATAACTGGTACTGCAACAATAGTTCAGTCTGAAAACCAATCATAAATCACTGTGCCATTGTAACTTCAGTCACTGAATGGTTGTAAGTCAAATATCCGTAGTGGGAGATATTGTATATTAAAGTAGTATTTGCATGGAACCATCACAATTATACTGTAGTACTGCAGGCTACTTCTGCTGACTGCCGGCTACCAGCAATTTGGCAGTTCAAATCTCACTGGCTCAAGGTTGACTCAGCTTTCCATCGGTAAAATGAGGATCCAGATTGTTGGGGGAAATATGCTGACTCTATAAACCACTTAGAGAGGGCTGTGAAGTGGTATATAAGTCTAACTGCTATTACTATTGAGCTAAAATTATTTTATTCCTTAGCTTGCACGGCTGAGGATGTGTCTGTGTTCCAGTCATGGATGAGACACATCCAGGGTTTTACCTCTAGAGGGCATGGAGATTAAGCTCTTAAACATGAAATTTCTTTTTATGGCCATCTGTGGAGCATTGTCTGACAATAATAATTGTCTGCTTATTTGAGAGTGGAGGAGGAACAGACAATAAGAGGGAGTAGGGGCTCGATACAGCAGTATCCATTAAGATGTGAGAAAATTAACCTGAGATGATTACAATTCCAAACATTTCTTATTCTATTCCAGCTGAGAAAATTTTGGAATAACCACACTGTTTGGAGCATCCTGGGAGTTAAAATTTATCCATCTTAAAGTTGCTGAGGTTGAGAAACCACTCTTCTAGTCCATGAAAGAAAGAGTTTTGGCTGTGCTGATGTCCTACTGTTCCCATTTATTCATAATCATTTATTATATATATACGTATACCTGTTTATACTTATATGTTTATATGTTATGTTCATACTAATACTTGTTTTCTCATACATGCTTGACAAACTAAATAAATTTAAAAAATAAAAAATAAAAATAGAATTATCTCCATATTCCAACCACTGCCTCTACGTTTATACAAATCTGTTCAGTTTTATCCTCATTATCTTAAAGGGAACTGGGGCTGACTTGATACCGAAGCAATAGAGGCAGGATAGGGATTGGCAGTGACTATAGAAAATTTCATGCCAGTATAATTTTTCTGTCAGCTGAAGGATGGGTGGAGAGCATTTCCACTCAGCCATGGGAAAGGCCTTTACTGTGTTGAATGAGCCCATTGGAATGTGTTCTAATGAAAACCCTGGACGTGTATTGTGTTTAGTACATCAAGATATTAGGAGCATGTGAGGAAGTAACATTGAAAGAAATGTTTATGGAAACAGAAACACGACGGTCATTCAAAATAAAAATTTCCAATGAAGTGGCAGCCATCAAAGATTTTAATTGTTTAATGAAAGTCTAATTTTATAACACTACAAATATTTCTGAGGGAAATTGGATCCTTGATATTTCAAGGTAAGCTCTTGTAGATGGTGATCTTTTTATGAACAAAACACAAATATGTCCTATTTTCCAAGAGTTAAGGGGAAGTCTTTATAGCCTCAAGGAAAAAATTTTCATCACAAGAAGCTTTTGTTTTTGTTTCTTTTATGCATGTGGGTGTAAAGGTCCAAAGGCAAAAAGTTTCTCAGCTAAGTTGGAAATACTTTCTTAAAACTGTACTCATTGGAGGACAACCATAAAGCCATTGCTTGCAGACAATCCCAGTGCCTTTTGGAAATTCCTCCCTCCCAATTAGGAGGATAAGTCTGATATGTAATATGCAAGAAGATAAATCTTGTGCCTCCCATATTTATGGTACATATATACAATTACACATTTCTTTAAATGGTCCTAGAACCTATTAGGATTCTGCTTTTATTAGTTTTTGCATTTTTTGAGTGAGACTACTTATAGAGACTAACCACCAAAGTGTTTTATCTATGTTTGACTATCATGGAGTCTATTAATTGTGGATGGTTTACAAATCAGGAAAATATACATATTAATTGTGAAGAGAATACAGTTTGGTAGGATGTGTGGGGGGGAAAATCGAGGCTACAATTATATCTTCTCCGTTGACCAAAAGTACATTTTATTAGATTTATTAGTAGCACCTCTGGGAAGAAATCCATAAGTTGTCCTTGAAGCCTTTGAGTTATTGGCTGTATTTACAAAAATGCAACCTTAAGTAGGAGCCAACAAGTATCATATCTGTAGCAGACAATTCTCTATTAAGCAATGTCTGGATCCAACTAAAAGCATTCAACTCTGCTGATCTGATTCTGTGTCCAGTACCTGTTCGTTTTGTTTTTGTTTTGGGAAATTGGAAAATTGTACACTGTTGAACAGAGGAGGAATTAAGTAGGTGGATAAAGAAAGATTGGGACATAAAGGTCAGGCAATGGTGTTAACAATAACATAAGTTCTAACTATAAAGGGTGGGACAAAGCAACACTTTCAACAAGCCTTGCCTACAGATGGGATTCAAAATATCTCATGTATATTTTTTCCATCCACACATTTGCCTTACTTTGCTTTAATTTTATTCAAATCAGACCAGCTAGACTGAATGGACTCTAGGCAAACTGTTTAGTTAATTATTAGCTTTTGAAGCTGCTCCCCTTGCGATAAGTCTCTTAGTATAGCAGTTTCTCCCTCCTCTGTCCCAGGAAAAGTCATTTTATACAGGTAAGTGAATGAATACACACATGGGCATGTCTGCTGTATATATGTATGTATGTGCAATAGTAGTTTAGTTTATTTCTTACTTTTTAAATGTCTGCCTTTTTTGTTGCTGTGGCTTGGTACACAATCCTCACATATCATCCTCCTTCTGTAAAGGGAGACCAAATAGGTAGCTTTGGCCTTCTATATTTGTCATGTATAGCATTAAACAGTGTTTTTCAAAGTTGGCAACTTTAAGATGTGTGGACTTCAACTTCCAGAATTTCCCAGACAATTGGATGGTGAGTTCTGGGAGTTGAAGGTTTACAGGGTAGTGAGTTCTGGGAGTTGAAGGCTTCCAAAGTTGCCATTTTTGAAAAACGCTGACAATAAAGCATGATTAAGGCTGACTCAAAATCTACTCATATTCCATTGTTCTGCATCCCTGGGACCTACAACATGCAAGTCAAAGGGTCATAGCTCTACAGCAAAAGTAGGTTACATGCAGGGGTGGGATTCTCCAGAATTACCAACCAGTTCAGTGATTGCACAATTTGCGCATGCATGCTTCATGCATGTCCCACCTGACGCACGCTGTGCCTGCGTGCATACCATTTAAATAACAGTTGAGAAGCGGCAATCTGCTGTGCCGCGCTAATCAGCTGAGACAATATAGGTAGGTAAAGTGCAGGGGTGGGAGGATGGGCCCACACGATAGTCGCAGCGAACTGGTTCGCTGCCAGCTGATTTTTGGAGCAAAGGGTTTGGTCAAACTTGTCCAAACCGCTAGAATCCACCCTGGTTACATGTGATTCACAGGCTGCATGTGACTCTCAAGCTAATTTTTGAACTCCTGCAGTTCCCAGAAAACAAGCCACTAAAGCCCACCATCAATGTGACAATTTTCCAGAGTGCAAATTGAATATTGTCATTTTAGACCTGCTCTTATGATGATGCCTGGCATACTGCAGCATTTGGAGTTGAAAAACAGTAAGGAAAATGTGTGGTAGGATCCAATCTGGGTTGGTTACTGGTACGAGAGACTTTTGTCTTCTGAGCTTTTGGACTCATGCTGGAGCCCATCTCTCTAGTTAAGAGAGAAGTTCCCTGAAGATGGGCTCCACACAAGTCTGAAAGCTCGGAAGACAGAACCTCTGATCCCAGTGACTGGATCCTGCAACATTATCCTGGGAAACATATATTCGCCTTCATTCATGAAAACATGTGGTCACTGGCTAAAAACAAAGTTCCTCACCACTGCCATAAGAGCAGGGGTGGGTTTCAAAAATGTTAGTAATGGGTTCTCTTCTGGGTTGCTGGGTGGGCATGGCCACAGTGGGCATGGCCTACTTAGCCTCCTGCACCATGGTGGGGGGGCATTTTTGCCCTCCCCAGGCTCCAGAGGCTTTTCTCGAACCTCTGGGAGGATGAAAATGGGCTCCCCGGGCTCCCGAGGCTCTCTGGAAGCCAGAAATGAGCCCATTTCCTGCCTTCCTGAACTTCTGGGAGGCCCGTTTTTCACCCTCTCCAAGCCTCCATGCAAGCCCTGCTCTTACCTGCATCCAAAACAGGCCTTGTGGAGACTCCTGGGAGGGGAGGGGAGGGGTAGGCAGGGCCAACCAGGAGTGGGATTTGGGGTTGTCTGAATTGTGCAGAATCTTAGCCCGAGGTTCTCCCGAAACCCTGCGAACCCGCAGCAGCCCACCCCTGCATAAGAGGTATTTGCCCCAACTGGATATTCTAAACCCTCTCTTAACTTCCATTTGTTATTTTTAAAAGGTAGGTTGTCTCTTAGGAAGATAAGGAAAGTGGTGATGTTATTCCATACCTTTTTTTTGTGCATGTTTGGGTGTGTAAATACTAAGAAATAAAAAAAGAAAAAGAAAATAGCCATAACGTATGAAGCAAAAATGCATTTTTGATAATATTAAATATATTTATGTGTACACTTAAATAAACACAAGTGGGAAAGTGAGTGATACCATTTTGTTTGATTTTTGTACTGCTTGCTTTACAAAGCAAGCATATTCCTAGTAGATATAACAACCATGTGTTAAAAATACCATGAAATGTATTGCAGGCTATTGAGAATACAGACCATTTTGTCACATTCATGGGCTCTGGATAAAGTATATAACTTGGCAGAGGTGAACAATGAAGTGAAAGATCAGAGAAAAATAGTATAAACACTGACTTGAGTATGTTCTGTCTCCTGTGCAGATGAAGCAGAAGAGGTCTGAGACAACAGCTGCAGACACTTAGCAGCTTAGTTTAATAGCAACTGTTTTCTTTCTTGCAGAGATTCTTGTGCAAGCATGATTCCAAAGCTATTGTGACTTGTCCCATCTTTTTTTTGGTGGAAAGAGACTTGCCATTCTTGACTTTGACAAGAATCCTCCAGGAGCACATCTTTGATCATCCCAAAATGCTGTTATTTAGACACTCTGAAATTTTCACATAAGATACTAATCCTTAATATGATTTGAGTTAGTGTATTGGGCTAATTCCTTGTAGTTAGAAAAAAAACTTATGAATTAGCTTATTATGTGATCTATAGATGATTCAATAACTTGTAATTGAAAAAAGGTTTTGTGCAATGTGGGCACCTAGCAACTCAGTTCTCTAAATTTGAACATCAATATTTGACTTCAAAGAACTCATAAGAATGGCCACTATCATTCACAAGAGATGGTTTCTCAATATAGTGAATATATTTTCCTTGGATATAATCAGTGGCGCGATTTGCCGGTTCTCTGAACTGTGCAAAATCGTAACAAATCAGTAGAATCCCACTCCTGAATATAATTCTGTGGAGTGCCTTTACTTTGCTGAAGAGTATACAGTGAACAAGTATTCAAATACAAGATGATAGTACCTTTAATGTCATATAACCAAAATCTGATAAGAGGAAGGAACTGGTTAAGGGATTGGATCAGCAAAGGGCACATTCCACAACTCCTGATGATCTGGATTATGACATCAACATACAATGACATGAATGACATATACTTCCTTAGTCATATCATGACATCCAACATAATTGATACAAGTTGTCTTATTCAAGACATTTGATGCTCATGTTATAATACACATGCCATCATTCTGGCTTCTACCTACACCTTCAAATCCTTGGAGTAGTATAATGTACAGCCTTGATTTGAATCTCCTCCTAATATTTAGGGTTGCACTTTTTTTCCTGACCTGAAAGCTGCATGTAATTTTGGAGTGGTGTGCCAGGAACCATATTTCAAAAGTAGGTGGGGCCAGGGCAAAAATTAAATTTGACTTCAAGTCATTTAAATTTACATTAATTTAATTGAGCCTAATATAAGTAGTTCTTGTGAATTTAGTAATTCTCCTTTTCCATTTTAATACAAACTACAAATTTATGTAGCAGTTGCTGAGAGGGCTTTGTAAACCAGTCCAAGAATTTAGAAACTGCACATGGTGCACAAGCTTAAGACTCTGCCCCTTTGATTCAAAACATTAGAGAATAGCTAAGTCATACATGTGCTACGTTCTACTAAATCCCTGGCATTTTTCTCAATGTAACATTGAGGAGGACCATAATCAAGCCTATTCACTCCAAATGTTAGCCCCAAAGAGGAGCCAACTAAATGCCATCATGAATTTACTTAAAGTATGTTGATCAAATAGGGTGGCAAGATCATCTGGATTCATAGGCTGAAGGTATCTGCTCCTTGCAATTCACTAGAGATGGACTTCCATATTGTTTTTGAATATTAGTGTAATTTAAATAGATGCTGTGCAACCGAAATAGAGGTAGTTCTCAGTTTAAGAACAAATTCAGTTCCCAAGATCAATTCTTAAGTCATTTATATGTAAGCTGAAAGAATATTATTGCATTATACTGTATAAGTAGTATCCTGTAATGAACTTGACCATTGTGAGTTAAATTTTGCTATAATAGGCTCCATTTTTAACTATGAGCTGTCTTTAAACTGGGGTGTTCTAAACCCAGGGTTTTGCTGTACACTTGAAAGGAATTTTTCAGACAAGTTTTTAAAATTTAAAAATGCATGCATGCATGAAAAAAAATAGTCTGGATTCCCACAACATACTTTACTGGATCAACGTGGAGTTTTTAAAATAAATGCTATAACTCAATCAGCAGTGGGGCAGAAGAGGGTTAGTTTTTATATAGAAATGGAATTATAAATATAGAATTTATTTGGATTATATTACAGCTAGTCCTCAACTTACAAATATAATGGAAGCTACCCATTCCATTCATAACTCAAAAATTCTTGGGAGTGAATCTTGTACCTTGAACGCAATCACTCCCTGCTTTCTCATATGCATTTGCTAATCAAATGCAAAACTAGTTAAGTGCACATGAGGAAGCTTGGGATGTGGAAGGCAATTGGGGGGGGGAGGGGGCTAGTGGATCAGGCCATCTGCTTCAGACCACCCAAGCACTCCCCCGACCCACAAATACCTCATGCTCCCCACAATTGTTTCCCCCCATCAGCCTGCTGCGCTGGATCACTTACTTTGTGAAGATCTGTTTCCACTCTAGTGTCTCTGTTTCTTTGCCTGCTCCTGGTGAGCGTCAAGAGCAGAGGGAAAGCAGAATAAGTGCTGCTTCTCTGATTACTGAGCCTGCCTGCCACTTATGGAGCAGCGGACAGCCTCAGTGAGTCTCCTCCAAAGGCTTCTGGGCTTCATGCAGAAAAACTTTGGCATGAAGTGAGGCTTTGTGGAAGCAAACTAGCATTGCTCCAAGCCCCTCATGAGTGCGCAACCACTTTTTCCGCAGAGACAGGAACCTTCCAGGTGCCCTGGTCCTGTGGGATATCAGGCACGCATTCTCTGCAATAGCAGATGGATGCCTGAACTTGCACAAGACCACAAACCCCAGAAGTTTCCAGTCTTTCTCTGGACAAAAAGTGTTTGAGCGACCCAGGGGAAGGGTAAGAAACAGAGTGAAAAACTGTTTTCAAGCAAATTGCTCAGTTTCCAACTGCCCTAGGATCACTCAAACATTTGTTACTGTGATGAAGACTGCAAACTTCATCTGCATGTACATGGGGCACTTAAAAACAGAGCTTCTCTTCAGCATAGGCCTTAAGGAAAGGCCTTTCCTGGAGAAAATGGAGCTCTGGTGTGATGCCCGCTCCCTCTGGGGGCTCCATGCTCGGCAGCAAAGGGTTTTTGCAAAGATGGCATAAGCTTTGCAAATAGAGGGAAAGCTTCAATGTTTCAGACCTTCCCCCCATTTGCAAAGCCTTTTGTTGCAGCTCTCATCCAGGCCTCTATTTGCAGAGAACACAGGAGTTCTCACACTACAGATCTAGCATGATCTTGCAGTACTTTAGGCCTCCTTTCTCTGCGTACACACTGAAGGCCAAGAAAGCAAAGGCTCTTTAAATATTTGCAAGGTATCTACAGGCCTAATGTCTATGGAAATAATAGATATAATGTCTATGTCTGGCACTGAAGGAGGGGGGAAATAGGCAGAGCAAATATTGCAGAGCCTCTGCAGTCATTTGTAAGAGTGACCAACTACTGTGGTGCTGCAACATCTGTAGTTTTGGGACTTGTTTGTAAACGCTAGAGGGCGCTTACCACGTAACTTCGAAAGTTCGCTAAGGGAATGTTCGTAATCCGCTGATTACCTGTATACTTATCTGATGAGCCATGATGTGCAAATACCAGAATCCAGTCAAATGCAGAGCAGTTCTAAAACCCTAATTAATTTGATTGAAAAACTAATGCAGATTAGTGAAAATGAAAACTAGAGTCCTACTAACTACAGAATGTAATTCCCTAGCACTGTAGCATCCAAGCCAAGGTCCTTGTCCAATTGGGAAAGGATGAGTGATGTTCCCTGCCAATACGGCCCTGGTATAAGAAGTCATTGGATAGAGTGTAGGCATCTAGAGGAGGGCAGGGGAGTGAAATGATATATGTCTCATGAAATTACAACCTTCATATATCCTTCTAAATTCTACTAAAACTCTCAAGTCTGTAACCTTTAAATGGGTGAAATGGTGCATCCTAGAACAATTTTTTTCCAGTCAAGATACCTCAAATGGGCTAACTTACAGAATGCATCCATCATTTTCCAGCACAAATAACAATTTAAGACTATTTTTAACTGAAGAGATGTCAGGACTAAAGTTTGCAAATTCCAATTTCATTTGATGATGTACAGATCATTCCTTATATAGAGGGGTCAGGACAGTGACTCAGTGGTTAAGACAATGGGTTTGTTGGCTAGAAAGCCAGCAGCTCAGGTTCGAGACCTGAGCTCCATATAATGGGATGAGCTCCTGTTCCTTGCCCCAGTTCATGCCAACCTAGCAGTTTGAAAGCATGTAAATATGAGTAGATAAATAAACTTTGGTGGGAAGGTAACAATTCATGATGTCATGCTAGCCATATCACCCTAGAAATGTCTTCAGACAGCACTGGCTCAATGGCCTTGGAACAGAAATGAGTACCGCCCTCTATAGTTTTATGGAGTAAAATTCAATTTTTTAAAATCTTATATAGAACTGGGGATTCTTCAGATGTTCTTGGATACCAGCTCCCATTACTGACTACTCTGGCTAGAGTTTGGAAACTGGATTTCCATAACATCTCATGTTCCTTATTCTTCTACCCGACCCTTTAAGATAATCATTGTATTAATTGTTTATATTGTTGAGTGTCTATAGAAATAGAAAAGTACAGTACAAACTGAATAATTAAAAACTACATAACCAAGTCTCTGAGAATATATTCCATTGTTTTGACAAGTTTTTTCTTCTTCCTCCAGAGAATATGGGGTGGCTCAGTGGTTCAGCTGTTAAAACATTGGACTCGTCAGCTGGAAAGCTGCCTGCCCAGTTTCAAGACCTGAGCTCCACATAACGGGGTGAGCCCCCATCCTCGCCTCCGCTCTTGCCAACCAACTGTTCAAAAGCATGAAAACACGAGAAGATAAATAGGTACCATTTTGAGCATCACCCTCTATGGTAATGATTATTGGACCAAAATTTGCAGGAACTCCTTTACACTGGATATACAAATTGCAAGAGCCCTGAGACAGCAATAGCACTTACACTTATATACCGCTTCCTAGTGCTTTACAGCACTCTCTAAGAGGTGTGCTTGTTTCCTACTATCATTTTTCCAAAATGTATGTCCCTTTCATTTGACCATTTCTTTGTGAATTTCCTGAATGACAATGGTGACTTGGAAAAACAATGAATGGAGAAGTAGATGAAACCTGCAGCAGACATTGATGGAGATCAACTTATAATAATTATCACTAGACAGAAATATAGTTCCCTACTTCAGGGGGCTTTTAAATAAAGACTGAAATAGAAAAAGATTGTTGTAAGGTTTTAAGCCACATAACTTAATTGGAATTCCTCTGGAGAAGCCTTACTTCATTTATAGTAGTCCTCGACTTACAATTAGTTGGCATTGCACTAGTAGGGGTTGGGGTGTGGGTTCTGGGCAGGTAGAAGGAGGGGTTCCAGACCTTCTTTAGTTAAATTTTTGAATCAATTCTTAAGTGGGTTAGGGAAGGGGGGGGTCTTACAGGTGTTCATTGCAACCCCAGTCAGGTTCGTGGTTGGGGGGGGGTTGGGTGGGGGCATGGAGCCCCGGATGGAATAGTGGGGGGTTGATTCCCAGGGTGGTTGGAATGGGTAGGAGCAAGGAGGAGGGGGCCAGACATGTTAGGAGCTCGCTGCATTCAAGCGGCTGCTCCACCCCTTGACCTCTTCTCAATCTCTGGGGGTTTTGGGATCCAGGGCCCCTGGGCTCCGGCTGGTGTATTTTAATGCCAGGTCCGTGTTGAATAAGGCGCCCCTCCTCCGGGAGGTTATTGAGGAGGAGGCCGCAGACCTGGCTTGTATCACCGAGACCTGGTTGGGGCCAGAGGGTGGTGTCCCTCTGGTTGATATCTGCCCCCCAGGTTTTCGGGTTATGCACCGGTCTCAACCCCAGGGAAGGGGTGGTGGGGTGACTGTTGTTATCCGGGAGGCCCTGCTTCCAAGGGAGGCCCCTGCTCCTGAGATAGGCGGGTGTGAGTCCCTCCTCGTGAGGCTCGGACCTCATGGTCAGATGGGTGTGCTGCTTACATACCTGTCCCCCAGCTGTGTATCAGCCGCCCTGCCTGGGCTGCCCGATGCCGTCTTGGGGGTGGCGGTGGAGTTCCCAGAGCTTATAGTTCTGGGGGACTTCAACCTGCCCTCCTTGGGTGCGGTGTCAGGGTTGGCCCAGGAATTCATGGCTTCCCTGGAGTCTATGGGTCTGACCCAGTTAATAGCTGGCCCGACTCACAAGGGGGGCAATATGCTCGACCTGGCTTTTGTCTCAGAGTGGTGGCGAAGTGGCCTGGGGAATGGTGTTATTGTAACCCATCCTGTTCCATGGTCAGACCACTATCTCCTACGGCTGATCTTCCATCAAGCCGCCCTACACCGCTGGGATGAGGAGCCATCTAGATGGTTCTGCCCCAGGCACCTGATGGACCCTGAGAGGTTCCAAGCAGAACTGGGGTTTTTTCTTGCATCCCTTACCCACAGCCCTGTTGAGGTCCTTGTGGCTACCTGGCAACAGTCAGCTGCGGAGGCCCTGGACAGGGTTGTCCCCATGTGTCCCCTTACTCAACGCAGATCCCGGTTGGCCCCCTGGTATACCGAGGGGCTCCAGGAGATGAAACATCGTAGAAGGGGACTAGAGAGTAGGTGGAGGGCGACCCGCTCCATATCCAACTGAGCCCAGTTGAGAGCCTATATTAGGACTTACCTGGTAGCTGTAGGGGCGGTGAGGAGACTTTACTTCTCCGCCATCATAGCATCCGCAGATAACTGCCCAGCCGCCCTGTTTGGGGTTGCCCGCTCCCTCCTACATTTGGGGGAGGTGGTGGACTATGGGCAGAGCTGAGGAATTTGGTCTTTATCTGCAGGATAAAATTGCTCGGATCTGGGAAGGGTTGCGCTCGGACTTGCAGTGGTCTGGGGAAGGGGAGGCGAGTGGCTTGGCTAATGTGATCTGGACTGAGTTCGATCCTGTTTCTGAGGATGAAGTGGACAGGATCGCGGCTGCTGAGTTCCACCACATGTTTATTGGACCCGTGTCCTTCCTGGTTGGTTTATGCCTCCAGGGATGTCACGTGCGGCTGGCTCCGGGCAGTGGTCAACGCTTCATTAAGGGAGGGGCTGTTCCCTGCTGCCTTGAAATAGGCGGTGGTGAGGCCCCTTCTGAAGAAGCCTGCCTTGGACCCAGCCGTGTTGAACAACTTTCGTCCGGTCTCCAACCTTCGCTTCTTAGTGAAGGTTGCTGAGAGTGTGGTGGCCCAGCAATTGCCACTTTTCCTGGAGGAAGCGGACTACCTGGATTCGTACCAATTGGGCTTCTGACCCGGGTACAGCACGGAGATTGATGATCTCTCTAGGGCTCGGGACAGGGGTTTTTCCTGTGTCCTGGTCCTGTTAGATCTCTCAGCGGCTTTCGATACCATCGACCATGGTATCCTGTTGCGGCGTCTCGGGGGATTGGGAGTGGGTGGCACTGTTTTACAGTGGTTCTCCTCCTACCTCTCGGGACGCTTGCAAACAGTGTTGGCAGGGGGCAGAGATCGACCGAGGTCTCTCACTTGTGGGGTACCTCAGGGGTCGGTTCTCTCGCTCTCTTGTTCAACATTTATATGAAGCCGCTGGGGGAGATCATCCGTGGTTTCAGGGTGAGTTATCATCAGTAAGCTGATGATACACAGTTATATATCTCCACCCCGGACCACATCAGTGATGCTCTCCATGATGTCCCGTTGTTTGGAAGCGGTGCGGATCTGGATGGACAGGAACATGCTCCGACTCAATCCAGCCAAGACAGAGTGGTTGTGCATACCGACATCCCGGTCCAGTTCTGAGGTTCCATCTTTGGTCATGGGGTGTTACCCCGTGGACAGGGCACGGAACCTGGGGTCCTCCTGGACTCACGGCTCAAGTTGGAGGAGCAGGTGGGAGCCGTGGCCAGGGGGGCCTTTGCCCAGGTCCGGCTGGTTTGCCAGCTGCGCCCATATCTGGACGGGATGCCCTGCGAGGATTACTCAGGCCCTCGTTGTCTCCCGACTGGACTACTGTAACACTCTCTACTTAGGACTGCCCTTGCATACCACTCGGAGGCTTCAGCTGGTGCAGAATGCGGCCCGGGTAGTGTTGGGAGCCCCGATACTCCCATATGACACCCTCCGTGACTTGCATTGGCTTCCGGTTGCCCCGGGTGAGATTCAAGGTTTTAGTGTTAACATTCAAAGTCCTACATGGCATGGGTCCAGGATATTTACGAGCGACTCCTCCCAGTTTCAAGTACCAACCGCCTGGTGGGCGCATAGACAGGGCCTCCTCAGGGTCCGTCCGCGACTCAATGTCGCGGGACTCGGGAGAGCCTACTCTGTGGCGGCCCCCACCTTTATGGAATCTTCTTCCACTGGAGCTCCGGCTTGCTCCTGATCTCCGTACCTTCCGCCACAAGTTAAAAACCTGGCTGTTTTTACAATCTGGGCTATGCTGACTCCTTGGGCTTTCTTGATTTTAATTTTGGGGGTTTTAATGTTAATTCGGCTTAGTTCGTTTAATATGGTTTTTAGGTAATTTATTGTTGTATTTCTTTTAATCTGTGAGCTGCCCCGAGTCCTTTGGGAGAGGGGTCGGCATATAAGTCGAATTAATAAATAATAAATAAATAAATAAATAATTTATTTAGCGACCATTTAAAGTTATGACAGTGTTGAAAAAAGTGATTTACAACCTCTCCTCATGCTTACGACTATTACAGCATTGACACAAGACTGTCTCAGCATCCTTGCAGTCACATGATTGTGATCTGGGCACTTGGCACCTTCACGACAGTTTCAATGTTGGGAGTCACATGATCACCTTTGGCGATCTTCCCAGATGACTTCTAACAAAGTCAATGGAGAAACTGGCAGGGAAGGGCACAAATGGCATTAGTATAATATCTTATTCAAAAAAAGAAGGGGGGAGTGTAAAATTGGGTGTTGTCACATGATACCTTAACAATTGTACTGCTTATTGACAGTTTTTTCAGTTTCTGTTGTGTTGTTGTAAATTGAGCACAACCTTTACTTCTAAAATTTTTTCATAGGCATCTGCTTGGAAAAACTTGGAGGCAGAACATTAAACCAAAATGAAATTTTGCCTCTTCCAAGTCTTAATGCAAAACTCATGGTACTACACTGTTTGCACAGATGGATGTGTATACATATAGATCTATTTCCAATAATGTTTTATTTTGGGTTGCCAACTTTGTGATATTGGCTATGGATGGTAATAAAGCAGCTATCAATGACATGTTTAACTACAGTACAAACACATCTTGGCAACCTTTTTTTTCTGGAATATATTGACTCCATGAAAAAAAATGTCTTCATGTTGTTCTCAGTTTATGATTGAGACATGCCTAAATTAACCTTAGCTTTACTGGGTTTAAATCAGTATTTTCCTTTTTATCTCACCATATCCATTCTAAGGACAACTGAGCTATTGCCTTGTGTTACACTCAAGGAAGAGACATGGGGAAGAATTTATAATAAGGTAAGAACATTTCATACCAGTCTAGTTTTCTGTCGACTCAAGGAGAAATGGATACCTTCCCTCAGAAGTGAGGAAATGTCCTTAGAGACATCCTGTATCTTAAATATTTTTTTTCAAAAAGAATTTTGTCATATGCAACATTTCCTATCAAATTACTGCAGATATGAGTGAAAGCAGATCTGTTAGATTTCTTATTTATACCGGTCCCTTTAAAAACTAGCCTCGGTAGTGCAATAGCAGCAGCTTTCATTCTTTCTCTCCATTCCTGAACTGGTTTCTATCCTACATTGTGCTGATGTGTGTATATGTGTAGGCATATAAAAAGAACAGGATGTATCACAGGATTTTCTGGTGGTCTCCCATCCATATAAAAAGAATAGGATGTATAATGGGATTTTCTAGTGATCTCCTCTCTGCTTTGCTAGGTGTTGCCACCTCTTGTGACACAGGAGCATAGGCCTCATATTTCAGTCTTAGCTTCATGCATGAAGGTCAAGGATGCTACTGTATTGGCAGGAAGGCTGGCAAGTAGTCTCTCAGTCTATGCATTTTGTGAAAAGGAAGCTAGGAAAAAAGCATTTGTACATTATAGCAGTGACTTTCTCTACAGTACTGCTTGGATTCTGGTTTGACCACATTACAGGTTGGATGGAACACAAAGGAAAACTTAATATTTTTTTCATAACCTATGAAGAAAGGAAGTAGGTTATTACTGTGGGCAATACCTTTTTTGATGATTTAAAAAAAGAGCAAGTAGTATTTTTAAGTAAAGGAAATACTTTGACTACCAGACTGGGAACCCTAGTTAAAAAAAAAAGGAGGTTGAAGGCAAAAAAGAGTGCATTTAATATTTAACTTACTTGTAAATACAATTTAAATTTAGTATCTATAGCTTTACAGTTAACAATCTTTATAATTTCTCATATCTCTAAGAGTTGTAATGAAATATTTAGGATCACAACTAAGGTTTTTGGATGGAAAAGGGTAGATAATTATCATATCAGATATTTAGAATCTGATATGATAATTTCCCAGTGAAAACAATGAAGAAGGTATGATATATAAACCTGCTGAATTGATTGAAGAACTGGAGAAGAAACATGAACAGAAACATGTCAGGCTAGCAACCAATAAATTTATATATTATCCTGCAGTTACCGGTACCAAACCACAGTGCCAACAGAGGCAGAGCTGCAATGTAGTTAGAAATGATGGAAAATATTTGTAGCTTAGGTTTTGGTGCAATGTAGTATAACAATTAAGCAGCAAACTATTCAGGTGTGACTGGGATATGGTAGTGCGGTGCATGAATCTTGTGTATGAATATTTGGAGTAGATAGCCAAGTATTTTTCAGATCTTTGGGACTCTGTCTTTTCATTGGCTATATCCAGCTGACAGAATGGGAAATTTGAGACCTATGATTTATCTATCCTGTTCTGGTATCACAATGCATCAGATTTAGGGGGAAGGAGAGCAGAGACAGGACATATTACCATTGGAGAACCTTCATCGTGTCAGGAAGAGGAGAGAAATATCATTCACAAATATTTCTCTTTATGAATGCCAAACTAAATAATGGAGCGCAGATTAGCTGATATAACTGCAACCATCAAGGTCTAGGTGGGGAACAGCAGTGTAATAGGTGGTAACAAGCCAGCAAAACAAATCAAGTGAGGAGTTTCAGGCTGCTTGGGCACTGTCTAATGTTAAACAAGATGTCCAAGTAAAAACTCTGACTCCCTAGTTCTATGAACAGGACAGGTTCACACTCCTCCCTCCTGTTTTGACTTCTGACTTTCTACCTTTGAACAGCTCAATTTCCCTTTAATTTGAAGCATCCAAAGAATTTCATTGATATCCACAAATTTTGCAGTGGTGGTTTTGCACAATATATTGTATTTATTTGCACGAAAGCTGTCAGGGAAGTGCTTTCTTCTGGTTTAGCAAGCTCAACTTTTGGATCAGTTTTAGACTGTTTACATAATAATCCAGGGTTAACTGAATGCTGGTTTACTGACTTAGCTCATTGCCTAGATTCCCTTAATATATTGAACCACAAATTAAGTCTACAGGCTGGATTTATAAAACATACTAAATCACAAACTAACCAATCACATTTAGTCTTGTATGTGGTGCAAATAAAATTTTAGCATAACTTAAATTCTGGAGATGCACATGGAGATCTTATAGGTTAGACTCCCCAAACATCTCACAAGAAGGCAGACAGACTGTTTTGTTCTGTTTTGTTGCCAAGGAGACTAGAGGGACATCTCCATATAGCCACCACAAGGACCTCTATAAAGAGATTCAGGTTTCTGTGGACCAAGAACATTTTAATTTAATTCCACTGTATGCATATACATTTTGCTGTCTTCAATCTTATTTTTCAGGTATTTGTGGAGACTGAAACTCTCATTTTACTGTGGCATAGTCTGAATTCTTTGACAACATTTACCAGAAAAAGATGCAAAGTCTAGAAGAAAACTTCCCCTGGGAGTAAGTTAGAATGGAAAGCAATTCTGGAAGAAACCTTGATTCTTGAACTTAAACATGCTGGAGCTTATCTCTTACAAGATGTTTTCTCTAATCCTGATGGCTTGTTGCTGTTATAGTGACTCAGAAGAGTAAGGAAAAGCAGTTTAAATATGATCAGAGGAATAAGTCATTTAGGAAACTGGATGTGAGGGACACAAGGATGCATATGACACATCTGTGCAAAGGCATTTACTACAGGAACCTTGGGGGGGGGGGGCTAAACAAAGTGTAGGACAGTCAGTATAGGTAGTTCTCAATTTATAACCATTCATTTAATTTTTTTTTTTTAAATTACATTTATATGCCGCCCTTCTCCGGAGACTCAGGGCGGCTTACAATTTTTGGGATACAACCCAGTGTGCTCAGCAATAGCCTTCATTCCATTGTATATGCCTGCTTATTACTAAGTGGCATTTTTACAAGGTCAGCTAATTGCCCCCAACAATCTTGGGTCCTCAGTTTACCTACCCCAAGAGGATGGAAGGCTGAGTCAACCTTACTACTAATGACTATTAAAGGTTACAATAACACTGAAAAAAGTAACTTACCTTAAAAACCATCTTGCCTAGCAATGGAAATTCTGATACCATTTGTGGTCATAAGTCAAGGACTATCTGTACCTGGCTAGATTTCCAATTTATAGTCTGCCCTGGATTCCAATGCAAGGAAAAAAATTGGATCTAGTTCTTTTTTTCCTTTCAAAAAAATGTTATTAAAGTAAGCGGTGAATAACAAGTGGGAATATGAGTACAGCCAACTTCCAAAGTGCAGAGTAAGGAGAATTAACTTATCCTCTTGGAGGGGAAGACAAGCAAAAAAAACAAACCACAACAACAATAACAAAAATTTTAGTGTGCTATAACCCATCATGACAGTAATCATATTTAGGCCCTGGCAATGTGATTTTCATGTACCCTGTTATTCATACTGTTTTGCAGAAACAGATTCTTCTGTATTCCTTAAGATTAAACTAAGGGAAGGATGGATGTAAGCGGCACCAGTCTAAGAGGATGGAGGTGACGGGGAGCTGAGCAGAAGGGAATCAATGTTTAAAAGGGGAACCAAGGCAAAAACCTCAGTGCAGAGCCTACATACAGAAGGGGCTACATGACACTCGCAGGAAATGAGTGAGCAGGCAAGAGGGGGCTGTGGGAAGGGGGAAGGGGAGGCTAGGAGGCCCAACTGGGTTGGCAGAAAGCTGGCTTTACCTCACAGTCTGCTTTTCTTGCCTATAGGATTCTAATAAAAAAAACACTCCTTAAACTTATTCGTTCCTTTAGCTGAAAGTCTGGAAGCCGATGAAAGCAAAGTCATTTGACTTTCTCTGCAACTGCCAGCTTCTCGGATCTAAAAATCCTTATTCTACCCTGTCCTTCTTTCATTTCGGGCTTAGCCCAGCTGGAACCAAATCGGCTGGAAAGTTTAGTTAGTTTGCTTTATATATTTTTTTCCTGGAATCCAAACAGACACTAAAAGAAAAACCTTGAAAAAAGTACCCTTTTCCTCCTATTGACATATACTGAAACAATGCTAGTCTGTATTAGAATGTCTGTGTGTGGCCCAGCAGTTAATTACTAGCAATTGGAGAACAAAAGTTAATTTAAAATTTGTACCATTTATCCCATAGCTATGTTGATTAGTTGTGATTCTGCATTGGCAAACACAGAAAGTTTAAAAAGATTAAAAACTGTGGCAGAAGTTAATTTACTTTATTGGATAACAAACACCTAGAAGCCAATTTTGGACATTTATCTCTCCCCCCCCCCTCAAATCCTTCTGTACTTATACCTTTTCTAAACCACCTTCCATGTTCAGAGGAAGTATATCATTGCCAAATATTTAGGATAAACAAAAAATAAATGTATAGACAATCTGGAGAGAGGCAGGTAGCAACTGTTAGGACAAAATGCCTGGTTAAAAGAAACCCCTGCCTTCATCCTTCAGGGTTGATGCTTTGTATGTCACCTAGGTATCAATAGATCTGGTATAAATACATCAAATATGATTATGGATTTGTAAATGTTCATTAAAGCCACTTAATCAAAGCGTAACATATATCAAACATCCTGTAACTGTGGTCTAAATAAACATTCAACAAAAGTGGGTTCCAGCTAATTAAACACCATTCTACAGATTTTTTGCCTTTTAAGGTTTTTTTCCCCACCCAAAAATAAGTAATGAATGTGATTGCATTTGTGCACTTCTTTCCATCCCTTCCATTTTTAAAGACCCTTTAAAACTAAATCATTCCTTGAAAATTTATTTACCAATTGAATTATTTTATGTACTTCATGCCACTGTATTACTATTATTCCTCTACTAGATTATAATAACACTTTTTGGTACCTATCATCCCACTTAAGACTATAATCATGTTGCTTGTATCTTTACAATTTATATTGTTTTATTTGTTTCCAATATGGCTTGATTGCTTATTAGTAACCTATGACTATCACTAAGTGTTGTATTTTATGATTCTTGACTTTTTTTTTCTTTATGTACACTGAGAGCATATGCACCGAATTCCTAGTGTGTCCAATCACACTTGGCCAATAAAGAATTCTATTCTATTCTATTCTAATCTATTCACGTTAATTCTTAACACAGACTTGCTGGCTGGAGTGCAAAAGGCCTTGCAGCAAGAGATCCCCATTTCTCATAAAAGCCAATTTTTAGATGTTTATCATGGTATCTCCCAGTTTGATTTTTCTTTGTGGGATTATTGTACGGGATTATACTTGGGACAACACAGTCAAGATCTGTTCAGTACTTCAGTTTTCTAAATATTAGTAAGGTAGCTACTAGCACTGTTCTGTTTTATTGAGCCACTTTTAAAGCCATGATCCATTTTTCACAAACCAATTGAACTGCTGGGCACTTGAGGAGGGAAGAGTGAGAGGTCCATAGGGGTGATCCAAAAATCAGCATGGTGATTGTAACTGCACTATTTGAATACTGTTTAGCTAAAAGCAAGGCAGGACTTTGACTGCAGTCTTGTGTGTGTATGTGTGTGTGTGTTTATCCTGACACCCTTGTGAATGAGTCCTATCCAGTTGTCTTTTGGCATGTGCAGAGAGTTATGAGTGAGCAACTAGTGAGCAAGCCAACCATCTGGTTGACTTCCTCAGACCCCTGGTTCCTAATAGTTCTTTGGAAATCCCTACTTTGGTAATTTGAAGATTGCCCCATTTTACGACCTTTCTTGCTGCAGTTGTTAAGTGAATCAATGCAGTTGTTAAGTTAATCACAGAGTTAAGTGACTCTGACTTCCCTTTTGACTTTGCTTGTCAGAAGTTTACAAAAACTAATCACATGACGCCAGGGCATTGCAACTGTCATAAATATGAGTCAGTTGCCAAGTATTCAAATTTTGGTCACATGACCAGGGGGATGCTGCAACGGTTATAAGTGTGAAAAACGGTCATATGTCACTTTTTTTAGTGCCATTGTAATTTTGAACAGTCACTAAATGAATGTTGTAACTCGAGGACTCACTGTATTGTCCAGTTTTAATAAGGAAACTGGTAAATAGGATTAGGGATGAAATGATCGTGGTAGTGGTTATTGGTACTGTTTTTTAAAAGAAGACAAATTACATTTTTGTTTAAGTAGATGGTCCCCAGCATGCTTCTTGTTACTAAGAAGTAAATCCTGGTTTGCACACTCTGGCATCAACCTCATTTAGCATGCATGTTAAAGTGTTCCTGTTTTATTTTTTTACACAACTATTAGAGGTGCAATAACCTGTCCTTTTTTACATGCTGCCCAGTCTTCTAACAACGGTAACCAAGGAGACAGCCACCTCTGGCTTACAGTAATTCAAACACTACCTAAAAGCAACATGAACCAGCAATTTTCAAAGTTGCTCCACTTAAGAACATTTCTTTATGATTACATTTATATTTCATCTCTTTTCTAAGAACTAAATACAGAATACATAATTCTGGTCTCCGCTACGTCCTCTCAACATCTTTGCAAAGTACAATACATTGGACTGAAAAATGTTGGTTTTGTTACACAACAATCTAAATCATGGTTTTGCTGGTATTTACAACAAAAATTGTTCATATCACACATCTTAACAACAGTAGTTTCATATCACATATCTTAACAACAGACAGATTGGGTTCACACTAAGCTCTCAACAACTGAATCATAGTTTGTTCTCTGGGTTTTGCTCACAACCAGCTGATATAAAGGCCTGGCTGCTGCTTTAGAGGAGCTATATGTGTGCCTTTCAGATGTTTTATTCAGGTTGGGTTTGGCTTGAGTTAAGTTACGATTCATTGCAGAAACCCACAAAATGAATTAAGTAACCAGGTTAAGTTGTTGTGAGTCCAGTCACTGACAGCATCAAGGTGATTTGGTTTCCCCTCCTAATTCAATCCTCTAATTACTGCATCACACTGACTCTCCAAAGATACGATTTACTTAAAACGTTTTTTTATATATTTCTTTCACAGAGAAAGTAAAGTTTGGGTTTCAAAAAAATGCCAGAATGTAATCTGCCTGGTGTGATACAGTTTTTTTAACCTTGCTTGCCGAACACGGAGGTGTGGATTATCGTTTTCTCTGATCCAAGAGAAATGCACTCTGCACAAGCTCAGAAGCACTCCCCTAACTACTTCCGACGCAATATAAAGCGCCGAGTGAACCGTCTGGAGTGGGTGACTCCCAATCGAGCTGAGATCTTCTCGAAGGACTCGCAGCTCTCTTCTCAAGGGTACTTGTAGGAGGCGGAGAGCAAAAGCGACGTCCGAGTCTGGTTCCCCCTCCTCTCCTTTCCTCATTCACTCAGTGCTGCCGCAGTCGCTTCTCCACGTGCCCTTGCCCGGGCTCTGGCGGAGACTGCAGCTGTAGGCAGCCGCGGCGTCGAGGGCCGGGATTTTTGCCAGGGGGTGGCTCCAGGCTAGGCTAGCAGGCCGAGGCGGGGAGGGGGGCGCAACGCGCGGAATCTCGACTGGAGGCGGCAGCCACAGATCAGGAGAGCCCGTCCCGTCTGTGCGTCCGCCTGACTGCGCCATGGTGAGTTGAGCTTTTGCGCGGTTTTCCTGAGCAGAGGGGGAGTGCGGGTGGGGGGAAGGTAACGCGGTCTGCTGGCTATCGTAAAGAGATGGACATTGTGATGCCTTGTTGTGGGGAGAGGAGCTATGGGAAAGGAATTCCGCCCGGTCACCTTCAAGAACTGAGACGAACGCTGGACAAGAGTTGTGGGACATCGTTGGTGTGGAATGGAGACGCCGGGCGAGTGTTTTAGGCTCGGCAGTTATAAGAAACCATTAGCTCCTAAGGGAATTGGATGGAGTTATTATCTTGGGGCAATATACCGCCGAAGGTTAATTAACCATGTTTAATCGTAAGTAAGGGCTAGTGATGGGACTGGCTCAAACGGATGGTAGCAATTCTGCTTTTTCATCAAAATAATCAAAGAAATGGATTCCCTTTTTTTCAGAGTAGGCTTATATGAATGAAAAGAAGAAGCTCAGACTGTCTTTTGTAGTTCTGAATAGGGAACTAGAAATTACCACGGATTAATTAACCAGGAATACAGAAGTGTAATTTTTGAGCTGGGTTGAAGCTTTTTCTTCACACTGGTGATTCACAAGCAATATCTTTGTGTTTCTACATCTTTAATATAAGATGAAATCAGATATTACCTATATTATTTGTCTGTTGGCTTTATATTCTGCCTATACTTTGGAAGCTCAAGTGGCATGCTTTAGGCCTTTCTATTTATCCCCTCCAACAACAACCCTATGAGGTAGATTGACCTGAAAGATAATGACTGTCTCCAGACCACAAGTGAGCTCATGGATCTTGAGCCTGTTTCTCCCCCTTTAAACACCACCAGGCTGTCTCATTTGATTTAATGCTGGGTTTTGCTTTTGTGTTTTCCTCCCCTGTTTCTTAACAACTTCCTTAAGTTTATTGATTGCACTCATGAAGAAAAAAATACTTTTCTGTTTTGGAAGAGTGGGGTAAATCAAGTATTTGAAAAGCTGGATTTAGGAGAGAGGGGATCTCACCACTGAGTCTTGACCAGGCTATTATTTTAGTTGAACTACAGTTGGATGGTTTAAACAGAATAGTTTTAAGCCCTTCAGGATGTAGATAAAACTGTTTGATTCAGGGGAAGGTTGAAAACTGAAGTCATGTTGAAAAAAATTACAAGAAGATTGATCCGGAGGTGGAGTGAATTTTCATTCAGTATTTTTTTAAAAAAAGAACAAATCTCTGGAAGACATAAATTATCTCAGATGAGTACTTTGGAAGCAAAACAAACATTTTTTCTTCCCTCTCATTTGATACTTCTTTATTACAGATCCCTACCAGCTGTTTTCCCAGTTCTGGGAACTGGAGTCCATGGGTGAGATAATCTTGGGGCCTAATACTGATGGGAAAGAAAATATTTTGGGGCGAGAGAGCTAGAACCACTGAAATGGTTGGTGGGAAATGGATCAGGAATGTCTTCACTCTGCTTTGTCTCCAGTTTGTACTCCCTTCACCCCAATATGCATAGACCAAACTGCCTAATTGTTGAAGAGGGGCTTTGGTTTTCTTTCACATGTTTGGTAGTGCTTCAGTTGTGGTCCTGCTAACCAAATTCTTTTTGGTTAGCCAGGCACATTGACAGCACAGCTATCTATATTGTGACTTGTGTGCTTAGGCTGTGCTCATAGACTGTTTACAGGACTGCCCCTTGTTTCAGTGCTTGAGGTGTCAAAAACAAAAAACAACCGATAGCAGAGCATAGGTCTTGAAGGAAGAAAGGGCCAAGTTGCAACCAAGACGAAAAGGGGCAGAGGACAACACATAAAAAAAGCAATATGTATGTATACCTGAGGTTTGAGAGTGCTGTTTCAAGTCAGGAAAGACAACAATGAGTAAATTAATAAATAATCTGGGTTAACACATATTTAGCCAAAATGTGATTAGCTTGTTGCATAAGCACGATCACTGGTTGGTTATACTATGATATACTGAAGCCTGCCTATTTTGCAAACCATAGGGACTGACTTTATCCAGAATGCTAAGTCCAAAGTAAACAAAATGTATCATGGCTTAGTGTAATGCATAAGCCCACTATATATTTGGCCAGATATAAAAGAATTTCCAATAATTTTGTGCATATTTTGGTCATTATGGTGGCAGTTAAGATACCTAAAATATCTAAGAGACTGAATTTATTGTGGAGATTTATTAAGGAAAAAAGCACTACAATTATTCAACTAGGGAAGTTCATAGGTAATTTTTCAAGGTTTCTTTTTCACCATGGAAACCACTTCTGAGAATGCAAACGTTTGAGAAATGTAATCATGATAACCAATGGTGCATGAATACCCCAACCACATATTTGAGTTTAAGGTGACGCTTTCCAAAGATGAGTGATCCAGAAATATAATTGGAAAGAAAGAGTAATTTAAAGAAAAAAATAACATATCCCGTTGCATTAATAGCAAATGTACTCTTCCTTGGGGTTATCTGTTTAATAATATATTAATAATTAAATTAATAATTAAAAATGAATATGATTTTAGATTTATAAAATTTGTTGCATTCTAAAATATTTACAAAGCAAATTAATGAAATTGAATATGATTTATCAGCAATACTTCTAGCATTTGTAAGAGTAAAAATGAATTGTTTTTACCTGGACATCTGGCTGACAGCCTACAGTGCTTTTTGAACTCCAGGCCAATGGAGATAAGCAATTTAAATAATTTCTGTTTAGAAGAGTAGCCAATATTTATGAATAAGAAGAAAGTTGCCTAAAGTCAGGCTAAGAAGCTAAATCGGCTCTAGTCTGATTTATAAAAAGAATACTTTGCAACTTTTAAATCAAATGAAATATATATTTGGTAATACAAATAAAGAGTAAGATACCATTTGCTCATTCTACTGTCATTCTCTGGGCTTAAGATCTTACTGTTTTTAAGAACAAATTGCAGGTGTAGAATCCTGATCTGATTAAAGGTAGTTCTTAAAAAAGATCATGGTAACTGTTCATATCTAAGAAGGGAGCAAAAGATGATCTGAGAAGTGAAAGAACATGCTTTGAGCAGTTTTATGTCATGCTTTGAGCAGTTTTGCACCATCCAGCAAAGTTTACAGTGCTTTGCTCTCACTGAAAATTGTTACTGTGCTTGAAATGGCATTAAGCTTGAGAAATGGGTGGTAGCAATGGACCTCTGAGAGAGAATTTCTGATTTGCAGAAACAAAATTGACTGTGTACTTTAAACTACAGTGGACAAAGTTGGAAATAATCAGAAACACATTTTTTGGTATGTGGAAGGAAGTTAAACACTTCAGTTCTGTAATCAATTTGTGGACATGAAATTCTTTTTAAGTGCATGTGTTTTGTACCTGGGTCTTGGGTATTTTTTTAGAAAACAAAAGTAAACTTTGCAAATCTGAAGTAATCTCTCTATTTCTTCAGCAAACCAACAGTGCAATTTTTCAATGGTTATTTGTATGATTTTTCATCAGTGTCAAATGAACGTACTGTGTGAAGTCACTGAGGAGGTAAAGTGATGAACAATAATATGCCCATTATTCAACTAAGTTCACTAGCAAACCATTTTAATTAAGAGGTTCTCTCGCAGCCTCTCCTGCTTATGTGTCATGGGAATAATAATTGAAAAGACTGTTGTGAAGATTGTTGAGGTAATAATGCTTTTGAATATTCTAGGAACGACACTAAAGATGTATCCCTCCCCCTTTTAATATAGTAAAGAGGAAATTGGTTGCAGGTAGTCCTTGACTTACGACCACAATTGGGAGAGGAACTTCCAGTGAGGTGGTCATTAAGTGAGTTGCACCTGTTTTTATGAGTTTTTTTTGTCTCAGTTGTTAAAAGAATCCAGCTTTCCTCATTGACTTTGCTTTTGGAAACTACCTGTGAAGATCGCAAAGGCAATCACATGATCCCATGATGGTCATAAATACATGCGGATTGCCAAGCCCCTCAATTTTGATCACATGACCATGAGAATGGTGTGTTAGCTTTAAGTACAGGGATTTGTCATGAGTCACTTTTTTCATCAGCATCGTAATTTCGAATGGTAACTAAACAAATGGCTGTAAGCTGAGAACTGTATACAGAGACATATCGGTAGTAATAGTCCAGTAGCAATTGATAACTTTCATTGTTATTGGAAAGGTTAACCCTGATGTCTCGGAATCATTGCTGGTGAAGGACAAAGTGTTGGTTAACATTGATTGGTTCAAGGTTGACTCAGCCTTTACGAGGTTGAGGTTAAAATGAGGACTCAGATTGTTGGGGTTAATATGCTGACTCTGTAAACTACTTAGGGCTGTAAAGTTCTATGAAGCGTTGTATAAGTCTAAGTGCTTTTGCTATTGCTTTGGGAACTAGTGGCTATCCAGAAGTTATTTAACAGCATCCTTCAATATTTATTACAGTAGATATATTTCAGTGGCATTTGAAAGACTGCAAATGTCATACAATTCTTAAGTGCCATATGGTTAGTTGTGACCATGCCACTACATTTTGCCAGTGTAAGAGACATTGCATTGTAGCGTCTAAATTGGATTATAAGTTACATGAGAACTAGTTTAAAAATATGCTGCTTGACTTTGGAGCATTTTGTGGCTGTGCACACTGAGCTGTATAAATCAAAGCAACCATAGTTTAACCTAGCAGATTGTGCAGTGGCAATCTGTATGATTACTTTCCAGACAAGCATGTTATGGAAATCCGGTCCTTTGAATTGGTGAGCAAACTATGGATAAGTTCAGCATGGGTAAATATGTTGTGCAAACTCAGTGATTGTTTTTCTCTTAGATAAAACTGTCTCCCAGGATGCTATCAAAGAATGTCTGTATGGGGAATGAGGAAAATGTCTTTTTGTCCTTCATTTCAAATAGTAAAATGTCTTTGAACAATCTCCAGCAATTAGGAATCAAGCTTGCAAGTTAAAAGACTATGACTTCAGATCAATCCTCATGTCACAGGTGTGTGTGGAGAAGCTAGTTTGACTTACATTAATAATCATACTGACAGAAATATGTATGTCTGTGTGTGGCCATGATTCCAGTATAATTATTCTAAAATAAGACAGTTGCTTTCGGCAAAAGCTATTTTTTTTTCATCAATCATTTCATTTTGTAGCTGCCCATTTTGTATTTTGCAGCTGCCTTCCTTTCTCCAGGAAGGCAGACAGGATCCTGTGCCATTCAAAAGCTAGTTGCTATAATGACACTATTTTACCCTAATAAAAAATAAAATAAAATAAAATATTTACACAAGAGCCTGTGTAAGCTCTTGATGGACATTCGGACATGGATATTTTGCTGAAGAGCACCACAGTCACACTGAGGGGTAGAGAAAAGGCCCCACTTAAACAATGAGTCCTGGCAGATACCATGTTGGTTCAGAGTTCAGAGTTGACCAATGGCGAGGAAGTTCAAAACCTGGTACCTTTTGTGTAGGATCATCTACGTAACTGCCTATATCACCTGTTTATCAGATGACTTGGGATCAGAAAGATTCTTAGCCCAAACTATCTCTTAGGGTTGTTATAAGGAAAAATGGGTAGTGGTTGAGCTGCGTATATTGCCTTAAGCTTCTGAAGGAAAGGCAGCATAGATATCTAATTAATCAATTAAATCTATTTAATATGTACAGTGGCTCAATTAAGAAATTCACCAGTAGGCTTCCCCCTCCAAAGTTTTATCCAAGATATAAAAGGAAAACTCCTTTCTGGTGAGATCTGCCATATGGCATATGGATTGCTCCGATGTTCGGAATATTTCGTTCTATTCTCCTTCTCCAACTTTCTGTTTCCTATCAATGATCCACCAACATTTGGGGCTATTGAACATACTTAGCCCTTATCTTTTCCCTCCCCCACCTCTACCCCACCAAAAATTTAATCCTGCACATCTTGGGGTTTCACAGAAATTTTCTCCTCTGCAGGGGTAGTATCTTTTGCCTGCCAAGAAATTCACTGGGGGGAATAACCACTGGTAATAGTAGATGGAAATACAGAGCATCTGTTTCTCTGTGTGTGAGTGAAAGGGGGTTGGATATTGGCAGTAATGCTCGGGGAAGATCTGTCTGTGTTTCAAAAAGCCACGCTTTTCACGTGGATCTGCCTGCCTTGCACCCCCTCCAGGACCTAGAGCCAAGAAGGGGCCTCCCCACTCTTCCTGCCAGTGTCTGGGTCTGAAGGGGCGGGGAATTGCCTCTTCCTGTCAGGGATATAAAACTCAAGCTTGGCTGACTGCAAGTCGGTATTTTCCTTCCCTTTTGCCAGAAAGTGATAAAAGAGTGCATTGGGCTAGGGCTGGAATTTGGGACCTTTGTGCCCTCCACCTTTTTTATAAAATAGTTTCGTTCAACTCAAGTTTCAGTTAAGGGAGGGAGAATCCCAGAAAAGCAACCAGGTTCTTGACTTTGAACTTCTTGGTGGGAAGAATACCACTTGCCTGAGTGTGTGTGTGTGTGTGGGGGGAGGGCTCTTGGGGAAGGACTTCCCTCCCCCCATGGCAGAACACCTGTTTTGCATGTAAAAATGCTGGAGTATCGCCTTGCCTTCCAGTTAAACAATCTGAAATGGCAGAAGGTTTCTCAAGAGCTTTCTATATCAAGAAATGAGCTATCTAATTGGGAACAGCAAACTCTGCATCAAGCCAATTCAGGGTTGTCAAAATACATTTAGTCAGATAACATATAACAGATAATCAGAGTTGGAAGGGACCTTGTAGGTCATCTAGTCCAACCTCTCACCCAAGCGGGAGACTCTATACCATTTCTGACAAATGGCAGTCCAATCTCTTCTTGAAAGTCTCAAGTGATGGCGCTCCCACAACTTCCAAGGGTAAGCTGTTCCATTGGTTGATTGTTCTTACTGTCAGAAAGTTTCTCCTTATTTCCAGGTTAAATCTCTCCTTGTTCAGTTTCCATCCATTATTCCTTGTCTGGCCTACAGGTGCTTTAGAAAATAGCTTGACCTCTTCCTCTCTGTGGCAGCCCCTCAAATATTGGAAGACTGCTATCATGTCTCCCCTGGTCCTTCTCTTCATTAGACTAGCCATGCCCAGTTCCTGTAACCGTTCTTCTTACATTTCAGTCTCCAGTCCCCTAATCATCCTGGTTGCTCTTCTCTGTACTTTTTCTAAAGTCTCAACATCTTTTTTGTAATGTGATGACCAAAACTGGATGCAGTACTCTAGGTATGGTCTTACTAAGGCTTTATAGAGTGGTATTAGTACCTCCCTTGATCTTGATTGTATCCCTCTGTTAATGCAATTTAGGATTATATTAGCTTTTTTGGCTTGAATCCACTAAATGCTGTTTTTATTTCTGTATATCCCTGATATACCGTATATACCCTCCTGTAACTTCTGTAAGCAGAAGTTAAGCAGCCTCTATCTCTGATAGATGAAAGGACATTCAGACTGAATTTTAGTTCAACATTTCTTATTTTGGAAAGTGCTGGTATAAAGTACTCCAGTCTCCTACACAAGGCTGGATAATTGCATTTTGCAGCCTAAGACATAAGAATAATGATGCTTCCTTTCTTCACCAAATAAGGTGCTTAGTTACCCAATAATGGTTGTGTTATTTCTAAAAACATGGCAAAATAATAACAAGCGTTCCTTCTTCCCCCAAACAAAACAGTACATAACAAAAATATTTAAATGAGCTGATTTTTTAAAAAATTCAAATTAGTTGCTTGAAGTTGCTCTCTTACCATTTCCTAATGGCGAAACTAGTTCTACTATTACAATAAAGGATCCTTTAAAATTTTTGTAATTTTTTTAAAAGCCTTGCTGATGGATATTAGGTAAGATAGTGGTAAAAGGTACAAAGTAAGTCAAGATTAACAGTTGTTTTGCTTCCCTCTCTCTAAGGAGCTTTTCGAAGTATAATTGCTACAAAAGACAACCACATCTTTTCAAGTCCTTAGTTTAATAAGATTTTCTTTTTCTAATCACCACATCAAGGTCCTTTGTAGCATTTGGAATGCTCAAGAAAAAAGAAACAATCAGGAAAGATTTAATAAAATTAATCTGGATTCAGAAACAAGGCAAGGATACATAGTTCTTGTGATTTTCCTGCAGCATCTTCCAGTGTGAGATTTGAATCCAGAATATGTCTGTGGAAAAAAACAATTATGACTCTAGTAGGTACATTGGAAGGTGTAAAAAAATGGCTATTTCTCTTGCTGTTGCCCCCTCCTTCTCCATCTCTCTCTCTCTCTCCTCTCCCCAATTTCCTTTGCTGGGTGGAGCTGCGGAAGGAATGAGCTCACAGCTGCTAATGTATTCCAGATGGAACCTCCGCTCTCCATACTCCTTGGCGCTTTTCCAAACCGTTTTCATTCTTGCTGCCCCCTCATGCCCTCTGCTCTTTTTTACACACTGCTGGTCTCTGTGCACATTGCCCTGAGCAATTTCCTGGCTGCCCCTTGTTCCTTTTGACACATCACTAGGGGGCAGTGGTCTTCCTCCAGGCATAAAATATGACCAGTTGCTCATTGCTGCAGGTAACCATAACAACCTGGCTCTTCCCTTTAATTGGCTAAGCAAGGCAATGAAAGGACATTAAAAAGAAAAGGTTGAAGGCAAGAGGTCCTAGTCCTAGGACAGCATCACAAGGTATAAGGTATTCAGAAGCTACAAAACTACGAGGAGCATTCACTGCACTTGGGCAAGGAGGGAACAGTTGCAGTGGTTTGGGAGTAGATAAAGGAAATTGCACTTATTTCATTGCATAGTTTCAGGGGGATTGGATGGGCTGGTGAAAGGCTGTTGGAGGCTCATGCCCTCCCCTTACATATTGTTTGTTTTTGCAGGAACCTGAGCCTGTGGAAGAATGTGTCCAGAGCACACTGGCTGCCTTGTACCCTCCTTTCGAAGCCACGGCCCCTACCCTTCTGAGTCAGGTCTTCGAAGTGCTGGAGCGGACGTACCAACACGATGCACTGCGCTACACCCTTGACTTCCTTGTTCCTGCCAAGCACATCTTGGCTCGCATCCAGAGTGAAGCCTGTGTGAGCTCCTGCTTCGGTTTGGCTCTCTGTTTGTCTGGAATACTTCTGAACAGGAAATCTAGCTTGGCAGTGTTGGGCAACAGAGAAATAATCCATGCTGGTGCCAGAATCCCATAGTGGCTCTCTGTGTCAGAGTTAGCTAGAACATTGGTGGCCCTACAGAGGTGTTGAGTTCAATCCTCCATCAATTCCCATAAATGTTATCCAATACCCAGAGGGCCACAGCTTCTTTAATCTAAAGTATAGGAAATTTTTCTTTAGTTCCTAGGTATTTTAAATTTTTTAAACTATATATATAGATACACTCGACATACGACCACAGTTAAGCTCAGAATTTTGTTTGTAAATTGTCATCATAACTTGAATCTCCATGCGACTAGGCTTGATTTTATGATCATTTTTATGATGGTCAGTAAGTGAGTCACCATAGTTGTTAAGTGAATTGTTGTAACTCCAAATCTAATTCATTCAATGCTGTAAACAGCAAAAAAAAGAAAAAAAGAAAATGTGCTGTAACTGGTTGTAAATGTGAGCCGGTTGCCAAGTGCCCAAAATACAGTTACAAGACCAGGGGTGGTGTGGCAGTCATAACCTTGAGGATAGTTGTGAGTAACTTTTTTCAATTTTATCATAGCTTGCTAAATGACTGATAGTAGGTCAAGGACTACCTGCATCATGTTCCCACATTTTCTTATTAGTAACTCCTTCATAAGCAAACTTATATGGCAAGCAAGCATTAGCAAAATGGATTTTGGGTGGAATATATAGTTGTCAACATTCTTTGATTGGAGAGTCTTAAAAAAAGGTTGTGTTTCTTTTTTTCCTTCCCCATATGCACTCTTGTCCTCTTTATTTGGCAATTTTAGTTTTTGTGCAGAATTCTAATTGAGTTCTTCATCGTGGTGAAATGCCGGAGTTGAGCTAAGCTAGGAGATGCTTGTTGTTTCTACATGGTGGGAAGAAAAAGAATGATATACTACTGATTAATGCAATATTTGTACTGTATACAGACAGTCCTCGACTTATAACCAAAATTGAGCTCAAAATTTCTATTGCTGTGAGAAATTTGTTAACTGAGTTTTGCCCCATTGTATGACTTTTCTTGCCACATTTGTTAAGTGAATCACTGCAGTTGTCAAATTAGTAACCCAGTTGTTAAGTGAATTTGGCTTCCCCATTGACTTTGCTTATTAGAAGGTCACAAAAGGTGATAATACAACACTGGGACACTGTAATTGTCATAAATATGAACCAGTTGTCAACCATCTGAATGTAAATTACATAACCCTGGAGATGCTGCAACCAGGTCATAAGTGGAAAAATCATAAGTCACTTTTTTCGGTACTGTTGTAACTTCAAACAGTCATTAAATGAACTGTTGTAAGTCTAGGATTACCTGTATATAGGTTCCAGTATTCTGTATTTCTTAATATAACATCTAACTGACTTCCCTTTCTCCTCTTCTCTCTTTCCCTCTTCCTCAGGCTCAGTATAGTGGCTTTGTCTTTTGCCATGAAGGTTGGCCCCTGTGCCTTCATGAAAAAGTCCTTGTCCAGCTGGGCTCCTTGCCGTGGCAACATTTGTGTCCTGGGGATTTCTACTTGCAAGTGGTGCCTCACCGGGAATGTGCTCCCCGCCTAGTCCTGAAATGCCTCTCGCTGGAGGGCCGGGGAGTTCAGGAGTTGCCTGTGTCTCCAGACTCCTATCGATTCCTGTTTACCATTGAATGGCTTAATGGCATCAACAAAGAACGTAGGGTAGGGCGCCTGGAACGCTGCTTACTGGCAGCTGGAGAAAAAGTGTTGAGCTTGCCCTGGGCTGAGCTTGTGTATCCTCAGTTTGTGCACAAAGATGGATTTATTGTGGGGCAGCACTGCCCTACGGATTTGACTCCTGAGGTACTGGGGGCAAGGAGTCCTGGTGACGGACGCCATTCTGGCGGAGAGAACCGGGAATCTGAGGGGGAATACGTTCACCTCTTGGAGGTCAGCCCCACCTTGCATCAAACTCCCAGAATCCCGCAACCTTGCAGTGCCCAGATTCAGACAATGCCTGCTCGCAAGGGACATAGCAAAAATAGGAACCGGCGCCACCGAGCCTGGCTCCACCATAAGTCAGGCTGCGGGGAGAACTTTGCTTTGCGACAGGCTTGCAAAACTGAGGAGGCAGAGAAGTCTAGCCAAGAGAAGGGAATCCAGGACGAGAAGGTAGCTCAGCTGAAACCAAATCCTAGCCCAGCTTTAGACCCAGTCTTAGAAACTCCCGGAACAGCTGGGAACTTGAATCCTAGGCAACTGGAGGAAACCCTAGATCCCGTTGAAACAAAACCACCACCCATTCTGAGTAGTGGTGATGGCATTGCTGAAGACACAGTTCTAGGGAAAGAGGAATTGCTTGAATCCATTCCCCAAGATCCAACTCCTCCTGAGGAAAACAGCAAAGAAAGCCATTCTCCAGCTTTAGCAACCCCAAAACGTACCACGAAGGGAAACCGGAGAAAAAAGAAAGGTGCTGGGAAAGGAGCTGGTGGTCGGATTAAACAGGGGACAGATTCTGCTAACCAAGAAACAGAAAGTTTTGATCTTAAAATGGGTGCTGAAAAAGAGGAGGCCTGCACTGGTCCAGGAGAACAGGATTCTGAGACCGGAAGTGTTTATATTAGTACCAGAGATCCAGACAGCATCAAAGTGTCATGTGTTGATATCACGGAGTGCGATGACACTCAAGAAAAAGATAGAATCACAGGAAACCAAAGTCTTGAAACTCAAGGGGAGGGAGCCAACAATAAGGACTTGGCTGTCAGCACTGGAGACTGTATTGCTGGTGCTACTGAGCCAGAAGACAGCACAGGAAAATGTACCATTGATGACAATGAAGGCACCTCTGGAGAAGGAAACATGGAAGGCCTAAAACTTAACACAGAAGAGCCAAATACTAAGCCCAAGACTAGTGAACCAAGAATTGGTAGTGAGGAGGTGAGCGTCCAAGAAAAAGAAGCTGACATTTCTGAAGACCAATGTATGGTGGAACAGGATCTCGACTTGCCAAAGAAGAATGAATCAGCCAGTGTTGATGGGAAAGAAGAGGCTGTAGACATAGCAGCTGATCAGGGTCCTGGGGAAGTACAAAATTCTGTTTTACACACAGGGGCTCATCTTGGGGAATCTGTAAACTGGAATCTTCTTCAGTCAGGAGTTTTTGCTCTGACAGGTAAGTCATTAAAGTTGATTTGTTTTTCCTTTGTAATAAATCTTCAAAAAAAAGTATTAGAAAATGTAATCTGGCATAATATGGCATTCCCTGATCTGGATGTCACAATTGTGGATGTCACAAATGTATTGGATTAGAATTCTCAGAATTCCCAATCAGATAACTATTGGCCACACTGGCTAGGAATACTCTTTACTCTTCCAAAGAGTATTCCTAGCCAGTGTGGCCAATAGTTATATGATTGGGAATTCTGAGAATTCTAATCCAATACATCTGGAGAGTGCTTTGATAGTTATCCACAACAGTATGACAATGCAGAATCGGAATAAGTTATGATGGATCCTGAGGCTTGTTTATCACTCTCTCTTGACATGATAGTATTCAGATGTGCAGGACTGCACTTAACATTCATCAGACCAACATTGTGCATGACTAACTTGGGGAATACACACATCCAAATCGATGATTATTGCAGTGGGTTCCACTAGCAGCATCTGTAAGGAGATCCAAAGCAGCAAGATGGCAGACAAAGCATTGTTTTGCAAGCCTTGATCTCTCATGCAAGGTCAGATGTATGGGGTTTGCATCATGACACTTTTTGTCTACTATCTTACTATCTTACAATTTTCACATCTCTCAATTCCACAAGTCAGTTAACTAACTAGAAATAGCAGTTAGACTTATATACCTCTTCACAGTGTTTTTACAGCGTTCTCTAAGCAGTTTACAAAGTCAGCATACTCTATTGCCTCCAACATTGTGGGCCCTCATTTTACAGACCTTGGAAGGATGGAAGGCTGAATCAACCTTGAGCCTGGTGAGATTCGAACTGCAAATTGCAGTTAGCTGGCAGTCAGCAGAAGTAGCCTGCAGTACTGCATTCTAACCACTGCAGCTCTAGTTAGCTTTAGGCAAATCAGTGGGGTGTGCAGTGCTTTGGATTCAGAGGATAGATAGATGCTTCAGAGTGTGTGGGAGTCCCAGCAGTTCCTTCCTAATGGATGTTACGTTTACACCATCTCTAAATAGCACAGCATCACTCTGCATTTGCTGTTTAGAAAGTATTAATGCCTCTCCCTAACAAGTATCCACACTTTTTTCATTATTTTTTGACCACTTTTGATGTTGTGTATTTCAAATACTGAAGTTGGAACAGTTTTTGTCCTCAATATGCTTATTTTCTTTGACTTTTCAAGGCAAAGCAGCCTTCTGCTGTCTGCCCCTCTGCTCCATTATGTAGGGTTGAACTAGATGTCACAATTAAGCAACATTAACCAACTGGAGTGAAATTAATCGAACATAATGGGTGAAGACAATGGAGAAACAGATTTTGGATGCCATTAATCAGATGGTTCAGGTGCAACATACAGAGGGTAACTACTTCTGTAATGGTGCAATCACTCATTTGTATTTTCCATCATGAGCAGTAAAATAATGTGGGGCAATCCGGGTTGCAATTCCAACAATATGATTTAACCATAAAATCATATACTTTATGTGACTATAAATCTGAAAATATATTTTATACACACACACACACACACACACACCCCTATATACACCTATATACACCTATATACACCTATATACACCTATATAAATATATATACCGTGTTTCCCCGAAAATAAGACACTGTCTTATATTTTTTTTGGCTCCCAAAAACACACTAGGTCTTATTTTCGGGGTAGGTCTTATATATTTATGGTGCCAAATAGTGGGTGTGAGTGTGTAGGGGGGGGTGTTTTGCAGGTGCACGGTTGCTCCCTGAAAAGTCTTCCTGGAACTGGAGATTTACACTAGGTCTTATTTTCGGGGTAGGTCTTATATTAGGGCAGGTTTAGAAAATAGTGCTAGGTCCTACTTTCGGGATAGGTCTTATTTTCGGGGAAACACGGTAGGTTACATAAACTTTATGATTTGTTTACTTAGCTCAACAAACTATGGCTTCAGATTGCAGCCCAAAACTTTCCTATGAATATCAACATTACAAAATGAGCCTCTGCAGGCTCTTCCAACAAACTTGTCCTTTAACCAACATTTTTGCCACCTTACTAAACATCATGAGGACTGAGTGAGGCAAGCCTCAGTCTTCGCCACATCACAACAGTCTGCAGAAACCACTCTCTTGTCTCAAGCCACCAAACACAACCCAGAATGACACCAGTGCCTGATCATGTTACTGAAGGCCTCTGGCTTTCAAAACAGGAGGCAGGCCTCCCTGAGGGAGTACTACATGGAAAGTGTAAACAAAAAGAGATTTGGAAATAAGGGAAAAATAAGAGAATAGAAGAACACTTGAAAAGGAAACACCGGATTGGTGAATCCATTTCCAAAAAAAGTATCCCAATGTCACCTATTAGAATGTTTCAGTTTTATGAACATCACCTCTAAAACCTGGATATACATGTAGTCCTCATTTAAACAATAGTAATTCAGTTCAGAATTTACATCACTAAGTGGCAGAATCTTAAAGTGCGACATTACATGACCATGCTGCTTTTGGCAGTGGAAATTCTAGCACTTCCTGTTGACATTATTAAACAAATCACTGTAGGTTGTTAAGTGATGATGTCACATGGTCGCCTTTTCTAAATCTTGCTGGCATCCTCATTGATTCTGCTTGTAACAAGTTGGCAAAGAATATTGCAAATGTGAGCAAGTAACCATGGGAACACTGCAGCTGGCATAAATATGAGGACTGGTTGTAACTAACACTCATTCAACACTTGTGGTTGTTAAATGAAGATCATCTGTAATCTCTAGAAGGCCCACAAGCAGAGATGAACAGATAGTCATTCCTGTTCATTGCTCCCTGGATCAACTTGCCAGAGAGGCCACGTTTTTGAAATATGGAAATTCTGATAGCCATTATTTTCTGCAGAGTTTTCCAATTCTTTTCATCCTTTTCATTTTCATGCCGTAGCAATACCAAAAACAGCCCAGTTAGAACAAACTAATGCTTGATTTGGTTCAGTGTTTTGTTGCCAGTGTTCCAAGCATTTGGATGTTTCATTGACTAGTGGAATGACTTTCCTACAGAAGTTGGGGATGCTCCATCATTGGAGGTTTTTAAGAGACTGGACAGCCACTTGTCTGGAATGATATAGGGTCTATTGCTTGAGCAGACAATTTGACTAGAAGACTTCCAAGGTCTTTCCACCTCTGTTATTCTGTTAAGTGATTAGGTCAGGCCCTGCTTGAATAATGATTTATGAATCAATGCAAAAGGGAAACTATTCAGATTTAGAAGAAACTAGTTTACTTGGACATACCACACCTTAATGTACTACAATAAGGGACATTAGGTCATCTATGCTTTGTATTTCTTACGTCTAGAAACCAACAGTTGATATTAGCTAAGTCTCAATCTTTTGTCTGCATGCTTTTTCACACCGATCTCCTTTCTGATAGAACAAGCTTTTGGTGTCTTCCAGATGTATTTGAATTACCTCCCCTACAATTTCCTTTGCAATTGAAGGACACCTGTTTGGAAATGGTTCAGTTAGTTGATAGTGTTGATTAGATAAATGGAAGATCTAAATTGGAAGTCATAGTTGACAGTAATCCTCAGAATCTGCTATTTAAAAGAACAGCATATAATGGAAATGACATTTAGTTACCAATGATTATAACCCCCAACTGACCTGTTTTCCATAATACCTTTTAAGAACCTTCTAAATTGGAGAGGGAAATGCCATTTCCTTTCAGCTGAAGTGTTTGAGACATTTGGGATTAGATCCAAAGGTTGACTTCCTCTGACAAAAGGATCTTTCTATCAGTGGAAGACTCTTTCCATTGGAGGAAGGAACCTTTGGATATAATTCTTGGATTTCCCTGTGAATGTATCTTTTTTCTCCCTGTGAAATACTGCAGTCATTTGAAAAGAGTTGATGCATACTGTTTATGTAGATTACAAGCAAACAATGTTGCCTTGTTTTAGAATTTAGTTCCTATTTGTTGTAACCTATATGTTCAGTTCAAAAGGATTGTGGGTGGTTGCTTCTTCCAGCATAGGGTAATTTCAGCACAGACGAAAGGAAAAAGGATAGCATGGATCCCTAGTGGCACTTGAAACTACTGAGGCATTATTTTAAAAAAACCCTGTAAAATTAATCACACAAGGAGAAGAGAGCTATCCTATTTCTCCATAAATCACAGCTCTGATGTCAGATTAGAAATGACATCTGAGTATTATTTATTTATTTATTTTTGAGACTTGTATGCCGCCCCATCTCCGAAGACTCGGGGCGGCTCACAACTAAAAACAGAACAATAAATAATTAAAAAGAAATTAAACAAATTTACAAGCCCAAAAACGAATTTATAAAACTTAAAAATATAAAACCATCCCACCCCAAGGGTCACAGCCCAGATTGGTCAAACAACCAGGTCTTTAGATCATGGCGGAAGGTGTGGAGGTCGGGGACCAGGCGGAGCCCCAGAGGAAGTTGATTCCAGAGGTCCGGGGCTGCGACAGAATAGGCTCGTCGTCGGGGGACCGCCAGCCGGCATTGGCCCGCTGACGGGACCCGAAGGAGTCCCTGCCTATGTGCTCGCACAGGGCGGCCGGCACTCACTATCGGCAGGAGTTGTTCCCTTAGATATTGAGTACATATCTCAAAGGAGCTTTTAAAAAAAAGTCAACTAGTTTTTTTTCCTTGAGGAAGGCGTTTTGCCTCTCATCCAATAAACTAGAGAATGGATTTATATTCCTTGCAGTCATCTGGTCATTAGCACTTTCTGAGAGTAGTTGAGACCACTTGAAGATTTATCTGTGCCTCAAGTTGCCTCAACCACTCTTAAAAATAATGCTAATGAACAAATGACTGTAAGGTATATAAATCCTTGCATTCTCCACCATTCAGTTAGAACTGAAGAAGCTTTTCGGATGAGAAGTGAAACATTTTCCTCAAGGAAAAACCAAACCAAACCAAACCAAAATCAAGTTACCTTTTGAAAAAGCACCTTTGAGACAACTATGACCTGCATGACTGAGACTCTCCACAGATATCTGTGTATATAGTGTAGATTTCTGTGCTGTAGAGATCATTGTAATTAGTTGTATACGCACTGATTTGCTTGCAAGCCTGAAATTGTACAATCAAAGTTTAAGCTTAGATAGTGCCAAAGCACGCATACCTGTAAGTGTGAAGATTTTTTGCAGATGTCTATCTTTAGTTGTCATCAGAAACCCAATCTGTGAGGAGGGTAGCGAACTTTTCTGCTACTCATATGAGAATTCTACACGGTTTAGATTGATCTCAGACTCACAATATGCTTATCCTGAATGCCAGATTAACTCACAAAATCATGAGTCATAAAACACATAAACATGCTAGGCTGCACAACATGATTAGTTATGACATTTTGTTCAGGTTAACACTAATTACATTTTTTGAAAGATAGAGATGCCCTTGAGTTAAGCTTGATTTGTGGTGACTACATGAAGGTACAACATTTCCTTAGCAATAGTGTAGAAGTGCTTTTGCTTTCTTCTTGAATGTTTTCTATTTGTCATTGTCTTGCAAACAGCCCTTCAGTGCCCACCCATATATAAATATTTGTAAAGTGCATATCCAAGTCTTTATTTAACCTGGTTAAGAATTCATACATCATCATGGATAGCTGAACTGAGATTATATTTATCTAATTGGTTTCTGTTGAGGTGAAGTCTATATGTCAACAGAAGATGAAGTTGATGTCAACTGTGGTGGAATGTCAGTTTTCTGTCTTTTTTGCAATAAAGAAAAGATTTGCTGCTGTTAAATTTGAATGCTTTTAGAAAGTTTATGAGATTAAACCAAGGACACACGCAGACCTGAAGGGAGTGGAAAAGTAGAAATGAAGTGTCTTGTCAACAGCCTTAATTTTAATCAAATGAACATGATATGAGTCCCTTGCAATCCAATTACAAATGACAAGAATAGCACATAAATAATACTTGCAAGTAATCTTTCCAGATAATCACTCTTTCCTTTCCCCCCAATCGTACACAAGCAGATTTGTGTTTTAATCATTGAATCTGCTGACTAGGAATGATGGAAGCTAATCCATCACAATGGGAAAACACCTTTTGGGATTAAACAACAGTCTTATGGAAGTTAATGGGAAGATATCCGTCATCTTATCCTCTCCCCTGTAATCCTTCTTCCCACAAAAACTTGGTAACAAAACTTTCATCTATATTGATGAGCTACTTTAGCATAAAATGGGATTCTGATTCTGCTTTCTACTCCCCCCCCCACCTCCCATTCTTTATCCCTGATTGTCCCTCATTTTCTCCTGAAACTTTTAGGATTCACAATTGGCTACAGGCAGAAAGAAAAATGGGGAATTTTCCCTCTGTAAATGACCTTATGTTAACTTCTCCCAGACTCCAAATTTATGTATTTTGTATTTGCTGCAACATGATATGTTGTAGGAAATGGAATACTGGATCTGTGGGGGGAAGTTACAGTGTTTTTCCAGCAACATACCATTTGGAAGATGAAGCAGTTGTTTTTTTTAATGGAGAAAATGAGCTCAGATGTTCTTCCTGTAGAACACACACACAGACAGACACACACATGCAGACACAATCTATTTTGGTCTGATAGGTTGGTGTAGCTTATAAACTCCAGTGGTCTGTCCTCAGATCTGTCTTCCACATCTGCTTTGTATCTGCGTAAATAAAAATTCCAACCTCTGTTTCTTTTTGAAAATAATTGCATTTCAACTTTCCATATGCTTATAAAATGCTGGTGCTGCAATTAGCATTGACTTTGTTAAGGAAACCAGGGGTTTATATTATTCATGTAATATATGCTTAATACATATTTTAAGACAGACTTACAGTAGTCATGAGGTTGGGAATTATAGCCCAATGTCAGAATGTCTTGTGTTATTCACATTGATCATATTCCATGCCACAGAACTTGGAAGTCACTCTGTTTCACTTTTCTAGCCAAGGCAGGAGAAAACAAATCAAGAGAAATGTTAATTTATGAAAGTTGCATGAATTACTCAAATGGAATTCATTGTTTTTTACTTTGGAGAGTTCAACTATGTTATTAATGGAGTATGATAGATATACACTACACTTTTATAAGGTGGTAACCCAAGTCATCTAAATAAATTCTAAATCTAAATAATAAATAAAATCTAAATAAATTATGATGTGCACTGAAGATGGTGTTTGATTTCGTTGTACGAGGTACAATGACAATAAAATAAACTAAAAAACTAAATGGCCATGTGTTACCGTTCCATTTGGTGTGCAGTTCTTTTTGTGGTTTGCAGCAATCTGATGAAATTGCAGATGCACTCAGCAAAGACAATTTCTGGAGAATTAGAGAAAGTCCTACAAGTGGGTTTAAATCTTATAAAGCACCAAAGATCATAATTCACCAAGTGTGATTGGTAGGAAGGTGGTTCTTGTCCATGCACCCTTTTGTTGCAAATTCTGAATGTCTGGGACTGGTCATGTGAATGGCTGCTGATCTCAGACTGCTTTGGCCCTATCTATGAGGTTTGGTAGCTGGGAAGCCAACTCATGTTTTGTTTTTTTTGGAGTGGAGGCCAGAAGCATTGCAATGTAAATAAAGTTATGACTTATGGTTTATATTTCCTTCTGTTTCTCTCCACACCAGGAGGAATAGACAAGGCTGGCCATTCCTTGCTGACCATAGTGCCCCAGCCTCTTCAGGATGAGTTGCCTCCAGGACAAGAGGATCTGGTTAATACCTTAAGATACATGCACTCACTTCTCAGGTAACCTGTTATTTAGACTAGGGGGTCTTCAAACTTGACATTCAAGATTTGTGGACTTCAACTCCCAGAATTCCTCTTCCAGTCATGTTAGCTCAGGAATTCTGGGAGTTGAAATCCACAAGTCTTAAATTGCCAAGTTTGAAGACCCTTGATTTAGACAAAATGAGATAACAGCCTCAAGGAATAATTGCTGGAATGCTGTTGTCAGTCTTCCTCCAGAACTGCTCCTCCTGAGTCTTAGTGATGATGTCTATTGCAATCTGGCTCTGTTACCTTTTCTTGTCATCATTACCTATGTCAGAGTTTAGAAATGAAAGTAGTTCAAGGCACACATGTCACTGACAAGATGCTCACACAATATACTTGGATCTGCTTCTGCTATGTTCTAGCATTTGCTAAGCCAGAGATGGTAGCATGGTAAATGAGCAATGCCTAGATATATGGAGCAAAAGGCTGCTGCTTGTCTTAAGGCTTTTAGCTGTAACTTGTAACTAAGAGATAAACTTAGCTCCTTGCTTAGTCAGAACGCTGTTTGTCCCTTGTCTCAGGCAGCAAAGTTGACTAGTTTATTAAAGAAAGTGCCTTGCCAAAATCCAGCTAAAAATCCACTAGATCAGCCTAACTGATGCAATAGCTGTACTGTATATCAAAGTGCCTTCAGATGAAGCAGTCAAGGCTCCCTTCCAAAAGACTAAAGTAATTAATTGAGGCAGGTGAAGAATTCAGGAAATTCTTCTCATAAAATCAGAATTTCAGGAAGCTGCCATGGGAAGCCATTAAGAATCCAATTAGCTTAAAAGCATTCGGTTTGCAAAGGTTGGTTGCTTTGACCCCAAATACTAAAAATGTCTTTGAGCTTTCTTATTTGAAAAAGGTTATTCATAATCTAGTAGAATATAGCAGTTATGGAAATGAGCTAAATCTCCCTCTGCATAGGTTGCTCCACAATCTTTAATTAATTTAAAAAAAAACCTGGAGTTTTAATTTTTATGTATTTCTTAGCAGATTATGTTGCATAATATAAGATAGTATAATAGGCAGTCATTTAATTTTTCAAATAAACATAGAGTTAATAATATCCACAGTATAGATATAGTAATAATAATATTCAAGGTTATTTTAAATTTTATGGAGTGTACTGGCTACCATATTTGTTACTGGAGTGAAAATTCTAATTTGTTGTGATTTACTCCATATTTATTATCATCCTTATAATTCTATATCCAATTGTTAATTTTGCACTTTGTAACAGGTTTGATAATTACACTCCCTATTTAGCGACTACCTCAGTTAGGAGCCATTTACAAATACAGTGGTAATAAATGATAATAAAATTCATTTTCTGACCGTTGTATGCATTTATGATAAAATTTTATACACATGATAAAATGTTACTGAGTGAGAATCTCTCTCTCCCCCCACCCCTCACTCACTCACTCTCTCTCAGAAAAGCTCTTAGAGATGCCTCCAAGCAAACTATTTTGCCCAATTTTCCTATGATTTGGCCTCTAAATGTTACATTAAGCTAATCTGGCAAACCTGATGCTGAAAAGAAGGCAACTCTACATCTCTTGTTTTTTTTTGCACCTTTGTTCTAGGCAAGAGCTAAAGATTCTTGGACTGACAGTGCTGTTGGACCTAAGCCATGTGGATGACTGGGCCTTCCAGGCCCCCGTATTGCTGCCAGCTTTAAGAGCATTCCAGGTATCATCCTGACTCAAGTTGCCTTTCCCTTCTCCTTGTAATTCTAATTGGGGATGATGGGAAACGCAACCCAATACATATGAATGACACAGAAGTTGGAAAAGTGAACCTGAACTTCTTTCCTTTCCCTCAATAAGCAGCCTGAAGGTCTATTTACTATTTTAATAAAATAGTACATTTCTAATAACTTCAAAATATGAACATAAAGAGCAACGTTTATGTAAATCGGCACTAAATCTCATATTCCGGAGGAATGGGAGATAAACTGTATACATTAGAGTGATTTTGACATGATTTACATAATCAAAATAAGGAACAAAATGGTGCGAGTTGAAAAAAAACCCCAAAAGTTTTCATGGTTTTATAATGGAAACCATGGCCAAGCCTTAGATCAGCGGTCTCCAACTTTTGCAGCTTGGCATCCCGGCTGGATGGGGATAGGGGAACTGGGCCTTGAAAGTGGTGGGCTGGTGCATATGCACACACAACTCAACTTACACGAGCAGTGGCCCAGCGTACATACATGTGCACGTGCATGTATGCCATTCCACTGCTCGTATGAATTGAGCTGCATGCATACTGGTCTGCTGCTTATGTGATGTAAGCTGTGTGCGCACGTGCTTGTGCCAGCCTGCTGCTCACATGGCTCAGTTTTGAATAGGCCATGGTCCGGTAGTGGGCCGCGGCCCAGAAGTTGGGGATCCCTGCCTTTGATTGACCCTGGAACCTGACAAAGTGTTTTGTTGTAACTTCTTTTGTTTCTCATATATTGGAAAACAAGGTAGCTCTGCTACCTTCCTATGCCTCACTTTCTGGGCCTGTAGAACAGAATTCCCTCCTTTGCTTCTGATTATTGTATGCAACTTTTATGAGCCTGTGAAGCAAAACCTTTTATTATTTAGGAGACTGCACCAACTCCCATCAGTCAGCTGCTGGTGATCTTACCTTCTGATGATCGTTTTGTACCCCATGAAGAAGAATTGACCTTAGAACCTGTTGTGGTAAGAACTCTGAGTTTCTATTGCAAACTATTTCCTGGAGGAATGTTTGCTGAAGAAGAAGGGAGAATAAGGGCAGGGGGAGTGAGATATCTAGGTCATGGTTAGAGACACGAGAGAGTCTTGATCAAAATCGAGACAGCAGTCACAACTCAGTGATTGAAGCTTTGCTCCTTTTATACATGTATCAATGTCACACAGGGTGGTCGTTTAATAACATGGGATTAAACATCTTGCTAAGCTGTGATGTGGTTTGATTGGATTTTAGTTTAGAGTTTGGTACAAACAGTGGCTAATGGTTTACTACAGTGGTCCCCAACTTTCCAGCTTTCCGGATTAGTGGTAGCAGCTGAAGAGAGAGAGGATGGTTCTGCAGGAGCGGTGCGCAAGTGTGTGCATGCATGTAGCTCCATTTGTGCAAGCAGCAGGGGCCTACTGCTCGTGCAAATAGAACTTTGCGCACTTGCCCCCAGTTTGTGCAAGTGGACTTACTTGCAAGTGCATACTCGCTTGCCACTTGTACAACCTGGTTCCGAATGGGCCGTGTCCCAGTACCAGATTATGGCCCAGGGCTTGGCTAACATCTGGTTTATATGTTGTACAGCCCAGCTAACTATAGTTTATTCAATAATTCTATTTAATGCATGCTTTGGCATGGTGTGAATCCATCTATGTGTTAACTTGAGGCAAGTCCACTATAGAAAAACTGGACTGATAAGAGAAACTTACTTTTGGCCATTTGAAATGCCATTTACTGTTTATTTAGCTCTACCTTTCTATCCAGTTGAGACATTAGTCAATAATGCTTTTATCTGATAATGAAGAAAAAGCTATACAATGTATTGTTTTCTCCTTTAGGGCTGGTAAATTTTTGGCAGAACATTGAAACCTAATGATATGGGAAGGCGGTAGCTTATAATTATGTGATTACATAAACCTCTGGGCATTCTCTAGACTGAAGTGTATGAGCTGGATGTTATTAACCAAACTTAGCTCATTTATAATTTATTTAATACACATAAAATTAATGGATTGGTAGAATTATGTATCTGATCCCTTAAACAATTTGGAGGATATAGCAAAAATGTATGCATGCAAATAATATTACAATATTAAGAGTTAGGGATGAGGAGAAAAAAATATTGTTTCTATCATGCAAGTTGTTGCAGAAAAAAGACATTTTTTTTGGACAAAACAAACATTTCATTGTGTATTTTTGTCCTTCAGAGATTGTGATGAGTTACTATTTCTAACATCAGTTTAGGTCTAGCTATGACCTAGGGTTCATGGCTGAGGTAAGAAAGAGTGATGACAAGATATTGGATATTATTGAAAAGAATTTGGGAACTCTTTGTATCTGATTCAGTCCCCTTATCCTGCAGGAAATCCGGCTTCTTTTGCTGCATGAACTTCCACATTATGTAGCCTTGGATCAGTTGACCCCAGCACTAGGTGGGACTCTGAGCTACTCACCACCCAAATGGGTTAGAGAACATCAGGTATGGGAAAATAGTGATGAATGGACCTTATATTAACACAAAGAATTGATCCAGAGAATTAAAGCAGCCTCCCTCATTTCCTTCAAGAAACTTTCCTGCCTTTTTCCTTCAAGAATACATAGTTAATGTTTCCGTCTTCCAGAGATAGCTTTTATAGTATAGATGCTTTAGATGTCAGCACATACCTTATATTTACAGGAATCATCCACTTCAGATGTAGCTCTAACTTGGACATTCTCATAATGTAAGTTCTTTGTTAAAATATATTGTAACTCTCTGCTTCTGTAACACAATGTACCCTCCCCCCGTGTCTATTCAGGCTCTTGAACAACTACAAGATCTCTGTTGTGCTGTTCTCCAGACTGTGTGTGAAGCCAGTGACCACCTCAACACAGTGGGAACAGCATCAAATCAGGAGGTAAATGCATATGATACTTAATACAGAAATTATGAGGTTATGCAATTGAATTATGCAATGAAAAGTAGCTTTTCCTCTTGCTAGTACTTGGAAAAGAGTTGCAGCAGTAGTCATCATGGGATAACAGTTTTCACTCTTGCTGCTGTCTCTGATTAATCCCCCAGTTGAGGGAGTTCATTAGACACTAATAGTGAAAGTAAGGGCTAGAGAACTGAGTTGGACAAAGAGCACCTCCCAGCACCAGGGATTTACCAACACTCTAAATAGCTTACAGAATACCCAGAAATTCAAATAAAACAATGCTACTTTAAAATTTACTGAAATATTATTAAATCAATCCTGAGCAGTTTTCATATCTCACATGAGACCCACCATATGGACCGCTAATGTTTTCCAAAATGTTGCTCCAAATGGTATGAGATTTCAGACATTTTGTGGGCATGGACACCATTAGAAGCAGCCTTAGGTAGATTCTTCTGTTTTCTTCTCCAATATACTGTATGAAAATATGTAATGGAAGATTGTTTTAATTCTCTTTACATTGATACAATAATTAAATATATGAATAGTTGATTTTTAAGCAAAGACGCTTTAGCAGGAGTTTGGGTTATCATTTGAAATCAGCAATATGTATATTTGTGGCAGGTTGTGTTTTTCGCTAAAAGTAGGCAAAAGTATATGAAAAATAAGAAACAGTACAAATACTCATATTAATGATGCACAATAAATTGTATGGATTTCTGAATGTATACATATATCTACTTAGGACTTTATGATAAATACCAATAGAGAGAATATTTGTAGATGAGGGTTCAACTAGGGCTTTCTGAGCTTGGATCTTTTCTTTTTTCTGTTTTCATTACCAAACTAGCTAACATCATCAGTGCTAGTAGAGAATAGGGTTTGCTCTTACAAATTCATAAATATCTCATAAATTCTTGGTCTTCCAACTGGATTCATATTATCTTAAAGCAAATCACGCTGAACATAATGAACCTCATTTCTGAATAAAATCATATTGTAGCCTATTGTGAATCATTTACATTCAATGGTGCTATGAAGTATGAGGTCCTAGGAAAACTGCTCTTGGGTCTCACACATATACTCTTTAGAGCAGCAGTCCCCAGTTTCATGGAAGATATTTTTTCCACAAATGGGGGGGGGGAATGGTTCCATGTACAACCTAAACCTTTACTCTCACTTGCTGCTTGAACAACCCATTTCCTAACAGGCCATGGATCAGTACTGGTTCATGGCCTGGGACTTGGGGACACTTGCCTCAGACAGCACCTTCTTTTTGCTCATTTTATCCTTCTAATACTTTCTTTTCCCCTTCTTCCCATTTTATCTATTATTCCATTCCTCTTGTTATCAGATTGGTAAATGATATACTGTCTGTGTTGCAGATAATAGACTTGCCTTAGCTTGCCACGTGCTATCAGCCTGTTTACTCACATGATAGTTGCAATGAGTATCCAAAACTGGACAGAGCAGATAATTGGAATCTTTCCTAATAATCTTGCACATACTTCACTTATTCTGTATTGAATCCCAATAAAAATCTGATGACTCTAAAGAAGCTGCATTTGAAAAAACCTTTTTCCACCAGAAAAAAATCTTTCTAAGATCTTCTAGTCCCTGTAGGACCTCACTGATATATTTCCACATTCATAAGATCAAAACAGTCCTCACAGAAGTAGTAAGAGAGTGGCTGGACTGTACCACTTTAGACCACAAGATTTATCTATCCCTGCACTTATTTATTGTATCCCACCTTTATTATGTTTACAAATAACTCAAGGTAGCAAACATATCCAACACAACTTTCTCTTCCTATTTTCCTCATAACGAACTTGTGAGGTGAGTTGGGATGAGAGAGAGAATGGCCCAAAGTCACCAGGCTGGCTTTTATGGTTAAGAATCGTGTGGCACATTCTTCAGAGAAACAGAATAAAGATACCTGGCATATAAAATTGTAGTCTTCCAGGTATCTTAAAGAACTATTTTTATTTATAGTGAAGAGGCAGTCAGTATTAGCCACATTTTCAATTAGAAGTGGTACAAGCCAACTGATGTTTACCATCTCAGTGAAAAATAAACCTTTATTCATAAGAACTAGGTCATTCATTGGAAATAGTTTTCCAAGCAAACAGACGTTCACTGTTCCCTGTGACCAAAAGAAACAAGCTAAATAATACAAATATAGCAAATTCATTAATATTTAAAGCATAGAATGTACAAAGCAGTGGGTTTCTTTTAGAGTGGCATGAGGCTTGTTAATTTTCTCTTGTCAGTCTTTGTGGGAGCACACTTCTCATTTTGTTGGTCCTGTCTATTACCCTTTGCTGTGTTATCATCTGTAGCTTTTCATCTTTGCAGGAACTTTCAACTCAAATCACCTTGCATCAGATCACTATGCAGAAATTGCTTTCAGAGCCTCGTTTACTGGAACTCCAGTGCCGTGGAGGCTCCTTGCTAGCACGGCTACCTCCATTGGGACCCTGCAGGTGAGGGCCAGTTTGAGAAGATAATATAGATAGTCCTCGATGTACAACAGTTCATTTAGTGACCGTTCAAAGTTACAATGGCACTGAAAAAAGTGACTTAAAAGTGACCCTTACGACCCTTGCAGCATCCCCATGGTCACATGATCAGAATGCTGATGCTTGGCAACTGGTTCATATTTATGACTGGTGCAGTGTCCCAGGGTCATGTGACAGATTTTGTGACCTTCTGACAAGCAAAGTCAATGGGGAAGCTAGATTCACTTAACAACCATGTCCTAACTTAACCACTGTAATAATTCACTTAACAACTGTGGCAAGAAAGGTCACAAATGGGGAAAAATTCACTTTGCAAATGTTTCATTTAGCAACATAAATTTTGGGCTCAACTATGGTTGTAAGTCAAGGACTACTTATACAGATGCTCTTTGCCTATTTTAAAAAACATTCCACATTCCTTTTGGTTATCTAAGGCAGTGGTTCTTAACCTTTTTGAAAGAATTGCCCCCTTGAGCCATTGAGGAAGTTGTCATCACGCCTCCCCCTCCCAACATAACCGCCCCCCTACCACCTCTTAGCATCCCCAAGGGGACCAGCAGAGGGGCGCTAAGAGGCGGCAGGGGGGCTTGAGGTATGCTCGAGCCGGGCGCCCCAATGTGGAAGCGGTGGCACGTTATGTGCCACAGCGGCCACATTTGATGCGCCGCCCCTGCCACCTCTTAGCCGTCCAAGGCCAAGGGGGCCAGCAGAGGGGCACTAAGAGGCAGCAGAGCAGTTCATGCCCCTGCAGTTTCACCCATTTTGGCGCTGGCTCTGAGCGTGCTACAGTCAATGGTGAGAGCCTGCAGGGCCGGGTTGAATACCCCCTGCCGCCTCTTAGCGTCCCCAAGGGAGCCAGCAGAGGGCGCTAAGAGGCGGCAGGGGTGGTGCGTTGAACGCGCCGCGGCGGCACGTAACGCGCCACTGCTTCCACATTGGAGTGCCAGCTCCGGAGAAGTGCTAGTCATGGGTGAACCTGCAGGGCTGGCCGCACCTCGAATGCCCCTGTCGCCTCTTAGCACCCCTCTGCCAGCCCCTTGGGGACACTAAGAGGCGCAGGGGCATTCGAGGTGCTGGCCTGCAGGCTCACCCCATTGACTGTTGTACCACACCTGAACCGTGCCTTGAATGCGGCAGCATGTTGGGAAAAGCTCCACCACCCCCGCTTCCCAAAGTGCTGCCGCCTCGCATTCTTTCTGTCTGTCCATCCATCCGTCCATCATCATCCATCCAAAAGGTCTGTCTGTTTGCCTGCCTGCCTTCCTGCCTATCTACCTACCTGTCTGTCTTTTTGTCTACCTACCTATCTACCAATATAGATCTCTCTCTCTCAATATATCTCGGCTCCATCGCCCCCATATCGCCCCCCCTCCCTTCCTTCGCCCCAACGCCGCCCCTTTTCGTTCCATCGCCTCTGAAAAAAAATCGCCCTTGGGGGCGATATCACGCAGGTTAAGAACCACTCATCTAAGGTGTATAAAATTACCTGTGGGTGAAAAAATCCCAACAACTTTTAAGTACTCTTCACTGTTTTACAATGAGCTCTCCTATGCAGTGAATTAGTATAATAAAGTGACATCAGGAGGTGATTGTATTTGCTGCTTTATGTGTAGGCTGGAATAACAGTTTGACAACTTGCCATTATAATGAAAACAATTTCTTGGTTACATGGGTATAACCATAATGAGGTGGCTGAAGTGCTAATTATATTTTATCTGAATATTTCTCCATCTATGTCTCTGTTGTGGGTTATATTCCTTTGCCTTTTGCTTTTCATCTTAAAAGGGCAGCCACAAAATCCTTTTCCTATAAAAAACAAGAATTTTTTTGAAAGTCCATTAAGAAGGTATTGTATGCATTAGCAGATGACAACAGTTTGTTCCTAAAGCATAAGAAGGGAAGTGGAGAGGCAATTACATTTGCCTTGTTTTAAGCCATCAGAAAAACAAAAACAAAAAAACTACAAAACACCCTTGTAAGCACCCCAGCCTAGAAATACGTTAAATTTCAAGCCAATTCCTTCTCCTTGGTCTTTGTTCTTCATAGATAATGAAGAATTATTTAGATAATTCTTGTTAGATGTTTATCTAAATGCTTTTCTAAAAATGTTCTTCTCACATTTGCCCTTTAAAATAAAGCAGTGGACAGTTGGTGTCCCTCCACCCAACTGATCATGAACTGTAATTCCTAGGATACATTGGAGACTCTAGTGAGAACTGCTGGGAATTGTAGTTGATCAGCATTTGAAAATTAATTCATTATGTCCAAGTGGGTCCTCTCTGAGATTAATTTGTCCCTTTTGAGCAAATATTCTTTTTTATGTTGTGCTGCCCCAAAGTAATATTTTCCCCATCATGTAGTATGCAAACTGTGGATGCCACAAGACTCTATCAAGAGGTGGATGAAGCCCTTCATGGACTTGTCCAACTCAGCAACCGGTGTCTTGAGTTATTGCAGCAGGAGAAGAAAAACATACAGGTAATTAATTTCTAAGATTTGTTTCTCTGGGAAGAATTGGCTGTAGTGAGTGTCATTAAGAAAAAGGAATAATTAGACCTAAAGTTTGTACCCAATACAGGAGCTTTAAAAATGAAGCTAGGCAGTTATCCTACCCAAATGGAATGGACAAATTCCAGGAACAAAGCTTTCCTTTCCTCATTTTTTTATCTTGGTAATACACCCATGGGTGTATTACCAATGAGCAGTCAAGACTTATGACTTCTTGAAATCCTGAGCCTTCTTGCTAAGGATTGTTGACTGAGATGAATGGCTGTGGAGACTGTCGCCTCAGAGCCCAATTTTCTTTAGACTTGAGATGAGTGGGAGGTAAAGTGGCTCTGAGGAATTGGGAGTTAGCTGACTGAGGTGAAAAAAAAAACCTGCGTAGGAGTTACTGAATGAGGATAGGTGTTCTCCCATGAGCTGTTCAGGGCATCCAGTAGTGGGAGGTGCTGCAGTCTCTTCCTAGTTAGGCTGAGCTTAATTATTAGGACGCTCCTCCTCCTCCACGGGATTCCTCCCTAGCGTCCCCAGTTTTAGCTCAGCCTGTTGGAACAGGCAGGTTATTCTTGTCCGGAACAGCTAAAAATCACAGGAGTTTTTCCTAAAAACAGGTTTGGTATTCTATCTTTGGGGGGATCCCCTTGCTAGAGGGAGAGAGTACTGGAGTGCTCTGAGATGGCTGTCTCAGAGCCTTATTCTCCTTCCCGATCATCGCAGGGAGAGAGCACAGGAATGCTCTGAGGCAACTGCCTCAGAGCCTTATCTTTCCATCCGATCAGCGCAGGGAGCACACAAGAGCGCTCTGAGGCGGCTGCCTCAGAGCCTTGTCCCTTTCTTACGATCAGCGCAGGGACAGAGAAAGTGTAGGAAACGAGCACAGAGGCACTCTGAGGTGGCTGCCTCAGAGCCTTATCTTTCTCTCCGATCACACAGTGCCAATAGCACTTACCTTCTGATCGCCTCTGAGGTGGCTGCCTCAGAGCCTTATCTTTCTCTCCGATCACACAGTGCCAATAGCACTTACCTTCTGATCGCCTGCCTGCCACTTCATCTACCGAGCGCAGAATAGGCTGCTTTCCCCCTCGAACTCAAAGGTGGGCCTGGGCGGTTTCACTTCCTGGGGACCGTTGGCCTACATCGCTCGTCAATCTCTACTCCACGAGGTGAGGGCGCCATTTTGAGAAATGCAGTTTCTGACTCTCCTGTGAGCATTTTCCCCCCATTAGGTTTCCTTTCCTGGGACTGGGGAAAAGAGCTAATCCACCCTTCTTGCCCTTAGGTTTTCCTTCCTGGGGACCGGGAAAAAGGATTAACATACCTTCCTTACCCTTAGGTTTCCCTTCCTGGGGACCAGGGTAAATAATCGTTGGCAAAGTCTCACAGCAGTCAGATGAGGCTGCCACACAGTAGGCCCCAGACCAGACTGTGGGTGCTCCACCTTTTCTAGACCTCAGAGGCCTCCTCAAATTTACGTCTGACCTAATTCACAGCAAAAAAAATAAAGTAAAGTAAAAGTAAAGTAAAATAAGCTCCATCTGCATATGACAAAAAGTTTTATAACCTGGCTCCTGAGTTTTCAAATTCCCTAACTACACCGGAGGTAGATGACCTGATAGTGGCCCTGGCATCCTCCTCTGCCATCCCAGGGGAGGCGGAAGAAGCTCTAAAACCCGAAGAAAAGAGAGCAGAATTGGCTGTCTGCAGAGCTCATGTATCAGATGCTTGGGCCATTAGAGCGGCTATGGCTGCTTCCTTCTTTACTAGGTCCTCCCTTAGATGGCTTAAGCATTTGAGGGAGATCATTCCACCTTCCAATATCCGAGCACACCAGGATGTTGCTAAGATCATTGCTGCTGCAGAATTTTCTGCAGACGCAACGTTCAATGATGCAGTGAAGTTTTCTTGGCGAACTATAGCTTCTCAAGTCTCAGCTAGGAGACTCTTATGGCTCAGGCACTGGCAAGCGGACACAAAACACAAGTGGAAGCTTGCCTCTGCACCCATTTCTGGGGAGAAATTATTTGGCTCGGCTCTTGACCCTCTCCTTATCGAAACTAAGAACTAGAAAAAGATACTCCCTTCTCTTTTTCGAAAATCAGAATCTAGAACTTCCCAGCCATACTGGAGAAATTCCTTTCGGCCCCTTTCTCAGGGACCCTATTACACAAGATATCAGAGGGCATCACCACAGAGCTAAGGACAACAGTCGGTTAGATCCGACTTTACAGACAGGGCCAGGTGGGGCAGCCAGTCTAGGAGACAATTCCGGGGAGCGAACAGCAGGGCCTTTCGCCATCCCAAATAAGGACTGCGAGGAAGCACCCATTGGGGGCTGTTTAAGATTATTTGCAGACCAATGGAATCCTCTACCACCGATGCTTGGGTCAGGGACACCATTAGATTTGGCCTCGCCTTGGAATTCCACTCCACCCCCCCAAACTTTTTTTATTAGATGTCCACTCTCTAGGGACCCCGGAAAGAGGACCCTTATGCAGACGGCTATCTCCCATCTGCTGGAGATTCGGGCCATACAATTGGTCTCGACAGATCAATAGGGTCAGGGTTTTTATTCCCACCTTTTCGTAGTCCCCAAAAGTTCGGGGGGATGGAGGGCAATTCTAGATTTAAAACATCTCAACCAATATCTGGTCTATCGTAAATTCAAAATGACCACCTTACAATCAATCTTGCTGGGAATTAGACAGGGCGACATACTTACTTCCATTGACCTTACTGAGACATATCTCCACATCCCAATTAGGCCTTCGCATAGTAAATTTCTCCAGTTTTGCTACAATAATTTACATTACGAGTACGTCGCCCTCCCTTTTGGCTTGGCTTCTGCCCCTAGGACCTTCACCAAGGTTCTGGCGGCCCTAGCCACTTCCCTCAGGGACAAGCCAATCAGATTACAATGTTACCTAGATGACATTTTACTTCTGTCATTATCTATCCAACAATCAAAGGCGGATACTCATGCTACCATAACCAACCTTCAACAGCATGGGTTTTCTGTAAACTGGGTGAAGAGCCACTTAGCTCCTACAACTAGAATAATACATCTGGGAGCTATCCTCGACACCACAGAAGGGAAGGTTTTTCTTTCGCCCGATAGGCAGGAAAGTATTAGGAAACTGGCCCAGGAGATCAGAATCCTTAAACGGGTATCTTTGGCCTTACTATCGCAGTTATTGGGAAAAATGATTTCCTGTATTTCCATTGTTCCTTGGGCCTGCTTCCATGCCAGGATGCTACAGTTATTCCTGCTGCCGTATCAACGGTCCTGAAGAGACAGCTCCAGGACTCGAGTCACAGTACCAAACACCGTTTTAAGATCTCTCTGTTGGTGGACTGTTCCCACAATCAACCGTGGTTGCCTGTTCAGAGATCCTCACAGAGAAACAATAACAACAGATGCCAGTTTGCTCGGATGGGGAGCTCACTATCGCTCCCACATGGTGCAGGGATGTTGGACCATTCCAGAACAGGCGTTCAACATGAACTGGTTGGAGCTGAGCCCTCCGCAGTTTTCTTCCAATGCTGCGCTCCAAACATGTACTGATTCTGACAGACAACATCACCGTAAAGGCCCATGTAAACAAACAGGGGGGCATGCACTCCAGGCATCTGATGAGAGAGACGGAGGGATTGTTCCTGTGGGCCTTCCAGTAATCGACCTATTTACCTCTCCCCTCAGCGCACAACTACCGCTTTTCATCTCTCAATACCCAGTACAAGGGGTGGAGGACTCCAATGCCCTCCATTGTCCTTGGCCTCCTGGGCTCTTATATGCATTTCCCCCTGCTTCTGGTGATACCCAGGTTGATCCAAAGGATTCTGGAAGAGAGGGCGGAGATCTTAGTGGTGGCTCCCTATTGGCCCAGACGGACATGGTTCGCGGACCTGAGGGACTTGTCCATCAAGGAACTTTGGAGAATTCCTTCGTCGACAATCTCACTTTCTCAAGGCCCAGTTCTCCACCCGGACCCTCAATGGCTCAGTCTAGCCATATGGAAAGTGAGCGGAGACGTTTGAGATCCGAGGAAATTTCAACTAGGGTCATTGACACCATACAAACGGCTAGGCGACCCTCTACAGTTAGAATATATAACGCCACCTGGTCCATTTTTTGTCACTGGTGTACCAGATCACGAGTAGACCCCACCTCTCCATCGGTGGCTCAATTGTTAGACTTTCTGCAGGACGGCCTCGACAAGGGGCTATCCCCAAACACAAGTAGTGGCCCTAGCTTCAGTGATCTCTTGGGGTGACCTTTGTTCCATTTCCCATCATCCTTGGGTTCGCAGTTTTCTTCGGGGCGCCATCAACTTGCGTCCTCCAGTAGTGCATTGGTACCCTACTTGGGACCTGAACAAGGTATTAAATGCACTTACCAAACCTCCCTTCGAACCCCTGACACCACCAGCCTCCATTTCCTGACATACAAAGTCTTCTTAATCACGATAACATCAGCTAGGAGAATCTCCGAAATTGGCAGCATTGTCCGTCCGAAAGGACCTTTGTATATTTCATACGGACAGAGTTGTCCTCAAGCCTGACCCAACTTTTGTTCCGAAAATCAATTCAGCCTTCCACAGGGCGCAGGAATTAGTGCTCCCAAATTTCTGTTTGGCGCCAGCTTATCACCTCGAACGTCAGTGGCATCTTCTCGATGTACGGAGGGCTTTATGCATTTACTTATGACGCACGGCGCCCTTCCGAAAGTCGGAGGCTCTCTTTGTTTCCTTTTTACCTAAGACTCAAGGTTGCAAGGTTTCCTCTTCAACAATTGGACGATGGCTGAGGGCCTCGATAGCCAAATCATATGAATCTCAATCCCTACCGGCACCGGAAGGCATCACAGCCCATTCCACAAGGAGTGCGGCAATGTCGGCTGCTTGGGCCACTCAAGCTCCAATAGATGAAATTTGCAAAGCAGCTACTTGGGCTTCTCCATCGCCCTTCATTAGGAACTACAAAATTGATATCTTTGCCTCTGCGGAGGCTTCATTTGGTAAAAGGGTCTTACAACAGGTACATAGGGACCTAGAGTAGATTTTATACCAGACGGAGTTCCTCTCTGAGGACAGTTCCAGCTTTGGTATGTCCCACTACTGGATGCTCTGAACAGCTCATGGGAGAAAGGGCGTTGGTATTTACCTGATACGCCTGTTCTCTTTGAGCTGTGAAGAGCATCCAGCCCCACCCTTTTTCCATCTGGTGGGGCACTGTTCCGGCCAACGTTTCTTTCAGTAAGGGTGAAGTATAGAAGGGTTTAGCACTTTGACTTCGCAAAAACTGGGGACGCCAGGGAGGAGTCCCATGGAGGAGGAGGAGCGTCCTAATAATTAAGCCCAGCCTAACTAGGAAGAGACTGAAGCACCTCCCACTACTGGATGCTCTTCACAGCTCAAAGAGAACAGGCGTATCAGGTAAGTACCAACGCCCTTTCCCAGTGATGGCAGAAATGCCATAATGATAGAATGTAATGAATTCAGCCTTCCTCAAAAGCTGAAAAAAGTTTAAATCAGCCTTTCCTAATTCCAGCCATTGCTAACTATCCTGGAAAATGCAGACCACAAAGCTGGAAGGCTCCTGGTTTACTAATCCATATTTCAATGGATTAGTAAAGTGGCTAAAAGAAACAGTGAAGGCAACATCTGGGATTGACCAAGGTTGCCTTTACCTTTTTCCTCTAATCTCTCTTTTTCCATAGGTTCAGCAGGAAGGCAAAACATGCCTTCAGTCTGGTGATTGCAGTGTAGAAAAGAAGAGAGAGGGTGAGAGACCAGCTGAGGGACTAGCTGAAGGAACATCCTTGGAGAAAAAACTGTTACAAAACCCTAGATCTTCAGGGAAGTCACAGGTCACGCCTGAAGACAGTTCTGTTCCCCGAGTCCGAGCCCGTGCATGCAGCATCAGTGCTGCTGCTGCTTCTTCTTCACCTAAGCATGGCTTGTTGCTTGGGTCCAAGTTTGGTTCCTCTTGCAGTTTAACTTCTCTCTTCCAGCCACTTACCAGCCCCAAAGGCTCCCCTTTTTGTTCTCCTGCCCGAAACAATGGCCTAGACAGCAAGAAGAAAAGCCAGGGGCCTCTCAACACTTCTAAAACACCTGCATCTCCAGCTAATAACCTGGCATTACGAGCCTTGAGTGATCCGGGTCGCCCTAGTGTGCATATACGTGGTCTGGAAGTAAGCAGCCGGGAACTGGCAGACAGGAGCTGTTCCCCCCGTGAACATGTGCTGTTGGGACGCAGCAGAACTCACGTTGCTGAAGCACCTTGGGGGGCCACACCTCGCATGGAAAGAAGGCGTTGCCTTGGGTGAGTAAGGCGCAAGAGAATTTGTGGCTATCTTTTGCTTAGCTGTTCCACAACAATGTTAGGATTAAAAAGTTGTTGATTGCCTGGAGGCTTCATTTAAAAAAAAATCTAGATATACAGGAAGGTTTGATTCAAGACATTCTGCTACCAGAACAGGAACTTTAAATGGCTTCTTCTCTTCAGGACCTGTTCTTTGTCACCTCAGAAGGTAGTATAATAATGGCTTTTAAGCTGCATGGAGCCAAATTTGGACTGATTATTAGGCAACGTTCTCAGACAATAAGAGCAATTCCACAGTGGAATCAGTTACCTAGACAGCTTCCTTGTGCTGGATGTTCTTAAATAGAAGCTGGATAAATATCTGTTGGGGAGGTTTTACTTGGATTGCTGCACTGAGCACTGGAGTTGGCCTTGGTGAGCTAAATAGTTCTTTCCAACTCAATAGGAGCATCACTTTGCTTTGTGTTAGTCAGACTTCAGGTATTGTATCCAACACTGGGCATGATACTTTAAGAAACAGACACATTGGAACACATTCAGATAAGATCAATGAGGTTATTTGGGGAATTCAAACAAAATGTTAAAGAGACATTGAAGGAATTGGAAATGTTTAGCCTTGAAAAGTATGTGGGGGGAGAGTAGGATAGCATGAAATTATAACTTGAAAGGATTATCACACCAGAGAAAACTAAGACCTATTGTCCATCAGTCCTGAAAGTAGGATACCAAATAATGAATTCAACTCATAAGGCAGATTCCAATTGAATGCTAGAGGAAAAACCAACTATAGCAGAAACAATTGCCCAGAGAAATAGTGATTTCCCCTTCACTAAATATGTTCAAGCAAAGGCTAGACAACTATTTTTGGGGAGGCTTAAATTTGGATTCTAACATTAAGTAAGGAGTTGGATTTCAAGGCCTGAGTGATTTCTTACACCTGGGTTACTCTGTCATTTACATGGGGCATAGTCCTCTAAAAAATTATGCTCTAAAAAGCTCATTGTCATAGATTCTGTTAGTAACACATGTTTTTGTGGAAACTTGGCTCTGCAGAGTTGATAATGACAGACAAGATAAGCTATCCTTCACTCTGCCAACTCTGTGGTGACCAAAATCCATTATCAATAGCTAATCTGCTAGCACACTGGTCAGACACATCACAATGTAATAAACATTTTACAGTCCTATCCTTTATACTATTTCCTGGTCATCTTGTGTTCCTATTCTGCATTAGGATTATACATGCTTAGAAAATTATTGATGAAAGCAGGACCTCTCTGCTATTATTTAAAGCAACTAGTTGCATTTTAGATTTCTACCCAAACCTAAAAAAAAGTATGCTGCTACCTTAATGAGGTGACTCACTGCTAATCTTAAAGCAACTGCATCTTTTTCCCAGCCTGGCACAGAAATCTGAAAAATGATGAGCTGTTTTAATGAATACCAGTAAGGTATTATACTTGTGCAAGATTTGATGTCCCTTCTCTGAATACACTACTTTATTATGTAGATGCTTTGATTACATCCCAATGCAATCAAATACATTTTAAATTTTGCATAATGCTTGGAGAAACACTACAGAACACCATATGACAAGTGATACATAAATATTTTAAATATATAAAACAACCTGGAGGCACCTTGAACCAGAATCACACCCAATTAAAATGAAATTATACATTTATAAATCTGCAACATGGTTCAAAACACTGATCACACAATGTGGATTTTTTTTTTTGGAGGGGGGAGGAGCAGTCTGGGACAGAAGCAGCTGACAACCCTTGTGCTGATGTTCTGTTGCCAGATGCGTTGTAACATTTCTCGCTTCACAGACTTGGCTGTCATCAGATGGTTCAAGTATGGCTGAGTGACTTTGAATGTGACCATTCTTCCCTCTTTCTCCTCAGGGTCCAACAGCAGCTTTTGGTTGAGCTGCTGGAGTGCGAGCGGGAGTACGTGGGTGCCCTTACCCAGCCCCTTTCTCTGTCTCAGGAGCCTGGGGGACAGGCTTGGACAGCTGAGTTAAGATGCCTGGGCAGTGCCCTCCGGGCCACGTGGGCCCGGCTGCTGGCCTTCCATTCCACCTGCCTCCTGAGCGAGTTGGAGGGGTGCATGAGCCACCCGTCACGCACTGGCAGCTGCTTCCTGCGCCACGTGAGTGCTTCCTTTCCTCAGTTGCTACTCCACCTGCTGCATGCTGGGACCCATTTCCTGTGTCAGAATTCCACCCCTTCTTTCCTTCCTTTCTCACCCATCCACTGGCAAAGCTTCCTTAACCACATGACCATCTCTTGGTTCTGAAAAGCTTTTTTTTAAAAAAAATATTCTGGCATATGTGAAGCAGCAGTGAAGCAGAGATTTCCTCTGAGCATACAGAGTTGCCTTTTGCTCAACCACTATAACTTAGAGTCTGTCGGTATTATACCAAAGTTTAGGAAAGAGAGAATATACACAATAGCTTTTGTGTATAGGGCCATTCTTTTAAAAATCAACAATAGTTATTTATTTATTTGTGAATTTGTATCCCTCCCCCCTTTGTATAGAAGCTGAAAATGGGGAGTGTAGCATTGCCTCCTCCTATTTTTCCCACAACAACTAATGGTAAGTTGGATTGAGGAGAGTGATTCATCCAGGGTCACCCAGTGAATATTGGTAGCTCAGGGTGGATCTGGTGCCAGCCCAGTGAATCACCCTGGCTTTCAAAATGTCCATACATAAGTCCTTAATAACAGGTAAAATCTCCATTGAGTAGAGCATGACTCCCAACAATCCCCGACTTACAACCATTCATTTAGTGACTGTTTGAAGTTACAATGGCACTGAAAGAAGTGATTTATGATCATTTTCCACATGACCATTGCAACATTCCCATGGTCACATGATAAAAATTTGGATGCTTGGCAATTGGTTCATATTTATGATGGTTGCAGTGTCCTGGGATCATGTGATCATCTTTTATGACTTTCTGACAAAATCAACAGGAAAGCCAGATCCACTTAATAACTGTGTTACTAATTTAACAACTGCAGTGTTCGCTTAACAGCTGTGACAGGAAAGGCTGTAAAATGGAGCAAAGCTCACTCAATAACTTTTTGCTTAGCAACAGAAGTTTGGGGCTCAGTTGTGGTTGTAAATCGAGGATTACCAGTACATAAGTAATTTGCCAATATCATAATGTTGACTGTCATTGCTCTCTTAACTTCTAGCCTTCTTTTTTGGTTTTTTTTTCTTCTGTCTTTAACTTTTTGATAAGGCTACCAGATCTGGGATGCAAAGCTCCAGACAATCACTGGATGGTTGCAAAGAAGTACAGAAGACTTCCTCTTTGCTGCTGTGCAGTAGCCATCTTAATTTTTGTATCCAAGATATGGTAGCTCCAACCTTTGGTTGCTTTCTGTATGCAGAGGGAACTGCTAGAATAAATTATCTCAAACTGATTAAAGTAACAACTTCAGTCTCCAATACAGCAGCCGGATAGATAGCTACTATTCCTGGAGATATATCAGTCTGTTTCAAAGTAAATGCAGAGCTGTCCATCTTCTAAGTAAAAGCTCCCTCCCTTAAAAAAATTGGGGTTATCTTTGTTTTTTAAAGGCTATTCAGAAAGCACAGTAATGGCCAAACTGCCTCTCTTTCTGGTCTGTTGTTTGGGAAGGTCTTCCGATCCAAAGCATTGACCTTCTGTTTTGTCAGAATTATACTTTCTTGTGTTCCCCATGTTCTTTCCTGTTCTACTGTAGGAAACCTTCACCTACATGCCTGCTACAAAGTTTTTGCTTCTCTCTATTAATAAAAAGACCTCTTTTTTCAAAGAGCCTATCACCTTATTAAAATGTTTTCTCCTGCCTTTTTAAAAGTATGACAATACAAATTATCAGGACAAGCTATCCTTAGCATGGAAAAAAATTGATAAGGAATGTTAATTCTATAATTAATGCATGGAATTCAAAAGCAGCAAGGCTGAGAGAAAGAAAGTCTTTGTTTTTTGAGCTTTCTTGGGGTAACATTTGTCTTATTATAGAGAATGGAGGGAGTAAGGAAAAAACAAACATATGATGTCCAACAAGCTAGAGAGATGATTTTGTTCCAGTAGCCAGTTTTCCTGGAATTTGCCTGACTGTTGCTCCACTGACGAATGAGAGAGTCTCTGTCTCTCTCTGTCTCTCTCTCTCTTTCCTACCTTCAGAGAGAAGAGCTGCAACTGTATGCAACCTATGCCAAAGATCACCACAAGTTCCAGGCTGCCCTGGCTTTGCTTCGAAGCACTGGCAAGGTAAATGAGCCACGGCCACGTGGCAGACAGAGTTGGAATTTCCCTTTTTATCTTGAAAGGCCGGATGAATCGCTCAACTGCTAAAGAAACTGCTTCTGTTCATAAGAGGCCCTTTTTATTCATTAGATCAGGTGTCCCTGAGGTTGGCATATTTATAGTTACATTGAGAGTTTGATTCTGCACAGCCTGCTGGCCATCCCCCCACCCACCCCAAGCTTGACTTTGAGACATTTGTATAGTTTCATTCACTGTAGAGATCTGAATTATGGGATTTTCAGGAAATGTTTGTATGAAGGTAATACCAGAGTGGTTTGTTTCTAGTGTTTCATTCTAACCTTCTGCTTTTATCATGTTTTTCCTGCAGAAAGGTCTGATGGAGCCACGTGAGGATGGACAAATAGCATACACTTTACAGGTGCCTCTGGAGCAACTGGAGCGGTACCGGCGCTTCCTGGGTGAACTTCTACATGAATGTGAGCTCGAGCAGGGGCCTGACCGCCAAGCCCTACAGGAGGCCCAGCAACTGCTGGAGGCACAGGAGCAGCGAGGCAGAGACCTACTGGCCATAGAGCAGATCCGAGGTTGTGAGGTGAGCGCATGGGCACTTCCGTCACATGGTGCTGCATCTTTCCTGCTGCTTACTGTGTGGGTGCTATTTCCTCCCATGCCACTTGGGACCCACCAGTTTAATCCTTTCTGACACTCGCAAAGTTCTGTGCTGTTGTCAAACTCTTGAGTCCTTGGACTATGCCAGGGATCTGCAACCTTAAACACGCAAAGAGTGTGTTTCCCACAGAAAAGAAAACACCGGGAGCCACAAAACCTGGATGGGTGTGGCCAACTTGACATCCTTCACCCCCACCCAGTCACATGACACCCCCCCCCAAAGCCACACCTATCCAGGTTTTGTGGCTTCCGGTATTTTCTTTTCTCTGGGAAACAGGTATCTCTCTCTCTCTCTCTCTCTCTCTCTCTCTCCCTCCCTCCCTCCCTCCCTCTTCTCTCATTTCTTTCTCCTTCTCCTTCTCACCTCCCTGTCTTTCTCTCTCTCTCTCATCTCTTTCTCTCTAATCTCTCTTTCTCCCACATCTCTCTCACCTTTCTCCCTTTCTCTCATCTTTCTTCCCCTCTCATCTCTCTCTTTCTCTCTCTCTCATTTCTTTCTCTCCCTCATTTCTCTTTCTCTCTCTCTCTCTCTCTCTCATATCTCTCAGTGTGTGTGTGTGTGTGTGTGTGTGTGTGTGTGTGTTCCCCCTTGAACCATTTCCAAAAACAGGCAATGGTTGGGTTTTGTTTTTTGTTTTGCGGATGTTCTTTCTTCTTCTTCGAGTGCTTTTTACCATATGATTTAAATTAAGTCATTTCAAGTTCCCAGATAAATGAAACTCTTTTGTCCACCGCTGTGGCTCCCTGTTGGCTGACCCCCTGGTGGCTGGGCCGCCCACCCCTCACCCTCCCCTCCCACTCACTCCTCGCCTGCCCTGAGAAGAGAAGGGCATCGGCAGCAGGTGGAGACTGGCTCTGAATTCCAGAATGGGAGCGAAGCGCCCCTCTATTTGCCCCTTCTTCCGGCCCTTCTTGGTGCTGCACGTACCGGGAGACATCACGACTTTCTGCCCCGAGACACTGAGCCAGCTGCAGCTGATGCTCTGCATTGTAATGGGCTCCAGGAGCAGGAGGGCATGCCGTCTCCCCCATTGTGAAGCATGCTAAATTTAAGTGTGGTGCACAAGGTGCTGCAAGACCGCGAGCAGGCCATGGAGATGGCAAGTGGAATATGAGGAGATGTGTGACTTTTTCTCTGTCGTGAGACACTGGCTGGGCTGGTTGCAGGTGACACTGCTGCTCTCGCCGCCTCCATGGCCTTCTCGCTGCTCTTGCAGTGCCTCGCCTCCTCCTGGAGCCCATTACGACATGGAGCATCGGCTGCAGATGGCCCAGTGTTTCGGGGCAGAGAGAAAGTCATGTGTCTCCCTGGTGCATGCAGCACCAAGAAAGGCTGGAAGAGGCAAGTAGAGGGGCGCTTCACTCCCACTTTGGAATACGGAGCGAGTCTCCATCCGCCGCTGTCACCCTTTCCTTCTCAGCCGAGCAGTGACTGCGAGTAGAGGGCAAGGGGCGGGGCCAGCCAGTGGTGGGATCATCCAACAGGGAGCCTCAGGAGAGGGCCCAAAGAGCCGCATATTGCCAACCCCCGGACTATGCAAAGCTCTAAATACTAAAAGCAGCAAACACAAAAATTCTGGTGGGCAAATTGAGGGGGAACTGACACTCTTCCCTCTTTTGAGAACTGGAGGGAATGGCAATCTTAATTTCACATGTGCCTTTATCTGCTCTTTGCAGATAAAACTGTCAGAACAAGGGACATTGCTTCAGCGTGGTGAACTCATTCTGTTGTCTGGACGTCGTAAATGCCAGCGGCATGTTTTCCTATTTGAGCAGTTGTTACTCTTTACCAAATGTAAAGGAGCTGAGGGTGGCTATGTCTGCAAACATGCCTTGCAGGTAGGTAAAGTGATTATCTTGAATAATATTTTCCCAGGCTTTAGGGGCTAGAAGTATAATTTGGGGCTATTTTAATCCACACTGATGAAATTATTGTCTGGAATGAGATGGCTTTATTTATTAGAGATCTGGTTCATTATAGTGCAGTGAACGATGTGTTTAATAATGATTTATTGCATAAGTTACAACTGATTGAAGCTGCAGAACAGTTCAATAAAAATCAAATTACATTGCATCTGACCATGAACTGTGAGCACTGCCACATTTTCTATGGCTTCCTCTCTTTATAGACTGCTTCCATGGGTTTGACTGAGAGCGTGGGTTCTAGTGGGTTACGTTTTGAGCTTTGGTTCGGAAGGGGATCATCCCGGCAGGCCTATACATTGCAAGCAGCCTCTGCTGAAGTCAAGCATCAGTGGACAAATATTATAGCCCAACTGCTCTGGAGACAAGGTATGAGCATGCCTCAGTGAGGATGGTCAGCTCAACAGGGGAATGTTTTGCTGGGGTGGGTGGGTTGGGGTTCTTAAAATCTTTTATTCTTGAAAGAAAAAAAGTGAGAAAAAGTTGCATAAAATCTATGTCAAAGATTAACAATAAATTTATTCTGAAAGACAGTGCAGTTATCTAGTGTCGTTATCCTCATATGTTTAAAGAACTAGATTTGTCAGGCAAAATAAATGCTACTTTGTGCGATCAAGGGAGTTTGAAACAAAGGTACACTTGATGATGTCATTTGATCCGCAGCATCATTGTGACTGAGGTTTCTAGTTAGGCCTGATCTTGATACATTTCCATTTTTGTTTCGTTGTTTTGTTTTTTGGGGGGAGAGTTGCATGTCTGTGGATGGGGCCTTACATTTCAGGCAGTTGGCTGCTTCAGAACTGATAAGAAAAAAGCAGTAACAAGCAGACTGGAACAGACAGTGCAGCGATGCATTAACTCTAAGTAAATGTAGCTTTATTGCCTTTACTATACACAAAAGAAGAATTGTATGGAAGAGAAGAGTGGAAATAGATCTCCAAACAATGAAAACTGGTGGATCAATATCAGAACCTTTTTATCTGCAACCAGAAAGCAAATTTTTTGGCTGACATGAGTTTAAGATGGAGAAAGGCCATAAAAACGTGGTTGAAATAACATTTTCTGTTTGTGAGATGGGAACAAACACTAGAGGGAGAGGTCTTTTCAAGGACAGGGCTGCTGAATCAAAATGCCTTGGATGTTTGTCTCTTTTTTTTTCCTCCTCTCACTTCTCTTAGCTGCCCAGCCAACTGTCTCAATGAGCTTGTCCTCCTGCCCTTCTCAGCGCTTAGCTCCTCTGGGTCTTGGCCCTGGTCCCCCTCCTGGTTTGTCACTCCCTGGCCACTTTGAGGAAGAGGAATGGGACTTAGATGTCAAGCCCATCCCGAGAGGTAGCATCACTATTCTTCTATCAACCCTCTCAAGAGATCAGTAGTTGCTTTTGCTGGTGCTTAACTGTGTTCTGTATTCCTCTCAGCTCACACCTCCGGGTCAGAGGGAGCCTCCCCAACCCACCATGAACCACTTAGGCAGGGGAGAAGTTCGCTGCCTGGTAGCAGTTCTGCTTTAGGACACCATCAGTCGGTGAGTTTATTCAGTGCTGAAATGTTTTTTGGTGATACGATTTGTATTTCATTAATCTGATCATGCCTTTTCTTGACTGTATTATTTCAGGTTTTATGTGGGGAAAGGGAAATTGTGCTGGACTGGCGTTCTACTTGAATTAACTTTGCTTTCAAAGACATACAGAGGGAGGGTCTCAACCCAGATGTCTGACTATTATAATCAACATCCCCTAGAAGTGACCCCCCCCTCATTCCCTGGGGAAAAGTGACTGTGACCTGAAATGCTGTGAATCAGAGAAATTGTTACCTGTTGAATCTGTTGATTATAGAGATCATTACTAAGGATGTGAGCTGCCCTGAATGAAAAAAGTGCCCCAAGGCTTTTCACCTACCATTGCCATTTCTGTCCCTTCTCAAAGTTATGAAAGACTCATCTTTGTTACTGGTACCCTTGTGGCCATTTGAAGAGTTATGTTTTGTATGCCAAATAGTATGATTCAGCTATTCCACTCCTTCCTCTCCAAGGTTCACTAGGCCATCCCTGATGGCTTGTTTTTTTCTTTATTTGCCAGAGCTTTGGCATTGCCGGCGAACCAGTGACCCCACTCTGAGGTTGGGGCGGCCAGGTACAGCCCACCCCGCCAAACTTTTCTGCCTTTGTGCAACCTCCCACTCCATTCCTGTATCTGCTCCCTGCCACCTCCATTTCCCTAAGCTGCAGCACATAATATTCCCAAGAGCCTTTCTTTCAGTCTATATTACAGGGATACTTCAGGATGTCTGCTTCATCCCTATTAAATGAGTGATTCTGTGTCCAGGTGCTCTTCCTTTTGTGTTCCACCGTCCTATAGCTTCTCTGTCCTGTGTGCCACTGCGATGCAGTTGTCTTTATATCACTATTGCTGTTTAAAACCCCTCTAATATCTATGCAGCTGGCTAACATAATGGCTAACAGTGTGAGCTGAGTTTTCTTGCCCTCCATCTGGATAATGAAACAATATCAACCAATCGTGCAGTTATTGTAACATAGTGAACAACTTGATGCCTCCCAGTATTGTAGACTGTGAGTTTCATCATCTCTTGCTGATGCTGGTTGGAGCTGATGAGAGTAGAAATGGAACATATCTGCAGGAGGTCAAGTTAGAAAGCAACCGAGCTGAAATGCTATGGATAGCATGCTAAAAAAAAGTGCTACAAAGTGCTGCTTTCTAATTGCATGTTGATTAGTGCTATGTACTATTTAATGCATAATGATATTACAGATTAAACCTCATATTAAATTTCATAAGGCCAGAATGGATTTTAAAGATTCAAATATAAAGTATGTGCAGATTGAATACTTGACAGGGAAGAATAGATGTTCAACAGACATATTTAAAATTTTTGATGAATTTCTAGTCTGATTTGCTTTTTCTTTTTAGCGTTGGGTGTGGAGCCTGCATCGGAAACTCTTTTCTCCGGGAAGCCATGGACGGCAAGATTCAGTTCCTAGGGACTCTGGGAACAGGACAGTTTGAGATTGCAAAAACTTGGGAATTGGGACACAAATGGATGTCATATTCAACAATATTGTGACTTGCTTCTACCCATTTCCTGAAGGCTCTGCCACCACTCCACAGAAGCATCTAGATTGGTTATATCCTACTGTGGGATTTCCATGTCCTGCCTGATTACTATTCATTGAGTGCCTTTTCTGCCATTTTCTTCGATTGTGAATTTCCTGGAGTGTTTTGGTCAAGCTCACACTTAAAAGAGGCTATCAAGCAAGGAAGCTCAATCAAGAAACTCCCAGGTTCACCTAAATTAAAAGTTGCTGGGAAATAGGGAACTTGGTGGGTTGAATCATCTTCTATTGAGGATCAAATGTGGTAACACCGAGTGTATGGATCTGTGCATTTATTGGTTGTCCTATCTCTAGTCAGAGTTTCAGTCTTAAGATTGATTTTTTGCTCTCTTCAGAGGGTGTAGGAAAGAATCTAGGCTGCAGTTGTTAGGCAACTACAGCATCCATTTCCTGAATTTTCTCCAAGGTAATTCTAAAATAAAAGGAAGAAAGGGGGCATTTGGGCTACATAGAGGGGTATGTGATTGCCATATATAGACATACCCCCTTCTAAAATAGGATCAGATATCTTTAGATGAGTTACTCAAGATCAGAAGAGTAATACAACAGTATGAGAATGATGTACAGTATGCACAATGCCATAGACTATCACAAGATAACACTTTTTCTGGGACTGTGCCACTTTAGAATGCAAAGGAGGTGCTTGTCAATTTAATACTGGGATTTTTTATTTTGCATCTTATTTTGTAGAGTAACAGGCATGGCAAGGAGAGTTAAGATATGTTAGATATCTATTTTATGTTTGTTAATATTTCTATGCAGGGAGTTTTGATGAACAGTACTTGGACCCCTACATTCTTGCAGTTTGAAGAAACATAAGAATCATTGTTCCATGATTATCTTGAGCATAAGGAAGAGATGCTGGAACTGCAAACATACATCTTTTATTTTCAGTATTATTTTTGAGATGATTAAATAATATAACCAACCATTTCCATGTGAAAATATATTGCAGTGTGAGTGAAAATATCAAAGACTGGGGAAAGGGATGTTTGATTTTCCCTGTAGCATAAAGTTGGCTTATTTGTTTGGTTTTTTTACATGCAGTTTTCTGTAATTCTGATTGGGGGAAGTAATCTATAAAGAAGTACAAATGGTGCTATATTTAGAATTGATCAAGAGTTTCTAATTTTTGAGGGGGGGCAATGTGACTGTACTACTGGATACAGGTATTTTTTTTCTTATTTGGTAAGTTGAGTTATTTGGCATTTGTCCCTTTTTTATATATCCTCTAGGAATTTGATATAGGACTTTTATGTGCACATAGAAAAAGTGATACTGAGCTGGATACATATTAAGATACTTGCACTTGTCCCAATGATTTTCAAAGGGCAGTTCAATATTGGTCATATCTATTGTGGTATTATTCCTTCAAAAGCAAACGAATTGTAAGAAAATGCAAGAAGTAATGTAGAATATATATTCATGACTTTGGTATAATGCACTGAGACTGAACAGTATTAGTAGACATTTGAGTACTGCCATAAAAGCCACTAAATATATTGTGCCATGACTTCTCTTCTACTTTTTTAAAATACTGTCCCCCCCCGACTGAAAGGATTGCAGTGTGGACCTGTAATAGATTCCCCCTTTTTGGAACAGAAGTATTTTTGTTTACAATCACTTTTGGGTGGGCCTAAATGCTGCTCATTTATGTTTGACCAGCATTAATTACCGTGCTGAAAACTTACTTACACCTTGTTAAAGAGACATCAATGAAGTTTAATTTTCGCTGTGCTATCCATAAAGTTGTAAGATATATCAGAACTATGCAACTTGAAGAGCAACTAGATGGGATGCTTAAAACTCTGCCAACTGATTGGTGAGACACATACAAACTGTCTCTTGCAAACTGTTTATATCTTCTTGTATATTATTTTAGTATGTAGTTTCTTCTTAAAAGGGCCACATTAGGATTACCCCAGTTGCATTCATAACTTTTGTTTTTGTTTTAAATTGCAGATCTAGCTGATTCAAATCTAGTTAGGAAACCTGGAAGGGATTACCAGGAAATGTTAGGGATACAAGTAAGCCTGGGAAGTCAAAAGATTCTGGAAGACCATGGCAAATCACTTCTGTGTTGTTGCCCTGCTCAAAGCCCTAAACTGACAGGTCTAGTAAGTAAATAGGAAACAAGGGCATCTTTGTATTGTATATGCACACACCTAGTCAATAGGACCAACATGAAGGAGGTTTAATTTTTTCATGAACTGTAGTCTCAGTGAAAACCATCTATTTCTCAACTCTATATAGAGAAAAAGTTTCTCCAGGTAGCAATTGGAACTGTTTCCCTTCTGTTTGTCTTTCCCTGTGTAATTTAGTCCCAGTGACTCTCTTCCCCCATGCCTCCTGCTAGTATTAAAATACAAACCGTATTTGGGATATTAATATACAATTAAGAGTAATGCCTAATTTGAATTTTTGAGTAACTCCAGTGGTGAAAGTGATTGACAGTGAATAAGGGGCAGGATTCAGTATTCTTACCCCGGATTTTTTTGGGGGGGTGCTAAAATCAGATGATGTTCTCTGTCATATTTGGGCCACTCCATGCTTAAGTGGAGGGAACTGCAGCATATAATGAGAATATTCCTGCTCCCCCTCCTCTAAATAATTCCTAAACAAAATGGGAAACTGAGAAATAAGGTTTTATTGGGAGTAAAGAACTTTTTAACAACCAGTCATTAGTATGTATTTAGCCCAGATTTTTGTGGCATCTACAGCTTTATACATATACTGGTTTCAAATTCTACATTATATTTCAGTGCTACATACTGAGCAACAAATAAGAGAAGATGGGGACTCATTTGATGAAGATTGTGATTGCTTTGTGGGTTGTAAAGATGGGGAATGCTTTTAATTTTGCTGGTTTCGAAAAATCAGAGTGGATAAATCAATATCGGACTGGAATGTTCAGCATTCCCAGGCCCAATTTTCATAGGAAAATAAAATATGGGGATATTATGTACATTTTAATCTATTTGAGAAGTGATTTATTTATTACAGTACCTATGATAAATGCAAGGCATTTTAAGTACTAAACAGAGAGCTGATATTCCATCAGAGTTGCCTAACAAGATTATACTTCTTAGAAAAGAATGCTGTAACAATAATCATTTCTGTCCTTCAGCTCTAAAAGCTACAATACTATATTTTTTCTTCACACAAATAGCTTCCAATCTTATTCACTGCAGTTGTAACTGTACATTTTTCTTTTACTGTACATAATTTTCCTTTCTATATCCTGTCTAATCAAAATAATAAATCATGTTCATTTTTTCTATTTCATGTGAAAAGTCTGTAAAGCATTTTTTTAGTCAACAAGAAACATAAATAGTATATTTTCTCTGATCAAAGTCAATTTAGCATTTCCTTCACAACTTGATTCTCTATCAACTGGAATATAAACAGCCAGGTTCATTTAGTTTGTTCTTAGGTTTGGGTAGTTTTGTTTTTATATGTGGCTTTTATTATTACATCAACTCTACCATCTTTTATAGTTCTTTCACTTGGAGGGATCTCTAATGGAGAAAAGACTATTTTCAGCAAGCCTTTATTTATAAATAGTGGTTAGTTTTACAAGGCTGCAATTAGGTACTCATTTGGACAGAAATCCAATTGAACTCAGTGGGACTTATCAGTTACAAATACAGTACAGTTGTTCATATATATACTGCTGCAACTGCACAGTTTTATTAAACCTGCTTTTACCCTCTCCCTCAGCAAAGCAGGGTTTTTCAGCTCACACTGTCATTTATCCATTTATTTGCCCTGGCTTCTGAATAGCCCCTCCCCCTTTAGGGGGAACACAATGCCAAGCTGATTTGGCCTCTTTCCCATCTGTTTTCCTGACTTAGATATTTAGCTGGTGTGCTCACTTTCCCATTCTTTAGAGAGCTACATAAGAGGTAGATAAAAACCTGACTTGTGGTTGCTTAGCAACCAGAATGTTCCTTTTCCTGGACTGACCTGAATGGCTGAGCAGCAGCACTGAGAGGCCCTTCCATCAGACCACATGCCTGGAAGGACCATTCAGGTCTGCTTGTCAGCAGTGTGGCGTAACAAAGCAGACAGGGCTTGACTCTTACTCAGTGGTAGCACAACCTACCTGTTGCTGCTGCTGCTGCTCACAAACTTGGCTGCTGCCCACAGCAGAATACAATGTAGGAGTGGAATTTTGCCTTCCTGTTCAGGGGTGGGATGCTACTGGTTTTGCCCGGTTCTAAAGAACCAGTAGCTCTGAAGAGCAGCAGACACTGAACCAGTTCTGTGTTTGCTGCTGTTTGGCCCACCCGCCTGCCTGGGCTCTTATCTGTCCTTTAGTTCCTGCTTTTTCAACCTCAGCTGCTTTGCGCGGCACAGCTGAGGTTGAAAAAGCAGTAAAAAAGGTTTTTCAAACGTGCACCTGCGTGCAGCGCTTTTCAGCTGTCCGGGTAAGGTTTTTTTACACACATGTGCAAGATGTAGTCACCGAACCGGTAGTAACACCAGTTGAATCCCACCCGTTCCTGTTCCTTCTTGTGCTTTTCAGAAACCATCCAACATCCCACCCTTTGTTCCAGCAATGCTCTCAAATCTCAGCACTACCAACCATATCTGCTTTGGGATGTGAAAATGACTGTACGGTCAAATACCAGTTAGTGATGCCAATCCAGGCCTGTGTTTTTAGTCAGGGTGCAGCAAAACAAAGCCAGTCCCTACCTAGTTATGCTAGGCTAACATTCTGCTCCCCTCCCTCTTGCCAGGGACACTTCGTCATCCCAAAAGTTTGTATTGATTTCTTCCACTAATGTGCAACAAAGCAGACAATACTTGATTGTGCCAAGTTACCAGCTCTTCTGTCCCCCCCCCTCCTCGTGGCCCAACTGAGCAGGCTGAGACAGGCTGATCCTGACTCTCCAATCCTCTGCTCTGTAATCTTCAATTGCATTACTGTTTGCTTGGCTCTTAACAGCAGCAGGGAGTTCTTGGCTTACCATGGTGCTATTTTCCCACCTTCTGTATGAAATACCATCCCAGAACTGCCTGTGTCCCTCCGCGGGCCCCCATCGGAGTGCAGACAATAACTTGTGCCAGAGTAGTGCCACCATCTGCCATTTTCTCTCGGGGGAAGGTGGGGGCAAATGAAATAAATGGCAATCTACTATTCTCTGACACTATCCTTCCGATCATTCCTAGGGCCGCCCTGGCAAAGCTGGCCAGAGGGGTTTTGGTTGCACCGGAGTGGCCACTTTCGTAGCACTTAAGATTTTTTGTCTCTCGCCCCCCACCCCGCATTCGAGCAGAGCAGGCCGTGTTTCAATGTTTTTCTCCTTCGTTTCCCCTCCCTTCCAATACGGATTGCCCCCTCCCTCGAGGAAAGGCTGCCCCGGCCGAGCCGGAGCGCACAATGGAGCCGGGTGATCCCTCGCCGCGCAAGGCTCAGAAATGCAAATCGCCTCCGCTGCCTGCGGCTCCGTACAATGGAAGGGAGGGAGGAAGGGAGCGAGAGAGGGAGAGGGAGGGAGGAAGGAAGGGAGAGCGAGCGAGCGAGCGAGCGACGGCGAGGAGGAGAGGAGAGGGGGGAGCCCCATTGGCGGGGAGGCTGCTCGCCCCGGCCCAGCCCCGACGACGCGGCTGGTCCCCGGAGCGCCCCCTCCTCCGCGCCGCCTCGCCGTGCGCCTTGGTGAGTAGCTGCGCTGCGCCGTGTCGTCCGCCCGCCCACCGTGCGCCCCCCTCCCCAGAAAACCCGCCCGCCCGGCCGCTAGTCTCTTCTCCCCCCCACCCTTCGCTCGGCACCCAGAGCAGGTGCATGGCAGGAGGGGAAATGCGGCCCGGGCTTCACTTTTCCTCTTACGGGGGCGGGAGGCAGCCGGCCGCGGGACCGCACCGGGCCATGCTCTGGGCGCGCACCGCTTTGGCGCACGGAAATCGCCTGGCTTCGGCCTCGGGCTTCCTTATCCCCGAATGACCCGGACGATTTACTCCATCTCTATTTTTTTCTATATCCCTTTCCCGCCCCCCCACTCCTCTTTTCGCCCCCCCATCCACGTGACTATGACTAAAATATGGGGGGGTGATCCCTTCTGCGGAAATCAGAGGAAGGAAATAGGGGGACGCGGAGGACATTTGGGGTGAAAGCATTTAGGAGGGAGATGGAAGGGTTTGCGAGAACAGGTGGCTTGCAGCCATTGAGGGGGGAGAGGAAGGTGATGCAGGACGGCCGATGCTGCACCTAGACTGTCCTCTCCCCCTTCGGCTCTGTTTCTCCCCCCTCCCCCCAAACAGGCACACTTTGGAGGTAGTGGTTTCTGTTCCCCAGTCCCACAATTTTTTGAGCCCTTTCAGGCACAGGCAAGGAACGGGAGAAAGGTGGCAAGGTCGGCGGTCTAATGACCCAGTGCTAAGTTGAGGCTCTCAAAGATTGAAAACTATGTTGGGTGGGGTCGAAGGGTGGGTGGGAAGAAGATCAGTAGCTCTTAGTCACTGGGAACAGCTCCCTTGGCTCACCCTCCCCCCCCCCAGTGTGCACTGGAGCATTTGCTGAGGCAGCTGCTCCCTTTGTTTGGGGCGTGTGGGTGGGAAGAGGGGGGGGAGTTCTGTGTCTTGCTGGGACAGTCACTCTCTTGTCTCTCACAGGCCAAGGCATGGCTTCGATGTGTGGAGACTGGTTGCTCCCATTCATATATCCTCCTCCCCCTACTCTTTCATGGCTTGGAAGTTGGCGGGAGTTGGCTTGAGGCCTGGCAGCAAGCCTCCCAGTTTGGGAGTCCTTGAAAATTGCCACTGTTTTTTTTTCCTCTTAAGTTGCCTTTTTCTAAGAAGTAGCCATCTTGTTTATTTAGGAGGAAAAAAATGAATTGGCACTTTCTATCCTCAGCACCCCTTTGGTACAGTTACATTGCATTAAGAAAATAACCCCCTCCCTGTGTTTTGTACAAACAAAACAGGACAATCTGCCTTCTTTGCACCGAGTGGGCCCAAAGGACTGTGTGTGTGTGTGTGTGTGCGCTTAACACATTCGTCATTAGGATAGTATTGTCATAGGCCGAGCATGGCATGATGCCAAAATGAATCAGCTATCTGAATGCCACCAGCATTGCTGCCTGATTTGAGCATTTGTATAGCAAGCTAGCCACCATTTTAGGCAGCCAGATATTCCTTAGTAAGGGTGGCAGTATAACATCCGATGTGTAGAGCCTGAATCAGGATTTAGCTTCAGTGCATAATCCTGAAATTTTTCAACAAATAAAATAAAAATGAGTTGAAGGACAAGTAGGTTTTCTCTCCCTTCCCTGCTAACAAAAACTAGCAGCTCCCACTCTGATTTGGGGACAGATTTTCCAAAATGGTCTGTTTTCAATCAGATTTGAGCCCTGCCCCCTATTTTAAAAACAAAGCTTTGGATAGGAGCGTCCTTTTTCTGAGACAGTAACATTTCCTAAGAGTGCCTTTTATTAGATAAGTTATAAGTTTTCAAATTGCACTTATTTCAAGATTGTAAGCTTTCAAATGGCACAGAACTGTTCTTGAGACAATAATGAAAGGAAATTATGCAGTGCCCCTACTGCCTATTGGAATGCTTCTGTGCATCCTGGAAGCCTGATGCGTTGTTTAACCTGTTTCTTCAGGGGCTTGTTTGTACAGGTTTGTGATGTCATTGTAAGATAACTATATTGAAATAATAAGCTTTGTCTCTACAAGTAAAAAAATATGAGTAAGGTTCTGCCACACTCTTATTTACTGCCTTGGTTCAATCAGAGGTGTTCCATATGAGTGTGGACTCTGAATTCTACAAGTGGATCTGCCTGAGTTTAGAGCCTCTATTCCTCTATTCTAGTCTACTTGGTTAGACTCTAATGCTCATCTTACCAAACTGCAATGGCCATGCAGGCTAGGATAATGGAAGCTGTAGTACGGTAATTTAATATTTTGAAGGGTAGCAACTCTGAAAAAGTATGATTTACTCCAAAGAAAATGCTATTAAATTATCCAGAGTTGCTGAGATTCGGATAGCATGTACACAAATAATGTCACCCCCCACCCTCCCCTCCCTCACTTCGGTTGTCAAATCTTTTTCTGTTCTTTCAATCTATCCAGAGTTTATTGAAAACTGAAGTCTTGCCTTCCTAGAATTAGACAAATTAAGAGATATGTATAGCATGAATGTAAATCATTTTAAATGACTTTCTTCCTTAGGAGAACTGTGGGTCTGGGGAGGGCTAGATTTCTCTACAACTTTTAAGATCCTTGCTAAATATAATTCCCATGATTTCCCTGGGGAAAGAGAGAAGTCCTGATGGTTATTTTGCTATGAAAGGTGCAAATCTATAGTGTGGAGTTCGTTTAACAAGGTTCTCACAATACTATTTATATTTCATGTAAAACTGTCCTTTGAAACATGTAAAATTGTGCTGATTTTACATGTTTCAAAGGACATTGTAAGTATGCAGTGCATATCAGAGGTAAATGTATGTCTAGAGGAATATGTATATCATTATTTTAGATTATAATATTAATAAGATCTGTACATAGTAAAAACAGCAAGAAATGACACCTAAGAGGAGGATTTGTTTCTGTGGTAATGATAGGCCGAATTAATAGAATATAGTTAAAACATAATGTGGTTTGGTTTTGGTTTACTGTGTGCTGCAACCCATCCCTTCTGATTTCAAAACCAGGGTTTATGATAGTGTGTTTATTGTAGTTTATTCAATAAACCACAACCAAGTGAATCTGATTTAATGCAGTGTATGAGTCAAGTCATAATAAATAAATGGTCAATTTTCTATAACTCTAAAACCAGTGGTTAATAGCTGTGACATTTCTCTTTAGTTGTGAAATATTTTGTTAAAATGGATATATATGTTGCTCAAACAATACCTGAAATGTATAATGCTTCAGTTGAGGTCTTGGGATTGGCATGGTAGTTCTGAAAAATACATGCTTTGCCCAGCTGTAACACTGAAACGATTAGATTACGTCTAGTCTCTCTGATCCTATGGCTCTATAAGCACAGGAAGTTGAAAAACAAAATGAAATGAAACATGAGGCACTCAGCCATGTACATAAAAAAGTTAGTTCTTTATTGTCTTACTATAGAGAATATAACCCCTAGATAAATAATTTCTCATTTTTCTCAGTTCTTCTGTGAGGTCTGTTGCTATCTGGGGGCAGGGCAAGCATGTCATATGATAACAGCGTGAGTTCACAGCTCTGATTCATTCATGCTCAACCCTGCTATGAATGTAAGTTTAGATTTCTGCCCTCCAACTGTTTCTCCTCTTGCTAAATCCTCTGTGAATGCAGAGGAGAGTACCTCATTTCACCTTGCTGCTTACATTCTCATTGTTAGCTTTCACATACTATACGGACACTTTCTTTTCTAAGACAAGATTCATAAGGAGTAAAATGTCACACAGCAAATTCCTTCCATGTGCAAGATTGTAAAAGTATACATTCAAAATAAGAATTTTTATTCAGTTCTACCACTTCAGCTAGCTTTTTATATTCATAACTCACAGTGGTTAATACTCCAAGTAATTTTTATTTCAGGTTAATTAATCTGGTGCTGAAAAAAGAATAATTCATGTTGGCTCAGAGGACTACAAATAGACCCCATTAAATATAGCGGACATTCTCTCCTGCGTTTTTAGAAAAGGTGAATTAAATTGGGCTCATAATTCAATTTGTATGGCAATTCACATATTGGATTAAACCTTAATGTAGTTTGCTTGGTATTGGCATAATATGTAGTTCTAGACTATGCAGTTTATAAAGTATATTTTAAGACAGAGATGCAAAAAAATATAGGTTGGGAGTGGCATGCAGCACATCACAATTCCTTTTGCATTGCCCAAAGTGACCAGAGACACATACCTGCATGCAGAATGGGACAACTCACCATGGCCAACTTGCCATTTGCCATGGACAACTCGCTGTGGGACAATTCAATTCAGTTTAATTATTTCAAATAATTAAATTTTTGAATTTTTGAATTAATTTTTGTCTTTTATATATTATTTTGTCCCTCCTTTGGCATCCTTTCTTTAGTGATTCTATTTGACTACTACTTCGATATTACTGTAACTTGTTCTGCGGTGAGTTGTCCCACAGTGAGTTTGCTGTGGTGAATTGGCCATGGAGAGTTGACCATAGTGAATTGGCTCTGGCAAGGTGGCCATGGTGAGCTATTGTAGACCCAATTGGTTTAAGACATTCATTTTGTCTGTTTAACTTCTGAAATCTTCCTGAAAAATAATCTTGGCCCACTCATTTTTATGGCATAGCTCTCAGGAGCTTCTGGAAAGCCTACTAAAGCCCTTGACACAACAGAGATTTTATCAGACTTCTGATGTATGGTTTAGCATTATTTGTGAACCCAGCTACTATATTTGATCATCAGTGCCAGGTTAAGACAAATCATGGATTAGCATGATAGATGATCTCAAAATTCAGACTGCTGTGAAATTTGGATTTATAACTATAGCCATTTTAATTGTTTACAGGACCTGTTGCTTAAAATGTTTATTGCTTTTAATACAGTAACAAAAAATTAAAAAACAAAAGCAACAAACTGCAAAGAAATACTATAAAAACCTGCTTAAAAATTAAGTGAAAAAATGCAAGAGAAAAAAGATAGAATAAAATAGAATTCTTTATTGGCCAAGTTTGATTGGACACACAAGGAATTTGTCTTGGTGCAAAGATATGATAAGATATGAAGTATAATATGTTGTAACATTAATAGTTACCATTCTATATGTAATTTTCTTAAATGCTTCTTGACCTTTTGACTAAAATCAAATATAGTAAGATTTATAACTTTTATTAGTTTTAGCTTTCTTAAAGAATCCCCAAGGATTGGAGCTGTTGCTAAAATTCATGCTTAGAGATTCCTACCCATTTCTTTCTCTTCAAAACAAAAAGGTGATGCAACTGTGCTAATATGCATAAATTAGTGTGTTGGAGGAGGTTTGCTATGATCTTAATGGAAATTCACACTCATTTGTGTAAAATTCACTGGGCAACTCTGAGCTAGGAAGTATTTTTTTTTTAAATTACATTTATATGCCGCCCTTCTCCGAAGACTCAGGGCGGCTTACAATTTTTGGAGCACAACCCAATGCGCTGAATCCAACATGACTTATGTGAATTCGAAAGTGGGAAAAGCCCTATATACAGTCTTCTTGTAAAACAAATGATGATATGGTGCAACATGTCATGTGTTGTTGTTCATCTGAAGTTTATTCTTTAAAAAACTGCTAAGGACCAGATAATTTTTACTACATCCTGATATACAAAACCACAGAACTGAGATAGTAGGGTGTACTTTCTTTTTCACATGACTGTATTCCTTCTTCAGCTTATTGGAAGAAGATAACAAAATTACACATAAAGAAAGGTGTCCACCACACCCATTTTCATCAAGTACCTTAATTTTCTTGTATAGCTCCTGCCCCACTCCAGTTCGGATTGTAAACTGGATACACATAATGCATTTTTGCTGGAGCATGGCTAGCTAAGGCTTTCATTCACAATTAGGGTATTTGTCACAAAAGAAGTACAGGCCGCAAGAATTCCAGAAATCTTTTGTGAACATCTGGAGATTGAGATCCAGATGAATATAATTGTAAAGATGACACTTTGCCTGAGGCGAAATGGGGTGAGATGGGGCATCCCATGTCAATCAGAGCACACTTGCATATCATACATATTGGGGCGTATCATACATATGTAACTTTGCCCAGATGTATGTCTCTACCCAGAATTTCCTGGCATTTATTTTCATATGATCAAACTTTGACTTGTAGAAAGCAGTTAGTAAGAGACCCACATGTCAGCAGCACTTCTTCTCTCCCTTGAACAATCCTCCATCTTCTATTTTATCTGCTGCTTCCTTAGATTTATCTCTAGTTCTAGATGTCCTATTTTTTCTTCCATAGACACACCCTTGCCAGCTCATTGTTTCCCTTCCTTCAGCTGCCCTATTTCTTTCTTGCTCATAACTTTGTATAAATGTTTTTCACAGCCAAAACAATATTTTTTTTAATAAAAGCTACTGTTTATTATTCCCTTCTGCTGGTGATGGTTTTGCTTGTGACCATTCCCTGCTATTGTTGAAATATGCTAACATTAAGAGGAGGAGGAAGGGACTATAAGCCACACCTGCATATAATATTTTAGAATATCTCTGGAACAGGAACATACATTATCCAGAAGGGATATTACTTCAGTGAAAGGCCCTCAAGTAACAGATGTCATCAACACAATTTATATCCCCCTTTTTGAGTTCCCAATGTGTGGGCTTCTTTTATTGGTATTAACACAGGAAAGTTGGGTTTTCTGTTACTCAAAAATACTGGGGGGGGGGTATATTAGGAATGATAGTCACCTAACAGTTGGGTTAGCAGTATATAAACCAGGATAGAAAATTAATGTGTTAAGAGAATGCCGATTGTGATTGGCTGAAGTTTCTGTCAACGGCCATAAGATGGAGCCAGAAACCTGGTTCATTCTCTGCTCTACTCTGCTCCATTCCACTCCATTCTCTGTTTGTATTCTGCTGATATTGTTGTGAGTTTTTTTTGCTACTGTTTGCAAACTCCGTGTACTGAACTCTGTGTATGATACTGGTAAGGAAAAGGACTTTGTTTTTTGGATTATCAATTGAATTACTACTTTGACTACTGACTGCATTCACTGTGTTTGACTTGGACTGCTTTTTGGATTCTGCTTAACCATTTACTGGAAGTAAAACCTACATTTCAGTATTCAGTATATATTCGTGTCACGTGTGTGTTATTCATAATTGCTCTCACTATGTTTCCCTGAGCACACTCATTCTCCTAACGGGGATATTTCTTAACAGGGTACGCTCTGTTGAATTGTGCAAAGCAATGGATATTACACATGCAAAAGCTTGCATTGTGAGATTCTATGAAGCACTGGGAATATTTGGTAACATCAAAGCTCTTAAGGTAGAGATCTGAGTGGTATTCCAGTGTTTCTCCAACAGGCCTCCTTAATTCTTATTCAAATAGTGACTTGCCCAATATAGTCAGTTGAGTTTCATGATCATAAACTGAAATGTTGATTTTTTTTCACTTCAAAGAACAAACCCAAAAAAATGTTTATCTGAATCTCACAAATTTTTCTTTGGAAGATTCAGTGGGATCAGTTTTGATGGATTTGATTAAAACTTGTCATCAATTATAGTATCACAGCAACTAAGACTGAACTGGAGATACTGTCCTTTCTTACATATCTTTTAATATTTGCATGAGAATGGAGCATAATGAAAGGCGATACATCTTAGTTTCTCTTGCATTGTTATTCACATCTGCTTCCTCCTTCTGCCTGGTTTTAACTTGCCTGCAGCAAATATAAAATGGTTATGGAAAGTGGAAATCAAAGGCTGGAATACTTTCTTGCAATGGACAAAGATTTTCCAATTACAATCTGAAAATATTTTATTTGGAGGTCTTTCTTCCAGTTTTCTTACTGCTGAATTCCTTCTGCTTTGACAACTCAGGAAATATTTGTCAAAGATCCACTGCAGATAAAATTCTTGCCAGCTTTCTATAAAGCAATTATTTTGTGACAGTGAACTAAAGGTTATCAGGTTGTGTCATATCAGTATTCAAAATGTTTTCATTTTCCTATGATGTTCTAGAGAACATCAGGGCAAAATGTTATTTATTTATTGAAAAAAACAGACCCTGATTGCAAATTTACAATTTAAAAAGAAGGAAAGTAGATGTTGAGGAAAGTGGAAAAAAAGCAGGGCAGGCATCCATTAAGTGAAATAGTACTGTAGTACTAAAATCATTGGTTTAGGGAAGAGACTGAAGGACTTGATCTTTCAAGTCAGTTGATAACCCTCCATTTATGTCTTTGTTGCTTGAGAAAGGAGTATTTATGAGCTGGTGGAGTGGAGCTGGTTTCCAAGAGCCATGCTTCTGTTTTTAAAGTTATGCTGGATCTCAGTTCCATCTGGAAACAATCCTTTCACTCTACTGGAAGACTTATGATTGATATGTGAAGGTCCCTCAACTGTGTACCAGTAGCAAAGAAATTACACTCTGGATAATTTCATGGATATTTAGTTCTATTCCACATACACCTGGGGTTTAACTATAGAACAAATTAAGTTAAGGGGGAGCATATGTGGATGAAAATCCCATACTTATCAAATACTGGCGTGTGTTCACCATTCTGAGCCACACTTTGATAATTACAGTTTACTGAACATATCACTGTTGGTTGGATTGAGCAATACAGAGGCCAAATATGAACTAATCATATTGTAGTATGAGCATAGTTATTAATTTCAAAGTAGCCTCAGCCTTCATTGATAAAACATTTACCTTTCATCTATATAACTTCCACTCTCTTTGTTGCAGCTGATGCGTCTACTTAACAAGGGTGACATGTCAACTTGGCTCTCACTGGCTGTTCCATCACCAGTCAAGGATTAAAGCATGTGATCAGGAGCACCATGGAGGTGAGTGGCTTGAGTCATAAAACCAGGGGTTAATATAACAGAATGGGGAACTCCTGAAATGATTTCCCTCTCCTCCCTACAGAATTATCACAGTAAATTATTCTAAGCTCACCTGAAATTAACTTGGCAGTGATCCAAGTTCTCTTGGCTCCCCCTTGGTGAAATACTGACTTTCAAAATCAATTGAAACAGGAAATAGGGCAAGATGGAGAAGATGTATCTATATATTACTGATTCTAATTATTACATCTTACTTTTATGGATACTCTTCTTTCCAGAGTGGTTAACAACTAGATTAAATATTCAAAGAAAAACCAGACAACAGAATATTGCCATTGCAATTCATAGCTAGCAGGTACAGGAGCTTTTTTCAGCTTGCCTGCCACAAGCTTCTTCTCATGTCAGAGAGAGACTGGCAAAGGAGTCAAACAAGGAATTAGTCTGGGATCTCTATGTAGGCACAAGAGGGCAAAATCTGACTCTTCTTGAATGCCATTGGATTTATGTAGCCTGGCCTAAATGTAAATCAGCAGTCTGAGAAGATTCCTGTGTTATAGGCATAGGCATGAGCTAAGTTCAATAGTTAATTGAACTTTTCATATCAACCTTGAAGCTGGCCTGACCGAAACCATTTTGACAGCTTTAGTGTTGCCACACTGGAGCTGAGGAATAGGGAGGGGGGACATGATAGAGGGGATTTTGTTGTCAACACAAAATATTTTCTCTTGGGAACCAAGGACATTCTCACACCTGGTTGGAGGAAGGTGGAGTGATGCTACCCGGTTTCCAGACCACACAGTAATTGGACCATGTGACTTTGTTTTGAGAAAGTAGAAAATATTTTAATTAGGTAAAAACCATGGGAGTTTTCAGAGTTGGTTTTCACCAGGTATGTGCCAATATAATATTTCCAATAAAAATATTATTTGAGAAATCTTCCTGCCTCGAAGTTGTGTTTGCTATGGATTTATTACTTGGAACCCTGACACTTCATGTGTGGATTTGATTGTTTGTGCCTGTCACATAGAACTCTTGGCATTAGTTGGAGTTGGAATGGGACATAGTGTAGTAAAAATAGTAGTTTTCATGTGTAATATAAGCAAGATAACAGAAGTTCCATCTCGACTAGAGAACTCTTGAGCATAATGGGACAGTTCCAATCTATTCAATTCAGTGAAATTAAAAGGGAGGAGCAAGAAATCCTAATAATATTTTTCTAATATTAATTTTACTATAAGCCTAAAATGATTCCTGAGGTTTGCCTTCGAGGAAGATTTTACAATCCTATTAAATTTGTTTTGCATTTTATGTATGTCCCTCTCTCTCTTTTTGTTCACTTACTTGTGTGAAGTTCTTACCCGTTTGGTTCACAACCATGTTTTACTGTCTTATCATAGGAAGTAATTCCCCAAATTCAATCATGTTTTTGTTGACACATAGATTTATTTGTAAGTGCTGATAGATTTTCCAAAATGCTGTTAGTGAAGGAAATTGGGACACCTGCTCTTGGGAGTCTCCATTTTCCTATTTCCTCTAACAAAGCAAAGCTTCTGCTTTCTAGTTACATAGGAAAGAAAGTTATTTGGCTGCTTTTCTCTCAGCCTCTGCAAAATGCTGAGTAGAAAGGTTGCTGGCTGAGGACAGAAGGGTTCCTTTTGTTCTGTACAAAGACTGCATGCCAGCCACCAGCAAACTGCATTGAGGGAAATCCAAAGCCGTTAAGGACATTAATGTCATTCTTTTCCTGTACCAACAAGCTACATCACAGGTGTCAAACTCGCCACATCACGTTGCCGTCATGTAATGTATCATGACATTTTTTCCCTTGGTGGAGCTGGGGTGGGGTGTGCTTGATGCATCCGGCCTGCGGGCTGCCAGTTTGATACCCCTGTGCTACATCGTTGATTGAAAAACAGACTTAGGAAAATAAATGATTCATTATGAAGGTTTTAACATTCTTCTTTACCTCTTCCTTCTTACAGGGTGCAGATTACCAATTGCCTTCTGCCAACTCAGCCAGTGTTGCCCTTCCTTCTCCTTCCTCGTCTTCCAGTGATGAAGCTGACATTATGGCTTTCAATGGGGAGCTGGACTTACAACATTACTCTAATGGGCCAGGGGGGTCAGGAGGGGAGGCTCGTCCTTATCCGTGTCCTATCTGTGGCAAGCGTTTCCGCTTCAACAGCATCCTGGCATTGCACACCCGCATCCACACCAGCTCCTATCCACTCACTTGTCCCTACTGTGGCCACCAGGCAGGGCAGCGTGCCAGCTTACGTCTCCATTTGCGCTCCCATTGTCCTGAGGCCCAAACCCGGCTCAGTCACCAGAGCCGCCTGCTGCTTGAATTGGAAGAGCGGGCACTTCTGCGGGGTCAAGAAGAGAAAAAAGAGGAGGAGGAGGAAGAAGAAACGGCTGCTCCTATTCCACCCCGACCTCTACCCACCTTCCACTGCTCTTTCTGCAAGGGCAAGTTTCGCACTGCAGGGGAACGCGAGCGCCACCTTCGCATCCTCCATCAGCCGTACAAGTGTGGGCAATGTTCTTTCGCTGCCACACAGGAGTCAGAACTTCAGTGGCACAACCAACAGGCACATAACACCCCAGCAGCTTGGACACCCACCCCTCCTGCCCCTGTGCCCACCACTACAGCTCCACCCACCCCTCCTGCTTCCACACCCACCCCTTCTTCCTCTGCCTCTACCCCTACGGAGTTCCGCTGCCAGGTCTGTGGTCAAGCCTTCACCCAGTCCTGGTTCCTTAAGGGTCACATGCGGAAGCACAAAGACTCCTTTGACCATAAGTGCCAGGTATGTGGGCGTGGCTTCAAGGAACCATGGTTCCTGAAAAACCACATGAAGGTTCATCTCAGCAAGCTGGGCCTCCAGAGTGAACAAAGAGGACCAGGACGGTCAGCACAGAGTTTACTCGTGGGTTGTGAGGCCCTGTATCCATCTCTCCTCTCTCCTCGGCCAACAGATAAAGCCAGTACGGGCACTTTCCTGAGTTACAGTGATGCGAGCTGTGCTGAACGACTGCAGGCCACAGCTCGTGCTGTGGAGAGTAGTCAGCAGTGGCGGGAACGTTCTTATGTAGTAGGGTCCAAGCTTGTGAGAGAAGACTCAGGAGGGAACCATCGCTGCCCAGACTGTAACCGGACTTTTGGTACATTCCAGCAGATGGCTTTGCACCGGCAAAGCCACCTATCCCGTGAGAGAGAATGGAACAAGGGACATTCACTGGGTTCTCACCTTCTCAGTGGACACTGGCTTCCAACAAACATGAGAGCTTCTGCTGCAGCCAACACCAGCTCAGCTGTGCTGACCCAGAAGGAAAAAGGCAAGTACAGATGGAGTTCAGACCACACTTAGCAATTTTATGAGAATGAATGAACTGAATGGAAGTGATTGACTTTGATCACAGAGAATAAGAAGCTAGACTTTCCTTTAGTTTGAGGCAGAGAGTGGCCCGGGGCTTCATTTAACATGGACATAATTGAAGTTTCAATTAATAGAATTAAGTCTGTTTTGAATTTTGGAAGACAATTTGTGATTTTTTTTCTTCAAAAACCAAAAACTTTATAGTTGCATGCATGAATGTAGGCATCTCTAGTGAAATTATATGTTTTAGTGAATCCCCAAGCAAACAGAAGCTGACACAAGCTCTACATGATACAAACCTAAACAGGCCATCTTGCTGTAAATTTGAATGCATAATTACTGTTTACATGCAGCTATTTACAGATTAAGAATAAGAAAACTAGTACAAAAATCTAGATACTCTTCAGCCTGTACTTTGTAGTTCTTTGACAAAAATAACAAACATTTCATGAAGCCAGGGAAGCCTCTTCTTCTTTTCTCCTCCTCCTCCCCCTCCCCCTCCTGGAAGTGTTTTACCTCTTTCTTAGGGCTGATAGTGTGTGACATGTTTGGGATCCTTTCCCTCACATTTTCAAAAATATTCTTTTTTTGAGAACTGAAGACAGCCACCCCAAAACCTTTATCTTTATTTCCTGTAAGCATTGATACGGAAGCTTCTTTCATGTCATAATTATAATGAAATATATGATCATTTTTCAACTTAAATTTTCTTAGTTATAGAACATGAGGTTGGACAGCATGTTAATTTGGTTAATTCCACCCATAAGCTGCTGCCATACAACCCCAAATATAATAGAGCCAGCTCCATTCTTATTGGATCATTAAGTTTTTCTTCAAAAATGATTCATCTCACTTCCAAATGTATCTTGTGAATGTGGTTATTAGTCCAAAGCACTTTCTATCAAAACATTTCAAGCTTGTCAATGTTTTCTTCTATTTTAAATGGTGTCTTTTGTGAAGAGGTCAGAGAAAACGTTTCCTTCTGATAACATTCCCATGTACATCATTATTGTATAAGCAACTGTACTTTGGATAACTAATCCAGTGTCAACTAAACTTTTCAATAGGCTCTTTCATAGATCTAACCATCTTTCATGCAATTGTAACAGAGATTTTTTCTGGTCTTCCAGATCTTGTTTACTTCAGCAATCCCTGTAACTTTCACTACTTAATAATACTTCTCAAAATTAAAGTTATGTTCATTTTCAAATATTCCAAGCAGGCAGCGACTTAGAAGAACTGTTGGTTGTTGAAAGTAAACAGAACAGTCACAATATGAGAAGTTAGAAGGGTTAGAGTATTTGCTTACCTGTGGAGTTGGCTTCACTTGAGTAACTGAAGGCTAACAAATCAATCACTTTTTGGAACTTTAACAATTCGATGATAATAAAATAACAATGAATTTGGTCTGAAACTTAAATGTTGCTGGTTATTCTTAAACTACTGCTCATAACTAATAAGCATGAGTTCATATTTGCAGAACTTTTGTTCCATATAGAAGTTGTATCATCTTCTTTCTGTACACTAAGGAAATTCTTAAAATAAGCAATTTGACCAGGCATGCATAAATGTTTGCATGCAACTTATATAACTAAAGGTTCACTGAACATTATTTGTGTGTTTCCAGTCTCAAAATGCCATAAAATCACATTGGAAATGTTGATCAAAAATGATCAGAATGGCAAAACTCCCTGCTTTGTAGGGCACATGTGCTTGTAGCTCTAAATTGATTTGTGCTTTAAATTTTACATGCAAGTCTTTGTCCCAGAATCCTTCCTTCCCAAACAATGCAGCAAGAAATAAAGATATTAGACATGTTTGCATAATGTGGCTGACCCAACCAGCTGCTCTCCTGATTACTCATCCCAAACACAACATGATCAAGAGTCAGCTGGGAAGCAGCCATTTTCTATGCCTTCCAAATTACTGCAAAGGAAAACAGAATGTGTGTTTTGGCATAGGATATTTTTGGGGGGAGCAAAACCTTCTCCCACCCTTAGTGTAAAAATCCTCAGTGTTTCAGTTGAAAACAACACCGAGCAGAATCTTTACTCCTTTGAACTCTGAGCAAGATGATGTCATTTGTTCCTAACAATGCCAATTTACCAACATCTCTGGGCAAGCAAAATTTGGATTTCCATGTTCCATGCATGCCAAAATGGTTTGATGGGATGTATCAGGTAATACTTGTGCCATGGAAATAAAATATTCCTCTTCTGCACAGGTAGAAGATATATTTCATTTGCCCTCATGCACTTTTCAAATTAACTCTTCCAATGCTTTTCCCTGTCCTTCAACACACTACTGCTTTGACATGATTGCCTTTGCTTCCTAGTTATAAGAAGTTTGGTTAAAGAGTTCTGAATCTTCTTGATGAGAAATAATCTGATACTAAATGAGATTAAATCTGTGGTGTAGAGATAGACTAATTTTCACACTATTTGCCTCTTTGGAAAAAAAACACTTGGAATAAGGTTGGAATCACATCAGGTTTACACAAGAGAATTTGGCCATGTCATTTTGTATAGTGGATATGTTATGCCCTCAGGTGGCAAGAGCTGGAATTTATTCACACAAAACACAATAATTAGGAATTAGGCTTTGAGATGATATAGTCTTGCAAACTGTATTTTTTCTACCTGAGGCTGTCTTTAACAAAACATTAATGCAATAATGCAGGGCAACATCCTCTCCCTTGTTTGTCTGTATTATACGTGCATTTCATCTTTATTTCAAGACCAGTATAAAGCACATTAAAAACATTTTGCCATTTTTTTTTGAATTTTTCTCTGTGCTGCTGGATAAAGTTGCTTGAAGGAGATTTGCTCATTCACAAGCTGGTTGTCAGGGATGAAAATGTAATTGCCCCATTAGGGTTTTCTGAGTATTTGCATATCTTTCTACTGAATGTTGAACAGAACTCATATGAATCCTAGTAATATGTAAACAAACTTTGAGAAAACAGATAACACTGAAATTTGGTGGTGTTGCATTTATTTTATAAATAAAAACATCTAAGTTAGGGTCTGCAAGTATGGAAAATAATGTCCCTTTCCAGGTTTTATGAACTGGGATAAGTAGGGCCAGCCCTTTTTTGAACATTTGCAGCTGTCAGCCTGGTCCCATAACAATTGTAGAAACTTTGGGTCCCCTCATTATATTGAGTTCCCACTACACAGATTTAGAGTCATACTAGGCTCCTTCAAAATAAATAAATAAATAAATAATATTCTTTAGTCTGGAAAAGTTATAGAACCATTTCAAAAAACTCAAAATGTCTTGAAAGGGGAATAGTGAGACTTTCTTAGAATTACTATTCTGTCAAACTATTTCCAAATTCAATGTAATTTTGTCAATGAAGTCATATACAACCCCGGAACAACATCTAAGGATCTACCGGGCCTAAATTGCATAGAACTGTTGTGGCAGCATCAGAAATAAGCATTTATTGCTAGAAAACCACAAATATTACTGAGTTGAAGCAGTTTGCTATCTTGGAATGGCCAGAAATCCTACATAATGATATGATTACATTAAATTAAAATTAAGTCAGGTAGTGGAGGTGCAATCAATTACTGAATCTGAGGGGGTGATTACATTTTCAACGGCACTTCAGTTTGTTCTTTCAGCAACACTTAGGCCCAGTACATTTTATGAAATTGCTTAGCAATGTTTTCAATTTTTGTGTTTTTTTATGTGTTTTAAATTTTACAACATGAGCTTCTTTTTATTGCTTCTGTTGTGGGGCGGGGGTTTTGACAGCATATTTTATAATGCATATAAGTTTTATATATCACCTTTTGCCCTCTAATATGGTAGCTGGGTAAAATAATAAAATAAAATAAAAAGATGTCTAACTTTGTATGGAAACTAAATGAAAGAGAAACTCAGCATTTTGTTAAATCAAATTCCTTTTATATCTGTATGACCCACATGAAGCTCCTATACATTCACTGTCAAAGATATGTAAAGATTCAGAAAGCCCTAAAGAGATCAATTACTTTTGCAAAGCTATCTCCCTTGATAGCTATTTTGCAAGGATGGGCATAACATAATCTCAACATTTTCTGTGATGTTCACCACTCTGAAATAACTTGGGACATTATGATCTCTTAAGTTCACAAACTCCTTTAGGATCATTTCTCCTATCTTTTAGCTATTGTATCTTTCATTCTACACAGAAGAGAGAAGAAAATATCTTCACAATACTTAAGAATAGTGATTGGAATGACTAGGAAGGACCACTTTATCCTCCTTTCTAACTTTGCAAGGAAGGAAAAACAAAAGGAGCTTTAAGATAGTCAGGCGATTCCATCTTGTGACAAGAATTTACTTTCTCCTCACTATCCCCTTTTCTGGCTCTGATTTGTATAGAGGTATGGAAAAAAAAACCAAATAGATCTTACAAATTTGAGGTCTTCCCGAATGTCTCTCTGTCTGCCTGCCTGTGTGTATGTGTTTTGAAATCCTCTTGTTAGTTTTGTAAAAAGGCTTCCTCTATTCCGAAGCTTCCTCTGCCATGGTGCCCAGCCTCTGAGATATGTCACTTTTTTTAGTTAACTTTTTTCTTTAAAAAAAATGTTACCTCTGAAATCAGTACTATCCAGATAGTTGCATGGGAATATAAATTCTTACAGTTACGGTTAGGGTTGGACATTTTTGTATTTTTAAAAAGTTTGTTCATATAACAATAAAAAAATAGAGAAAAAGACTTAAAATGCAGTCAGATGTGACTTTGACAAATCCAAGCAACCTCAGATGCCCTCCACATTGCCAACATCTCTGGTTTGTACATTTTTCCTCCTTGTATTTCTGCCTCTAGAAAGTGTTCCCATTTTATTGCAGTTTTATCACATCCCATTTTCTTTTCCTAGACGACAATCACTTTGCTGAAGGCAGTTTCTTGCTAATAGTGTATTTTATTTCTATCTTTTCTTTATTGGAAACTGAGAACAACATAAGCTATTACTAAATACACTGGATATAATTCCTTATACAAATTATAGTTCAGTCATTTTAGATATAATCTAAATCCAGAGTGGTCTAAAATAGAGGTCCCCAATCCCTGTGCTGCAGCCCACTACTGGGCCATGAGCTGTTTGGAACCAGGCCGCTGAAGCAGTGGGCGAATGCATGCATCCACTACTTGTGTGAATAGCAGCAAGCATGTGTGTGCACGCTCCATTTGTGTGAGTGGCATGTGCACATGCTTGCCCACTAGTCTCTTGGAACAACCCTCCCCCCCAATCTGCAAAGCTGGAAAGATTGGGAAACTCTGGTCTAAAAGAGGCTGGCTGTGCTAAAGAAGCAAAATGAGACATTGGTAGCATTTATGTTTCTAAGCTTTTTTGAAAATGAATCTGGTTCTAGCAAGCAAATAATATAAAATAATATAAAAATATGGAAATATTGAAAAGAAATAAGAATCATCAAACGATCTTCAGCTCATATTAAAAAAAATCTTTGTATTCACTTTGTCTTTTGCAGAAATACAGGGTCAGTCACGCTTGGATGGATCCCGACGAGGCACTGGGAAAGATTGTCCATTCTGTGGAAAGTCTTTCAGATCTTCCCACCATCTCAAAGTTCACCTCCGTGTCCACACAGGTAAGAGTCAGGAGCGGCAACATGGGGTAAGTAAATATGGAAGTAGATGGTAAGGTTCACTTGCCTACAACTTAAACTTTCACATTAAATCATCTCTTTAAATCTAAATGATGCTGTATTGAAACCAATCCTCTTGAAGGTATACTACAAGAAGACCATTTGGTTCAGACCACAAATTTCAGTGTCCAAATTGGGTTAACAACACCCTTCCTTCCATTAGCATGGTATATAACCAGAGCTGTCTTCAAGGACTGCAATTGGTGAGTTTCTGCTCTGAAATTCTTCACAGTTGTTGCAAGTTTATTTGCGTTCTCTCTTTGCATGTATGCAGTGATAAGACTGAGACCAAAAAGCAGTAGTTTTTTCTCAATGGCTCCCTCTCAATGGCTGTATTTACAGGGCCTAGAGGCAGTGGCAAGCAAATGAAAAATGCTGACAGCAAGTTAAGCTGCATTGTTCATGGGCCTCTTCACACTGAGCATCACCCAGATAGAAGTCACTATGCATTAGCCCAACTGAAATGTATACTATTAAAATATTCATTCTAGTAGAGGTTTTGCAAGATGACTTCTGTAAGGATATTTAGGTCTTTTTGCAGTCCTCACTTGTCTTATTGCAGGGTTCCTCTTAATCTCTCTAGATATTTTTAAGGCAGTATTTCACTTTCCCCCTTTCCTACCTCACAGACTGTTACAAAGAGAAAAGATACCGTGTTTCCCCGAAAATACAACCTGTCCCAAAAATAAGGCCAAGCCTGTCCCCCAAAATAGGCCCTAGTGAAGGGGGTGGGTGTAGCAGCACAGGTGGCAGCCCAGCCGTTCCCTGGTCACCTCAAGGCTGCTGGGCCCCTTAATCAGTTGATCAAGCGAGGGCTGGGAATTCTAATTCTGCCTCTCCAGGTGCCTGGAGATATTTCCAGCACATTCTTGCTAGCCCCAGCCCTGCCCACAGCGCTAGGCAACCTTGCATTCCACAGGTCACCTTGTGGCTATGAAGCAGCTTATGATAGAAGCAAATTTCAGCCTGTACCTTTCAAACGATCAAATGTCTGTGTGTGAGAGAGAGAGAATGAAAGAGAGAAAGAGAAACGACAGAGGGGAGTAACAAGAATTGCTGTTTGAAAGAGTTTCCTCTCCACCCTTTCTCTTTCTCTCTCTTGTCTCGCACACACACACATACACAAATTTGATGAAAATGATGGGTAAGGAGACTGACCCTCCCTCGCCTCTAGCTCGGCGCCTGCTCAGGGTGGTGCCCCGAGGCCCAGCCTCTGCGTGGGCAACCCCCACATGTCCAATGTGAGAAATGGGCTCCCTCACAGCGCCTCCTCTCTGGGCTTCGCCTGCCTTGGAAGCCAGGGATCCTGCAGGCATCCCAGCCACGTAAATGCTGCCCAAATCCCCGCAATGCAAGTGAGCCATGCAATTGCTCCACCTGCCTGCCTGCCTACTGCACCTAGGCCTGCTGGGCACTGTTCGTCCCAAGCCAAGCGGGGATGCTTCGGGACAGCGCCCTTCTAGTGGCCGCCACCCTGCCAAAGGCGAAGTGTAAGCAGGCGGGGCCCACTCAGGGCTCCTAACCCTAACCCAGCCCCAGCGCTCAATGGGGGCAGCCCATTCATGAGGTGTGGGTACGGATTGAGTTTGGCATTTTACCTTCCTGCCTTTTGTGAACTTTTGGCTGCACGCAAGGAAAGCAGCAGAAGCAGCAGAAATGTTTCTTTATCTCCTCCAAACTCCACCAGAAATGAGTCTTGTGAGACTCATCACACTGGCGTGGCCTCTTGGAACAGTACCCTGCAAGGCTTGTTATTGCACACGTGAATGGCAGCACCGCCATGAGTTTTATCACACTGGCGCAGCTGGCATCCTGCCGCTCGTGGCTGCGCCAGTATTTCGAACCTCAAGCTGCAAGGCTTGTTGTGCTGTTGTATCCAAGCAGTGGGACCGCTGTGAGGTTCGACATACTGGCGCAGCTGTGAGCGGCAGGATATCAGCTGTGCCAGTGTGATGAAGCTCGTGGCGGTGCTGCTCTGTTCTATTCTGTTCGCCCCTGCGGCCGTGTGTGCGCTTCCAGCCATGCTTCCCAGGTCTCTGCAACATGCCATCTGCCTAGTCACGCCACTGCTACCAGATGTCCTGCCGCTCCTGCCACCTCCCTGTTCTTTGTGCCGGCCATCCGCTGCCTGCCAGTGCCACTCGGCCAGGAGTGCGGCCTGCTGATGATAGGCTGGCCAGCGCTGTCCTGACATGTCCCGCTGCTGCCTCCCTGTTCTTCACGCTGGCCACACACCTCATTGTCTGCCAGTGCCGCTCATGGCCAGACCTGGCCAGGAGAGCAGCGTGCTGATGAACGGCTGGCTGGCGCTGTCCTGACGTGCCTGCTGCTGTCTCCCTGTTCTTCATGCTGACCACACATCTCGTTGCCTGCTGGTGCCACTTGTGGCCAGACCCAGCCAGGAGAGCGGCCTGCTGATGAGCAGCTGGCTGCCGCTGTCCTGATGTGCCTGCTGCTGCCGCCACCCTGTTCTTTGCACTGGCCATGCACCTCGTTGCCTGTCGGTGCTGCTTGTGGCCATACCCGGCCAGGAGAGTGGCCTGCTGACAAGCGGCTGGCTGGCGCTGTCCTGATGTGCCTGCTGCTGCCGCCACCCTGTTCTTTGCGCTGGCCACGTACATCGTTGCCTGTCGGTGCCGCTTGTGGCCATACCCGGCCAGGAGAGTGGCCTCCTGACGAGCGGCTGGCTGGCGTCCTGACGTGTCCTGCCGCTGCCACAGCCTTCCTCATCGTTGGACTCACCAGCTCTACCATCGGTTGAGGTAAGACTGTTCTTGAAGGGAGCACAAGGCGCGTGGGGCCTCCTGCTGCTTTTGCAGCCTTGATCGGCTGCAAGAGCATCCAGGATTCTTCTAAGCGATGGCAGGAGGTTCCGCGAACCAAGCTGCTGGTAAGAGGAGCAGCTTTCCTTCTCCCCCATAAACTTCCCGGTACACGGGGAAAAAATAAGGCCACCTGGAAAATAAGCGCTTATTGACCTTGTCTTATTTTTGGGGAAACACGGTAATTCCTTAAGTATGATGTCCTGATTTGAACAACATACACACACACACACACACATACGTATACACACATCACACTATTTATTGTTTTTGTTTTCTTTTGCTCATTAATTGTACATAAGAGTTTATGGCAAGACCTCTTCCATAAAATATCACAGAAAAGATACTCTCCAAAAGCTGTAATACAGAAAGCCGATTTTGTTCATGGTCAAAAATGTAACATTTTTAATCCTGTTTCATGGACTGGGAAAACTGAATCAGTCAGGCACCTAAATGGACTCTCTTGCCATATGTTGCAACCAACCAGGAAAAAAAAATTGCCCCAGAGAAAAATAGTTACACATCATTGCTGTGCCAATTAATTTCTCCCCTTTTTTCCCTATAGGTGAGCGCCCATACAAGTGCCCTCACTGTGACTATGCTGGCACTCAGTCTGGCTCGCTCAAATATCACCTGCAGCGCCACCACCGGGAACAAAAGAATGCTGCTGCAGCTGCTGCAGCTGTAGCAACAATGGAACAGTGCCACATGCCTCTGGCCCCTACTGCAGTCCCTGCCTTTCCCCCTACACAGCTCACCAAGAGTCATGGGTCCTTCCTTCCTCTAGGTGGTGTGGTGGCAGCTCGATCCCGCCAATCCCGTCGCAAGTCACTGCTAAACGGGAAGGCTGATTTCCAGCCATTGGATCTTTCTCTACGTCCAGCCCTGGCTGGAGGAGCCCTTCACCGTTGCCAGTTTTGCCCCTTTGCCACCTCAGCTCCTGAGCTTATGGAGTTACACCTTCAAGTCCATCACAGCAGGAAAACTCGTACCCGTCGCTGCTCTCACACAGCTCCTAAAGCCCAGGTGATGTTGGAGGAAGAAATAGTTGAGCTGAAAGATCCAGAATTCCCAAACCCAAAGGGGGAGATTTCCAAGACACACAATTTCTGGTCCTCCGAAGATCAGGAAGACTCTCGCTGTCTCATGATGCCTCAGGGGAAACCAAGTTCTGAGGGAGCAATAATTGCCAGCCTTTCTTCTGAAGCTGCACTGAATCAGCAAGAATGGGAGGAGAACCTATCACAAGACTCTGAGGAGCCAAAGCCTGAGAAGGAATTGTCTGGCCCACTGGCCCCAAAAGGACCACATCAGGAGGCTTCAAAGACAGGCCAAGGCCTTGTGGAATTACAGCTGGAGCCGGTACAGGCCTGAGTCTACTCTGCATATATAAATCAATTCCGAATCTGTTTAGCTGTCATGATGACTCTCAACCAAGGGACCTGGGAATTGTAGCTCTGTTCTATCTATTGGATAACAATAATTCCAGGTCTTTGGGAAGGACTTGATAGACAGATAAAAATGCCAAATCCAGTCTGAACATCTATCTGACTGTGTGACAAAACCATAATTAACAATAATAATGCATACAAAGCTACATTTCCCAAAGTTCATAGGCAGGGGCTTTGCAGAGCCCGTAGCATAGTGGTAGAACACATGCCTTGCATGCAATCAAGTTCCATATTCAATAGTTCCTTTATCTTCAAAATAAACATGTATGAGGGCCTGTGTCCCTGCCTGTGATCTTGACTGGAGGCTGCCTCCTAGAACAGGCAGTAAGAGGCTAGATGGACCAATGTCTGTCTCAAGAAAAAGCAGCTCTACAAGGCAGTGAAAGCAGTTTCAGACCGTTTACATGTGTAGCGTAGATTTGCAGAGATAGCTTGTGAGCGGTCAGCTCACATATGACAGGGTTATGCAGCCATCTGCAAAAGGTTTTGGAGTAAGACGTAGTAGAGTTATCGACTATTTTTTGAAATAATTCTCTCTATTTTTAACAGCAGCAGCAAGACAAACATAGCAAGATACAGGGATTACCTACCAAGCAGCTAATAACAGCACAAGAGCTCCAGGAGGAAAAAAAAAAGACAAAACTACAACACAACCAAGTACTGATCCTGGAAGGTAAAAGCTGTAGCTGCAGTGGAGCACTGGTTAAGGGCCAGGGAAAGCATGGCAAGGAGATTCAATTCATGCCTTGAGTTGATGGGGAAAATTGCAGTTCGGCTGAATGAGATTATAATCCTCTGCACGATCAAGAAAGCTGCTTGCTGGGGGCTCCCAGTTGCAAAAACAAAATACCCCAATGAATACCCTGCAGAAACTACCTGTCAACATGAAGAAGATACGTTTAAAGGATATGCTGCTGGTACTAGTGTCCCTGTCTCCTCTCCATGCACTGGATATTTGAAAGGGCTGCTGTGGGAGTTCTATTTAGTCAAACAGGGTTTGGAGGTGATAATCACTGGGGTGCATTAGAGTTCAACCCCTTGTTTTCTCCTCAGTTCTGAGCTTGATGCTGCTTCTTTCAGGTGCCACAATCTGAGGACCTGGCCCCTTGGGGATCCTAGTGTTAGGACGTGGAGGGTTGCTGGGCTTCATGGGGACAAGACTCCTGTAGTAATTCTTGCAAGTTTTCTTTCTTTTTTTAAGGGGAGCTTTTCTGCATTTGTAGCTTTTCTCAGCATAGTATTCATCTGGTGGGAGAAGCTGAGCTTGTCCAAATTCTCTATTCTCCAATTATTCATAACCCAGGAGCCCTGTCCTCATGACCCTGCCATATCTCCTAGAGGCAGGGCAGGCTTCACCAACCATTCTTGGCCCAAGGGGATTTCAAGCACCTGGGATGCGCTTTTGTCTCATTAAATCCAGGTGCTTCAGCCTCTCATGTTCCTGTAGCAAGCTACCTGATGCCAGTATCTTATCTCCGTAGCGACCCAACAACAGAGTTGTGTTTTCTGTAGTGACCTGGCAGGGTGCTTGACAACTTCTAGAGTTTTCTATTTTTTTATTGTTTTCTTGTAGAAAATTTGAAACTGGAAATAAAAATTACATTGAAAAATTAGTTTGTACGGGTCTGCATTTTTAAACAATGTCTTAAGAAGCAATAGATTTTGCTACGAGAGGCGATTTGCAATTTTCTCAATCTTTGTTTTTTTTAAAAAAGCTTTTCCCTTCCTTAAATTGAATTCCCTGAGAACCATAAACATAAGAAGATAATATAACTGACTTCTACTTTCACTTATTTTAGCTGCCTCCTTTCTGTTTGAGTTGCTGATCCTTTCTTTTTTCCTTTTTTTAAAATCCTCCCCCTTTTAAACCTTTTTCCTGTAAATCACACAGACAAGCATAAAATTTGCAGAGGCATCCATGATGGAAGTGAGTGGCTAGGGCAAATGAGGAAACCAACATTTAGTATTGGAAAAGGAATGACAAATTGCTTGCTTCCATCACCCTAAAAATTGCACAAGCCCAGCTGAAGCTTGACTCAAAGGAGATTTTAATTTTTATGCTGAATTACTAAATTCTCTTAATCTTTATGATAAACTTGCCAAGAAGCCAAAATCCAAGCAAAAACTAGATGAAGCAAAGGGATATACAGTGGTACCTCGATGCTTGTCATTAAATGGTTCTGGGAGGTGCAATGAGTACCAAAAATGACAAGTACCGAACAATTTTCCCCATAAAGAATAATGTAAATAAATATAGTGCATTCCCAAACCAAAGACAATACACATTTTAAGGCAAAATGTAAACAAATAGGGTTGTATATTATTACTTTACATGAGAAAGAAACCTAAAAATAAATACTTATATTAAATAAAATAAAAACTTCTTTACCTGTACTGATAAGGGGGAAAAACACAAAAATACACAAAATAACCGCACAAAACTGCAAGGGGATGTCCACAGGGTAAGAGCTACCATGTGACTAATCCACTCTGTTGGCTGGAAAGGATAGCGAGTCATGAGGTAACCAACACCAACAAGTTCTAGCTTGCGCTTTGAGTACCAAACAAGTACTGGGACAAAATGTTCTTGTGAAAATGTGCTGAGTGCCAAATTTGATGAGTTTCAAAGCAGTTGAGTACCAGGACTCTGCCGCCAACAGGACTTTTTTTTTGCAGCTTCATCTAGAACTCTAGTCATAAAGCACATTTTCTAAACCACAAAGATTATATACAAATGTCATGCATGGCTCAAGCTACCCCAACTATATGAAATCTTAGCATAATAGAAGAACTGCAATTCTTTATTTGGAGTGAAACTTAATGGGGTTTATGTTGGAGCCAACATCTCTAGTAAAGCTATGCTTGAACTACAATTGAGCTGTAACTTAAAAAGCTAGCACGGTAATTCCCTTTCTGGATGCCAAGTATGAAGGTATAAATGTTAGGGTTCCATCCTTATAACAAATATGGACCAGTTGCCAAGCATCTGAATTGACCATGGAGATGCTGCAATGATTGTATGTGTAAAGTCATTTCAGTGCCATAAACTAAACAAACTATTGTAAGTCAAGGACTATCAATACTGTTTTTATGTCAGTATCTACATATATGCCAATAATTTTCTAAGAAGATCAGAAATACTATACCTCTACCTAGGTAGATTTTTGTTCTTTCAACAATGTGGAACAAAGTCTTAAAGCTTGCTGTAATCTAAAATAGAATAGAATAATAGAGTTGGAAGGGACTTTGGAGGTCTTCTAGTCCAATGCCCTGCTTAGGTAGGAAACCCTTTTCCATTTCAGACAAATGTTATTCAATCTCTTCTTAAAAACTTCCAGTGTTGGAGCATTCACACCTTCTAGAGGCAAGTTGTTCCACTGATAAATTGTTCTATCAGGAATTTCTCCTTAGTTCTAGGTTGCTTCTCTCCCTGATTAGTTTCCACCCATTGTTTCTTATCCTGCCTTCAAGTGCTTTGGAGAATAGCTTGATTCCCTCTTTGTGGCAGCCCTTGAGATATCAGAACACTGCTATCATGTCACCCCTAGTCCTTCTTTTCATTAAAGTAAACATACCCAATTCCAGCAACCGTTCTTTATATGTTAAAGGCAATAAAATACTGTAGCAGGACTCTCTTCTTTTCCCATTATATCTTTCTCCAATTTATGCATTGCTCAAGAGGATGTTTCTTCATATATTGTATCATACAGTGCATTCCAGGAATTTGAGTAAATGTTATTGTCATTAGACCAGCCTTATAAAATAATCATATTCAAACTCTTCAAGTTTCTACATTCTCTCAAACAATAGGGAAGTATGGGTGAGGAGGAAGTTACTAATTCAACCAAAAGGGAAAAAAATACTTAATCTTTCGTGTTCCCCCCCTCCTCCCAACTAATTCAAGGAGTTCTGCTAATTCAGTGAACTAGATTAGCTTCTGATAACTATGTTCCAACTATTTTAAACAAGCAAATGCTCTTCTCTGCTCATTTCATCAGGAGGCATTGTAAGGACAGTGCCAATAATTCACCAATAACACAGTAATTGTTTATCATCTGGGACAGAAATAGGTATTGGAAGAAATGTCCATCTGGGTTCAGTGGGAAGAAAGACACAGGAAACACGGAGACTGCTTGGAAGGATGGTTTAATGCAGCAGAACCATTAAGCTCATGGTCCTGGTGCAGCTGAACGCATGGAGAAAGAGATATATTTATACCCATTCTTGGGCCTTGCCCTAGAGTTTCCTATTCCTGTGGCAGGGGCATATGTCCTATTGGCTGCTGTAGGGGTCATGTGCAAGTCATAGGAGTTTGTTTGGGATAAGTCTGGTTGAATTGTGGGCTGATGTAATGTCCCCAGGTGACTTTGCAATACAGTGGGCCCTGCTGTTAGATGAGTAAAGGGCTAATCCTATCATGTCCTGAGGGCCATGTCTGAATGAATGAATGAATGAATGAATGAATGAATGAATGAATGAATGAATGAATTCTTTATTGGCCAAGTGTGATTAGACACTCAAAGAATTATAATAATCCCATCACTCTGAAACTGAAAGTGAGGAGGGGCAGGGTGCTGCTTTGTCTCTAAAAACATGTTTCTTCTTTTCTCATCCAGGGAAATATAATATTCTGCCTTTTTAATATTTCCTAGAATGTTTCATTCTTCTAGGAGCGGGGTGGGTGCTAACTTTTTTCATAGGTAACAGGAGTCAAATTCCATCTGATTTGAGGTGTTATTTTCCAAAACAGCATATCCCATGCCACCCTGCCAATCAATGCTTTTTCCCCCTTTCCTTGAAGACAAAAATGACATAATGGGATATAGATAAGAATGTACTAATGTTAGCATTAATAAATGAGAACATGGGATAGAAATTTCTATATCAATAAATCCAAGAAAGTTCTGAGAGTTCATTTACTCAGTATCTGGTGGGGAAAAGTATATGTTTTTGTTAGTAGCAAAAGTTGTATTATCTAAGCCCTTTGTATCCCGGATGAGTTACATTTCCAATAGTAATAGGCAATTATTGAGAAAAGCATCTTATACAAGCATCTTAGCAGGAAGAGCTGGATGGACGGTGGATATCCAATTGGCCATTGATTGTTGTACTTGGTGCAAAGCAAATAAATGCAAAACACTGGGGCATCTTCCCTAGAAGCGTCCAATCACATATAATTATCCGAAAACAATTGGTTTGTAAAAAGTGGAAGACGGAAGGGGTGGTCTTACCGCCTAACCTGGTTTCTAGGTGAAATTAGGGCACTTCACGTGGCCAGAGAAGAACTCGGGAGCCAAGATCCAGGGAGAATTAGGTAAGCCCAGGGAAATGTTTCTTGGCTGGATCCTGATGTATTTTAGCTTGCATTTTGGATTTTGTGATGGGAACGACAAAATTTCTTCAGGATAAAGGTAAAGCAACTACTCGGATCCGGCGCACGAGGTTCTTAGATGGGAGCATGGGCTTACTCATCGTCTCCTCCAAGAGCCGCGCCGTTGCCAGTCCTGGGCTGGCTCCGGTTCCAGGCAAGTCAAGGAAGAGACAGGGAGGGACCCCTTAAGGAGGCGGAGGAGTCCTTATCTCTTTTCCGCTTCGGATCAAATCATTGCCGACACTGCCGGGTTTTAGAATGAACCGGAGACCAAAAGAACTTAGAATAAATTAGTCCGAAATATTTGGCAGGAGTCTTCTCGAGTTTACATGTAAAGGTGTAATACATATAAAGGTGGCTTTTTCATTATTGTTGTTTTTAAATAGTTATAACAACTTTCGAGTTGCACCAAGACTGCTGAGAAGAAACATTTTTAAGAGAGCAAAACTGAAAATGCAAAACGTCGAAGAGCAAAATGCAAAACCGCTGCACAAGATTTTGCAAACAGTAGTAACCCTTGTAAATTATAAACGAACATCCTTTTTAAAGATTGATATCATAATGGCAAGTAGTTACAAATGATAAAACTATGAAATAATTAGTTTTTGTTAAAAGAGTTTTGGGTTCCATTTATTAAGTATGGAGTGACTTGTATTTAACTATTTAAAACTTATTTTAACATAGTCTTGATAAGATTTATTTTCTTATGTTTACATTAATGAAGCCTCTCTTCCTCCCCCAGATTCTAGATCCTTATAATTCTTTCTCAATTAATGTAATACTAAGGAAAAACTAGAAACCACTAAAAACTTTAGAACTACGGTATCTGTTCCCAATTCCTACTTTTTCCCTATTTGTGGAAAAGGATTAGTAGATAATATTAAATATTTAAATATTATTGAATAGTTTGAGTATTTAAATTCAAACATTTCAAATTTCAAGATGGTTTGCATTATCTATCAGCAAGGCAGCAAGACAAACATTAAAAAAACATTCATTTAAGGAATTCTGCCTTGCCAATTCACCCAATTTGGTTCACTAAATAGAAAAGGAATTGAAAAAAAAATGAAAAAAGAAAGAAAAGGAATTGCATCAAGTCAGTGTTGATTCTTAGTGATATATATGGGTTTTCTCCACAATTATCCCTTACCTGATCCTTCATGTCTTCCAATAGGGCACCCATTTCTGCTGTAACCAGGGGTCTCCAACCTTGGCAACTTTAAGACTTGTGGACTTCAACTCCAGGAAGCTTTGCTGGCTGAGGAATTCTGGGAGTTGAAGTCCACTAGTCTTAAAGTTGCAAAGGTTGGAGATCCCTGACTTAGTCCATCCACTTAGCTGTTGATCATCCTCTTTCCTTCCTTCCACTTTTCCTACCATTAGACCCTTCTCCAAATAGCTAGCTCTTCATATAATTTATCCAAAGTATGATGATCTGAGACTGATAATTCATGCCTCAAGTAAGAATTTTGGATTGATTTGTTTGATCATTTGTTGGGTTTTTTTTGGCTGTCTGCAGTATTCTGAGTTTTCTCCAACAACAGTGTTCATACTCCAGTCTATACCAAAGGTGCTTTTTCAAGAGGCAATTGGACTTCCTTTGTTTTTTCTTGAAGACTTTTGCTAGTCATCCAAGAAGTTCTTCAGTTCTCTTGGATGAGAAGTGAAAAGTCTTCAAGGCAAAACTAAGTCCAGTTGTCTCTTAAAAAGCATGTTTGGGACAACCATGACCTGGATCAGGGGTCCCCAAACTTGGCAACTTTAAGACTTGTGGACTTCAACTCTCAGAATTCCTCAGCCAGCACAGTTATTTGAGGAATTCTGGGAGTTGAAGTCCATAAGTCTTAAAGTTGCCAAGTTTGGAGATCTCTGATCTGGATGACTGAAATCTCCATAAACATGCTACAATCTAAGTTTCTTCTACTTTTACTTCCATAGAGTGTCATGGAAAATACCATTGCCTACACTGTTTTGATGTCTGTAGGTATAGATGTATATCATGGTATTTGAATATCTTTTCCAAGGCCTTCATGGCTATTTTATCAAGTGCTATCAGAAATATTTTTTATTTTATTTGCTTATTTATCACATTTTAAAACCACCCATCTCCTCATAGAGGAACTCTTGGCAGAAATTGCTTGTTCTTTGTTATCGATGGTTGATCCTGAAAAGTACAAATTGTTTACCATTTCAATATCTTCATTGTTAATTAACTGGGCCAACTTTAAGCAGAATTGAGAAAGTCTGGAGCTGCAGTTAAGGACACATGTGGCTATTCTCTTTTTATTTTCAAATTCATTTTCATTCTAATGTGTTACAGAAGGAAAATTAAAATACTAATATGATTTTGGTAACAAAGTGAAAACTTAAAATGCAACCTGTACTTTAAAGCAGCTGTCGCAGTGGGCCACAAGAAAATTTTGGTGGGCCACAGAGAAATCTCACCCCCAGAGCACCCCCCCAAAGCAATTAATCCAGGCTGCGCAGAAACACAAGGCTCTGCCGCCCACATGGCCCGCGGGAACCCTCCCCGCCCACTTACTCCTTACCTGGTAAACTTGCCTGCTAAATTGTTATTTTTCCTTTTTCCGACCATCAGCTGTTCTGCTGTGTCGGGAGATTTAGATTAGCTAGGAAGCAGGAAATGGTTGGATTTCTTGCTTTCTAGCTAGTCTTTAGATCCTAGATCTTCAGCTCTGCTTTTAAGCACAACTGAACCTCCCTTAGGACTGAAGGTTCTGTTATTCAGTGCCGACTCACAGCAAGCAAATTTTATGTGACAGACTCAGGTAGCTGATGGCAGATAGATAGATCACTGAATGATTCTGTGAGCAACTCAATCTGCCTGCCTGTTTTGCCTGATTTTGGGTAAAAGTTGCTCTTTTATAAAAAATTCAATATTTACATACATGGTGTGTTGTGAGTTAATTTTGTGAGTTTGCTTGCTAGCAAATTTTATGAGTTTGCTTGCAAACAAATTTTATGTGACAGACTGAGCTAGCTGATGGCAGATAGATAGATCTCTGAATGAATCTGTGATTCTGTGAGCAACTCAATCTGCCTGCCTGCTTTGCCTGATTTTGGGTAGAAGTTGCTCTTTTTTTATAAAAAATTCAATATTTATATAAATATTTATAATATTTACATACAAGCCATGCCCAGCCAGTCACATGACCACCAAGTCACACCCACAAATTAGGCCATGGCCACAGAACTGGTTAGTGGTCCCTGGGATTTAAAATTATGAGTTTGGTGGTCCCTGAGGTCCAAAAGGTTGGTGACCCCTGCTTTAGAGCACAACTGCAATTTACAGCAAAGCCTGTGTAATGGCTAAAGTAATAGAAAATGGCAGTGTAAGATCCAGGTTCAACTATATCCTCAACTAAGGAAATTCACAGGGTAAATCTGGGCCATTTCTCTCGTCGCAGTTTATTACACAGGATTAGGAAAAATGGGGAGGGGGTTGTCCTTGAACTCTTGAATGACAAGTGGGAAACAAATTGTCCTATTGTGCCCAGTAGAGAGATCTTGGGAATTGTAGTGTAGCAACTCTATACCCCTAAAATATCTCATACCAAACTCTGTAATTGTTTTTTCTCTGTGCAATCTTGTTTGATTCTCAAAGACTGCCTGGACGAGTCCCTGCAGTTTTCCTGGGCAAAGATTTTCAAAAGTGGTTTGCCATTGCCTCCTTCTTAGGGTTGATAGAAAGTTACTGGCTTAAAGTCACCCAGTTGGGTTTGTGCTGAAGGCGGGACTCAAACTTATATTGTCTCCCCATTTCTTCTCTAATGCCCTAACCATTACACCAAACTGACTTTCTTTTTAAACTTAAAGTTTATTTCCAAATAGCCAAAACTTTGCTGCTGTATAAAGTGGCAGTAACTCATTACATCGTTTTTCCATTTAAAATTTATGGTAGAAAACCAGGATCAGCCAACAGTTTCAACTGCAATCAGTATTGTCCAGTTTGCTAATCCATGGCCTGCTTTGCTTGTTTGTGATTAGCAAATTGCCTATACTTAAGCAACTGTGAACTATTCTGTAAACTGTGGCTAAGCAAACCATGTGGTCTGACAGCATAGCTGTGGAAGAGGTGCATCTGTTATAGATAAATGAAGTAGAAGCAGATATTTAATACCATTATAGGTGATTAGGAATCCCCTAACTCAGGGGTCCCCAAACTTGGCAACTTTAAGATTTGTGGAATTCCACAAGTCTTAAAGTTCCCAAGTTTGGAGACCTCTGCCCTAACTTCTTGTTCAAGGAAGATGACTAGTGACTTTTGTCATCAAGGACTGTCTCTTTTTCTGGCTACCTACACTGTATTTAGAGCAAATTAGTAGAGTTTTTTCTACACTGCTATGGTTGTCTGATTGCTGTAGAATCAATAGCAAGTATCTTCAATTCTATTCTTACAAGCAAATTATAACATAATCAAGTTTTAAAAAGCAATCTGGCTTTGTTGACTTTATGGAATTTTTAATTATGGTCAGATAGTGGGATTTTGTTAACAGAATGAAATTAATGTGCCTATAGTTAAATATTCCCTCCTAAACTTTTCCTGAAATCTCTCAAGCAGACATCTGAACATCCTTATGGAGTGAGTATCCAGTGTGCACCTAAGATTGCTTGGCCTGTACCTGGCTTTGGGAAAGAAATGGCTGCTCTTGGATCAGCATTTGGTGAAGAAGCTATGGCTGAGATTAATCATTCCTTGGATAGAGAAAACTTGGCAGCAACAGGTGAGGAAGAGGAATCTATCAAAAGATCTTAAAAATATAGTTTGATTGGGATTCCAAGTGAAAGGAACTGTGTGAAAGAGTTGGATTAGAACTGAGGAGATGCCAAGGGTCATGTCTGCCCTTGGCACAGCCTACCTCACAGGGTTGTGATGAAAGAAAGGAGGAGGGAACACTTTGTACAATGCCTTGAGTTCCTGAACAAAAGACAGGATGTAAAATTAACAGAAATGCTATGTTCTTTCAAGACTCAGGTTGGATCAGAAATGTTGATATTTATTTATATAAAAAGCATACACATACAGACATACTTCATCTTGTTATCTCGGACTACATTACAGTGCCTGGCCTGATACTAGAGCATTCATGTTTAGAAAATGACTGATTATTTATAAAATATAATAGAAACATGCAAATTAACAAATATTAAGCACAATGTAAAAATGCATTACATGAAAAAGCCTGTGAAAATAACATACGTTTTGAACCCAATGTTTAACTGCACTAAGGGTGTCTATGGCTGTGTATTACCTAATTTGGGTCCTGCCATAAAAAAAACTAAACTGGTTACTGGATTAAACATTCTTCTGAAAGGATCCATAAAATTGGCTTAGGGATGTCATTTCAACATGAAATGAGCTGAACACAAGGAGCTTGCGCTTATCATCAGGGGGGTGTCAAAAAGTCAAGATGGAAGTCATAAACGTCACAAAGAGGCTGAAAGCTTTTTTTTTTTAACATGTAGAAAACAAAGAAAATACAGAGCTTTGACTGCAAGGCTGCAAGTATCATTGATTTTTTGGATATCTCTGGTTGCCCCAACTCTGGGCTATATTATGCTACTCTTCATGCAGCTTTGTTGAAATTTTGAATGGGTCTCGAAAGAGAACTGGCAACTAGGGAAATTCTTACCATTTTCATGTATATATGAGCAATTTCATATTAATATATTAAATATATGAATAATATAGTTACACAATAACACTGAATAACTACTATTACAACTATTATACTATTCTATATAAACAGTATCTACTTTCAACACAGTTCTTTCGAACAATTTTATTTTTCATTTGCTTGGTGTTATTGGTCAAAGGAAAAAGAGCATTATTGTAATCATGATTATTAAGCAATGCTATTGGGGAGGATGGTGTCCTTCCCTGTTTTCCCCTTAGTGATCTTCTTTACCTGAAAAAAGACATCCTATATTTCAATGGTACTCATATCGCTGATACAGATTCATCTTATGACAAAAAGTGGGACCAAACTTTTTGTTATTAAGCAAGTGGTTGTATTATGATTAGAAATTGGGTCTACTTGATTATTAGACAAGGTATTTCCTCATCTGGAAATTTGTTTATTTAATACAATATTTTTGATAAATAAGGATGGGAAGATTATAATTATTTGTAGATCCATTATGTAAGAGGAGGAGAACCTATCAGGTTTTTTTTTTTACTACTTTTCACTATCCAGCCAGGGTGGATTTTTTATACTTAATGTTAGATTTATTTGACATTCGGGGTTTCCCCCCCTTTTTTGTACATAAGATTTTTTTTTGTTATTAGTGTTGGATGTTTGTTTTTCTATTTTTTGTTTTGCATTTTATTTTTGTTGATAAGAGAAAATAAATATATTTTAAAAAAGAAAATGAAACAAGTGATTGAGTCATGCCCAATTTCATGACGTTCTTGCCAGGGTTGTTAAGTGAATCTCGTAATTAAGGAAATCCGGCTTCCTTCATTGACTTTGCTTGCCAGAAGCCATCTTCGAAGGTTGCAAATGACAGTCACATGAGCCCTGGACTCTGCAATTATCATAAATACTGTTGATAACTTTTAATGGATCTAGCCAAAATTAATCTTCAAAAATATTTATGATCAGAATAATCCTTTTATTGTAGAAATGTAAACTTACATCATGTCTATGTTTTCTCTTAGGTACATCATTCTTTCAGGAGAGGGAGGAGAGAGAGATAAAAACCAGAAATCAGTACCTTTTTATACTTGGTGGGAGGGGAATATGCAGTGATGCATCATGGAACTTGTATGCTTAATATTAGGAACAACAATGAACATTTTTTCTTATATGAATAAAGCAGTTTGGCATTTTACCTTAACAATTCCCCTTCTAAGGTCAGACTGGTTTATCATTGGAGGAACATTAACATAGATATTATCATACATCATTTATATATTTATACACAGCTTCTTTGTCAGATATGAATGTTGTTTTGAGGAAGGGGCTTGGTCAAAATATCTGCAGTTTGTTCCTTAGTCTCACAATGTACAGCTTTTATGAATCCAATTTCTGACAACTGTCTCACATGTTTGTACTTAATGTCGATGTGTCTTGACCTGTGGCCTACAGCATCGGCTTTAGATATATCTATTGCTGCTTTGTTATCCTCCTGAATGATTATGGGGTATGAAGGTTCTTTCCAAATATCCATCACTAAATCGTCGAACCAAATTAAGTTATTTGCGGCCTTTGATAAACAAACAAATTCGCTTCTGTAGTTGAAGTTGATACAAGTTTTTGTTTTCCGGTATACCAATGTATAGGACTATCATTCAGAAAAATAACATACCCTGAAGTACTTTTTCGTGTTTTGACATCTCCGGCCCAATCGGCATCTGTGTAACATGAAAGTCTAGGGGTGCTTGACATACTTGGATTAAGTGACAAAACCGCATCAGAGGTATGTTTCAGATATCTTAATAAACTTTTGACTGCATTACAGTGGTACATTTTTGGGTTATTTACATGTCTTGAGAGTAAGTTGACAGATAATGCTATGTCAGGTCTAGTCCAATTGGCTATATAAAGTAGCGAACCAGTTGTAGATCGATAAACTGTATTGTCCTTAAATATCTCATCATTATTAAACATGTTCTTTAGGAAGTCAGTCTGCATGGGGGTATCTGATGGTTTGGCATCAGACATATTGCATTTTTCCAGTAGTTCTAATATCTTTTCCTTTTGCGACAGTATGAAACCATTTTGTGATTCGGTAATCTGAACCCCTAAATATTTATCGATTTTTCCCAAAGATTTCAATGAAAAATGTTTTTGAAGTTTTTTGGCAAACTGGTCACATTTAAGTTTACTTTTACATATGTACAATATATCATTGACATAGACAAGTACTTTTTCACATATGCCTTGATCCCTTTTAATAAATACACATTTGTCAGATGATGTGGCAGTGAAACATATTAGCCTTAAAATTTTGGAAAGACAATCGTACCATCTCTTACCTGATTGCCGCAGACCATAGAGACTTTTATGGAGCAGCCAGGTTTTCCCTTCATTACAGTCAATTCCTGGTGGTGCTCTGACGTATAATTCCTTATCTAGTGGTGCGTGTAGGTATGCTGTTTGTACATCGAATTGATACACGTGTTCATTTAGAATTGAGGCAATGACCAAGGCTGTCTTAACACTTTCTGCCCTCACAGTAAGAGAATATGTGTCTATGTAATTGTCTGGAAATTTTTGTGAGAAACCTTGTGCCACCAGTCTTGCTTTGTATAGATTTTGTTATCCTCTAGGGTTTTATTTTGTATACCCACCTGGTACTGATAATTTTTTTGTTCTCTGGAACTCTTGAGGGGTATATACTTCTAGTTTTTAATACTTTCCATCTCCTCCGCATAGCCTCTTTCCATTTTAACTGTTCATCTGGTGGGAGTGCGAGTATGTCATTATAATTTTTGGGTGTGACGATGGTGGTATCAATAGACATCACATAGTCCCCTAAGGTATTGGGAATTTTGCCCTTATTAATCCTTAGTGATCTCCTGGGTATGTTTTTGGTTGGAATATTTTTTCTGATGAGTCATCTGAGGTACTCATCTGTACCTTTGGTTTTGAGTATGTGGTGACCTTCTTTCCACGCCTTAACCTTAATGCTATTTCTGTTGGGTTTTGTTTTTGTAGTGTGAGTGTGAAGTTGTGTTTGTTCCTGATCAGGTTTGAATGTGTTTTTGCCAATTATGATTTCATTTGAATGTATCTTACTCCAGTTTGTGTTTTCATGAAAATTTGCTGATCTCAATATGATTATCTTGTGATTACTATCCATGAATCTGTAAGCTTTGGTTTTGGGTTCATAGCCAACAAATTTGAGTTTTTGATACTTTATCTCCCTTTCGCCTGAGTTGCTTGGGTATGTGCACATCGGCAGTTACTCCAAAAACATGAAGATGTGCTAATTTAGGTTTCTGATCATATATTATTTTGTATGGGGTTTTCTGTATCACACTTGACCATATTCTATTAAGAGTATAGTTTGAATATAAGATGGCTTCTCCCCAATATGAAAAGTTTAATCCGGCATCTTCTTTTTTTTTTTTTTAGAAAAAGTTTATTTACAATGATAAAAAAAACACACAACATACAGACTTACAGTCACACGTAACATAAATACATCACACATTATCATTTCTTTTTTAGTTACAGATCGAGTATGCCTTTTCCCATGTAATGTTACAGTCATACATAGTCATAGATATTTCTTCAAATAGCGTTCGCTTGGTTTGGTCTCTTTTGGAGCTTTCCCTTGTCTCATTTTCCAAATTATTACATAACCTATTATCTATTATCTCCTGTTTTCTATAAATTCTTATGTCTCAAATAGTGCCTTGTTTTCCAACATTCCCATTCCCTCCGTTTTTATATTCCACCCAATTGTACCACATTTCCCATGCCTTATAGTAATCTGACTCTTCTTTTCCATTTAGTTTGAGAGTTAATCTCTCCAATTCTACACATTCGTACATTTTCTTTATTACTACTTGTATAGACGGAATTGAAGGTTCTTTCCATTTTTGGGCTAGAACGATTCGAGCCGCTGTTAACAGATGTGCAATCAGGTATTTGTCTTTTGGGGGGAGGTTTTTCTTTATCATTCCAAGTAGGAACAGTTCTGGTTTCCACTCCAGCTCACATTTCATCACATCTTCAATCCAATCTTTAATTCCCATCCAATATTTTTTAATTTTGGGGCATGTCCACCACACATGGTAGTAAGTGCCAGTTTTGTTCTGGCACTTCCAACAATTTGGGTTTGCCTGAGGAAATATTTTTGCTAGTCTAGCCGGGGCCAAATGCCACCTATACAACATTTTGTACTGATTTTCTTTGTATGCCACCGACTTTGTATATGTTAAATTTTCTTCCCAAGTGTCTTCCCAATCATTCAGGTCCAATTTGTATCCTATATTTTGCTCCCAAGCTAACATTGGTCCTTTTACTAATTGTCCTACTCTTTCTTGTTCTAATAATAATTTATATAATTTAGATATTAATTTTTCTTCTGGTCCCAAGAGTAGTTTATCCAGATTTGTATTCTTTGTTTCTATTCCATATTCCTTTATGTCTTTGTTGTATCTCGCTTTAATTTGTAAATAAACCCAACTATCTATTGATATACCTTGTGTTTCCAAATCCTGTTTTGTTTTTAATTTTCCATCTGTATCCAATATCTGATAATATTTAAGTTTTTTATTTAAGTCCAATGTATTAGGATGAAAAGTTGCCTCCATTGTTGAGAGCCACCTTGGTATTTTTATATAATTTTTCTTCCTTATTTCTGCCCAGTTTTTAATCAATGAGTTACGTATTATATGTTTCGTTGTATGTTTTTGTTTTTTGTCAGTCGGGTTCCATAGAAGTGCATGCCATCCTATTTGTAAATCATGCCCCTCTAGTGTTAGCATTCTCTTATTTTCTAACCTCACCCATTCCTTTATCCATAGCAAAATCGCAGCTTTATAATAATTTCCCAGTCCGGAGTCCCAATCCACCTCTGCTTTTATCATCCTGTAAATATTTTTCTTTATTCTTGCCCTTTTTCCCATCCAAATAAACTTCATTGTCATTCTATTCAAATCCATAAAAACTTTTTGTTTGTTAATATTGGGATTGTCTGAAAAGATACAAAACTTTGGGTAATATATTCATCTTAATTGTCGCAATTCTTCCTAGAAGGGATATTTGCAATTTACTCCAAGTTTCCAAGTCCTTTTAATTTGTTCTAAAATTTTTATATAGTTATCTTCCCATAGCATTGTTGTTTTTGCCCTTATCCAAATTCCTAAATATTTTATTTTATTTACTATTTGTAATCCCATAATTTCTTCGAGTTTCTTTTGTTTAGAATTTGTTATATTTTTAACTAGTAATTTGGTTTTCCCCTGTTTACTTTTAGTCCTGCAATTCCCCAAATTCGTTTATTTCTTTCAATAATATCGGACCCGTCTCTAAAGGTTCCTCTATCATAAATACCATATCATCTGAATGCTTGTGTCTTGTATTCTTGGTTCTAATTTTCGTTCCTTTTATGTTTCCATTTCCCTAATTCTAATTAACAGTGTTTCTAGTACTGTAATGAACAACAGTGGTGACAAGGGCAACCTTGTCTAACCCCTTTCTATTTTGAACATTTTAGTGGCCTCTCCATTTACTAATATGTTTGCCTTTTGTGTATCATATATTGCATTAATCATTCCTTCAAAATTATGTCCGAAGTTCATTTTATTAATTTGCTGTTTCATGAAATCCCAATTCAAATTATCGAATGCTTTCTGTGTGTCTAAAAAAATCAATGCCATTTGGTTACTCGGGTGGCTTTCGTAATATTCTAATATGTTTATTATTGTTCTTATATTATGTCTAATTTGTCTTCTCGGCAGGAATCCATTTTGATCTGTATTAATTTTTCCACTGATGATTCCTTTTAATCTTTGTGCCATAATTGTCATAAAAATTTTATAGTCTGTATTTAGAAGCGATATTGGTCTATAATTTTTAATTTGATTGATGTTTGTCTCTTTAGGTATAAGCGTTATGTATGCCTCCCTCCACGTGTTGGGAATTTTGGCTTTAGCCATTGCAAACTTCTAAGAACGTATTATTTAATATGTCTCCTATCTTTTTGTAAAATTCACTTGGATATCCATCTGGACCTGGTGTTTTATTATTTTTTTGTTTCTGAATTGCTTCTCTTAGTTCATCTATTGTTATTTCTTTATTTAGCATCTCTCTTTCTTCATCAGCAAGTTTCTGTATATTTCCTTCTCCTAGGTATTGTTTTATTTTGGACAGTTCTACTTTTTCTTGTTTATATAATTCCTCAAAATAGTTTCTTGCAATTTCTTTCTTTTTTTCCAAGTCGGCCTCCAGTTCCCCATTTTCATTCTCTAAACATTGTATCGTTCTTTTCTGTTCCTCTTTTCTCAATTTATATGCTAACCACCTCCCCGGTTTGTTTGCATGTTCAAAATAGTTTTGTTTTGTATATTGTAACTTTCTAAGGAGTTCCTCTTGTTCAAGTATATTAAGTTCATGTTTTGTTTGTATTAATCCATCTCTAATTTGCTCATTATCTAGGTTTCTTTTTTGTTTATTCTCTAATTTTTCAATTTCTTTTATTAGTTCATCTTGTTTCCTCCATCTTTCCTTATTTCTATTCGATAAATATAATTGATATTCCCCTAATATAAGCTTTTATCGTATCCCACATGTTCTGTAGTGATGTATCCTCTTTTTTATTAAAATTATAAAAATTTATTAATTCCTCTCTTATTTTTTGCAAATATTTTTCTTCTTTCAAAATCTGAGTATTTAATGACCATCTTTGTCCTTTCCTTCCCCCTTCTTTCCAAATTAAAGACATTGGATTGTGGTCAGCCCATATATTTGTTAAGATTTTTGTATCCCTAATTTCTTTGTTTAATTCACTGTTTATCCAAATCATATCTATTCTGGACCAAGATTTGTGTGGGCTGGAGTGGAAGGTATACTGTGTGATTCCTGGGTTTCTTTTCCTCCATACATCTTCCAATCCTAATTCCTCTGACATTTCGAAAAATATTTTTGGCAAAATATTTCGTTTTTGGTATTGTTTGTGTTCAGATTTGTAATCTTGCCTATTATCAGTTATTGCATTATAGTCCCCCATCAGACAAATCCTCGGATTGCCATCTCTATCAGTTTTCATATAGATTTTTATAAAATTCTTTTGGTTTTATTTGGCGCATAAATTCCTACGGCTAAAGTCTTCCTGTTGTGTATCTCTATTTCCACCATCAATATTCTTCCGTCTGTATCATTATATATCAATTTTGCATTAATATCCTCTTTTATGTATAGTACCACCCCTCTTTTTTTTTCCACTGCTAAGGCCGTGAATATTTTTCCCAGTTTTCTATTCTCTAAATATCTTTTATCCTGCTCTTTTATGTGGACTTCTTGAAGACATATTATATCCCACTTTTGTCTTTCCAATCTATCAAATATTTTTTTCCTTTTGTTTGGACTATTTAGTCCATTGATATTCATTGATATTAATTTTATTCCCCTTCCCATTTGGTCGTTTCTTTTCTTTTATTACGTTTTACCTGTTGTTTGACTCCTGGTTTTCACCCCTATCTCTTCCCTCTTTCCTTCTTCACAAACTGTTAGTTCTCTATCCCCCTCCCTCCCCTCTTTTCTTTCTTCTCCTCTCATAGTAACTTCATTAGATCTTCACATTTCGCTCTTCTACTACTCAATTCCTCCTCTAATCCTCCTGTTTGCTCGTAGAATCTTTGGGCCTTAGCTAAGTTGTCAATTTTGGTTCTTTTACCTTCCCATGTTGCCAAGATTCCTTCTGGATCGTTCCACCTAAATAGTATGTTTTTTTTATTTAAGTGGTTTGTGAGGAATCTGTATTCCTTTCTTTGTTCTTCACTCTTCTTGGAATTTGTTTCAGTACTATAATTTGCCTACCGTTATAGTTTATTGTCTCTTCCCTTGTCAATCTATAAATTATTTCTCTGACTCTTTTCCTAAATCTGACATGAACCTCCTGTGAGTCCATGTCTTCTTGCATAGCTTGTGAAAACTCTATATGCCTCATCAATTTCTAGTATCATCTGATCTCTCTCTTTTCGCATATAGTTGCCAGCATTTCTGCCACTATAAGAGTCAGATTTTCCCCCCTTTCCTCCTGTATATTCTGAAATCTTAAATAATATGAGGCTCTATCCATTTCTAGATAGGTCAGGGCCTCATTTGTTTCCTGTATTGGTCTTTGATTTTTGTTCCATGGCTTCTACCTTCTTCCCTGTTTGGTCTGTTTGTTTAGTAATTGTTATGATCTTCTCCTCATTTATCCTTGTCGTCTCCTGTAATTGTCCTATTTTCCCCTCTAAAGTTTTAAGTTCGTTCTTCATCTCTCCCAATTCACTTTTTAGTTCTGATCTCATCTCTTCTCTTTCTCTCTTACTTTCTACATGATTATTTATCATTGTTTCTTGCATTGATAACATCATATTTTGTATTGTCTGTAATGTGTTTTGTATCGTTTGGGAAGATGTTTGTGTATTGGGCTTCTCGGGGGCCAACATCCCTTCTATTGTTTTTTGGGAGGAGGTCACAGTGGGGGTAGATGGGGTTGCAATTGCTCCCTTTTTCCTGTTTTGGTAATAGTGGTAGTTGACGTTGACATTTCCTTTATTATCTTTTGCTGTTCCTTAAGAATTCTATTTATGTTTCCCCACGTCCCGTTTCCAATTTTCATTTACCAGGGGCCCCTCTATTCCAATAATTCCGCTCGGTTAAGTCTAGCCAGAAGGAGGAAGGGGGGTAGTATCTATCTTTTTTTCTCTTTTTTACGTTAACTTTAAAGTCTAATGTCCTTCTTAATAATCTTGGGGGAGGGACAGAGGTTACTATCACATTACATTCCTTGCTTACAGTTCGTATTAATCTAAGAAAGGGAATATAAAGAGAAAAAAAGAAAAAGAAGAACAGGTATAGAAAAGATCAAATGGAATGAGAAATATACGTGTATATATATAAAGAAAGAGAAGATAGAAGATACTATCAAGTCTTACTGATCTATATAAATTAGTTACTAAATCACAACTTATATATCAACCAATAATCTATTTTTCACTATTTTTTAACTATTTTCATTCAATAGTATCTTACTAAAGTTTTAAATCAATTGCATATCTTAAGCATTAAATGATTTGTAAATGCTCTAAATCCAGCTTTACACTATCAATAAGTTGATCATTATCTCTATATATTACCAAGATTTTAATTAGCTATTAAATCATTATAATAAGCATATACATAAATGAATATTTGCAGATTGTGCTCCAAATTAATGCATGAGTCTTGACATATAAATATAATTAAAAAAATAAATATGTTAAATATTAGCTATTAAATATTAATATTTCAAATCATTAGCATTTGTAGGAAGTACAATAAACCTATAAGATTCTTTTCATTTATATTGTAAATCTCTCTATATATATATTTTTCTTAACTTAATACTTAATAATTTGTTAATTTATATCAAGTTTCTTTAAAATTAAATAATATAAGGTTACAATTAAATTAAATGGTATCGTGTAGAACGGTATCGAGATCTACTTCCGCTCTTTAAGTCACTGTTCCCCGTACCAGTTTTCTAAGTGTCAAAGTTGTTATACTGTCAATGGCCGCAAAATTGCAGTATCACGATGGTGTGACTCTTCTTTATGGTCTTCTCACCGCAAATTTAGTCCCCTTTCTATCAGTCCTTTCTTTCCAAAAGTTTTTATTTTCCTTTTCCTTTTCTCCTTTGGCAAACAACGATAATCTCCGAGTGTTGATTGGGTTAGTTTAGTTTTTATAACTTTCCCTTTTCTGCAGCTTTCTGTTCACTCACTAGTCTGTCCGTATTCTAGGGTACACAGGAATTTGCACTGTCACTATAGTTTGCACCCTTGTCACTCCGCTCGATCTTTGCAAATCCTCAAGCTTTCCGCTTCCCAATTTTCTCCTTTCTTTCCTACGTTGGCGTTTTCCTCACTGTTCTATCGTTCAATCACCCGTCTGGTCTAGATTTTTTCCGTTATTTCTTCTATCGCAATGGCAACCTCCAGAGACTCTGTCACTGCCCGCGTCAGTAGTTCTTTTCGTCTGCCACTCACTCCGTTTTCAAATCTCTTCCAACCTCGACCGCACTTTCTCCAGTTGGACAATACCTCTTTTCACCAAGTACTTTCTTTCTCCTCACAGGACTTTCACTTTCTTGTTCTTTGAAAGGGACTATGTCCTCGTCTTCGCTTTGTTTTCTCTTGGGGTAGTCACTAGGATGGTGCAGCTTTTTCGCTTTGCCCGATCCTTTTAACAGTCCCCTTAGGTGGTCTTTCCAGTCTTTTATAGTCCCTCACCAAGCTTCCTTTGTTCTTTCCGATCTGCAACTTTCTCCTTCAGCTTCCTTCTAATGGGCCGCCCGTCTTGGGCCAGCTCTGGGAGCTGGCTTCTTCCGTTCAGAACTTGAACTCTTCTTCGCCTTTTGGGATCGCACTTCCCAAACCGGCTCCAAGTTTTTCTCCTCGTTGGGGTGTTCGAACTGGACTCACCCTGCCATGAACGGCCGTTCTTGAACGGAAAACCCGAGGTGGGAGAAGCACAAGTATTTCTCCCCACCTCGCCACACCGAGGCGCCGCCGGAAGTCCCCGGCATCTTCTAATATGCATCTAACCATAGTTTGTAATACTCTGTTCCTGCGTTCCGCCACACCATTTTGAAAGGCAGAAAATGGTGAAGTTGTAAAATGTATTAAACCATGTTTATTAATCCAGTCACTGAATTCTTTGGAAAGAAATTCACTGAATTCTTTGGAAAGAAATTCAGAACCGCGGTCTATCATGATCTGTTTGATCTTAATGTTATGTTGGATTTCTATCCTCTTATAGAATTCTTTAAATTTGGTGAATGTTTCCCCCTTGTGTTTGAGTGTGTATACAAAACCATATCTACTATGATCGTCAACAATTGTGAGGAAATATTTTTTGTGGCCAATAGAAGGCTTCAAGGGGCCTACTAGATCCATGTGTATCAGCTGAAAAATGTGTGTGGTGCTCCTTTCTGATTTCTTTGGTTGGGGTTTTTCTTTTGACTTTGAACTCTTACAAATGGAACATTCTAAATAATTTTCACAATTGTTCACTTTGAGTCCCTCAGAACAATGCAACATTTTTAACAACAGGAAAACCAATATGTGCTAGCTTCCTATGCAAGATATGTGCACAATTATTATGTAAAGGTTTACCAATTGAAATACGTTTTGAGTCATTCGTTTTGGTTACAACATTTTCAACACTTACATCGTTAACATCATTATCACTTTCCCCTTCTATTTCCTCATCACTAGTATCACTGTCAGCATTATCATCCTCTTCTCCTTCTTCCTTCCCATTCTTAACACCATCATTTGAAAAATTGGCTATAACTTGTGCGGTGGTATTCATGGTGGGTATAAAATAAGCTAAACCACTGGTCACTATAACATCCCCTACCTCCTTGCCATCATTGGTAAGTTGGATGGTGCCATTATTAAATAACACCTCGATTTTGGTACCTTTGATTAATTTAATTATAGCTAGGACATTATATGGTATTTCAGGTATGAAAAGGACTTCCTTGATTCTCCCAAGATCTGGGATGTGGACATCCCCCTTCCCAACCACCTGCACAAATTTTTGGTTGGCAACTTTAATTTTAAACGACACCTCATCTAAAGAGGTGAACAGCTCTCTATTGCAAGATGTGTGTGTTGTTGCCCTGGAGTCGATTAACCAACATTGTTCCCTTAAGTTTGCACCAAGATTTGGTTCTACTTCTCTGACCCCATTCACGGATTCAGTGTCAGTCCCATTGTTCTCCGACTGGATCTCCTGCTCCTTTTGGGCTTGGTGATTTTCTACATCTCGGTTTACATCATGTCTTTGGCTACTGGGGTGTCTATCTTGATATCTTTGTCCATAGTCGGACCTTTCTCTCTGATAACTTGTATAATAGGGCTGGGGATACTCAAAGGGTCCTCTGCCTTTAAAGGTCTTAGGACAATTCCTCTTAAAGTGGTCTTTCGAACCGCATGTATAACACCCTGGTAAGCATTTACCTGTTCCACAAAGTTAACTCTTGTCATAACCCTGGGTTCCTTGTGAAGTAAAGCTCGATCTTTTCTGAGATTATCCTCAGCCACCAGTCTTCCTGATAATGTTTCGAGTGAAATGTTGTCATAATTTAGATTATCCAATTGATTAAGAAAATAGTCCCAGCTAGAATCAAGGGAATTAATTATAATACTAATAAAACTTCCCTCTGTGATTGTCTCACCCCTTTGTAACAGATCAGATCTCATGGCGTTTAAGTTGAGCAGATGTTCACTCATGCTCACTCCTGGTCTTAGTCTAGCAGAATGAAACTCTCTAGATATTCTGCTAGTGGTACTCCTATTTTTGCTATAAAACAGGTTACATATCTTTTCCCAAATTTCAGAGATGGTGGACCCATTGGGTATGATGTGGTATATGGCTGGTTCGAGGGAACTCAGCATTAAGCAAAATGCCCGATGGTGAATACAATCCACCTGTATAGACCATGGTTTTTGGGGTGGATTCAGTATGAGGAAGAGGCATTTTCCTTCATTACTGCAATCTGAAATTGCTGTGCCCAGTCCATTAGATTATTACCTGTGGCACATAGCTTGGGGAAACCATTAGGTAAGATGTTGTGCTGGACAGGGGTGATATTCAGAAATTGCTGTTGTTGGTGCTCTGGAATATGTGCATACTGGCAGAAGGACATTGGTATGCACGCTGTTAAGTTCGAAAAACTTACTGTTCTTTTTTCTTTCAAGATGACTGGTGCTGACTGCATATGCATGGTGTTTTGAATTTGTGCCATGTTCATTTTATGTTGGTTTCCTGTGGAGGATGTTCCCTGAAGAGCTGCTGCAGGAGGTGAAGGGTTAAAAAATTGCATTGGAGCTTTGGTTTCATTCTTAATTCCTGACTGGGGGGCTGTAGCATCCTGAAGCAGTGCTATTTGTGGGGCTAGCAAGTAATCTGGAGGCACTAGGACCGCTGCGGAAGTCAGGGAAGCTGTCGGGAGCGAGAAGTGTTTAATTGCTTGGAGATTGATGTTGTAGGCTTATTTAGGGGGAACGTGGCTTCTGGGATCATTGCAGCTGCTTCTGGAGCCTTTGGAATGTTGACTGAAGGTGCTAGGAGACTGCCTGTGGTTTCTGGGAGTTTGGTGCTCATTGTCTGTGATTGTTTTGGAGTCGGGGGGTGTGAGTGCAGCCCCAAATGCTTCTGTGAGTGTTTCAATCACTCTTGAGATTTCCTGTTCTGAGGGAGGTTTCTTGTTGACACATTTATTTTGGGTGTTAGTCTTTGGTTCTCTGTTATCTGGTGTTATTGGTCTTGTCAAATGAAGAACTGACCAGCCACCCTCACAAAATAGTTGGTTAGTTTCATGATCATTCTGCCTGTTTCTCCCTTCCTCATTCTTTTCAGGGTTATCCTTTTCCTTTTTTCCCGCCTTCCATTTTAAAATTCCTGCAGTAATTGGCTGCTGATCGGCCGTTTCTATTGGCTGTGGCTCTGGGTTGTTTAGATCTGAAAATGGTGTCTCAGCATGTTTTCCCGCCTCCAGTAAGTTTAAACAAGATTGTAAAGGACTTACCGGTTCAGCTTGCTGTTTTATTTTCTTTCTCTGTTTGCCTTTCTTCATTTTGAGGGTTGTCTATATTTTGAAAAAGTGCTCTTAATTCTGCGATCGCGTCCTTATTGCCTGTTGACATTTCAATGATTCTGAGTAGGGTTGATTTTAAATCTTCATTTTTGTCAGTTATTTTGTCTTTCTCCTGGGTTTCATTTCTTTCAGCTGTAGGAGTTTTACTTTCTTATCCAAGGCAGTTCCTATTATTGCTCCCATTGGTGTCAGTTGAGCTGCCATCTGTCTGGTGAAGGCTCTCGTATTAATTCTGGATTTTTTTTCTGATCCTGACATGTTTTGTTCAAGTTAATTTGGCAACCGATCTCTGCTACCATTTGTTGATAACTTTTAATGGATCTAGCCAAAATTAATCTTCAAAAATATTTATGATCAGAATAATCCTTTTATTGTAGAAATGTAAACTTACATCATGTCTATGTTTTCTCTTAGGTACATCATTCTTTCAGGAGAGGAGAGAGAGATAAAAACCAGAAATCAGTACCTTTTTATACTCAGTGGGAGGGAATATGCAGTGACGCATCATGGAACTTGTATGCTTAATATTAGGAACAACAATGAACATGTTTTCTTATATGAATAAAGCAGTTTGGCATTTTACCTTAACAAATACATGCCAATTGCCAAGTGTAGGAATGTTGGTCTTGTGACCCTGGGGAGGCTGTGACAGTTGTAAATGCAAAAACCAGTCATAAACCACTCTTTTTCAGTGCCATTGTAACTTCAAATGGTCACACGAATGGCTGTATTTGAGGGTTATCTGTATAATATTACAATATGGCTGGTTTTTCATATTCCACCCAGCTATATTTCAAGTATGGTTTTGTAAATGTATTGGTTGATTGTATATAGCAGAAACTATGGGTTCAGACTTTTTTCTCCCATGTTGATGGCCACATTTAAAAGATGTTTTCCAGAACATTTAGAATTGGAAAGGTTTCTTGTGGAAATTAGCATGCTTCTAATTCACATACTGGTTTCAGTATCTGTTCAATATCTACTGCACAAATAATGAACCTACATTATTTGATTGTGGAAAAAATGCATCTAGTCTTTTAAAGCTTCAACCTTGCATTTAAAGAAACTGAAACTTTTCATGCCAGGATAAAAATTTCTCTAATTGAAGTTGGGCAATAGGCAGTAAAATAATAGATAATTGCCATATTATTTTAGCTTTTCAAGTTTTTATACAAATCATCTAAAATGCAGCTTATCATTCAGGTTTGAAATTGCCAAGCTTGTCTGCAGTTAAAAATTTTCCAGTTCACATCTCCAGTTACATGGGTTTTTGTGGGGGATTGTGATATGTTTCTCCAAGGAGAACTCCAAATAGTAAAACCAGAACAAAAGCTCAATCTGAATTCAAGTGATTTGCATTTAAATTTAAATAAGATTAAATATAGTAAGTGTAACTATTTTCCAAAAATCTAGAGAATCTATTTCATCATGTAATCTCTGTCAATGTTAAAAAATTGCAATGTAAGTCTCCATGGTGGACACCCAAGATCTTTGAGAACCACATATATCTCTGTGGCATTAAATTGTACTCTTCTGGTTTAAAAATAACGGTGGCTGAGTTTGATACTGTGTTGAAACAAAACTGCACAACCACATAATGGCTTAATGCAGTTCATAAATTCAGTCAAGATGCCCCACAAGCCAAGGAACTAAACAAGATTTAGGATCTTGAGGGATAATAATGTAACACCTGTGGCTGTGAAAGAATCCAGATTTGGTTGCTGAGAATTCTACCATTTGGTAGAAATAAATGAGACATACAGAATACAGACGAATTATGCAAGAAGGCATAACCTTCCCAGAGAAGTTCATGTCTGATTGATCAAGAAGTCGACCCATGATGAAATACTGCATAGAACGAGAGACGAGCCAGTAGAACATAACGGAAAGCAGATAACCATTCTTAAACAAGTACCAAGAAGAATAAGGGACTTAAGGAGACCCTACCATTTTCTGACAACAAAGCTTATAAAACATAATATTAGTTTTAGATGATTGATGCCAGAGGGAATTATGGTTAACTGGCAGGAGAAGAGATATCCATTAGATACAACGGAGAAAGCAGAAGACTTCTATGACCAACAATTTGCTAATGAAGGAGAGACAGCAATGGAAGAAGAGGAAGGAGGGAAAGACTCGGTTGAGCAAAGAGGAGCAAAGGCAGAAAATAAGGAAGAAAACTCACTGATAACAAGAAGAGGAGAAGAGAGAAATGTTAGGTAATCTCGATGAATATTAATGGCCTAAACTCCCTGGCGAAAAGGAAGAAAATATTCAATAATTTACAGAAATTCAATGGAGACATAATAGCTATACAAGAGGTACATATAAAAGAGAAACAAAAATACCTGTTAGAAAATAGAAAATTAGGAAATGCTTTTATGTCACTAGATAAGCAAAAGAAAAGGGGCGGTGTTATACATAAAGGATTGGATTTCGGCTAAAGAAATTTTTAAAGATAAAGATGGCAGGATATTGATGGTAGAGATAGAATTTGAAAATACAAAAAGATTCTGTTGATAGAAATTTATGCTCCGAATGGCCCACAAGAACATTTTTTTCAAAAATTATATAACAATATTAAGGAAAGGCAATATGAAGAGATTTGCATCTTAGGTGATTTCAATGCAATTATAGATTAAATGAAGGATTATAAAGGTGAAAATAAGGAAATAACAAGAAGAAAGGTAATACCAAAAAATTTCCATGATTTGGCAAATGAGGCTAAAATCTATGACGCAAACAAGAAACAATTCACGTTTTACTCAAACAGACATCAGTCCTGGTCGAGACTGGATATGGTATGGATGCCTAAGAGGCTCATCTCTGAAATAATGGAAATAGAAATTGAACCGAGCTTGTGGGCAGATCATAGTTACATTAGGTTTAGCTGGAAAGGCTGACCCAAACCCCTTAGATGGACCCTACAAAGAACGATATTAAAGGAGGAGGAATTTAAAATTAAATTGGAAAAGGAAATGAAACTCTTCTTTGAAGAAAATAAAGAAGATACATCCTTACAAAACACCTGGGATACAGCTAAAGCAGTTATATGAGGAGTAGCGATAAACTATATGGCGAATAAAAATAAGAAAAAGAAGATACAGCAAAATGCATTAGAAATGGAATATAGAAACCTAGAGATGAAACTACAAGAAGAACTGAAACAGAAAGAGATGAAAACAAGAATGGACTTAATAAAACATGAAATAAATTTGTTGGAAAAAGAAGATTTAGCCCCAAAAATGAAAAGTATAAAACAAAATGTATTGGAGAACACCAGCAAACCAGGAAGATGGCTAGCCTGGAAATTGAAAAAGCAAGCGGAAAAAAGATGGATTACTAAACTACAAAATGAACAGGGGGAAATATGCTATCAAGAAGAAACGAAGAATTTGTAACAAGAAAAAACGATAAAATATTTTATGAAAGCGAATCTTCTGAGAATATCGGAAGACGAAAAAGTTTATTGAACAGAAGCATAAATTTAGAAGAAGTGATCTGGGCAATAAAACAACAATAACAACAAAAAGAATAAGGCGGCTGGTCCAGATGCATTCCCTGCTGAACTATACAAATCCCAACAAGAAATATTAGGTGATAGATTACTTAAATTATTTAATGAAGTCCTGGATAAGGCAAAAATTACGAACTCATGGAAGGAAGCAACGATTACGGTTATCCCAAGAGAAAAAAATTATTTAACAAGGATAGGAAATTATAGGCCAATATCTCTGCTAAACGTGGACTATAAAATTTTTGTAGCTATAATAGCGGAAAGACTCAAGAAAATACTAAATAAATTTATACACACAGACCAAAATGGCTTCCTTCCACATAGACATCTTAGTAATAACATTAGGACAATTTTAGATACCATAGAGTATTATGAAGACCGTAGTGGAGAACAGGTAGCATTATTATTCCTGGATGCTAAAAAGGTCTTTGATAATGTAAAATGGAGTTTTGTTCTGCAACAAATTAAGTATATGGACTTTGGGCAAAAGTTTCTAAATGTAGTAGCTGCCATATATTTATTTATTAGTGGGACTTATATATGCCCCATCTCAAGACTCAGGCTCACAGTAAAACAACAACAATAAATACTTAAAAAAAAAGAATTAAACTAACAGTTCCAAAACAGTTACAATTACCAGATACAAAACTTAAAATCAATCCAAAAATCTAAAACCACCCCTCCCAAGGGTCACAGCCCGGATTGGTTGAATAACCAGGTCTTCAACTCGTGGCGGAAGGTGCGGAGGTCAGGGGCCAGACGGAGGCCTAGAGGCAGTTGGTTCCATAAGTCGGGGACCGCCACAGAATAGGCTCGCCGCCGGGGGACCACCAGCTGACATTGGCTTGCCGACGGGACCCCGAGGAGCCCCTGCCTGTGTGCCCGTACAGGGCGGTTGGCACTCGATATCGGCAGGAGACGCTCCCTTAAATATTGTGGACCCATGTCATGTAGGACTTTGAATGTTAAAGCCAAAACCTTGAATCTCACCCAGAGTGCAACCGGCAACCAATGCAGGCAGCGCAGGAGGGGGCTAACATGGGAGAACTGGGAAACTCCCATCACCGCCCATGCCGCCGCATTTTGCACCAGCTGCAATCTCCGGATGGTATGCAAGGGGAGTCCTAAATAGAGAGCATTGCAGTAGTCGAGTCGCGAAGTAACAACGGCATGAGTGACCATACGCAGGGCATCCCGGTCCAGGAATGGGCGAAGCTGGTGAACCAGCCGGACCTGGGCAAAGGCCCCCTGGCGGCTCCCACCTGCTCCTCCAACCGAGCCGTGCATCCAGGAGGACCCTCAGGTTCCTCGCCCTATCCACAGGGGGCAACACCACTCCCCCTATGGTCAACGATGGACATTCCAAACTGGACCGGGATGCGGTATGTACAACCACTCAGTCTTGGCGGGTTGAGTGAAGCATGTTTCCGTCCATCCAGATCCGCAGCATCCAGACAGCGAGTCATCACGGAGAGGGCATCACTGATCTGGTTTGGGGTGGAGATATACAATTGTGTATCATCAGCATATTGATGATACCTCACCCCAAAACCACAATTATCTCACCCAGCGGTTTCATGTAGATGTTAAATAAGAGGGGAGAGAGGACCGACCCCTGAGGGACCCCACAAGTGAGCACCCTTGGGGCCGACCTCTGCCCCCTGCCACATGCGACGCCACGTGAGGTAGGAGGAGAGCCACCGAAGAACAGTATCCCCCACCCCCAACCCCACGAGGTGTCGCAAAAGGATACCATGGTCGCAAAAGGATACCATGATAAACAACAAGCTAAGATATTGATAAATGACCATACAACAGACAAATTTGAAATACAAAAAGGAACAAGGCAGGGATGTCCATTATCACCGTTATTATTTATTTTGACTTTAGAGACACTAACGAGAATAATTAGAAAAGAACCGGAAATAAAAGAACTAAAAATAAAGAAAGAAGAATACAAACTGCAAGCCTTCGCTGATGATTTGGTTTTATTTTAGAAGATCTGCAAAATTCGGGATTAAAACTAATAGAGAAATTAGAGGAATTTTGAAAGGCGGGGCTAAAATTAACAAGAAAAACTAAAATACTTACTAAAAACATGACAAATATACAAAAAGAAAATTTAACAATGATAATGGACATCTAGATGACAAACAAAATTAAATATTTGGGAATTGTAATTTCAACAAAATGTATAACGCTTAAAGAGGATAATTATACCCCACTAGTTAAAAAAATAGCTGAAGATTTCAGAAAATGGAGCAGTCTAAGACTTTCTCTTAAGGGGAGAATTGCATTGATAAAAATGAACATATTACCAAAATTACTATTTTTATTTCAAAATGCTTCGGTAAAATTATAATTTTTAAAAAAATCAATTGGATAAGTTAGTATCAAAATTTATTTGGCAGGGAAAAAAGCCCAGAATTAGACTGAAATTGTTACAGGGTGCTACTGAAAGGGGAGGATTTGGTTTACCAGACTGGGAAATATACTATAGAGCAGCTACTCTGACCTGGATTAAAGATTGGATAAGTGTTAAAAACAAAAGAATATTAACATTAGAAGGATATAACCTACAGGCAGGGTGGCATGCTTTTTTGTGGCAGGACAAACACCAAATTCATGGTTATTTCCACAAAATTAGGCAGACCTTACTAAGTGCATGGAACAAAATTAAATCTCAATTCTACGTTGAAATACCAACTTGGCTATCTACATTGGAAGCGTTAATGTACCCACATTTATTGCAACAAGGACAGGTCATTACATATGAGAACATATTAGATGAGAAGGGAAACTTAAAAACAAGACAGGAGCTGAAAGATTTGGGATTTGAGATAGAATGGTGGGCTTACTTACAATTACAATCAAGGTATAGTAAAGATATGAAAGAATGGGGTATTAGTAAATGGAAAACAGAATTAGATAAAATATTATTAGGAGCGTATGAGAAATTGATTAAGAAAATTTATAAAGTACTATTGGAATGTAAATTGGAAGAAGAGAAGGTGAAAGAAAGGATGCTGGCCTGGATGAAAGATTTTGGATATAGTATAAATTTGGAAGATTGGCAAATTTTATGGGACAGGAATAGGAAAATTACCCTGGCAGCATCATATAAAGAAAATTTACTAAAAATGTTTTATCGATGGCACATCAAAATTAGCAAAAATGTATCTGAACTTATTTCCTAAATGCTGGAAATGCAATAAAAAAATTGGAACATATTACCATGTATAGTGGAAATGTGAAAAAGCCCAAATATATTGGCTGAAAATCAGAAACTGGTTAGAAGAGATGTGTAAAATTAAAATAGCGTTCAGACCTGAAATTTTCTTATTAGGAATCAATATGGGGAAATATAATAAAGAGATAATATATTTAATAATCCATGTCACCACTGCCACGAGACTAGTTCTTGCCCAGAGATGGAAAGGAAATGATATGCCAGAAGAGATGGAAATAATTAGAAAAATTTTGGTCATGCACTGAAATGGATAGAATAACTCAAGAATTAAAAGATAAGACTGAATCTGATTATTACAGAATTTGGGAGAAGTTTTACCACTGGTTTAAAAAAAAAGAAAGGAGTAACTCTAGCAAAGATGATTAATATTTATGTACATATGTAAATTTGTATTTTTTGTTATGTATGCACCACGTTCATTGTTTTTAATGTTTTTTTTCTGTTTGTTGTTCATTAATAAAATTCTTCAAAAAAAGAGAGAGAGAGTTCTACCATTTGGTTGCTGGGAATTCTACTGCTCTCTTATTAGGCAGGCCAAAATAACATCTACCTGTTTGTCCTTTACAGAATGCTCAGAATTCCAGTTTAATGTCAACTGTTTAACAGGAGAAGGTCAATTGGAGCCTCATATTACTGAAATTACTGGTGAGTCAATGGCTGATATATATCCAAACAAAATAGATAAAACTTTCAGTGGATGAGAAGTGATCTGTGCTTATCAACTATACTGGGAGCATGGTGTTGTGCATGGTTAGGGCACTGACTTGTTGAGCAGCAAGTTCACGAATACTGCTGTGGGGTGGAGTGAGCTCCTGTCCTTCACTCCAGCTCCTGAAGGGGATATGAAAGGAATTTCCAACTGGGCATCCCTCGGCAGCAGTGATGTCACTGGATAATCCTTTCCACTCGGAATTGCCTTGGTGCTTCCAAAACGAGTGCGATAAGACCAATTACACCTTCTTAAGACTGTTTTTTCCTCTTAATACTAAACATATATCTATAGCCTGAAATGTTAAAAAGGCTAGGCACATATTTGGAGAGTTCTTTATTAAAATACGGTTTTATTATCTTCAGTCTATTCTAATCTGCTTTTAAAACAGTGTTTGCCTAACAATCCAACTTGGTTTAGACTAAGGCAAGCTATAATGTCAAAAGGAGGGGGAAAAAACCAGGCTGCAGCCTGTCTCCCCTGGTTTTTATGTACAGGATAATTTTGAAGAAACATGCAGAGAAGCATATTGGAATGGTTCTTACCAAGGAGTTATACCATATGCTTGCTTGATTGTGTAATTTAAAGCTTGAGATTGATATTATCCCATTTCCTTGTCATTCTGTTCGATGCCAGTGGTCCCAACATTTCCATTACCAAAATAACTCTATTTTCCCCAAATCATGAAATCACTAAATCTCTACAATCTTATATGATGAGTGTTTTAACATGTCAAGCTTTTATAGTTGCACATAGACAAAGTTTGGCAAGCTTACTTGCCAAAACAAATTCTCCAGATTTAAGGAATGAGGTACTTGTTTGTTTCTCCTACAATTAAAGAATATATATTAAAATGTAGGGGTCAGTTTTATGCCCAATAAGTCCTTGGTGGCTCAGGCTGTTAAATGCCTGCTCTTAAGATCCAGCTGTCTACAATTACTGTAGGCTCGAATCCCACCAGGCTCAAGGTTGACTCAGCCTTCCATCCTCTCGGGGTAGGTAAATTGAGGACCCAAAATTGTTGGGGGCAAAAAGCTGACCTTGTAAAATGGCCGCTTAGTAATAAGCAGGCATATACAATGGAATGAAGGCTATTGCTGAGCGCATTGGGTTGTGCTCCAAAAATTGTAAGCCGCCCTGAGTCTTCGGAGAAGGGCGGCATATAAATGTAATTTAAAAAAAAAAAGTGCTCCCAAAGGCTCCAGGAATTATTTTCAGTGTTTTTAATTTTGGCAGATAATGAAGGTTTGGCAATTCATCAACTGACAACTGCTGAGAAAGTAGCATTGGAGAATTCAGCAAAGACAGAAGCAGTTTGGAAGTATCCGTGGCAGTCAGACAAAGTAGTGACCAATCTTTCAGTACCCCATCAGGATAAGAATACCTCTGTAAAAGATGAGGAAGCAAATAGCCAAAGCTCAAAACCAATTAATTACCACAACAACCAAACCAAGAATTTGTACATCTGTGATAGGCCTAAAAAGGACATCCAGCAACCATCTCTATTTGCCCAACATAAAAATGTGTTCTGTGCAAGTAAAGTGCCCATGCAGAGTGAGCAATTGGAAATATGCAATTCATTGGTGCCAGACCCGAATAGCCAGACTAAAAATTGTTTAATAATAGGTGATCAATGTGCAGAAAATAACCAAAGTCTATCTCACCTTTCCCAATATTATAAAAATGTGCTTCCAAATGAAAACTCAGCTTGGCAGCATCAAAGCTTTCAATCAGAAGCAGGTAATCTGATATCAGAAGCATGCTATGGAAGCACATTAGTACCTGTTCCTCTTAAGGCAGAGAATGTAATAGAATATGTTGATGAAGCAGTTGGTCCAAATGCCATACAAGTAACAGACCAGAGAACTGAGCCTAAAAATCTGCATATTTGTGACCAGTGTGGAAAGGAATACCAGTGGCTTTCTGAGCTTATCCGACATCAGCTACTATTTTTTGGAGGAGAAGCAGATAGACAAAGCCAGCTTCATTTGGAAGATAGAAATCCAAGTCATTTGGCATCTGTCCCTATTCCCTTCCAGGAAAACAGTATGTGTGCAACCTTTTGGGAAACTTTCCAACGAAAGTCAAGAGATCATAACACTCGTGCCAAGATGCAGTATCTCTGCCATCAGAATGGAAAGGATTTCTGCAAGTCCTCTGTACTCAAGTGGCATACACTTCCTAGGAAGAAACTGACTAGACAGACTGAGTCAAAAATAAATAAATCTAGTACCTTGTCATTTGTCCCCCATGTGAGAGGAAACATGTTTGCAGACTCTTGTGAAACCTCTAACCTAAACTTAATGCGTACAAATCCTTACACAGGGAAACAACACAATGACCAATGTGGAAGATGCTGTCATAGTCTTTGTGCTCAGCAGCATCTTGATAATTTGGAATTGAAAGCAGATAGAGATGAACTGTTCCACTTGGGAGCATACAGTCCAAAAAGCTCAGCGCCCATTTCTCTGCAAGCAGAGAAAACATTCAGTGATGAAAACTCAAAAATCCCTACAGAACAAAAAAACTGTGCTAAGAATTTGTACACTTGTAACTGTGATAGGAACAATTCCCAGTGTCATTGTTTGTTGGCCAAGCATCATCTACATGTTGCCTTGGGAGGGGAAGCAGATACACAGGACCAATTTAAAATACAAGCAGGCAGTTTAAGTCAATTTCAAATGGAAAGTAAAGTTATAGAATCGTCTGAAACAGTTAACCCTCAGTCAAATCTCACAACAAACCAAGGTTCCCATATCAAAAGTCTGAGAATATGTAAGGAATGTGGGAAGGACTTCCGATGGTCCTCTGCCCTGGCTCAACATCAAGTTGTGCACTCTGGAAAAGCTAGTAAGAAACAATGCCCATCAAAGGTAGATTACCAAAATGATTTATCACCTGGTCTCATGGATTTTGACCAACCTTCCCATCTGAAGACAAACCAGTTGACTGAGAAAAATAAACCTTACACATGTGGTCACTGTGGAAAAAGCTTCAAGTGGCCTTCTGACCTTGCTCGACATAAACAGGTTCATTCTAGAAAAAAATTAATGAGAATCAAGGGCATCAAACCCAACAAATCCTATATCTCTGACCAGTGTGGAAAACATTTCTATTGTCCTTCCCACCTTGCTCAACATAAACACACACATTCTAGAAGTAAATTAATGAGAGGTACCAAGTTCAAGTCCTACATTTGTGGTCACTGTGGAAAGAGTTACTATTGGCCTTCTCAACTAGCCCGACATGAACAGACTCACTTTAGAACAAAACTAATGAAAGGCAAGTGTACCCAGCTGAAAAAATCATATATTTGTGGTCAGTGTGGAAAAAATTTCCAGTGGTCTGAGCTTGCCCAACATAAATGCATGCATTCTAAAAAAAAATTACTGAGAGCCAAGGTCATCAAACTCAACAAATACTACACACGTAGCCAATGTGGAAAGAGCTTTCAGTGGCCTTCTCAATTTACCGAACATGAACATGCTCATTCCAGAATTAAAGTAGTGAGAGGCCAGTGCACCAAGCTCAACAAATCCTGTATCTGTGATCAGTGTGGAAAAAGCTTCATGTACCCTTCTGATCTTGCCCAACATGAATGCACTCATTCTAGAAAAAAGTTACTGAGAGGCAAGTGCATCGAACTCAACAAATACTATACACGTAGCCAGAGTAAAAAGAGCTTCCAGGGGCCTTCTCAATCTGCCCAACACAAACACACTCATTCAAGAAATAAATTAGTGAGAGGCAGGTGTACCAAGCTCAACAAATCCTGTATCTGTGATCAGTGTGGAAAAGGCTTTATGTACCCTTCTGACCTTGCCCGACATGAACTCACTCATTCTAGAAAAAAATTACTGAGAGGCAAATGCACCAAACTCAAGAAATATTACGCATGTAATCAATGTAGAAAGAATTTCCAGGAGGCTTCTCAACTTGCTGAACATGAACACACTCATTCCAGAATTAAAGTAGTGAGAGGCCAGTGCACTAAGGTAAAAAAATCCTGTATCTGTGATCAGTGTGGAAAAGGTTTTATGTATCCTTCTGACCTTGCCCGACATGATCTCACTCATTCTAGAAAAAAATTACTGAGAAGCAAGTGCATCAAACTCAACAAATACTACACACATAGCCAATGTAAAAAGAGCTTCCAGTGGCCTTCTCAATCTGCCCAACATGAACACACTCATTCAAGAAGTAAATTAGTGAGAGGCAGGTATACCAAGCTCAACAAATCTTGTATCTGTGATCATTGTGGAAAAGGATTCGTGTATCCTTCTGACCTTGCCCGACATGAACGCACTCATTCTAGAAAAAAGTTACTGAGAGGCAAATGCATCAAACTCAACAAATACTACACACGTAGCCAATGTAAAAAGAGCTTCCAGGGGCCTTCTCAATCTGCCCAACACAAACATACTCATTCAAGAAGTAAATTAGTGAGAGGCAGGTGTACCAAGCTCAGCAAATCCTGTATCTGTGATCAGTGTGGAAAAGGCTTTATGTATCCTTCTGACCTTGCCCGACATGAACTCACTCATTCTAGAAAAAAATTACTGAGAGGCAAATGCACCAAACTCAAGAAATATTACACATGTAATCAATGTAGAAAGAGTTTCCAAGAGGTTTCTCAACTTGCCGAACACGAACACACTCATTCCAGAATTAAAGTAGTGAGAGGCCAGTGCACCAAGCTCAACAAATCCTGTATCTGTGATCAGTGTGGAAAAGGCTTTATGTATCCTTCTGACCTTGCCCGACATGAACTCACTCATTCTAGAAAAAAATTACTGAGAGGCAAATGCACCAAACTCAAGAAATATTACACATGTAATCAATGTAGAAAGAGTTTCCAAGAGGTTTCTCAACTTGCCGAACACGAACACACTCATTCCAGAATTAAAGTAGTGAGAGGCCAGTGCACCAAGCTCAACAAATCCTGTATCTGTGATCAGTGTGGAAAAGGCTTTATGTATCCTTCTGACCTTGCCCGACATGAACTCACTCATTCTAGAAAAAAATTACTGAGAGCCAGATGCATCAAGCTCAACAAATGACATTTATAATCAATGTGGAATAGGTTTCCAATAGCCTTCTGACCTTGCCTGACATGAACACATTTTAGAGAAATGTCACATAGAAATAAATACATGGAGCTTCAAAAGCTGTTTGCATGTATTTGGTGTGGAAAGAACTTTCAGGGGTTTTTCTCCCTTTGTTCAACTTAGATGTTCTCATTCTGAAAAAATAATGACTAAAAGCAAATGCACCAAACTCTGGAAGCTGCACATCTGTTGTGAAAGTGGAAACAACTTCCAGTGGCCTAAGCTTGCTGAACATCATTATGTTCATTCCAGAAAAAAATTAAGGCAGAAATGTATCAAACTGAAGAAATTACCTACAGTTAGTTACATTGGGAAACTCACAAGGTAGCCTGACCTTGTCCAGCATACACCCATGTTTATTCTAAAATAAAATTAATGAAAGACAAATGTACCAAAATTTCTGGTGTCTTGTCTTTTCCAGACATGAAAGGATTCACTCTAAAGAAATGTTATCCAGTGCCAAATGTATTAAGTTCAAGAAATCGTCTATTTGTCATCACTAAAAAAAAATCTCCAGTGGCTGCCTGAGCTTTCTAACAATGAATCTATCAGATTCATTCCAGGAAAAAGTAATGGGTTTAGCCTGCCCACTTGCTTCAGCATAAGGGGATTGCTGCAGACCCTGTCAAGGGAATATTGCTGGTAGAGTTGAGGAGAAGAGCCTTTTCTATTGTGGCTCCCACCCTCTGGCCTTCCAGAAGGGCCTCAAAAACCTGGTTTTGCCAGCTGTTGGCAAATCTCATTGCTGGAGGAGATTGACCCATAAGAAAAAGACCTCATCCCCTTGGTTTTAGTTCTTATTTAATTTTTAAATTATGTTTTTAATTTAAAAATATATCAAAAAAATAATTTTTAAATCTTAATTTTAAAGTGCCATGGTGGTACAGTGATTAAATGCAGTATTGCAGGCTAACTGCTGATTGCCAGGAGTTCTATCCTCTCTGGCTCAAGGTTGATTCAGCCTTCCATCCTCCTGGAGTCAGTAAAATGAGGACCCAGATTGTTGGAGGCAATATGCTGACTCTAAACCATTTAAAGAGGGCTTAAAGCACTATGATTTTAAGTGCTATTGCTTTTGCTAATTTTAACTCTTTTATGTTTATCTTTTTATTGTTTTATAAGCTGCTCTCAACACTTTTGTTGAAATCGGCAGCATATAAGTTTATTAAATAAACAAGGCGGAAAAGTTTCAGGCTCAAGGTTCCAATGATTCCAATGGAAAAAGGCTCCACACATATGGAAAAATGGAAAAAGCATTCCACTGGCATCCTGACCTTGTTTAATAGAAGTGCAGTCTTTAAGTATGTCTTTTGACTTCACTATTTGAGTAAACATGTTCATTTTACATACATGGAATGCAGACTTAAATTATGCCATTTGCGAGTACTCATGTTTTGTACACCCGCTGAAGCAACAAAAAGCTGGTAAGAAAAGCCATGTAGTAGAAAGAAGGTAGTCGAATAACAAAAATGCATAGGGGAAACGACATCCCTGTGTGCTGTTTTTCCATACCAAGTTCTGGGTAGCATTGTAAAGCTTATGCTCATCTAACAGCTTGAGAAAGAGGAGGATGTCCTACTACAGATGTTGAACATTGTAATCTGCCTCCCAAATAGGATTTATAAAATTATATTCACAGGACTTGCTTCTGATATCTCTCCGATAGGAAAACAGGTACTTTATTTGTCTCCTTTTTGTTTTAACTTCACAATCAGCAGCAGGTTTGAAATCTATAAAAAATTTTGAATGTCAAAATTAAACCTGTGGTCATAAGTATCACAAGTGGAAGGATCCAGTGAATGTTATGAAGGATGATGCTTCATTCACCACTTCCCGGTTAATCCTAATTTTGGGCCAAAGAATTCCAAGTGACCTCATTGTCCAAGTTGTTGTTAGGTTCACCAAGCATTCCAATTTGTGAGAAGAGCAGGTTACCTGCTCATCCCAGGTGATTCAATAATCCTTTAGTGATTGAGCACCTGTGTAGACACTGAATAGAGAACCATCATTCCAGGTTTAAAAACCAATTGATCTAGCATTTCTACTTATCCAGGCATCATTAGCTGTATAAACTAGCATTTTTTCATGCAATTTTAATACCTACATGCATTCATGGTTCATATATCACATTTGTCCTGTCTTAATTCTTTGCAAGCATCAAGACCAGTAAACCAAATACCTGGACTTTCAGATCCTGTGCCCTAGATGGTTGAGAAAAAATTGTGGTTGAGAAACCAACCCACAAGCTCAGAGAATGAACCTTCATCTGACTTTCACCCTCAGATTACCAAAATTCTCAGGATATTTAGAGAGCATCAGATTGAACAGACTACTGTAGTAGCAAATTGCATCCACTACTTTTGAAATAAATTATGTAGTAAGAATGACATTTGGATGTAGTTTGGTATGGTGTTTTTCAAAATGGATTGCAGATAAGTCATGCTGTATTTGCTTTTCAGAGAAAGAGTAGGGTACTTCCGAAATACAACTTAACTACTCAGTATTAGAAGAAAGAATATTTTGGAATGCTTTTATGAAATCCAAGTTTTGAATGGTAGTTCTTCACTAGATAGACATGCCAGAACTTAAAACTCATTTTTAAAAAAGATCAACGCTCTGTGTATGATATCATCCTTGAGATTATGATCCTGAAAAATTTTACTGATGTAAGCATGATGTTGTGCAGTGCATCATTGAGCTGCCTGTTACTGCTGCTGCAAACACAAGCATCTTCTTTCCACAAAGTTTCATTTCTTGATGGGAAATTGAAAGTTTACATTAATAATGACATCATAGGCAAACTACAAGGTCATAATCAAGGTTCAAATTATATGTGTAGATGGCTTTCAGGCAATGTATAAAGAGGACTTAATGGGGTTGCACTTTCTGCAGTGTAAGAAAAACTCTGCCAATAGCTACAGTAACAGGAAAATAGGTAATAGGTGGTGAGAATTATGCTTTGGTATTTGATTAAACCAGATGTGTGCTTTTCAAACTTAGCAACATTAAAATGTGTGGACTTCAACTCCCAGAATTCTCTAGCCAGCCATGGTTGGAGCTTAAAGCCAATTTGCCAGGTTTGAAAAAAATGGATCAATGATCTTTGAGGTCATTTCCAACCTTTATTTATAGATACCAGGATAAATCATCCCCAAACTTAAAATGTGCATACTTTTGAAATGCAATATTTTTGTAATGTTATTTTAAGAATGAGATTTCAAATGAACTCCTTAGTTGTGTCTTTCCTAAGCAATGCTTTGGAAGCTGGATAACTGCCACTTCACCAAAGATTACCAGCAGCCAGTAAAGGTGCACCTTTCATGAAAAGTGTAAAACTCATCACTGTTTGTGAACCAACATTTATGTTTTCCTTATAAAGCTATGCAGCTGTAATAGAAATGCCCTCAGATAGTGGAACACTATCTTAACAATATAATTGGTATTCTTGACTTGAGGATTGTTTTCAGGTCTCATTAATGCCTTCTAGCATGGAGCCCTGGGTTGTCTTTTCAAAGGTGTTGCCCTCTTTTCCCCATTTGGCACAGTTTTAGGTCCTCTTCTAAAGACATCATGTCGCCTTCACTCTTGCAGAAGGAATGTCGGAACTGGAAAACACTTTCCTTAGATTTGCTGCATATGGAAACACAGCTACTCACAGGAACACCATGTCTGGGAAGAACTTCTACAAGATGTTGAAGGAATGTGGTGTGATGGATGGGAAAGTTGTGACCGGCACTGATGTGCTCATTGCCTTCAATGAAGTCAAGTGAGCTTGGAATGATGATGGTGGGAACATTGCAAACAAGCTTGCAGGGACCACTGAAAATACTAAGATTACTTACTAATTGTTCACAACAGGCTCTGTTTAGCCCCAAATACTGTTTTCTGACGTCTTGCCTGCATTTGCCATAACCTTTTTGTGTCATGAATCTCTTTGAAAGTCTGGTGAAAAATATAATGTCCTCAAAAAGATGCCTTCTTTTTTTATTTTTTTTAAAAGAAGAAAGCCAATTCTTTTTCCATATTTTTTTTATAAATTCTTTTTCCTTCAAAATTGAATTATTCAAACTCCATCCTGACCTTTTATTTTGTCCCTTCCATTTAACCCATATTAGATTATGGTCTGCCCAAGTACTTGTTTCAATGTTTATTTCTTGTGCATTTAAAATTATTTCTGGTAACATCCAAATCATATCTATTCTTGACCATAATAAGTGTCTAGTTGAGTAAAATGTATATTGCCTATTCTTGATGTTTAATTCTCTCCATACGTCTTGAATACTTAGTTCTTCTGCCATCTTAAAAAAAAATCTGCAGTGTCTTTCTATTTTTTTTAATTTATCTTCTGCATTTTGTAGCCCAACTCTATGTCTACTATAGCATTAAAATTTCCTAAAATACATATACTGTCATATTTCAATTCTATTATTTTCTTGTGTAATTTTTATAACCCTCTTCTGTTTCTCATTTGGTGCATATATTTCTATTAAGAGTATTTTTTGATTATTGTCTATTGTTTCCACCATCAATATCCTCCCTTCATCTGTGAAAATTTAGCTTTTATTGTATTCTTAATATATAAGACTACTCCTCTTTTATTTTGTTATGCCAATGATGCGTATACATTCTCAGTTCTAGGATAATCCAGAACTTGAACATGTTGTTTTTTAATATGTACTTCTTGCAGACAGTTTATATCTAATTTTAGTTTTTCTAACTTATGAAAAGTCTTTTTTTTTATGGCTGAATTCAATCCATTTATATTTATTGATATTAGCTTCTTTTCTTCATCCATTGTTTACACTTTATATGTAGGGTTTATTGCTCTCATTGCTCTTTGCTCTCTTGCCTCTTTTGGTTCCACCCTTCCACCTGTTGCTCCTTCTCATATTCTTTCTTCTCTTTTTTCTTTATCCCTTCAGCAATCTCCTCTCAAAGTTTAATTATTTCTTCTTCTCTTGTTCTTCTTCTCCTGTACAGTATTCATCATAAAATTGCTCTGCTTTCTCTATTGAATCCAGTCTGTGTCTTTGTTCTTGCCAAATAAACATCAAGCCTTCTGGAATCAACCATTTATAATTCACTTCTTTCTTAATTAGAATCTTTGTCAAGAATTGATACTCTCTTCTCAAGTCTGTCACTCTTGGTACTTGTTTTAAGACTGATCGTCTTCCCTTTACATTTCAATGAGTCATCTCTTTCTTTCTGTAATATTTCTGTTTTAATTGCTTGGTGAAACTCACATGTATTTCTCTGGGTAGCTTATGTCTCATTGCATATCTAGTATACACATGAAATACGCTATCAATTCCATCCATCATTCTTTCTTTTGATATCTCCATGGCTTCTGCCAGCATTTCTGTCATTATTTCTGCAAGGTTTTCTCCTTTTTCTTCCTCAAAATTTTGAAATCTTAGATAAAAACCAGCTCCGTCCATCTCCAGTGCAATCATTCCCTTTCCCTTGTCTTGTTCCACTACTGTCAATCTGTAATCTATTTTCCAACTTTTTTCTCTGTCTGGTCTTCCCTTTCTTCCATCTTTTGCATTCTTTCTTCATTCTTCATCATTGTTGTATATTTTCAATTTTCTCTTCAACACGCTTCCCTTGTTCTTGCATCATTATTTTTAGCTCCTGCATTGAAAACTCCTTTTTCTTTTTTCCTTTTCCTTTTCCTGTTGCAACATAGCTTGTATTGATTGCTGACCAGCTGGACTTAGAGAAGAGGAGGTAGGAATCAAAGATCTTGTTGCAGCTGTCTTTCTTATCTTAAAGTAGTTATAACCCCAAACGAAAAGTATCTGCCAATTAATCCAAGTTCTGCTTTCTTCAGGTTCTTCTCTACCTTAATCCAATTGTAAAGAAACCAAGCTCTCCATAATCAAATGGCAAAAAAAAAGATAAGGATAAAAATAAAAATATAAAAATATAAAAACAAAGAAATTAAAATTACAAAATCCACAAAGAAGCCATACAAGAATAAGGAGAAAAAGAAATTTAAAAAAATTTCAAAAGTAATCCACTAGCAGTAATCCAATAATAAAAAGAAGTAATAGGAAAAATTAAAATATTCCAAGGAGAAGACTAGAATAAAAAAAAAACCAATGAATGTAAAAAAAAAGGGGGGGGAGACAAATACCAGCAATAAAAAACAAAATAAAATAGCCAGCAGTAATTCTAAATAAAAGTCACAAAGCAGACCCAGGCCACTGTATAATATCCAAAAAAATCAAGTCAAAATATAGTCCAAGGTCACAGTAGTCTTTTCTCTTCCTGTTCAATCTCCAGCTGTTTAGATTATTTTACCAGCACAGCACCCGTTTAAACAATAGTTCAGTACTCTGCTCTTTATCTTCCTTTTAAGTCTAAACAGCCTGCAGTCAAAAACAATTTTCTCACCAATTCAGTCTTTTGATCTCTCCAACTTTTCTGTAACCTCTAGGTGGCTTTGCTTTCATTTCTTTCACTTCTAACAAAAAAGTTCCAAAAAAGGTTTCACTTCTAAAAATTTTAGGTTAATAGATAACAAGCAGAAAGGGAAGAATAGTCCAAAGTTTAAAGTTAAAATTAAAAATTTATCTTTTTCTAATTATTAGTCCAGTCCAATTAGAAAATTAATCTTTGTTAAAAACGTAATAAAATAGTCCTAATTAAATTTGACAGTTAAAAACATGCAATTTCAACACTAACTTCTGTCTTCTGTCCTCTCTTCTTAAAATTCTTTTCCCCTTAGAGTGCTCTTTCATCCCTACAGGAAAAAAAGTTTAAAAACCCTCATCCAGGTCCAACACACTTTCCTTTTGTCTCTTCTTCCGTTCCAGAGCTGTCCCAGCTTTCCAGCTGTTTTAATGGCCACTTTCCTCTGCCACCGGATTAGGGAGCTTTCCCTGGATCAACCAGGGACTTTGCGGTATCCCTGGGATTAACAGGATGTGCTCGCCTCTATCACCATTTCTCTGGGACGATTTAGGTCCAATTGGACCGGCCAGCTGCAAGGATTTTGATGGCATTTTTGGGAGCTCCTGAATCGTCCATCGTCCCACTGCGACATCAGTTCCACCCTCTCTGGGAAAGATGCCTTCAAATGCATAAAATAAAATACATAAACATAAGGAAACAAATTGTGTTCAAAATATAATAATCAAAGTATTTTTTTAAAATTAACATATCAGTAATAGTAACGTGTTTCTTCAGTATAAGACAATACCACTTTTTAGAGTTTAAACAGTGAGATTTATTGAAGCTACACATTTTTGGAGTCTAGAGGCCATAATTTACTGTGCCTACTTGCAAAGCTAAACTTCAGTTAGGGTTAGGGAAAATAAAGTTGAAACTCTATTCCCATCCAAGTTCACAGACCCCTGAATACTGTATTTATCCCAGAGATTAAAGCCTTAATCTTAGAGGCTTATGTGATTTCAGCCATCTGTGGTTTACAGCAGTGATGGACAATGCTTGAAAGGGCAGATAGTGTATTTCAGCTCGCAGTTTCCCAGAAAGAACAAAGATGAAAATTTCATTCTCTTTTTATTCTGTTTTTAGGGTTTTAGGTAGCAAAAGGAACAGGAGGCTTGTAGAGTGCTAATCACCCCCATTTTCAGTTTTGAAATGCCCCAATCCCAGAACGCTTTGCATTTTAGGCTGACTTCAGCTATTTTTCAAGTTTTGGCAGCTTTAAGGGTGGGTATGGGAATTGCCTGCAAGAATAAGTTGCTTACTCCTGCATCACAGATTAGGAGGAAATGAAAATCCACTAGCATATGGTTAATTGATTTCCCTCTCTGTTTCCTGCAGGTTTAAGGGGGCCAACCACATTAACTATATTGAGTTTTTGCAAGCCATTAAATTGCTGAGCAGAAAGTGCTCTAAGGAACAATCTCACGAGGAAGCCCTGCAGGCCATATTGAAGCTAATGGAAGGGAAAAAGCCATCTAACCTGGAAGAACGAGCAAGTGAAGGCTCCTTTCCACCAGGAGAAACACCCTGATTTCAAAACTCTATACATTTGAATTACTTGAGCAAAAAGATGTAGTTTGTTCTTTTTCCATGGGTATACAGGAAGTAAGTATGGAATGGGATGCAAGGAACAGAATTCAGTACCTTGAGAATCTAAGTTTTCTTTTTAAAAAAATGATTTTAGTCCCTTTCTTTGCAAAGATATATCTGAAAACAGAGAAATGTACTAAAACATCAGAAACCATATAAATGAAGATTTCCAGTGAGGGAATCATCTTTTGTTGTAGGCGAAATAAATTGTAAAAACAAAATACAAATAAACATTTTCTTTGCACAAAGGACACAAATTGGTATGCTGCTGAATTTACCTGTTGGTAGAAAATGAGGAGAGCTATAATCCAAAATTATAGCAGATTGGCCTGGAACAAATCTGCATTTGATTTTGAATTGAGGTTTAGATCTAACCCAGATCTAAAACTTTCAAGTGCATTTGCTCTAGAATTCTATGGTAAACTGAGGAACACATGTTCTCATGAGGAAAAGTTGGACAAGTGGCAGTGAGACTGGAGAGGTAGCTGAATATATAGACAACTAGCATAGAGTGGCATCTACTGTACATTGCAACACCCAACAATGCCAGCAACTATACAAATCCCCAGATGTTAGAACTTCCCTTTGCCTTGCATGAGGAAGCCTATGAAAACCTTTTCCTCTGGTACTCTGTGTTTAATGTCAGTGTTGTTTAGGATCAACCAACCAGGTCACTGAATTCGGCCACTTTGGCCCAACCAAGCTAACTATACCCTGAAGAGCTGCTTTCAGACAGCACAAACCTACAGAGAAATTCATGCTGGGAGATCAGTGCAATTAAACTTGGAATTATCCATACCCAATAGAGCAGCATGCTATTTTTGCATGATTAGCATTCTTATTGCAGAAATCAAATCCAGAAAGCACACACAGATGACTGATTCAGCAGGATTCATTAACATTTTAATATACATAATAATATGAGTAAAATGTACAATACCAATAGTAGATTCTTCCAATGTAACATAAGCAAAACACAAGCAGCAGCTTCAGAGCTCAGAGCAGATAAGAATAGTTTCAGTTCTCAGCACTCCACACAGAACTGCAGGGCCATGCCCAGGCTCCTTCGGTTTCAGTTTTTAATTCAGCTCTCATTGCCTGACCTTGTTATCATGTCTCTGCAGTTCCTGAATATTCTGACAATCCTCTCTTCATGACTGGAAGAGACATAAATACAATTAACTTAATATTCTTCCCATGGTGCACTCCACCCAATGGCTTGGTCATTATGTCAGCCAGATCAGGGGTCGCCAACCTTTTGGACCTCAGGGACCACCAAACTCATAATTTTTGATCCCAGGGACCACTAACTGGTTCTGTTGGTGTGGCCTAATTTGTGGGTGTTGCTTGGTGGTCATGTGACTGGCTGGACATGGCTTGTATGTAAATATTATAAATATTTATATAAATATTGAATTTTTTATAAAAACAACTTTTACCCAAAATCAGGCAAAGCAGGCAGGCAGATTGAGTTGTTCACAGAATCACAGATTCATTCAGAGATCTATCTATCTGCCATCAGCTAGTTCAGTCTGTCACATAAAATTTGTTTGCAAACTCATAAAATTTGCTAGCAAGCAAACTCATAAAATTAACTCACAACACATCATGCATATGAATATTGAATTTTTTATTTAAAAAAAGAGCAACTTTTACCCAAAATCAGGCAAAGCAGGCAGATTGAGTTGCTCACAGAATCATTCAGTGATCTATCTATCTGCCATTGGCTAGCTCAGTCTCTCAAATTTGCTTGCCGTGAGTCTGCACTGAATTTGCTTGCAAGGAAATCTTCAGTCCTAAGGGAGGTTCGGCTGTGCTTAAAAGCAGAGCCGAAGATCTAAAGACTACCTAGAAAGCAAGAAATCCAACCATTTTCTGCTTCCTAGCTAATCTAAATCTTTTGGCACAGCAGAACAGATGATGGTTGGAAAAAGGAAAAATAGAAATTTAGCAGGCAAGTTTGCAGGGTAAGGAGTGAGTGGGCGGGGAGGGTTCCTGCGGGCCACGTGGGCGGCGCAGCCTTGTGCTTCTGCGCAGCCTGGATTAATTGCTTTGGGGGGGTGCTCTGGGGTGAGATTTCTCTGCGGCCCACCAAAATTTTCTCATGGCCCACCAGTGGGCCGCGGCCCACCGGTTGGCAACCACTGGGACAGATTGTCTTCTGACACACAGTGAAGCAAGCCAATCAGTTTCAGTTTCAGTTTCTAATTCAGCTGTCATTGCCTGACCTTGTTACCATGTCTCTGCCAGTTCATGAATATTCTGACAATTCTTACAGCGGATTTCAGCACCCAAATTCTGGGTTCCCTTCCCTTCCTGAAGTTGTGAAAATTAAATGTATTTTAAGAGGGAAAAGCCAGGATTTCTGATCATACATAAGCAAAGTTGAACATCTTTGACAACCAGGTATATTTGGCTACCACAGAGAAAAGGAAACTATACTTGGTTCTTGTCTTCAGAACCTTGCATATCAATATAGTAGGTAATGGGATTTCAGAGGGCTTATAGAAGATACTAACTATCAACCATATTTTAATCAATTAACCAATTATTTTCTTTTTACAAGTAGGTTTGCAAACATTGAGACATTGCCCTGGGAAAGAAGCTGGGTTCACTTCTATCTATCTTTGAAAATATGGCTATATATATAAAAAAAACAATAGTAATGTAGAGAAATTTCCAAGCCCTTTAACTTTAGGAACCAGTGGCTCTCCAGATGTTGGTGTGTTAAAATGCCAGTAGCCACAGTCAGTTGCTTATGTCATGGATTGCCTGTTCTTAACCCAATTCCCTATCTTACCTTAGAGTTATTTGTGAGAGTGAAGGGGTTATTTTATTAACATGAAGTTTTTGCAAATTTTAAATAGGACATGCAGCTTTGGGCTGCAAAATTCTGGATAATTTCTGGAGAGAAGCAAAGAATTAAGATTTTTTTAAAAAAATATTTCTGCCATCTGGATATTGTAGGCAAGTATGGTAGCAGTAGTTTAAGCCTTTTGCAGCAATAGGTCTGAGCAGATAAGGATTGCAAGATGCAGGTATTCTGCTTCCTCTCCCATAAGCTCTCTAGATCTGTAAATCTCTGCCCCTATTTTCCTGCTCCCAGTTAAAGCTACGACTCCTTATCCTGGAATAGTTTTGTCTGGTGTCCACTGTCTTAACTCTGGCACATGAGTGAGACAACCACTGACATAAGCTTGGCTCTTTATTGGCAAGTAAGGAAAAAAGATGAGGGGAATGAAATAAATTTCATTTTATTTATTTTCCCTCCTCCTTCCCTATTTATTTCCCCTTCTCTCATATTTTTCAGGTTAACTGTCTCAATCCTCTTATTACAGGCATTAATAAAAAAATAAACCACTGTAAATAATTATATACACAGATAATTAAAATCCTCTCTCTCTCCCCCTTCCCTTCGAAAGGAATCAGAGTTTATTTTGTATCAATACTAATATTCAAAGAGTTGTAAAGCTAGCATACAGATCTTTGTATAACTTGTCAAAATGCTATCTCATGGTCATGCAACAATTATGGATGAGTTACCTTATTTCATCATGGTGACTTTTCTCCAGTCTTTTCCTAGAAAACTATACATTGCTGGTTCTAAAATGCGATTTTTTTTGGAAGCTAATCAATCTTCTTATCACAGGCCATCTGTAGCTGAAAGGAAATCAGATTACCAAAGTGAGATCAGCCATGATGTCATAGACAACTTGATAAAGTCACAATTCCCACTGTAAAGTAAACTTCTAAGCCCCTGGTGGTTCAAACTCAGAGCAGGCTTTGTCCTTCCTAGGAGGAACATACTCAAGAAAGAGTAAGGCAGGGGGGCCCCAAGGCCATTTAGGTAAGTCTATCTTCAAACCAGCTATTACTGGAAGAAAGTCCTCTATACTTCATTTCACAGCCTTGCTGCCAGGAAAGGATAGAGATGTAAGCTAGTATGTTTAAGGGTCTTGAAGGCATTTTATCTTGGTTACATTTAGACATTTCCCTGACAAATTTACCATATAGGATTGTTATGAATACAAAAAGAGCAAGACCCATGGATACCAATCATGAACCCTTAAAAATTTTCAAGATATACACACAAAAAAGAAAGATCTCTATGCCTTTCTGATTCTTTACTCAAAGAGTTTTGAATCAAAACTTTCAAAGCTAGAGCATCACATTTTGTGCCACTCCCATTTTCAGCTATTTTCAGCTAATACAGTTACGAAGACAGAAAATATGCAGACTGGGCCCAGCTTCTCACAAAGCTCCTGTAACTGCTTTCTGAGCCTCTATCTAAAATTAGGTCGTACAACTTGCAATTATCAGTTATGCAAAGGTTTTTGAGAGGATTAAGGAAATGGGAAAGGGATGACTATATAGGAGAAAAATTATTTTAGTTATAGATTGTATTGCTCCGGTTGTTTGAGGAAAGATTATTTACATTGGATAATTAATAGGACTGGTGAGATTCAGAATCCAATTGCCAGTCACAAAGTAAACTTGGAATGGTTGCTCTATCTTATGATGTTTTTAAAAAATTAAAATATGTATGCAGATCATGGGTTGGACTGTGATGCTGTTTCCTCTGTCTTGCGTTTTTTTTACCCCTCTGGATGCTGTTGAATTAACTCAATCTCCAAATCTTACAGCCATAAATTCCACAAATTAAATATGTATAATATTTAAAGGTACACCTTTTATCAGTTCTAAATCTTGCATTTAGATTTAAAAGATGATCCCATATTATGACTGTGAGGAAGGGGAAAAATTATATCTGAATTTTCCATATCATGCATGATTTTTCTACACTGTATAGCTCTATAAGGTGTCTCCTTTCATGCCTTGTCTCCAAGCTAAAAAAGCTTCGGGCACGAAGTTGTGGTAGCTCCTAAATTATTTAGATGCCTTTCTTTGCACTTTTTTTTTAGCATTACAATATCATTTTTTTAGATGTGGCAACCAGAATTACACACTATAGGACAACTGTAGTTGCACCATAAATGATAAAGGGTTTTACTATATTGCTGATTTACTTTTAGCCCTCTTCCTTCTGGTACCAAACATAGAATTTGGTTTCCCCTCCCCCCTTTTTCATTCCCCCAACTACATCCCAAATGGCTCAACTTTGCCTAAGCCCCAATACTCTATCCAGTGTTCCTCAACCTGGGCTGGGGAATTCTGGGAGTTGAAGTCATTGCTAAGTTGAGAAACACTGCTCTGGTCAAAGTCATTAGACCTAAATTATTGAAAAGAATTATAAGATAACCTTCCAAGCAGACATGACTTTAAGAATCTGGCAATAGTTTTCACTCATAACCAGACCAGAGTTCATTTATAAATGGGCAAAGTAGAAAAACAAATTCTGACTCTATTTTATATATAAGCATACATTTTCTCCAATATGGCTTTTTAAAAATATCTGACAGATAAAGAATATTTAGAGAAAATAAAAAAAGGATTAGAAATGTTTTTTGAAGTGAATGTAAAAGAATATACTTCCTTACAGAATCTGTGGGACACAATGAAGGCCTTTCTAGCATACAATGCCAAAAAGAAAAAAGAAAAAGAAAGCAATGAATTACAGAACGAGATTAGAAATTTGGAAATACAAGCACAATTAGCACCGGGAAATGAGCAAATTATAGGTAAATGTAGATTAGCTAAACACAGATTGAATATACTAGAACAGGAAAAAAATTTAAGAGCCCTGAAATTGGTAAAGCAAAATTATTTTGAAAATGCAAATAAGCCGGGAAGGTGGCTTGCCTATAGATTAAGGAAAGAAAAAGAAAAAAGATGGATTCAACAGTTACAAGATAACGAGGCAAAAGTACAGAATAATATGGAAAAGAAAAAAGAAATAGTACTGGAATATTTTAGGGAACTTTATAAGCAAGAAGAAATGAGTGATGAGAAAATTCAACAATACTTAGAGGAAGAAAATATTCCAGTCCTTACAGAAGAAGAAAGGGAAAGATTAAATGAAGAGATTACTAAGGAGGAACTAAAAGAGGCAATCAGCAAACAAAAAAATAACAAAACCCCGGAACAGATGGGTTACTAGTAGAAATATATAAAACACTAGGTGAAATATTTGATCCAGTACTTTTAGAAATCTATAACGAAGTACTTACGGGGCAAGGCTACCAATGTCATGGAGAGAAGCATATATTCCATACTGAAAGAGGGTACAGATACCATTTATATAAAAAAACTATAGACCAATCTCTTTATTGAACGCCGATTATAAAATGTTCATGAACATAATGGCTGATAGAATGAAAAAAATATTGAGTAAAAACATATACTCAGATCAAAACAGTTTGCTACCAACAAGACAAATAAAAAATAATACAAGGACAGTATTAGATGTTTTGGAGTACTACGAGGCACATCCAGAAAAACAAATTGCATTAGTTTTTCTGGACGCTCAAAAAGCCTTTAACAAAGTAAATTGGCAATTTATGATTCGGCAAGTAAAGGAGATGAAATTTGGGGACAAATTTGAAAAAATGTTAGGGTCAATATACTGAAATCAAAAAGTATGCATAATAATTGATGGAGAAACTACAAATTCATTTGAGATAGGAAAACGAGTCAGGCAGGGATGTCCACTTTCACCTCTGCTCTTTATCTCGACACTAGAAATTTTGCTGAGGAGAATTAGATTGAATTCAGAAATAAAAGGATTAAGAATTAAACAAGAGTACAAGGTCCAAATTTTTGCAGACGGCCTTGTATTCTTTGCGAAGAACCAGTAAAATCAGTACCAAATTTAATTAAAGAGATGGAGAGATACGGAAAAGTAGCAGGCCTAACAATTAATAAAGATAAATACAAAATGATAACAAAAAATCTAACAGAGTCAAAAAAGAAACTAGTAGGAGTAATGGGTTTACAAATTGTTTAAAAAAATCAAGTACTTGGGAATTTGGCTCACAGCAAGATGTTCAACAATAAAAGAGATCCATCTTATGAAATCCTGATAGCACCATTAGCAACTAACTCACCTTCTGGTCTTTCTGTGGCCATGATAGAGTGAACTTATGAGCAAGTCCTGCAAGTTCTCTTGCTTCCTCCTTTTGTTTCCTTTTCCCAAGTGCAGAAGGATGTCAGAGCTGGAAAAAGCCTTCCGCAAATTTGCTGTGTATGGAGACACAGCTGCCACAGGCAATGACATGACAGGCAAGAACTTCTCTAAGATGTTGAAGGAATGTGGTGTAATGGATGGCAAAGCAGTGACCAGCACTGATGTGGACATTGTCTTCAATAAAGTCAAGTGAGCTGAAGGGTTGGTGTGTATATATATTTGTGGACAGGCATCTAACCTCAATTAGGCTAATGTGTAAATAGTTATTATGGCAGTATTGCTCTTCTTTTTAAATTTTTAGCCAGATAATTTTGTTTCAGTCAAGACACACTGTCATGTCCCTTCACTGTGAATCAGAGATGCCTTGCTAGCCATTTCTTAAGGACATGTCCACAATACATATTCCTCATCCCCAGCCTATAGTCGAGGCCATCTAAATTCATTTATTTGAAGCAATGTTAAAGTGGCATGTTGTTTTTCTCCCCATATAAACCTTCATGAATTTACAATCTGTGTGGCTTTGAAAATGACCAGAGGGGTGACATGAAGGAGACTAGAATCTTGCCAGTATGAATTTGTAGAAGCCATGTTTGTAATCATAAATAGCTGACGGCAGACCTACTCAGGAAGCAAAATAATGCAATACAATGTGGTATCCTGATTCAATAGAATTATGTAGAAGTGTAATGGTATGTGGGAATGACCTTGAGAGACAAGAGGAAGACCCACAATCTAGGCAACAAAGTAATAAGGCAGCTCAGTTTACAGGTGTGGGAAAAGCATGAGAAGTGTTTTGAATGGGAGTTTTCCTGGTTTTCTGGAAGATAAAAAATGTGGAGGGAAGAAATGCTTTCATTTTTGCAAGATTATGTTAATGTAATTTTACAATTAATTAGGATCAGTTCATCCCTGTACATCTTGTCTGGACTACATCACAAATCTGACATCAATTTTCCAAGATTGCAAGTTTTTCATCCTCCTTTCTGTGTTTAATCTCTATTGTCTAGGTTGCGGGTCTTCTGACTTCCAAGTTCATTCTCCCCATTAGAAAGGGATCACTGTCCTCCTTTAATTATACTGGCTGCTTAAAAAGAACTTCATGCAAATAGAAACCTACTGTTAAGAATGTTACAGCAGAGTAACATCAGAACTAGAAATTACTTTCCTGACATGCCATCTTCTGTTTGCAAATAATTGTGGGCTTTTTCCCCTATGTTTTATTAATTGGACAGTTATCTCTCCCCCAACCCCCACCCCCACTTAATAAGATAATTGTCTTGAAATAACTGTTGTTTATAATACTATTCTCTTTGTAAATTTTTGAATGCCTTGTTCATGGTTTGTCTCGTACTGAGGATCAGAGTTGATGTGTTTGTGTATTCCCAGGACCAAGACTGCTCGCAACATCACATATCCAGAATTCCAAGAAGCAATAAAAGAGCTGAGTGCTAAACGTTTCAAAGGAAAGTCTGCAGAGGAGGCTTTGCAGGCCACTCACCAGTTGATGGAGGGCAAGGAACCAGGCAATGTAGGAGTGACGGTGAGTGAAGAGCTCCCTACACGTGAGGGATGCAGCCAATCATTGATGCTGCAAGGGGTACCTGAGCAAGACCTATTCAGATACATTACATTCTTTAACTGTAATCTCTCATATCTAATTTGTTTTTGTTTATTTATTAATTTAATGTATATGGCTGCCTATCATGCCCTACTGATTTCTCTCCAAATTTCTTGCTCTTCCTTTCTTCCCAGTAATCACTTTCCTGACTGACTTGCTTTCAGAGGTTGTGGTCCTCCATTATTGAAGGCTTTTAAGAAGAGACTGAGACAGCTATTTGTCTGGAATGGTATAGGGCCTCCTGCTTGAGTAGAGGGTTGGATTAGAAGAGCTAAGGTCCCTTTCAACTCTGAAATAACTCTGTTATTCTGTTATTTCTTCTAATTCTTTTTATGACTAAGCTACTGGTCATATCATAGCTACAAGGAAGGCCCCTTGTAGATTGTAAACTTGTGATCATCACTAGTAGCATTGCTATAACCAATTATTTCTGGCTTGCCAAACAGCATTGAAACAAAACCAATAAAATCTTTTTTTTGGAAATATTCCACATGATACTGAGAAAAAAAACCACATTACCTTTCATCCAGTGCATTTCACTGATTTTGCTCTGCACCTTCAGCTATTAGTCAAC